>JAKSZT010032012.1:13784973-13931243 GCA_026826555.1 Tolypeutes matacus
GATCACAGCGGTGAATCCTTTGGGACGAGAGAAAGGGCCTCGCCGCCAAGAGCTGCGTTGTAGTGTAGGAAGATGCCCTTCGCAAGGAGTTTCACTGGGTTTGCAAGATGCAGAGCAAATGTCACCCGTCCCTGCCCCATACACACAGCCAGCAGCTCTTCCGGCCCTCTGTTCCCACCGGGGTCACCGCAGGTTAAGGATTAACAAATAATGATTACTGAAACATTATGTGGATGCTTTTAAAATTAGCCCAAAGGGTTAATATCTGAAATGACTGAAACTGGGTAGACTGACTTCACCCTTTGTATGCGGCCATTTCCAACTAAAGACCTGCCATTGTAAAACTACTTCAGGTGCAGCTGACCTTTGTATGTGGACATTTCTTTGAAAGGGTGACCACTCCACCTTCCTCTGTTTGCTGTCCATATGAAAAACCTTGAAGCTGACCTCTGTTTTGCATAACCCGGTCTCCCCATTCCTTGATCTCTGATAAAGGTTGTAACTTTGTAACTCACCCCTGTCAGTACCCACCCCCATCCTGATTCAGCCCCTTAATGTTTATTAATGAAGGAACCTGTGCAAACTCCACCCCAATTATTCATTAACATCCTGGTGTCGAGTAATACTAGAATTTCTGCAAATCCATGAGGCCTACTGTGCTCCTTTGCTTGCACAACCAAATAAACTTTTTCCCTCTTTGAAACCCCAATGTCTCAGGAATTGGCTTTAAAGACAGAGGGAGAATGAACCGGCTTTTGCTCATTATCACCAGCACCAGCCAAGTTCTACTCGCCTGTTTTCTTTCTTTTCTTCTCCTCTGGCTCTGGCTCTGGGCTCAGAGTCCCTCCATTCTCCCTCCTCCCCGACCAGCCTCACAAACCCTCCACTTCTGACTGCAAGTGTTTACAAGGAGCAGCTGAGTTTGCGTCAAGCCTTGAGCGAGGCTCTGGGTGCAGGGGTGAGGCCCTGCCTGGAGCCTCGGGGGTGAGCCTCACCTCTTGCCACCCGTGATGGGTGAGGAAAGCTTGGTCTTGGCCACACTCCACCATTTTTCAGAGGTGGAGGGTGGATCCAGGAAGAGAGCCTGAAGCTGCTGCCTGCCTTTCTTTTCTGACCATTTCATCCGTATTTGATCATTTTTTCCCTTTCTTTTTATCTGATTATGGTTTGAATTTATTTGAAGGAAATAAAGATTCCGGGAACTGATACCCCAGAATGGATATGGGTTTTCTGCTCACTCTTGGGACCTGGCACTGGGTGGCCCTCTGTCCACCTTATGGACTTTAGTTGGGCTACTGTGCATTCCAACTATGAACAGGTTTTACCAGGGCAAAATTCTTCCCATGTTTTCACCTGTTCTCTTGACCTATTTTAGTAATGTTGAGCAGAGATTGTAGACAGTGTTCTTTGTACTTTGGAAAGATTTTCAGGAACTAGTAAATCACTGGTAAATTGTAGGGTTAAAGTGTAGCATTACTTGATATTACTTTCATTGCTAAAGTTTATTTTGCAGAGCTGTCTGCATACTTTAAATTGCAAGCTTGACTATGCTCCAAATATCACTTCTGTTCTTTGACACTCTTCCAAAATTAAACTTAAAAACTTAGGAAATAATCTTATTGCTAGCTGGTACTGTATGGTTGTAAAATATGGACTAATATAACACTTGTGGTAACACGCAGGTTTTTTTGAGAATACATCGAGGAAGCCATGTAATTGCATCTGAACACTCTCGTTTAGCAATACTGAGTCTATGTCAACTTGTTTTCTTTTTCTTTTTTTTTTATCTTAATCCATCTCCTAAAAAGCCCATCTCTTCAGCTCAACCAATGCCTTGACCAGATTCTTTACCATATATCAAATTTCATTTATTCAATAAACATTTAGTCAAGATCTATTGTTTTAGACTTTATACTTTGACTTCAATGTACCTATAGTTTAGTGGAAAAGGACAAAGAGGCAATGTAAATAGTGTGGTAGGTGCTAAAATATGGGTGTTAAGAATTGTGCAGTGAATGAATGAATGAAACACTTTCTTCAGTATTCACAAAAAAATTGTGCAGGGTGTCTAACTCTACCCTACTTACAAGTTAACAAGTTAACCTGTTACCATTTCAGTGACACAAGATTCCTTGTTGAGAGACAAAGGACTTTATTACTCACAGCAAAAACAGCAGCCAGAACTTCATGTTGGATTCTTTTGGTTCTCTATGCACCCCCAAGTCCCATGGAGGCAAGGCAAAAAGGAATATGATGGATGCCTGAGGTGGTTGGATTGCGTTTTAGGTGAGGAACACTGAGCCCAAGGGATTTACTGCTTTTACAGAAAGCTGAAGCAAGCCTAGCAAGCCTACTCTTTGCCCATGGGGAGACATTATCTTATCCCTCAAGGTTGCTTGCTGCAATCACAAACCTGAGAAATGGCCTGTGTAAAGAGTGGTCAGGGACTTACATTCTTGGCATTCCCAGTAAGAATGTTCAGGAACGTTCAGGGCCACTGCAGATTGCCCTTCCCAACACAAGTACAGTTCAGTGTAGAGTACGTATGAGGACCTGCTCACCTCATCTTGAGGGAATCAAGAGAGGCTTTCTGAAAGAGATGCCATCTATGCTGAAACATAAGGACCCAGGTCTAAGGGTGGAGGGCTTTCAAGGCAGGAGAAAGGAAATGTGCAAATCTTGAAGTGACACACTTGAAAACTTTCACATTCCCTTTCACATTCATCTCCATCCTGAGCTCCAGTCGCAGACACAGAATTGTAGTCCGTGTAACTCTGGAAGGTCTAGAGCCAATGTATTTTTACAAATTGCACTGGTCCCTGGAATCTTCACATTAAAGCCATGTAAGATTGGTATCTATTGATTATCCACTCAGTTCATAGCATTCCCACCTTTTCTGATAACCACTCTTTTTTTTTTATTATCTCTACCATCCACGTGGTTAGCAGCGAGGCTTTGTAAAGTATGACCTTAACCCGTGACCACAGTTTGATTGGCCCAAAGTCTGGGACCTGCCCCAAGCTGAACCAATCAGAATCCTCTCCCTGGGAATTCAAAATCAAGGTTAGGAAATTTCAACTTATAACGGACTTCCCTCTCTCTCTCTCTTTTTAGAAAACAGCGAAGCACTGCTTCTTATTTTTTATTTCTTTAGATTTATCTTTATTTTATCTATGCCCCCCTTGCTCCCTGTGTTCGCTGTGTCTATTTGCTTTGCGTTTTTCTGTGTCTGCTTGTCTCCCTTCGTTGTGTCATCTTGCTGTGCCAGCTCATGCGCCGCGTAGGCCAGCCTGCCTTCACCAAGAGGCCCCGGGAAACCAACCTGGGGCCTCCCATATGGTAAACGGGAGCCACCAGCCGCTTCCCTGACTGCTCTCTTAAACAGAGGCAATGTAGACTGAAAATGGAGGAAAAATATAGAAAACTCTCAAGGCTCTCTAGAGTGCAATAGGCCATGGTACAATTCATTCTTGTGACTGAGCAGCATCTGCACCTTTGGTTTCTGAGACATCCCTTGTCTTTATAATGAATTTCTCTTTTAACTTTAGAGAGTTGTCTTGTTTTCATTGTCATTATTAAAAACTTTACTATAGGGCTTATATCACATAAAATGTACATAAATTAATTTTAACTATTTCAATAATATTTACTGAACACCCACTTTATGTCATGCAAGGTGCTAGGGATATAAACTCAGTCCCAGCCCCTCCAGATATTACACTCCATAGGGTAGATTTTAGATTGTGAGACAATTGGTTTAAATATTAGCCCTCATAATATAGGGGTATTACCTCGTAAAACACAACTACCCATTGGTCCAGCCTGAGTGAGGCACTCACCCCTGAGCCAATCAACTTTGACAAGGAAGAATATTGATTTTTTTTTTTTTTCCCACAGTGAACAAACATGTGGCCTGGGAGTGTGGGGTGTCAGTTAGAGAATGGGGTTCCCAGAGAAAAGAGAAAAGTGTCTATTGGTAGCTACTACACATCTCCAAAAGATTTCTAGAGGTACTTCTTGAGAGAAGTACCTGCATGGGGATGACAGTCTATTCTGGAAGAGATGGTTGAGTAAGAAAGCATAGGCCTGGAGGAAAAATTAGTATTAGCATTTGTATTGTTAAAACAAAAATATTTCATAGACTCAAGTACAAATATCATAATTAAACAAATAACATAGATTCTCTGGGACAGTAAATCTTAAAAAAAAATTCTTTAATTTTTTTATGTGTATACCCACACTAATATATAATTCAAGTGTATAAATATAATCATATGAATGTATATATATGTGTGTATATTTAGTTTCTTTATTGGAGAAGGTCTTAGCTACCCCTTCTCCCCTTCTCTCCTGTTCTCCCACATCCTGCCCCATCCCCACCTGGCCACAAAGCAACTGACAATAATAGCCTAATTTGTATCCCTCCACATGCATATGCAGGAGTTTTGGTCATTGTTTTACAATAGGGTTTTGCTTTTCTCACCTAATGTTACCTCATGGGAATTCCTCTAAATCCACTTACATAGTTCTATTTTATTCTTCTTTCGTGGTGTTATAAATGTGGAGGGCCATAATACATTGTCATTTCTTATTAGGTGTTCACTGTGTCTCCAATTTTTGCCACAATAAACATTGTAGCAAAAAAAAAAATCCTTACATGTGCGTTCATACATACTAGTGCTTTTATTTGTACACTAGTGGCATTTCTGGGGCAGATGAATATGGCAATTCGGTGGATTGGCTCACTAGGCTCCCTGATTCCGCATCTTCCTGGTCACAATAGACACAACAGCTCCTCTGGCAGTCCAGTGTGGCATGGTTTTAGGAACCATGTGTGGCATGGTTTTAGGAACTGACCCCGGAATTTCAGCTTAAAACCTCTCTTCTCAGCCTTCCCAGTGAGATTGTGAGCAAAGTACCCCCTTTGTCTGCGGCTGCCTGGGCTGCTGTAACAAAGTATCACAGACCGGTTGTCTTCTAAAACAGAAAGGGATAGTCTCGCAGTTTGGGGGCTAAATGTCTAAAATCAAGCGACAGCACAGCGCCTTCTCCGCAGTGTGTCGTTAACTCAGTCCCTGCCTCCATAAGTGGCCGTCTCTCCCCCCACCTGCCTCCTCGTGTCCGCCTTTCTTCTTAGGACCCCCGCCGTATTAGCTGAAGGCCCCTCTCATTAAGGCAGGTCTCACCATAGCTAGAAACATCCTCAAAGGCGCTATTACAAAGGGGTTCACACACACCACCCGGGATTGGCACCTGGACATGCCTTTTGCGGGGGATGTGATTCAATTTATAACAACCTTTAATAAATCCTTTTCCACTTAAACTAGTTAGAGAGGATTCTGTTATTTACAACAAAGATGCTGGCTGATACAATGTATCCTAAATTTTAATAAAGGACAGTAAAAATATTTTGAATGAAGTGCTATCCATATCCAATATGATGACATTATCCCGTACTTGGTAGAGAAATGGCTTTCAATTGCTTTTCTAGAAAAGATAAAAGATTAGTACAAATCTATTATTTTTTAAAGCAAGAATTAACATAGCATGCCTTATACTCCAACTAGAAAGACCTGCTTATTTTTCATCAGTACTACTGGGCAGTGGATGAGAGTCAAAGTCAAAATAGCTCCCTCTTCCTCTATAAATGTGAGAAGCCCCAGAAAGAAATGCCAGACCTTCTTCATTCTTCCTCTACTATGCAACATGATACATTGATTTCCTAATGCGGGTCGGTTGCTTTTTGATACAAAGGAGAGATGCAAGACTGTTTTTTTTTTTTTTTAAATCACCCATATGGCTGATCTTATTCAATAACCAACAGAAAGATTTATGTGGATACTTTTGCCCATTTTGGGGTCATTTTTCCTGAACCTTTCGCACTTAAAAGTAGTCATTTGAAGGGAGCAGATGTAGCTCAGTGGTTGAGTACCTGCTTCCCATGCACGAGGTCCCGGGTTCGATCCCTGATACCTCCTAAAAAAAGTAGTTTGAGGATGGTAATAAAAGCCAAATAAAACAGTGCATCTGTTTAAATCGTTTATTTCAACACAGGCTTTGTTTTAAATTGCACCTTGTTTTGTAACACATCCCATACCTAAAGAACAGGTTTGAGAACAAGTACATAAAAGGACTATTTGACAGAGTTTTAATGAAAGTGCTTAAGGCTTATTTGTTTCAGAAACATAGAACTGCCAACCACAAAGAGCAATACATTCCCAAAGTTGCTTGGAAAGTAAAATCTTTACATATTTACACTGTACATTTAAATGAGATATTCTGAAGCATTATGATTATTAAAAATATACTATTAGCAATAATATTCAACAGAGGATGTCACTTTCATGGAGGTATTTTCCAATTTGATTCCATCTTCATCATAACCTAAGTGGACTTTCTTCCACCACCTTCAGTATAGACACATATTTACCTCTTACATAAAGTCATTTTTATTAGGTTATCACAACCAAAGGCATATTAGTAGCAGTTAAAGTTTCAGTAACACCAATGTATTTACAGTGTAAAGATAAATTATTTAAAGGGAAGTCTCTAAAATGGAAAATCTCATTAAATCCTATTTTAAATGGATTTTAAAGTGTAAAATCTATGTTTATAGAAGTTAGTAATTTTATAAGATACTTATTATAAGATAAATATGGCTCCCTCATTTATTTGAATATTTATTCACTCCATTTATGTGAATATTAAAAAACAATTTATGAATATAAAAATGGCTATTATAAATTATCATAGCTATACCAAAATGTACATTTAAAACGTAGCAGTATGTTAAAATACATAGAAATTTGCTGAACTTCTTTAACGAAGTGTTTTTATAAAACTAGAGAAGGTGCCATTTTCTTGAATTTTCTGTTTTCTTGGTTCTTGAGCCAAGCAAACCACAAACAGTGCAATTGAATAGTGTCTTAACAATTACCCTTGAATTCAGGCAGTAGATTTCAGGGCAGAGAATCCAGGCCTCAAAGCAGTCATTTAGATTTACCTTAGCTTATCTACCTGTCGATATAGCCTTAACTAACTGAAAATAAACTATCTTCATTTCACCTTATGTCGAATACATGTAGACTCAGAATACTCACCTAAACAGAACTTGCAAGCTGATCGCTAAAATCCAAGCATCTTAATATTAAAATATTAACTCTGAATATCTTAAAATTTACATAAAGAACAGAGGTAATGCTTTATAAAAATTTAATCAAATAGGAAAAAAGGAAAGGGTGGAATTCCCAAACATGCACAAGACAAAGAAAAATGTTATTCTTTACCATACAAATTTGAATTAAGAATTTCAGAACAGTTGATTTAAAATTCTATTATCTTGTATGTATATATTCACCTGTGTTTTTTGGTTTTTAATTGTTTATATTTTCAATTATTAAATGTACAAAATAAAGTTAAAAAAAATTCTATTATCAGTCTCTTTGAGCCTAAGATTGATTGGTCAGAGCCTGAACTTTAAAACAATTTACAGGTTTAAGGAAGAGCTTTCATGTTAATTACCACATTTCCATTAATCTTGAGTTTCATGGGAATGATATAAACTAGCCCTGGCATTTCACTTCTAAGTAAGGCAATGTTTAGGAGGATCATAATATAGTGCTTTCTTGCATTCTTATTGGTTCCAGATCTCTATATATTTCACCAACACCTATCATTATCCTTAATTTATATGGATGAAACTGGTGAGAGAAGTGGAAAATAAAATTAGGTCAGAAAGTAAATATAAATCAAATGAAGTGAAATTCATTCACATTGCCTCTCATAGTTCTGAGATTCAAGAGGAGATGCTTTATCTAATACTAGCAAATTATCTTTACCACCATCTATTCGTTTCCACCTGAAAGCTTCACATGGCAACTAGTGTTAGGAAAGCCAAATTATCAGTGGGTCTCAGAAGTTACATAGTCTAGATAAATTATTGAAAAGATCACAGTAACAGGCCCTGAGGAACTCTGCCTTGGACTTTCCCAAGGGGTTGGGAAATGATCCTGTTGAGAAGCCTACCAATTCCAGTGTTAGGTGTGACTTGGCAGCATTTCAGGGACTTGGCCAAGGCTTCTACTTGATAATTGTGACTAAAATGCCCCACCTGGAAAGTAGTGTTCTGTCCTGAAAATGGGAAAATGGATAGTTCTGGGATAACGGGGGAAAAACCAGTGGCTGAGAGGGCTGCAGTGATGCTGTCAGCTCCGTAAAAGGATAGCTCTTCACCTGCCACTCAGTTCTGTTCCCTGCATGAGCAGGAACTTTGTGTCTCAGCTCCCATCTGCAGAGTCAGGTTACCTGGCCTAAATCCTCAGCTTGATTCAAACTCAGCCCTTAACAACTCAGCCATCCCTACAGACCGTAGCAGAGGAAATCCTCGCAGCAGTGGTGTTCTGTTGGCTAACTGGGAACTCTCAGCTCGCACCACAAACGCAAGCCTCCCTGATTATGGATATAACGGGATGTCCTTAATGAAAAGTCCTTCTTTTGTTTGAAAGGGAAAACAAAACCTCTAATCTTCCTAAATGTCGACAAGTCAAAGAGGATGAGAATACTTGCTCCATTATCACTATCCCTCCCGTTTCATCTAATACTGTGAGTTGAGGGTATTGACAAAAGGCAATGCAGAGCTTTGCAGTTGTGCTGGATAACTAACGTTTTGTATGTGCCAGGGTATTAGTGTTGTAAACCTCAACGAGGGGAGGGGATGTCGCCCAGGGATTGAGTGCCTGCTTCCCATGGACACTAGGTCCTGGGTTCCATCCCCAGTATCTCCTTTAAATAAATAAATAAAAAATCACACTGAAAGGTGTTAAAAAAAAGTTAGGGGGAAATTAAAGCAGAAAGCCAAACTTGGCCAGCGCAGTAGAGATGAATTTGGAGGAAAATAAAAGAAAGGCCAAGGAACATATACAGGGTGAGAAAAAAGAAAATACCTCAAAGCAAACATTCACTGTGCTAGAATTCAGGAAGTATATACACTGCATGTGGAGGGGATAGAAAGGGAATTTGGGTTGTTTCAGAGCAGGCGCTACCCGTACCAGATCTTTTATCTCTGTCCTTCCCATAGACATACACATTTACACTTAATTTCTATTACAAACTTTTGGTGGGAAGGTCATGCATGTTATTGAAAAAGCTTCACAGTTCTGACTCCTTATCATTTTCATCCAGGTAGTATTCATCATCTGTGGTTGTACCTGTGCCACAATCTGAGTCCACTGGGTCCTCCTCACATATTTTAAGTGGTTCACTTGGAAATAAGCCATCTTGTGGCATCCTGCTGCTAGGAGGATTTGAGCTGAAGGGCTCTGATCTGTCGGGAGCGTTACTTACATCATCTATCAGGAAGCCAGGGTTTTTAAGAGAAGTCGGTTTCCATAATCTTCCTTGTGTGAGTGACCGCTTTACATTCTCCAGGAAAGCCAACTGTTGTTCTTCCCCAAAAATCTTGTAGGTAATAGGTCTGGATCTAGGTGTTGCAGACTTGGGGACTGTTTTCATCCTGTCACTATACAAAGCCCAACTTTCCTTTTCATCACGGGAGGGAAGTTCAGACAAAGATTTGAATCTTTGACTGTATCCATTGTAAATGGAGAATTCGTTCCCAAGGGTCAGTCGACTCAGGGCGTCATCAATAGATGTGCTTTCAGAAAAGTGGCGCCCCCTGACTTTTGGAGGATGGCATTTGCGTAGTGGATCACCGTGTATGCTGAGGCTTTTTAAACTCTCTGAACGATAGAGGTATGGCTCAGTTTCCCGCTCTGGGGACGAAGCACTCCTCTGCTGCTGCGGACAGCCAGCCAGTGGGGTGCTTATTGTGGGACACGTCCACGCAGGCTCCAAAGGAAAAGGCAAGCTCAGCTTCCTCTGATGGTCAGAGAAATTGGCTTCCCAGAGGCTGGTGAATGCGGGCTGGGCCAGGGTTCCTGACTCTCTTTCCAAAGTATGAGCAACTGTTACGTCTTTAGAGTTCTCATTCTTTCGTGGTGACTCTGAGATATTTTTAAACTCATTCCAAAATGATTGTGAAATACTGAGGTTAGAGTTCTGATCACTTAAGTGTGCAGAAGATTGTCTGTTGGATATTACAGTAAGCTGGAGAGCAGTCTCAGATTTCTCCATGCCTACTCCATCGTTACTCAACCTGCTTCCACCTGTGGACTCTGCAGACGTTGGCGTAGGCTCAGGGGACAGTGGGTTGTTCTCTGGTGTGCCAGGAGATAAGCTGTCAATGCCAGATTCGCTTCCACTTTTTAGGAAAATAGTAGCTACGTGTCTTCTGGGGCTTAAATTTTTAGCTGGGAATTTTCTGTTTGCTTTGGACATGGCTGCCAATTTGTGTTTAACTGAAGATCTGTTTTTTCCTTTCTCTAGGTCATCTAAATTGGTTTTATTTTCATTACTTCCTTTAGGAAGTGAAGCTTGATCCCTTGCCAACTTATGCATTTCTTTTTTAGCCTTCCTGCTCTCTGTCATATTTACCTCCTGACCTCTTTGAGGTATTTCTTTGGGTTCAGACTGCAAACTGTCAAAATCTGGTTTATCTGGACACGTCTCCTCGTCAAGCTGTAGTTTATGCAAAGTGGAAATAAGAGCAAAGATTTGGCTTTCTGAGTCAGAAACTGCTTTACTAGTCTCTCTGACTTCCCTGAGCTGAGACCCACTGGAGCAACCATCTGCATCTACGGTTTCACGTACTGAGTTAGTTTTTGTGATGACATCTTTCCGAGGGCATCTTCTATTCCTGGTAGACATAATGGCTGTGCCACTACCTACATTTTCCCAAGGACATCTGACTGTTCGAGAACTTTCAACATTGTCTTCTGAATGGGTTGGAAGGCTAGAAGGACCATCATTACCCGATTTAATGGGTTGTTGACAATTTTCAGATTTTCCCTCTCTAACATTTTTTCCCTGAAGCATCGATGAAGAATGCAGGGTTTTATGTTGCAATTTTTTCCCTCTCCCTTTCCTGCTTAATGAATCACCTTGAGTTGCTTTAGCAAAGTTATCTGGTAAAATCTCTCTAGATTTAGATTCTCCTTTGTAAAGCGAAACATCTGCCTCAGAAGTCATTTCCTGCAAATTCGGCTCTGAGGGCCCGCTATTCGGTAATTGCAAAGCAGTGTTATTTTCAATGGTATGTGAAAGACTATGGCTGTTCTCCTGGGCAGAGGGAGCTGGCATATTTAGATCTTCAGATGAAGGTGTTCCTGATGGCCTTTGTGGAGAACAATTTAGTCTGTCTTTTTCTAAAGCATTAAGAAATGTTTCAGTTCCCACTTCAGGTGATTCTGCCAGTGAGTCAGTATTTTGTGTACACCTTTGAAGGAGATCACAGAATTTTTTGCTGTGCTTCCTTGGTAGAGTGTAATATACGGAAACCACCTCAAGACATTTTACATTATCTTCATCCCCAGAAACAGAAAACATGCTAGTAGTCTTATATTTATGCAATGTTTTCCCACTCTCCTTTCCTGGCATGTCTGAAGATGATGATGTAGGGTGCTCATTTGAAAGGGAAAATGCACCTGTCCCAAAGGCAGCACTTTTACTGTCATTCTCGGTGTAGTCTTGAGGATGTTCATTTTGCTGGTAGTTTTTGGTAAAAGAACAATCCTGAACAGATGAATCACTTTCCATGGGGTTAATGATGCTCTCCCAAGGCCTTGGTATCAGAGCAGAAGTGTCCATGCCTGAAACCGAGCACTGTTTCCTTTCATCTCTTCCAGCTGAGGAGTATGTCTTCCCTGAGGGACATGACACAGCCCTCTTGATAAGGAATGGGAGTGGCTCTTTCCTAACAGAAGCAGAGTCAATGCTTTTCATATTTGCCATCCTCTCTGCAGCTACAGGTGCTATTGAGACTGAATCTGAAACTACTTTGGAGAATTCAGGAGAACCAGGACTGAATTTGTTTGATGTGTCCTTCCCTGTTGGATCTTCCACACTATTTTTTATTTGGAATGGACGTAGCCCATTCCTAAATGAAGTGGCCATTATATTATTTTCTGATTTCCTGCGACTGATGAGAAAACTGGATGATTTTCTTGGTAAGGTACCATAAATCACGTGAGGCTCAAGAACTTTGGCATCACCTTGATTTACCTCAGCAAGGATACTGCTATCGCTTGTGGTTGTTGATCTATTTTCCGTTTTGCCTAACTTTTCAATACAGGATATACGATGCCTTGATTTTCCCTTTCCCTTTCCATCCCTGAAAGGTTGGCTTGAATGGCATTTGAAAACATCAACCACTTCATTATATATAGGCACATGACTATCGTTACTCTTTTGGTTTTCTGAGGAGCTTATGGCAAACCGATTATTTTGGTTCTTGATAGGATTGCCTTCTTCTCTTTCTCCCAGAGAATTATTTGTTGGTGAGGAATCTTGTAGTGCATCTGATAAAAGACTTGAAGAACTACACAAGACATCGTGGTTGTCGGCAGACTTGCCGCAGGTGGTAGAATGAGTTGTGGTACATTGTTCTCCCTCAGTATCTAAAACGACAGGCTTTTCTGGAGACTGAGGATTTTGACTAGGTTGACTAGGTTGAGAGCTCCAGTGATTATTTTTAATGATGCTTGAAATATCGTCATTATTTATTGTTAATTCCTGGTGACCACCTTGAGTTGGGCTGGGAAAAGGTGGTGATGTTCTGCTTTCCTGAATGAAAGAAAGGGACATGGTGGAGCCAAGTTCTCTGTTCCCAGTAACATTCTTTTGTTTTTTAAGTTCATTGGCTTTATCTCTGGGTAATATAGAAATTTTGGAGAGCCTGGAAAAGACTCTGGGTGGCCTTTTTGAACTTTCTGTGGTAGATGCATTAAAAACAAACCTGTTGTTCTTGGTTGAGTCCTGGGGGAGGGGAGGTGGTGATTCACCTGTTGTGTCTGTCTGGTCCATCTTGTTCAGTTGTTTGCCTTTTGCTGAAGCACACTCATTCAAGTCTTTCTCATTATTCACTTCTGTGCCCGAGATATTGGGCTGGATTTCAGTAAGAGGTGGAGAATCCATTGAATCACTGTTGGTCACAATAACGTCTGTATGGCTTGCTATTGGAGGACAGGTAGGCTTACTGGGAATAATTTCCTTCAAAGTAACTGGGGCATTTGGAGAGCTGGAACTTTGAGGATTCCCTTTCTTATCAGGCATCTGGGGGAAGGAAGTTTTGAATGTGGGTGCATGGGCCTGAGTAATTCCAAACGAGCAAGCTTCTTCATTTAAATGTACTTCTACTTCTTCATTTAAATGTACTTCTACCGAAGAATTATCCTGTTGACATTCTAACCCACCAGATTTGATGGGATAGCTTGAACCAGTCATGGGGCAAACATTTGGTGTGCTGAAATGGGGAGGTGATTGGCTCCCATTTCCTTGAGACACCTCCATGCTTTCCAGTGCATTTGTCTGAAAATCATCCTGTGAGGGACGAGGGTCTTCTTGGCCTCTGGCAACTTGTGGTCCCTTACAAGAAGAAAATGATCTCCAGTATTGAGAAGGGACACAGTGGCCCTGACCAGCTGATGCACCATTTGCTTCAGTGGAAATCATTTCAAAGTCTCTGCCAGAGGAAGCAAATGGTTTACTGTTTTGATGAAAGTCAGACCAGGAACAATGTTCTTCCTGCTGACCCCAAAAAGGACTTTGTCCAAAGTTCCATTCTCTGCTTCGTCCAAAGGTATTGCTAAAGAAAGACCTGGCAAATGGGTTGCCTTGATGGTAGAATGGCATATTCTCCGAGTTATCAAATGGGTCTGGACTCATTGCACTGTCGACAGGGGCATTTAAATCAACACTTTGGTAAACACTCTGTGAACGGTAAAACTCATAATTCCTATTCTCCTGAAAACATCTAGGATACATATACCGATCGGCAGGGTCAACTTCCATTGGTGATGGCGCCCTCAGGAACCCTTCCTGGTTCTGCCCGTCTCTAAAAGCCTCTGACCTATTCCACATGATGGATGATAAAGGAGTTCTCTTTGGGCTTTGCTGGTAATTCTGCGGTGTAAACCCACTTCTGTTAGGAGTTGTGGCTAGGAAATGTAAGCTTCTTGCTGTGAAATGCCCTGTGGCTGGGGAAGCTGATCGTTGCCTGCTGTCAAAACACAGAGACGCGCTACCAAATGTATGGTTTCTTAAACCATCTTCTTCTAAGACCCTGGGCTCCCTTGTCCTGTACATATCATAAATTGTCCTTGTTCTAGGAGAAAAGGTTTTAAAACCTTCCCGAGGGGTTCCTGGTCTTAGGATGTCATAAATAGACATATTGGAAGTTTCATTATAGTGATTTTTGTGACTTCCTGGGATGTTACCATGCCTGTTCCCACTGGAGTGAAAATGCCTGAACTGAGTTCTTGATCCTTTGTTGAGGGGCGCCGTGGTATTCGCTGAACCTGAAGATTGTTCCTGAGCCAGTTTACTATCCAAATCATCTAAAACTGAAAGAAGAATATGAGTCAATTTTTTTTGGTATAAGATTCTACAGCCTACTAATAATTTCAATGGTCGAAGTCCCCTCTCTTCAGGAATTTTACTCACTTATAGCATATTGTCATGATTGTGATGACATTCATTTTATGTTTTTAAGATAGTCCTCCTTTTACAAGGCTGTAATGGAATTTTCTAAAGCATAAATTCTCAAACAAAGTAAACCATTCATAATGGGTTAAGTATAAAGCAGTGACTTTTAATCATGGTTTCTTCTAGTGCATCTAAAGTGTGCTAAGTGGGAAGCGGCTGTGGCTCAATCAGTAGGGCTCCCGTTTACCATATGGGAGGCCCCGGGAACCGAACCCTCCTGGTGAAGGCAAGCCCGCCCGCGCTGCGTGGTTAGCTGACCCAGCGAGCATAAGCAGCGGGGGGGGGGGATGATAAATGAATAAATAAATAAAATCTTTAAAAAAAAAAAAAGTGTGCTAAGATTTTGTAAGACATGGGTCTTAGTGATAAAAGGACTTGATGATGTAGATTCCAGTATTGCTTCTACTATCTAATAACTGGCCAGCCATTGGTATTAAGCCAAGTCTTTCAGGTCACCAGGTTGCTATAATATTTCCACCTGTGCTTACCTCCTGGGATTGTAATGGAAGTGAGAGACTGTAAATAGCATGTCATTTCTCAATTGTACAGGTAATAACGGTACACAATTCCAGCATCAACACCAGAACTTCAGCACCTAATTTATAAATATGCTTATTTGGATGTATTTGACCAATATATAAAATTAAAAGTTCTATAAATATTGTTGCATGATATACTGATGGTAGAGTGTTTTTCCTGGAAAAATAAAAACCCACTAGCACCCTTGTAGTACAGAACTTTCTACGTGTCAGGCATGTTTCTAAGCATTACGTTCTCACCTAACCCTACAAAGTCGTTACTACAACTATTTTCATTTTATAAATGAGTAAACTGGGGCACAAAGAGATTAAGTAAATTGCCAAGATCACACAGCTAGTAAGTGTCAGAGCTGGGATTTGAACCCAGGCAGTCCTGAGTCCACGCACTCAACCACTGTACAATGCAACTTCTGTGCTATAAAAGCTGGTTTTTCTTTCTTTCTTTTTTTTTTTTTTTGCTTTTTAGGAACTATACAGATGATTTCACTATGAGCTCATAAGAATGTAAAGTTGCTGTTGTCCAACAATGTTTACTTTTCTCTGAGTAGTGATGCCAGAGGGCAGTGACCTCCTTAGAATCCTGAGGCCCCAGGCCAGAGGGCAGTGACCTCCTTAGAATCCTGAGGCCCCAGACCAGAGGGCAGTGACCTCCTTAGAATCCTGAGTCCCCAGACCAGAGGGCAGTGACCTCCTTAGAATCCTGAGGCCCCAGGCCAGAGGGCAGTGACCTCAGAATACTGAGGCCCCAGGCCAAGCCAAGAGCAGGACCACAGTCTCTGATCTTAGGCAAGTCCAACCTGCTTTCAGGGATGTGGCTGCTACTTCTTTCAGTTGTGTTTATTTAATCCTATTTGACATTTTTTCCTAAACAAAACCTTGTTAGAATTTAAAGTGAAGAATTATCTTGTAAGGTTTGTAGAGTCTCCAGACCCAAATTGTAATAGATAAATTTTATAACATTCATGTAACAATAAATACAACTAGATTTATTTAAGAAATTTTCATGAATAAAAAATCAAGCCCGGGCCCCCCCCCCCCAATCAACTCCAACATAAGAAAAAGGCTGTATGTGAGATATTTAAATTGCTGAAGACGACATTTTTGGTTTACAGAAATATTTCCTTCAGAGATACCTAAAATGGTATACTCTCCTTGTCTAGTCCAAATTATTTGCTACAAAAAGTGATATTAACTCTTCACTGGCAGGGAAAGTGATGGATAGCAGCATCTGAGTGCATATAAATGGGCTTAAAAGACTATTCTTGGGGAAGCGGCTGTGGCTCAATCAGTGGGGCTCCCGTTTACCATATGGGAGGACCCGGGTTCGGTTCCCGGGGCCTCCTGGTGAAGGCAAGCCCGCCCACGCGGCGTGGTTGGCTGACCCGGCGAGCACAAGCAGCAAGGGGGGGGGATAAATGAATAAATAAATAAAATCTTAAAAAAAAAAAAAAAAAAAAAGACTATTCTTCACTTTACATTCTAACAGGTTTTTATTTAGGAAAAGATGTCAAATATGATTAAATCAATTCACATGTACATGGGATTTACCTGTGACATGCCAACACTAATATGAGGGTAGGTACTAAAAGTGTTTTTTGAAGTCTGTTCTGGAATTTCCCTGCCCTATTACACTTGTAACGTGGTGCTGTTAAGTTTGCACAGTCTGCAGAAGAATTCAGCTTGAACACTGAGGATTTGTAACTAAGGAATCCTCCAGGGAATCAACCTGTCAGTGTTTTAATGAAAAAGATTTATTTATCCCTTGTTCTTGAAATAATTTATTCCCTATATTTCCAAACAAAATAAAAATATCAGGGCTGATATTTTTACTCAATATAATGAGTAAAAAGCTGTCTTGTTTTTTAAACAAGTTAATAAAATCTTTTTGATCTCCGTTCAAAGCTGTCCATGGCTAATTCTTATCCTTAAGTCTTTTTCCTGATTACAAAAGCAATATATACTCATAATAGAAAATACAGGAAAACAACAAAATAGGTAAAGTCACCTGGAATCCTACCCATAACAATTTTAAGCTATTCAAGGTCACTTAAAATCCCAAATTAACAGTACTGTTTTACTCACTACTTCTGAGGTCAGAAAAATTCTTTCTGCTTCTCCTCTGTATTTTCAGAAAGGCCAAGTCTTTTTTTTTTTTTTTTTTTTTTTTTTTTTTAATTTCATGAACAGTAGCTCTCCTCTTCAAACAAACCCTTCATTTTGAAACAGAGATTTTCCTCTGGGTTCCTTTTCTCCTCCAGGAGCCATCTTACTGAAACGAATCCGTGGGCTGACAGTTCTGATGAATGCCTCCCCCTGACCAGCCCACCTGCCTCTCACCGTCAGGCTGAGGTGATGGCACTGCCTTTGTCAGCTGAATTTAGTTCAAGGTGAAGCTGGTGAATGAGTTAACTTTTCAAAGGGCCAGGCTTATTTTGACACAGAATAACCTATATAAGGTATGCTTATATAATAATAAGATACATGTACATGTGATAACTTTTGAAATCTCTTTCAGTCTCTATCGGTTTATGTTGTACAGGTTAACTGTTTAATGACAATTAGATTTCATCACAAGTGCACTTAGGTCCTAGTCAGGAACAATAAAAGTCAATTAAGAATAGTAAACTTTAGAAGATATATTGCCTAAAGATGTATTTCCTTTTCACCTGAGGTTAAATATTAAATATTATTACTAGTCCATATATTTATGAGGTCTTGATCTGAAAATATTTGATTAGATATTTAATCATAAGGTATACTTGAATATTTGTGTTAATATTATATAACAAGGGAAGCGGCTGTGGCTCAATCAGTAGGGCTCCCGTTTACCATATGGGAGGCCCCGGGTTCGGTTCCCGGGGCCTCCTGGTGGGGGCAGGCCCGCCCGCACGGTGTGGTTAGCTGACCCAACGAGCACAAGCAGCAAGGGGGGGATAAATGAATAAATAAATAAAATCTTAAAAAAAAAAAAAATTATATAACAACATCCTCTTCAGATAAGGTAAACGAGCACTTGGAAAATAAATTACAGGATTTGATAGGTTTCGAGCATTTTAATACAAACAGTAATTATTATTTACTTCCCTTTAGTATTGGGGGTTCCAAAGGTAATTTAGTGCCAAGACTTACCTCGGAAAAACTCATTTTCCAGCAGGGAAGCATCCCAGGGCGGCATGCCGCTTCCCTGCCTCATGCCTGCTGGCTTAGGGACAAATGCACTGCTGACCTGCTGATTTTCCAATGGTAAACTGTATATTTCCTCCTGCTAATTTAAAGTAGAAAACACAGTATTATTCTTGGGCCTTCTCCAACCAGAATATTCACATGTTCCCACAAAAATGTCCTAAGCATGAAAGTTCTAGTCTAAGGTCTGCAAATCAATTTTCCTAACATTTGTTTCACAACTTATGATATTTAATTATTTTGGCCATTTTGCAAATGACTATGAACGTCATCATAATGACATTAATTCTTTTTATCATGAGCCTTCAGGTGAGACTCAGCCTCCCTCTGCCAAAGTTTTCCTACAAATTTCCACAGCACTACACAAATCTCAGGGGCTTCCTGAAAAGCAGGAAAGAAATCTCCCTCTCTTCAACTGGGAATGTTGTTTCCATGGTTGCAAAGGCCGGGGCTTTGGATTTCCTAACACTGTACCTAGTCTGTCAAGAGCCTGTTGTCTGGAGCTTGTAGTGGCCTTTTAAGATTTGTGGATTTGATGGATTTAGGGGAAAAAATTGTTTCTAGCCATAGAGTTCACCTTAAATGGTAGAACCCCCCTGGCAGACAGCCGTAAGGCGCAGATTAACTGTTCTGAAACAAAGTCACCAAAAAGTATGACCGTATAAGCTTAAAAAACAAAGCAAAAAATAACAATTTTTTTAAAATTCCTAGTTTTAGGGGATTTAGAGACGGATATAAAGATAAAGCTGTTTTCTTTCCTTAAAAATTGTTTACCTTGATTTATCAAATCCAATCACGGCCCTACTTTTCAAGCTTTAATTTGTCTTCATATCCTTGGGGGAATTATCCACTCCCATACCTTCGCTTCCTTTTGCCAAAACTCAATTTGCATTTCCTGTCAAACTGGCTCCCAGATCTCTTGACTCCACTTCAGCTTACCCTGCACCCGCCACTGACCAGTACTAACGGCCACTTTCCATTCCAGGCTCTGTATGGTCAGCTCACTCTGCTCCCCAGTCCTTGCCACTTGAACTCCCTCTTCCCTAAGCTTTGCTTCCCATTTGATGCCCATTACATTTCATCTCACCTGCAATGTCCAAGATCAAATGTCTAATCTTTCCAAAACGCCAACTTCTTTACTTCTCCATTGCAAGGTAAACTACGTCATCCCTTACAATCTCGTATTTTCACATTGCCTGTTTTCCTTCTCAAGGTCTAGAGGTCAGTTATTTCCTATAGAAGCCCTGCCCAAATTTCATTGCCTTGAGATTTTCAGTTCTGTGAGCAAGCCATAACTGAATATTCATAAAGGAATTTTTTTTATTAGTAAGAAACACTCCAATGATAATTTATTGGTCATTGGATATAATTTAACATACTAACATAAAACCCAGAAGTAATCAAATCTTAGAGGCAAAATATAACTACCTTAAGATACCAATTGGAGGTAATAAAACCATAAACTCATCATTTGAGAAGCCAGATCACTTAAAACTGAATTCTTTTTCACTTTAAAGTGCATCTTTTGGAGAGCAGATGTAGCTCAAGTGGTTAAGCACCTGCTTCCCAAGTAGGAGGTCCCGGGTACAAGCCCCCATACCTCCTAAAAACAAAACAAACAATGAAAAAACCAACTCGGGGGAGGTAGTGTAGCTCAGTTGTTAAGTGCAGGCTTCTCATATATGAGGTCCCGGGTTCAATTCCTGGCCCCAGTACCTCAAAAAAAAAGTGCATCTTTTGTGTCCTGCCTATTGACTCTCTCTAGGTCTTTATTTGTGCTATTAATAATTAGTCATAGATCTTATACTGAGTAGATACCTCCATCTAAAAGAATACCAAACTTCATTGTTTCTCAACCATTTTAACACCCATACAGACCTCAAGTTTCCTCTATAAAGACCAGAGGACATTCCTTGTGGCCTCCTGGATCACATTCCTCTATAATTAAAATTTATACTGAAATGAAAAGATAACTGCTTTGAAAAGTACATGAACTGAGGGTTCCGATGAGATGAACCTGTCCAGGTAGGGAAGGAGTGCTCTATCTAGAGACCCGGAATATAATTTTTTTGGTAATATTCCTGCCCAGATCCTCTGCTTCAAGAGCAACCCTACTCATCCAACATGTCAAGATGCTTCCAACACATAGAGATGTAAATTTTAGGGATAATTATGAGAAAATATCCAGTTTTTTTACACTCAAACTTTTATTGCAAGGATTTTTAGCCCCCGGTGATAAAACTGTTTAAAAAGTAACTGCTGGTCAATGGTATCAGATAAAAAGAAGACTGAACATTACCACTGCTCGATAGCCCTCTAACTTTTATTTAAACTATGTGAGAGATTATCAGGATTAGCAGCAACTCAACAGTGTTCTGTGCAATGTGCTGCGGGCTTTATATGGATTGTCTGATTTCATTATTTTAACAGCCCTAGGAGGTTGGTGCAATTATTATCCCCATTTTACACGTGAGAAAACTGAGGTTTCGAGAGGTCAGGTCTTTTGCTTCAGGTCCCACTGGCAGAGCGAGAGGCTTCAATCCCAGCCTGTCAGATTCCACAGCCCATGCTGGATCACTTTACACTACCCTTGATTGAATTTTGTAACTCCTGGTAGGTGAACACACTATATCCTAGCAGGAGGCTTCCTTTGAGGCCAAATGCAAGTCTTAGAGCTGCTGGGAAGAATCTGAAGCTTCCCATCACCTCGAGCAGAGGTAAACCCCTCTGGGCCCAGGGCAGGCACTACTCATCAGTCAAGGTTCACTTTGGGGCTCAAAATCCCACTCAAAACAAAGTCCCATGCCGTGGAGCTGCCATGAAAGCTGAAGGCTGTTTCCCACCCCTGGCCTAGAGGATGAGGGAAGTACAAACACCTCCGTGCAGCAGAACCCTGTCAAAGTCCTTCTCCAACTTTCCAATTAAGCCTTTCCTCCACGACTCTCTCCAGGTGCCCTGTGCTCCAGGCTCACTGCACGCAGTTCCGCCATGTCTCCGCTCTTTCTCTTTTCTTCTCCTGAGAAACACTGACTCTTCGTTCAGAGTCTAGATCCTATATCACCATCTCTAGAAGCCCTTTTCCAACTCTCTCAGGCAGATTTAATTCTCATAGCATTTTTCATGCTGAAAGTTATTTACATTCTTTCCACTGTGGCTTTACGGCTAAATGTGCCCCCTTCCACCTATTCCAGTTCCCACTCTGTTCTAGGCATTGTGCCAGGCCCCAGGAGTCAGTGATAATTGAATCAGGATCCTGGAAGTGGACCAACCTCTAAAATGAAGTTTACTGTTCTCCTTTGAATTCTGAGCCCCTAGCCTGACATCTAGCATGTAAGAGACTGATTTATATTTATTGAACTGAATTCTGAGACTATTCTTCCCAAAGTAATGTTTCCCTCTTCTCAGCTTCTCTAACACATTTCTGTACAATCATTTTGGTTCCGAATAGCTTATGTTTGAACAAAATTACTAGCTTATTCAGTTTTCAATATACTTAAAAAAAAATATGTTCTCTCATTTGATGCTTACAACACATTTGTGAATTAGATATGGATTATCATGCCTATTTTGCAGTTTTGTAGATGAAAATATTGAGTTTCTCAAGGTTTTTTTTTTTTTTTTCACTAATGTGCATATCTTAGTAAACTCTCTGAAGAGGAAACTTGCTTTAAATGTTTCATATGTGGTGAGATACTTTTCAAATATTTACAGATTGGCTTATAATATACCAAGGTAGAAAACCACATATATAAGATTTCTAGTAAAAATTATTACAGGAAGTAGGAGTCACAGGAAGTTATATTATTAGGACTCAGAAAAGCATGTCTGTGGCAGGACAGCTTAGTGGTTAAGCACATGAGTTCTACAGAGGTTCAAATCCTGGCTCTGCCTCTAAATAGCAGTATGACTTTGGGCAAGTTACTTAACCTCTCTGTGCCTTAGTTTCTGTCTCTATAAAAAGAAAATAGCCCCCTCACAGGTTTATCATGAGGATTAATGAATTAATAGTTGTAAAGCATCCTAGGTTGGCAGCCTGGCAGGAACATCATGAAGGGGATTCTAGCACCTTCTGGGAGCCTTGCCACATTATTGAACGACCATCTACTCAGGAAAGAAGGAAGCTGCTATTTAAACATTTGCATAAACTTAAAAGAAGCAAAAGGATTCAGAAATATAGAATTTTTAGTTAAAGTTAGAGATATCTAGCCCAGGGTTTCTCAACTTGGGTACTATGACATTTTGGGTCAGATAATTCTGTTAGTTGTTAATAATCCTGTTAGCTATTAATATCCTTTTGCGGTTATAGAGAATTTCCTGGAGGACTCCTGCTCATGCCTGCAGCCTAATAAGTTGGAAAGGTGTCCCACAAGATTAGAGGCCAGAGTCTCCAAAAGCTGGCTTTTAGGATCTCACTTACAGTCTCAAACATGGCACATAAAACAACTGAACAAAGCGTGGCCTTTTACACAATCCCAATTCACTCTACTGATAGTGTCCGCAATTCTGACACGACTAGACGAACAAACCTTCTGTTACAGAGTAACCTTAGAAGATTTGAGAACTTCCTAGGGCAGCCAGACCTGCAGAACAGTTGTTGGCGTTCAAACCTAAGTTCACAGGTATTATCAAATGCCTTGGTAAAGGCAAGAAATTACTTTTTTTTAAAGGTGTTCCTGTATTTGTTCTGTGTCCACCAACCCACCTCAGTGGCTTAGAGCCACTCATTTGTTTCTTCTGCCGTCACTGGCTGCTTGGTTGGTGCCAGGCAGTAGGGATACACAGGTGATTGTGACACAGCCCCTGCCTTAGGGAGCGCACACTGACCTGCGTGAAGCATCCAGTGGGATGAGTGCCACACTGGACATGTGTTTCGAGGGGCACAGACCTGGCGGTATTGCCTAACAGCAAGCTTGGCCAGAACTTGTTCAGGGATATGGAGTGATTAAGTGGCCAAAGCTGTATTTTTATGTCGGAAGGCATTTTTGGTTGTGAAAACAGGGTTAGGCAGAGCAACTGGCATCTAGTGGGTTAGAGGCTAGGGATGCTCCTACACATCCTACAATGCACAGGCCAGACACACAACAAAGAATCATGTGGCCCAAAGCGTCAGCAGTGCCCAGGTTGAGAAACGCCGGACTAGATAATACTTAAGTTTCTTTTTAACTCGAAAAAGTCTATGTTTTCTGAAATCTTTTACTTTAAAGTTTATGCAAATGTTTAAATAGCAGCTTCCTTCTTTCCCGACTGGAAGGTTATCCAATAATGTGGTAAACTTCCCACAAGATGCTGGCATCCCCTTCATACCATTCCTGCCAGGCTGCCAATCAACCCTGGCAAGAATCCCTGTCGCGTGACTGGCCAACTTCCAGCTCTCTGTGGGCTAAGAGAACAGGACTTCTGTGAATAATGGAAATCTACATGTCATTCAGAACCTTTGCTGTAGAAAGTAGTTTTTATTATTTTTTTCTCTCCTACTTTATAATAGGGAACAAAAATTACTGCCTTCAATTTCACTTTCATCTTCCTAGCTCTCACCTTTTGGGTAGACATGCTCTGAGCAGTGGAATGTTTAAATGCAAACAGCAATCAGAAATGTCAAAGAAAGAGATCTATAATTCTCAGATGGGTTTTTCCAATCTCCAGAACTCCAAATTTGCTCTGAGCTGATAATTTGTAGGCATTTGTATTTCTTCTTATATTCTCCATCTGTTTCAGGTCCCAAGGCTCGTAAGTGGCATTGGGTGGTTAGCTCTGAGCACTTTTCCAAGAAAAAAGGGTACACAAGCATCCTGGAGCAGAGCCCTGTCCTGCTTAGAGAGCAAAAGCCGGATGCAGAGGATGTGCCCCCACAGTTCTCTCAGTTCACAGGGAGATTCTCTGCAGACAGAGAGCAACTGTGGCCCAGATGCAAACGTCACTGGGGCTGGCGGCGCTGTGGGCATGATTGCCTTCTGGCTGGAGGGTTACAAAGACCGAGGCATTCTAATCCCGACTACCATTTACCAGTGTGACCTTGGGCGTGATCTTTAAATTCTGTAAACCTCAGTTTCCTTGTCTTTAAAATAGGAATAACAGCAGCACCTGCTTCATGGATTAACTGTGAGGGTTAAATGAAACCATGTGTGTCAAGAGCTTGGTCTGTAGCAAGTCCTCAGTTGGAGTGAAGCAGTTTTTGGTGCTCGCAGTCATGGGTGGGCTCCGCGTAGAAAGGAGCGAGCAAAGGGTTGTGTTATTTCCAGAAAGAAGTAGCACTCCCTGAAGAAGTAAGGAGGCTCACTTTCGCTTTTGAGCTAAAGAACCTCTATTTGCATGCACTCCTTTCCAGAATTATACCCCATGCTTTTTGTTAAAAAGAGAAAGACAGGTATAACACTAACCCACGATAAACTGGAAAACTCCTCTGCCCTTCTCCTGCTCTCTTAGGTTCCTTCTAAAACTCTCTAACTTTTACATCATTTCCAAACCACATGAACTACACAGAAAGACGGAGGTGTGGGTAGATCGAGAGCTATGACCATGAGAAAGTAAGAAACAGAAAACTTAACGGCTTCTCCATCTTGGTAGCATGTGAACACAGTGATAAGTTTAAATTTAAGCCTTTGGAGGAGGGGCCTGTTGGGTCAACGCCCTTAGGTGACCTTGCTCCCGCTAAGGGCATCTCAGGTATCAGTAGCTTCCTCTTTGAATACAAATGATGGTGAGTGGAAACGTGATGGCCTCACTCCTTCCTGGCAGAGCCTACTCTTTGAGCAGTTCCATACCAGACCCAACTGGAAACCACCCATGACTGGAAAACTTTGGACTCTTTAGGAGAAATCTAAGCTTGTAAAGTAAATTTAAAACTGAGCCACGGGGAATCCTATTCAAATAGGTAGCCAACCTAGGATCATATACGTTCTGAATTCCTTAGAGTATGACTTGGTTCGCCGGTTACTTACTGTGGCAGTTCTCCTCACAGACACGGAAGGTCCTGCAAGTCCATCGTATCTGTGAAAAGAATTTGAAATAGTTTCTTTCAAGCAGGGCCTAACTTTTACCAGGAGGAAAAATCAACAGCACATTTGACTTTCAATCTTGATATCTCAAGATGATAGATGTTAAGTGCTCTATGGGAAAACATTTCTTGGTTAGTGCACTGTTGAAGAAAATTTTTGGAAAACTTTCCCTGAGTTTGCTTAGAATCAGTGTTTCTATCTTTGTCACTCAAGTAGCCAAGGGAAAATTACACAGCAGTAGATCTGTATGTGAACACAGCATAAAAACATAATAGCAAAAATAGTTATATTTGTTGAGTGTGCCAGGCACTGTTCGCAAGTTCTACCTGCATTTTAACTCAAATACATGAACCCTGTAAGGTGGATACTGTCACTATTCCCATTTCACAGCTGAGGAGCTGCAAGTGCAGCGAAGTTAGACTGTGCTGCCGGAGGGACACAGTTAGTGACTGAGCCAGGATTCAGACACAGGCTGTCTGAATGAAGAGCCCTCCTTGTTACCCAGCGTGGCACACCGACTCATCTTGCAAATGGGAAACAGATGTTCTGTTTCTATACATTTTTATCAAAGAGGGATTAAGTCAGAAACAGACTCAACAAATCACAAGGGGAAATCTTTAAAAGCAGATCCTTTAAAGATGGCTTCATATGAAGTAGATGTTGCTCAGTAGTTGAGCGCCTGCTTCCCATGTACAAGGTCCTGGGTTCCATCCCCGGTACCTCCCTAAAAAAAAAAAAATGGCTTCAGGATGTTTATTTTTATAGAGATGCCTTACATAATATGAAACCATCTTGGAGGAGAACAATTATGCTTTTATGATTCATGTAGCTTCTCTCAGGTCAATGAAAGGTAAAAAACTTAATTAGGTCCAAAATTGAGATAGAATTTCTTATCTTTTAAATCTATAACCTCATTCCAGGGGTGCTCTGCCTGAATTACAGCACAAGAGTTAGCAGACTGTAATGACTCAGAGCTCAGTATGAAAAGAGGTGCTCGCCTCTACAAAGAGAACAGCAAGGGGAATCAAGAGTTAAACCAATGGGGACTCCAGGTCAGATCTTCAAAAGTGGCAACTCCTAACTTTTTCATGGTTCATGAAAGTTGAGCATAAAACCTGGGAGGCCAAGCAATTCATGTTTCACATATCCCTATGTATTTTACAGTTTAGCTCACAGTTTAACAGGAATTAAAATTAATTCAGATTTTTCCATATTACTCTGCAATATCAGCTCTCCTAATAATATCTGGAAGTTAGATACTGTTTCATTTTTCTTTTCTTTTCTTTCCTTTTTTTTTGGGGGGGGGGTACATCTTTATTAAGCCTGCTTGCCTAGCTACAAGCTAGGTACTACTTTGAGTGCCTTGGAGGAAACAAATACGTCTGAGGTAGGACACTGAGAGCCCTTGATAATAGGAAAGATTAGGTACATGAAGAACCAAAATCCAAGCCAAGATGTGTAAGGACTACAAAGAGATGTGAGTAAAATGCGCAGCAAAGGCAGAGCCCGGTGAGCATTTCCCGGGGATGAACAGGGAAGGCAATAGAGAGAAGCGGGTACGGGAGGCTCAAAGAGCAGGGACCTGGCAAGTTGGTCAAGTTGCCTGGAGCTAAGAACAGGCAGCTTGTGAAGAGTCTTTCCAGAGCCCGGTCGGGCTGCAGCAGCTTGGCAGCTCACCAGGCCCCCAGCAGCTCTGAGGTCAGCAGGGGAAGGAATCGATATCTGAGAGTGTCAGGTAAGTGGAAGACGTGGCTTTAGAGCACACCTGGAGCACAACTGGGACACAGGGCCACTAAGTGCGAGAGTGTGCAGCTAGCTAGTGGAAGGATCCTCCATAAAATATTTTCTTGTCTCTATACCTTTGCAGATACCATTCAGAAATTCTCATTCAACAGAGTAGGAGGGAGCCAAGAATATTCTTTTCAGAACCCTGGGTGATTTTCCCCAAGTGCTGTGGATGGAGCACACTTTCATCCCTGACCACCGAAGAGCTCCACCTGCCTGTCCACAGGCAATTCAGAGCCCACATGTCTGAAATGCACCCCACCTTCTCCTTCCACCCCCACTTCTCCCTTTGAATCAATCAACAAATCCTATCCATTCAAACGCAGAAATCCCTCTCAAATCCATCTACCTCTCTACATTGTCCTGTCTTTACCCTAGTTAAGACTTTATTATCTTTTGCCTTTATTATTGCAATAGCTCTATAACTGTCCCTCTGTCACCAGGTTTTGCCCCAATCCAATCCATTCTCTACACTTCAGCCAGAGTGATCAGCATAAACTGAACCATGCCAAGTCCCTGCTTAACATTTTAATGAGTTCCATTTTAGATTTTCAGGCTAAAGTCCAAATTCTTCCTTCCATTTACAAGGCCCCACATGAACTTGTCCCTACACACTTTTTGCCTCATAATTGACCTTCTGCCATAGCGAATTTGCCTCACCTCTGCACATACCGATCCTTTGCCGGAGACACTTTTCTACCACCTCTGTGCCTAGATAATTATCTCATCCTTGAAGAATCTTTATAAAGGTCATTTTCTCTGGGAGATCCCTGAGCCTAGACTTAGTCTAGGATTCATAGCCCTTGAAGGGGTTCTCAGATCATCCAGAACTTCCCCATCTTAGCACTATTCTGTTCTCTATTTCCTTGTCTGTGTCCTCCCAAGACTAAAGCCCAATGACACCAAGAGCTGTGTCTGTTTTGTTGCACTCTATCCTTGGAGCCTGCTGGCACAGTGCTGTACAGGGTACTTCTCGAGCAGTGTTTGTTGAATAAATGAATGAATGGGTTTATTTTTATCCTCATCACATCGACCTAGTTTCCCTAGTCAGAGTGGAGAGTTCACCCTTGACTCCTTCTTCCTCACCCACCACATCCAGGTCTCGGGTTCTCATGCCACTTCATTTTAAATCCTGCACAAATCTGCCCATTTTTTTTTTGCCCCTCATTGCCTCTATCTTAGTTTAAGCCACCACTGTCTCTATGGTCCTCAACCTGGACTCTCTGACTCTAGTTTTGCTCCCTCAAATCTATTCTTTTTGGTGTAGCTATGGCAGAGTTTCTCAGCCTCAGTACTACTGAAATGTTGGACTGGATAATTCTTTATAGCGGTGGTCTGCCCTGTGCATTGTCGGATGTTTAGCAGTATCCCTAGCTTCCACCCACTGGGCGCCAGTAGCACTCCCCCTCCAGTTGTGACAATCAAAAATGGTCCAGGCTTAGTGGCAAAGCCCCAGGATGTATATATCCATTGCAGGTGATGTGCCACACTAATGAAAGATGTTTATGTGGGAAGTTGTGGGAGGTGTGGGAGGTGGGGAACATGGGAATCCCTGCAATTTTTGTGTAACATTTATGTAATCTAAGCATCTTTAAAAAAAAAAAAAAAAGAAACTAAAAAGTAAACATGGATGAATAAATATATACATTTCTCAATTAAATGTACTGGACACAAATAAATTTTTTTTTGAATAAAAAAAAAAAAAAGTCTTCAGACATTGCCAAGTGTCCTTTGAGTGTGGGTTAGGGTGGGCAAATCACCCCTGGTTGAGAACCACTGAGCTAATGTGATCTTTCCAAAATGAAAATCTGATTGTTACTTCCCTGTTCAAAAAGTATCAGTGAAAAAAAGATATACTTATGCATACACACACAGACATGGAAATATTCCAGAATATTAGTGTTTGTCCAGGTCAGAGGATTGTGGTGATTTTTTTCTCTTATGCATATATAATAAGAAAGAGAAAGTTGTTATTTTTTAAAATGGTCAGTGGCTCCCCACCACCTACTACTGGGTTGCATAGCATGCCAGGTGCCCGTGCCTAGACTCTGCCAGCCTTTCCCGCCCCATCTCTTATGAGTCCTCGCCTTATTCTGTGTCATTGAGGCTGGGTGACCTAGATGAGTTGCTGCTTTCTCCAGTCTCTGCACCTTTGCGTAGGTCATTCCTTCCATCTGACATAATTGCCTGGCTAAGACCTATCTGACCTTCAAAAATTGGCTCTCCTCTTTCAAAAAGGCTTCTGGTTCCCCCAGTCTGGGTTAAATGCTCCTCCTCCATTTTCTCTGGCAGAAGTATCAGGCATCAACTATAGCATTCACCTAACTGTACCCTAATCATCCTAAAGTTTACTTGGCTGTTTCCCAGGTTGCAGTCCACATGGTGTCCCTGTATGACTTCTAAAAGGTACCTCATCCTCATTTGCCGGAATATCGTTGTAATCCATATACAAACCCAAGGCTATCACGATGGGATAGGCACTTCCTGGAGTTCCATGCCGTACCTCCTGTCCTACCATATGCAGCCATCTGCTATTCCACTATTTATTTATTTCGCTATTTTATCTCCAGCACTAAACCCAGTATCTGACCCAGAGTAGGACTTGATAGAGCCGGAAGGACCTATGAGAGGGAAGCTGTCACCTATGTTCCTATCACCCATGCCAGGAGTTTTGACAGCCCTCACCACGGTGGGAAGAAGAAGGGGCCAAGCTGCAGTGGTTCTCAAACTGGAACGAGTATCGACACATCCTGGAGAAGTAAAGAGAAATCTAGCTCCCTGTGCCCTACTTTCATACCTTCTGAATCAGAATCTCAAGATTGGGGCCTAAAAGTCTGTCATCATTTTTTAAGTTGCTGATGAGATTCTAATGGTCAAGCAGATCAACTTCAAAGCCACGCCTCCTGCCTTGCCTCCCCTTACCACCACCACCACCACACCTGGGACCACTGAAGGGGCATTTCCAAAGGAGCCGCTTGCTCACGCCTTCAAAATACATGTCTCTGATTCCTGTTTCTTCCAACTCAAACATAAACAGCTGTGGAAGGCTGAATGTTGGCCCTCAGGAAGATCTGCCCCTTTCCTAATCCCTGGACCTTTCCTTATTTGAAAAAGGGTATTTGCGGATGTAATTAAGTTAAGGATCTTGAGGTGAGGAGATTATTCAGTGTTATCTGGGTGGGCCCTAAATCCAGTGACAATTGTCATTTAAGAGTGAGGCAGAGATGTCCAAGCTGCGTGGGGGAGAGTGTGGTCTACAGTGTGAACTATGGTCCATGCTTAGTGGCAAGGCCCCAAGATGTGTATATCTATTGCAGGTGACGTGCCACTCTAGTGAAGGATGTTTATGTGGGAGGTTGTGGGAGGGGTGGGAGGTGAGGCATATGGGAATCCCTACAATTTTTGTGTAACATTTGTGTAATCTATGTATCTTTTAAAAAGTAAAAAAAAAAATTATTAAAAAAAAAAAAAGAGTGAGGCAGAGAGCAGTTACACAGACAGAAAAGGAAGAGGCAGAGATTGGAGTGATGCAGGTACAATTAAAAGAATGCCATCAGAAGCTGGAAGGGGCTGAGACCTGACTCTACTCAGAGCCCCTGGGGGGAGGGCGGCTCTGCTGCATCTCAGACTTCCTGCCTCCAGATCTTGCTGTGACACAGCAAGATTACGCAAGGAGGAGACACAAGGAGGAAATACAATGAAAGACACAACAAGCAGGGAGTGGATGTGGCTCAAGTGATTAGATGCCTCCCTCCCACATGGGAGGTCAGGGTTCAGTTCCTGGTGCCTCCTAAAGAGGAGATGAGCAGACAGCTAGTGCAAACAACGAGGGGTGGGGAGAAATAAATAAAAATAAATTAGGGGGGGCGGATGTGGCTCAAATGATTGGGCGTCCGTCTCCCATATGGAGGGACCTGGGTTCGATTCCTGGGACCCCCTGGTAAAAATTAAAAAAATAAATAAATAAAAAGCAGCACAACATTATGACTATAATTATCACCACTGTATTGAATATTTGGAAAGTGGCTAAAATGGGAAATGTTATGTGGTACATATGTTATCACATTAGAAGTAAAAAAAAAAAACAAAAAAAAATTTTTAATTAATTAAAAAAAAAAAAATGCCTGTTGCTTTAAGCCACACAACAGCAGCCCTAGGAGACTAATATAGCACCAGGTCAGGGAAGGGAAAGTGAGAACAAACAGTAGGACCTTTGAAGAGAGAAAAAACTTCAGGAAAAAAAATGTATGATCTGCCTTTTTAACTTTCCAAAGTAGTATTTGGCCTTTTTGCTCCCGTAACTGAAGTTGCAGCTGGCCTAAGCTGTGCACACTCTGTGGATGAGCATGTGTGGGCATGTCTGAAGGGCAGCTGGGTGGACCCTCCAAGGCTCACTGTATCTCGGAGGAAGGAAACCATCCTCCAGGACCAGGAGGGCACGCACACACTCACCACAGGAGAGCAGGTGCCCTGCTAATCACAGCCAGGACGCGCCTTCCTACTCCGCTAGTGGTCAAAGGAGAGACGTTTTAAAATTGAACATTGTACGTGTTACTCAGGCAGCCTTCTTTTTTCTTTTTTAAAGCACTTTTTAAAATTAGCTTTTTATTTTTAAAGAAGCTTTAGAGTATATAAATGTTACATAAAAAATATCGGGGATTCCCATATGCCCCCCCCCCATTTCCCTTATTAACAACATCCTCCATTAGTGTGGTACATTTGTTACAACTGATGAACACATATTAGTTCCCCTGTACTTTCACTCTGTCCTAATGCTTGAGACTACAATAAAGAAAAGAGTATGGGGGGCGGGGATCCACGTCCTTAAAATCTCCGTCATGAAATGGTAGCATATGCTTGCACAGCTTTGAGAATCTGTGTAGACCTGAGGACAAGCGGCCCCCTCGAGGGGGCAGCTTCATTGTGGAGTGTCTTGCAGCATGGGACAGAAAGTGGTGATACACGTCACCTGTCATGGTGGGGAAGGTCAGGAACAAGACGGAAGCCTTTATAAGCTCATAAGACACATTGCTGGGTACTTGCTGAACAATGTGGGAGGAATTAGTGAAGTGATGGAGTTACTGAAGTGCTGGGGTGAAGGCTGAACACCATGCCACAGGTACATGTGTCCCATAACATGGCACAAGGAAACACGACTTAGGAAAGTGCTGGGAGAAAGCTACACCCAATATATAAAATGTCTCGAATTGTCAAAACTGGCTAGCAGTAAATAAATTAAAACATGAACAGAAAATATTTTCCTTTTTTCCTAGGGTTGGGGTGGGGCTACAGAGGGTATGTTTCAATTATGTACAAACAGGATTAAAGTCATAATGGAATAATTTGGGAAGTGCACACATTTAGGAGGAGGACCAACTTTTGCCTATTTATAAACTCATGAATTCACTATATTCCCATGGTTTTAACCCACTGATAATAGGAAATCCCAAAGCTTCAACATATCCTATATTCTTATTGGCTGGGCCTCTCTAATGTGAATAAGTATATCTGGTAAAAATGAAGTTATTTCCATTTTCTTCTGGGCAAGGTTACCCATTATCGATTGTCATTTCTCAGTTAAACCCTGGCTTCAAAGAGGAAAAGAAACTACCCTTATAATCAAGTCTTTTAGGGCTGCACAGAAGGCTGTTCTTTGCATATGGGTGTTGATTCTTTTTTCTCTGATATGCAAAAGATCCTCTGAACTGCTTGGCTGACTTGTTCTCCTGAGCACCGTGTGTGACCAAGCCCTGGGCGGATCGGGCAAGTGGGAACCGGACTGCTGATCTGGGCAGGGTGACTGTATGCCCTGGGGGCCCTCTCGTTCCTCCCAGTGTACTCATAGGTGGGGAGGGACTCCTGACGCAGAGTTTGTACTCAGAAGGTTTGAAGGAAAGAGCCAAAGAAACTTCGGTTCCAAGACCGAAGAGCCCTTCACAATGTATGATAATACATAATTTATATTACCTGCCATAATGCAATCCTACCCTTGAAAATATACCTCCTCCAACACACATTCAGGATTGATATCCAAATAACTAGGTCACATTTATATAAAAGTAAAAAAGAACATGCTTTTACATTTTATCTTTCAAAACCATTATAAGCAAAAAACAAAAAAAAACAAAAAAAAAACAGTGCTTTCATTATTTTCTATACCAGCAGAATTAAAAAAATATTTACAAATGTTAAAGATAATGTTAAGTTAAATGTTAAATAGTCCCACTTATATTTTGAAAGTGAAAGGTATTTATCAGATGACAAATTCCAGAAACTGTTAAAGATAAACACACAGATACTTCAGTGACGAAATTCGTTTCATCTCCGCACACTATATGCTTCAGTTTGTCTTGTTAAAATGAAGCTACAAGTCATTTTGGTATGTAAAAAGGAGAGTTACTAAATTAGAACTTTGCAATAGTTTCAAAATTTTCAATTTGGTCTATAACCAAAACACATGGCACTCAGAATGAAGATTATCTCTCTTTTATCTTGATTCATTTTTGCAGTAACTTGCAATACGAGCACAGAAATAACTTGTCCACAGAGATTACAGGTCTATCAACTCTGCCCAGTTTACTAATGTTAAATTGTTCAGCTATATAAAACACTACCTTAAAGAAAATCACCAAAAACACAAATTACACCTCAAGTCCCAACATCACACATTGTGGATATTTCTTTTCTCCTTCAAAGGAATACTCCCTTTGAAGGAAATACTCCACTTTAAATGTTCCAAATGAGAGAATTACCAGTGTTTCAAATATTTTTACAAAGAGAAGCAACTCACCTATTCGAAGAGCATTTCTTTGCAAGTAACTCTGGTAGGGACAGTCACATAAATCTACATTTCGTTCAGTTCGGCCATCATTTAATCAAAGACAAAAACAGCCTCAGGTGAGAGCTGGAAGTGAAAATCCTCCCAGGCACCTGAGAGAGGCGGAGAGGGCTGGGTGGCTGCAGAAGCAGCTCCTCCCTGCCTATTGTTTTCTGGGACCCTGACCTCCAATACCTTTTATTTAGCGCCACAACATACTCCGAAAGGTTTGACGACACAGGGAACACATCACGTGCCCAGCCAACACCTTAAGGGGGTGGGAAGCTTTTCAACCAGGAAGACAGGCGGAAACTACTTAGCAGTCAGCTCGGTAGCCTTGCCTGTTTTCCACCAAACAACCCGGCAACCTAATGATCCAAGAGGGACTGATTTCGACCGCTCCAAACCGGGCACCACCTGAGACTACGCAGCTACTGCTCCAAATGATTCCGCTCCCTTCACCTGAGGTTTAAATTCTTGGCAACCACATCAGAATGGCTGCCTTCAAGATTCTGGTGGCAGGAATACAGTTTCCCCCTCTGTTTTGCAATTCTCTTCACTCATCTCAGATTTACTCTTGTTTAGTCTTTATATCATCTCTCCTTGTGATAACAGACACACAACTTCCTCCCCTTCCCCAAAGAGTAGTTTTTACTTAAACACATCTTCACAGCTAGAGTACAGACTCTGGTCTTGGTAAAACAAACAAACAAACAAACAAACAAACCTGTCTCTCAACATTTAACCCATCTACCACCCAAGTGCACCACTTGGGACCCCTGTAGTTGGGTAGAATTTGGAGCTCAGGTGAGCCAAGTTTCTTAGGACTGTTACTATGTGTGTTAAGTCCTGTTTCTTTTATCTGAGTACAAATTCTAAGAACAAACATTTAACATTCTGAACACAAAAGAGGCTGCTAGCCTCAAGACTGGATAACTGGGGGACTGTCACGTGATCTGAGTTTAGCTCACCCTTTCTTTCCCAGTGATTGAAGCTTTAAAGATTCCTTTCCAGTTTTTCTGAAGGAGAACAGGGTAGCAAATGATGATCTGAAGTTTAGCCGAGAAGGAACGGATGTTGGTTTCTTTTGATTAGGTAGATTTTGAGATCTTGACATTTGTGATTCCATAGGATCTAAAAGAAGAATTATGAAAAATTTTGCATTGTTAACATACCTCAAAGAACGAAGCCTTCTTTCTTGCTTCCCTCTCTCCCTGTCCAGCCTAGAAATGGTGCAGGCATCCCCAAACGAAGCCTTCAGGAGCTCAGGAGAGTCAGAGCCACTCCTCACAGAGCCAGTCCTGTGCTCTGATAGTTCTGCCCAGCTAGGAAGATCCTCGCAGGGAGTAGCGAGGCTCAAGGTATGCGCCAGAGAAAATCCTCATAAGTAGTCGTGAGGCTCTGGATATGAGCTGAGGATTGCAGTTCCCGACAACATCCCTCCCCTCACACCAACTGCGTGAATCTTTCTCTTCCCCTCTACCCCTAAGGTGGGTTGTCAAGGACCCCATCCTATTCTCACGTTGCTCTTAACCACCACGTCCTCCAGAAATGTTTATATTCATGCTTTAAAACCAGGTCCTGCATAACTTTTTATACCTAAGAAAGGAAAGGAAAAGAAAACTAAACCATTTAGGGTATCCCCTAGTCCCTCCAAAATCTCTCTCTGTATGTATATGCATTAGCTACATATATGGGTCATAGGTATGTGCATGTAACATAAGTGTATAAAATAGGTATATATATGAATTAGATTTAAATGAGTATTTCAAAATTCTATGGCATTCCCCCTTTTCCTTCTTCCCTCCCCCCTCGTCCTCCTTCACCGTCATTCCATTTAAGTGCTCACTGTTTCAGCTTATTGCTTTACACATACAATTTTATTTAATTTTCACAACCACCCTACGAAGTAGGTATTATTATAGCCATTTAAACGAGAAAATTGAGGCTTACGGAGAATAAGTAACTTGAACAGAGTCAGCTGGATAGAGACGGTGCAAATTTGAACCCAGGGCTTTCCTGGCATCAGTGCTGTGTTCTTCACCACTACACTATCCTGCCTGATTCTACAACGTACCCCCAAGAAGTTATCCCCGGGGAATAACACAACACTCCTTTCAGTGTGTGCTGTGCATAAATCTCTTTTATCTTACGGTTTTAGAGTACTCCTAAAAATGGATTGGTTAAATTACAGGTCCACTTAGCCATTATCTACAATCCTATACTCTAAGAAAAAATAACTTTTATGTCTAAATTTTTTTCTCACCATTTTTTGCCATCGCCTGCCTTAGCCTGTATGTAAGTGGTGGTTTTAACATTTGGCTAACGTCTGTTTCATTGCAAAACTTTTTTCTTTGGATTTCTTCAAACCATTCACCAGTCACTCCTTGAAGCCACCTGATATCTCTCTTTGTCTTCTGAAGTTTGCTGAAATAAAATAAAAACATCAATGCATTCTTCAAATTCTTGGAATTTTGGCCCATCTACATGTGATGCAAACTCACGTGATGGCCTAAACTTTACCTAATACAGGAGCAGCATAAACTCTAAGTCTCAGGGGAGTGGGGGCAGCTGGCTCTAGTCATAATTTCCTTTCACCACTGGCTGTGTGTGTGTGTGTATATATATATATATATATATATATATATATTATTCTGTATTCTTCTAATACAATGACAACCTAAGATTTTTTCCAGTAGTTAAAATAATCAAGTCAGTAAAGGCAACCTGGATTGAGCAATGTGCTAAAACCTGACCTAACAATGCAATCGAGGGGTTAGGTGTTTTAATGACATTAGAAGGTTCTAGTTCTGATTACTCATTCAGTCATTAATCAATGAAATGTTTATAGAATGATGTCGACGCACCAAGTTCTGTTTAGGCAATGGGGATTCAACAATGAATATAACAGAAAGGGTCCTTACTTGCCCATCCCGTGGTCAAAGATAAAAGCTAATATGCAGAAAAGAAATTGTTGTATGTAATAGTCTTAGATAGTGGAATTCTTTAGACAAACACGAAACAGAAGCCCGCGACTGAGCACAGGGCTAATGAATCAGGTGGTAAGTGACAGGGACAGTTTAATTTGAGGTGGACAGGCTGTCCAGAACACAAATGCACCTGTCCCACACGTCAGAATACTAGGCCTGAAATTCTATCAGTACTCTGTCCCTCTCTTCTGCCCTTCCCTGCATAGTCCTCTTTCAAATGAAAATGCTGCTCCTACTCCTTAACGAAATCACCCGATGTGATTTTTCATGTTTTTCTAAGCAGATCATTTTGCTCTATTATCAGGAGGATCCTAGAACTGCTTGGAAATGAGAGTTTCTTAATCCATAGAGAGATGTTCCTGGACTGAAGAAAAAAGAGCAGAAAGGGGAGTTTGAGGAACATGATGACAAATCTCATAAAGTGGTGAGTTCCGCATAGTACTGGTGAAAAAGTAGGCTTGCTATTGAATTCCAAGCTGGGAAGTTCTGCTGTTGGGAAGAAGTACTTCGTGTGACTCAGCAGCCATTTTGTCCTTTATTCAAGGTCCGCTGTGAAGCACAAGCATTAGGGACTTCGTATTACTAAGCAGGTGGTGAGCAAGAAGTCTGCAAAGGGGCAAACTTGAGGTTAAAGGCAAAGAACTCAGGTAGATGCAACTCAGGCTCCTGCTTGGGGCTATGATACTGCCCTTTCATAAAATAACCAAGAGGGAAGCCAGAGGTCATCCTGCCCAGACTTGCACCTGGAAAAGCATTAGGCAGCAACTATTATATTTTCAGCCTACAGAATCTGCATTTGTGCCTCCCAGTTTGCCACTGCCACCCCTGACACCTGGTCACGCCTGTCTCCATTGCTGCTTCCCTTATTGGCAGACAGAGAGAGACCACAGATATCTGCTTCTAAACAATACCAGCCACCTCCAGCTTATTAGTACCTAACTTGTTACCGTCAGGTGCCTTTACTTCCTCTGAGCCTCCCAAACTGATGATTCTCCACCTGCCAGCACCATCCTCCTCCGTTTCGCAACACATCCTTCTCGTTTCAGAGGACAGTCAAGCCACCTGCCTTAGGAACTCCCTATACATAACTTTTATTTCTTTCTTTTCTAGAGGTTTGATGTAACATTGATTCTCCTTGAAAATAATCCATTCCCTCTCCATCACCAGTTCACGGAATCCTACCTCAAGCACTCATTCTATGCTAGCACACGTGTCCATCACTGCCTGTTTCTTTTTCCAGACACTCAGAACCAATGAAAATGTTGTGTTTTCAATCCTTCTGCTGCACACTCAGAGCCAATGAGAATGTTGTCATTTAAAAGTCTTCATTTACATGGAGGAAGGGCGGGGAGGCCAGCCTTAAATAAGGCAGCAAGCGCCCTTGAGCAAATCCGCACTCTAGTCTCGCTTTCTGTTGTTTCTCATTAAACCTTTTACTTGCTTGCTTAACCTATGGCACATCTTTGAATTCCTTTTAGCAACACAACCAAGAACCTGGAAACCCACCACTGGCAACACATTCATAGAGTTGGTGCATATATAATCTTTTTTGTTTTTCTTTTTATTCTTTTCATATATAATCTTAAAAAAAAAAAACAACCACACACACACAAAAGAAAAAACACAAAAAACTTAACGTTATATAAACAGCACTTTTAACATTACTCATCTTTGGAACACTCATTAAATATTTGCCTAATTATTCAAGCTAGTATATTTTCCACAACTTATCATGTCCTGGTGTTGGACATTGAGATTTTCCCTTAAACATAATACTGTAAGGAACATCAGTGTGCATTTTCTATTTTTATACTATGCCCAACAGGCACTGAAATGCAGTTATTAGGCCAGAGGGTGAAACTATTTTTATGATTTTTTAAATACAGATTACAAAAGCACTTTTCAAAATGTACCAATTTTGGGAAGTGGCTGTGGCTCACCCACTTGGGCTCCTGCCCACCACATGGGAGGTCCCGAGTTCGGTCCCGGTGCCTCCTAAAGAAGACAAGCAGATGCAGCCACCTGCCCCGACGAGCTAGACTCTGCCCCACACACACACTCACAACAAGCAGGGGCCACAAGCGAGCAGATGCCACAGCCCATGGGGAGCGGATGTGGCTCAGTCCGTTTGGTCTCCCCTCTCATGTGGGAGGTCCTGGGTTCGGTTCCTGGTGCCTCCTGGAGAAGGCGAGCAAACAATGAACAGACAGATGAGAGAACCATCGGGGGTGGGGGGGGATGGGGAATATAGAGAAAAATAGAGTAAATAAAAAGAAATCTTAAAAAAAAAATGTACCAATTTTACTCATGCCAGAAATATGCAAGATGGCCACTAGGCATCCTTGAAAGAGTATATATTATCCTTTCAAGTTTTTTTGTTTTCCTAATTTAGTATTTTAAAGGTACTATATTTATAATTGTGGGTGGTTTTTAAAAAGAATTTCTATTTTCTTTGTTTAATAAATAAGATATGCTGAATCTCTTTTTTAATCTTTTGAACACTTTTCCATATGTCTGTTTACTAATTATTTTGTATTTTATCATTTTTATGAATCAGTGCCTCAAAGTTTTTCATTGGGATGAGACATATTTAATAAAAATAGGAACTGGTTATTTTTCTCACTTGCACGGTTTCCCCCAGATTTTTTATTTTATTTTGATTAAACTTTGAATGTTGGGCCATAGAGACATCATTCGGGCTAGTGCTAGAGAAGGTGAAACATAATTCATTTGTGGATATGCTTGTGCTAGTATTGTCTCCTGAAGACAATGATAAATGAAATGCAAACAGTAGCTTCATGTAGATACAAGGAGGAGGCAACATTTGGAAGAAATTAAGTGGCTTTTAAAGCAGAAATATTTCAACAGTGATCCTGGGGATTGTTGTCAGGAAAGTGGGTAAACTTTTACAACCACAAGCTAGAAAATTCAAGGTTCAGGTGGTAAAAAATGACATTGTGTTTACCTCTAATGAAGGAAGCAAAATAGTAATAGTTCTGGCCTTTGAAGTAAAGGGACTCAGGAAAGGAAACTATGGATGACATAAAAGCCTACATTTTCTGGGTACTTGTTACTCATGTCATTAGCCTTATACAGCCAAGGGTTCTACTATAAAATAAGTACAGTTTGTACATTTATAAAGGCTGACTGATATTCTTGCACTCAAAAGAACACAACGGTTGTAAAGCAGAGGTTTAGACCCATTTGTTTACTTGATATCAGATAAGCTCAACGCTAGCAAGAAAGAAAACATTCAGAACATAAAGCAGGGGTGCAGTGACATGTGAAACTTCAGAAGGTGTTGTTTTACGTCTTGCTAGCCTCCATTTATATATATATAGCATTTATTTGTAAGTGGAATTTACCCAAGTTCATAACATCCTGCTCTGAGCTCTCTGTCATCTATTCTGGTTTGTTATAACTCAGCCAGGCATTTGGACAGTACAAGTCCACTTCATGCCAATAAAAGGAAGCCCCTCAGGGTTACAACTGACAAACATGCAGGTAAATTGCAAGTACACAGCTTGGTTAATTAGTCCAGCTTGAGTCAACATACCACAAGAGACTGCTGTCTACACTTTTAATTACTTTTCCCCCAGGCTGATCAACTTGACTAAATTAAATCAGATCTTTTCTTGCTGCCCTCTGTTTCAAGTCAGAATGCCCTTTCTTATCCACACGAATCTTAGCTTGAGGAGGGCTGCCTTGGATTCCATCCAAACACCTCCTGAACAAATCTCCTCTTCGGGTTCTCCTCCTGAGTTAGATTTCCTTTTCCTTTATTTTCCACTCTTGAGTTAATGTATCCCACCTCTCCTCTCTGCTCCTTTGTCTTTCCCAATTGTACCCTTGCTGACCTTTGCTGCTCACTTTTCTATGTTCACCTTTATTGTAAGCAAGCCTTTGACTGCACCTTTATTTCCATGACTAATGAGGTACGAGCCATTTAGAATGTGCTCAGTAAATGAGAGTTCTGTGTTTATCGCCCATTGTCTGCTCCCTGATAATCAAATCCTGGCCCATTCTTGAGGTACCATAACATAGTAGAAAGAATAATGGACTAGGCTCAGGTTCTAGCTAGATGATCTTGACCAAATATTTAAGTTTCTTGGCTTTATTTTCCTCCTTTGCAAAAGATAATGTGGTAGATTATTTGCAAAGAAGGCCTGAAATATTTCTCTCATCCCTGATTGTACATTCCTCCTCAATGGGACTTTGTCACTCTTCCCATCAAAAGATGAGCCTCTTTCTCCATGCCCTTTAATCTGGTTTGGCCTTGTGCTTGCTCTGACCAATAGAATATGATAGAAGTGAAACTGTGAGACTTTTAAGCCTAGGCCCCAAAAGGCTTCACAGCTTTTGCTCTCTTTTTCTTAGAACCTTGAGACCTCTACGTGAAGAAGTCGGGGCTATCTTCCTGGAGGATGAGATCATGTGCAGAGAGAGGCCCAGCTGGAAGTATCACCAACTGCCAGACTGTAGCCAAGGAAGAAATAAAAGTGGAGTAATCCACAGAGCAGCAGAAGAACCATCCAGCTGAGCCCAGACCAAGGGCTCCCCCACAGAATCGTGAGCTAATAAAGAGAAGTTGTTCTAAGCCTTTAAGTTTTCGGATGGTTTGCTTTGCACAGTTAAAAATGTGGGACCAGACAAAATTATCTCAAAGGTACCTTCTGGTCTAAAAGCTATAGTGAAAAAACTCAGCATGGCTACATCACATTTAAATCATTGTATATAAATGATATAAAGCTGAATAAGGCCTCAAGAGATAATCTGATCAAGCACTCTGTCTTCAAGTGAAATAATAACTGCAGAAAATAACAACAGATTATATTTATGGAGCCCCTACTAACTCCCAAGGATTTTGCGATCATTGCTAATCCTTACCACAACAACGCAGAGGTGTTGAGTTCTCATTTACAGAGAGGGCACTGGGCTCCAGAGTCATTGAGCTGGCTGTGAACTCACACCTCTGATTCTAAAGCCCCTGAGATACATAACCCCACAAATAAGCAGTGCAATTGATATATAAGCTTAAAAAGACTTTTGCCCATTTAAAGGTGGTAATATAATCCAAATATGACCCAGGAGAGAGAAGTTATACACAGTTTAAAAACAAACAAGGCCCCTAAGCCAGAAAACAAGAATTGCAGTTCCACCTTCTCAAAACAATCCTCCTCACCAGTTCTCCTTGCCAAGGGCGTCACTTCCTCTTTTTGCCTTTCTTCCCTCCCTTTTCAATTGCACTTTTATTATTCCACTTTTATTACTTCCTTGGCTTCTGATCGCATACCTTTTTTCTTCTACTGCTGACATTCCCATAAGCGAGCATCTCCTTACTTCTTACGCCCTGTTCTGCCTTCCAGGCAGGTAAGTGTCCTGATCCCTATCAACTGTCTCCTCCTAGGCGTCAAGGACCTCTTGCCAAATATTTCCAACATCTCCCACCCTATCCCAGTCTCTCAGGCTCTGTCATCAGTGAGCCTCAGGATGAACTGTTCAATTACACTGGCTCTTGTAAAAGTGGTTGTGTCTCTTGAATTATAGGTGATCAAAGCAGCATCGAAGGTTTCCTCCCACACAGGAACTCAAATACATTCTTGTTTCAGGTTGCCCGGCAACCCATAACACACACGAAAGCACAAATGGAGTGCATGGGATGGGAACATAGGCCGGAGTCAGAGCCTAAACGTAGGTTTTATGTCATGATGGAGAATGGATCAGTAAGTCCAAGCAAGAAGCTGTTCAAAGACCTGGGCCCCAAGGGAGACTCACCAGCTTGGGAAAGTGTTGCCTCTTTGTTTTCCTGCTCCAGAAAGGTGAAACTTCCAGGTATAGATTTCTTATTCATACTCTAGGGAAGACTTTTAGGACAACTATTGTTAGTTCTCAGCCAGGAAGAGCAGAGCAGAGGAAGCAAAATGCTTTGCTGTTTGGTGGCTGCACGGTGGCTTTACCTTCCAGGGCCTGGCACTCTCCTCCCTGTGCTCTTCTGAAAAGATGGTTATTTGAGAGCTTTCGTCCCTGACATCAGAGCCTGTTCTTTGGCTCAGCCCACAGCCAAGGCTCAGGGAGGGGCAGGGATTAGAAAAAAGCAAGCAGTTGTATTAAAAACGTGCCCCTTCGATAACAGTTAAGTTAAACTACAGAGGGAAGGCTAGAGGACCGGGAGCCCAGACAAGGGAAGGTGATAAACTGATCTAAAGGAAGCAACAACAAAAAACCTTTAGAACTCAGAGTGGCAACAAAAGAATGGCACCGGCACTCAAACCAAGCTAGGTGATAGATAAAATGTATGATCTCAACACCTTGGACTTGTTTATTTTTATTACTCATGGCTTCTTTCCAAACACGACTGCATCCTAAATTCTGACCACATCCGCTATACCACTCCTTGTGAGAGGTTGGGTAAAAAGACAGAACTGTACACACGCATAGCCAGTGCACCCCTCCTTCATTTTCAACAGTAAGAATGCAGAACATTGTTTTTCTCATAACCAGGTACTTTAGCTAATTCTTATAATGGAACAACGGTCTCTGAGGAATTTAGGCAGTTCCACAAGGTTAAAGGAAAGTGATAATGGAGGGGGGAAAAAAAAAGCAATGTAGTCTTGTAAACTTTCTGCCTGGACCCAGAAATCAACAATTACTGTATTCAAATTACTTCACCTTCTGTATCATGCAGTCTTAGAGACCCCAAAGCCAATTCTGGAATTAGCTTTAACTATAAGGAACTTAATGTTGCAATGTGAGCCTCCCTGCCCCCCATTGCCATTGACCAAATTGCAGGCCAGGAAGAACAAAAGATGGACCTCAAGTGACTATTTAGTTTTTCTTTAGGACCCAGAATGCTGAGATAATGCCTTGAGGTTTCCTAAAGGTGCCACTACGAATGTACCACTCCTGGGTTCCCGTCAAGGCTAGTAGAGATTTTTAAAAGTCCATGACCAGTAGAGCAATATCTCCTGTAGGAGGATTCATTGACTGGATCTAAGTAAGTGTGATGATATCCATGTAAGCTCATCAGTTTGGATTACAGTTTGTAATATATTTTCAAAATGAATTAACCACTTGAAGTGACCTTGTTCAAATGGTTGCGGCCTCTTCCACACCCTCACTAGCAAATGATCAGTGTTGTTTTAAAACTATTTTTCTCCATCTGTTGACCTGACAATCCAACACTCTCTCATCAGAGATTGCTATTGTGTCACATCCCAATCTTATTTTGAAGATTTCCCTTGAATCCTTGTGCTAAATTCTATCATTAGAACTAGGATTCTGCTGAACCATTATTTCCAAAAACACATATTGTTTTCATACGGTATTATCTCATCCATTACAGCTCATTAAGTTTTTGTCTTCAGGGGTAGTTATATTTATTTACCAAAATATACTCCTAAAAATCACTCCTAAAATGATTCTGTAACAAAATGTGTACCCTGGGTGAGATGAAGTAATGACAGCAATGCAAATGCATGTCTCTACTGCAAATTACGTAACTTATTTATGGAAGCTTAACATTTGTGTAAAAGGTATTTTTCTGACGTCTTTGTTACACATTATTATTTGCTATCATTTTAACTTTCAGATTCTAATATCTAAATTCTTCTTTCTCAATCTCAATAGCAAGCAAAACTTGTGACCATTCTTCATAATGTACTAAATGATTTATTATAAAGTCTCAGTGGGTTTTTGGAGAAAAGGCCTAAATGAGGATTTGTTACACAATAAAAATGATAACGTAACAATGGAGGACATTATGTACTTTAAGTGACTATATCTCAATGCATCAAGAATAGGAACAGAATAATTGTACTCAGTCTGCAAACAATGAACCCATTTATCAAAATCAAAAAGAAATGCCAATGCAATGAAACAGTTGTGCCAGGTGCATTTTACAGAAGAAAAGTGGAAATGAAAAGAACTGTTTACTTTGTATATGTACCTGAGTTTGACCTACTCTTTATTAACAGTGACTTTAAAATAAGTCTTAGTCTATTTAATTTTGAATCACTTTGACCTTGTTGGCGAAAATGTTCATTTTCTTTCAGGTAGGATAAGGAAATGTCTAGCATAGAAAAGAAGTCTGGATATCCAATTGCCTCCCCCTCTTCCCCCTTTTTTTTGTTTTAAATCATTCTGGGACTTCCATTCTCTTTGCTGACATCCAAAAATAGGCTTCAGTTAAGACAGAGAAGTAATGAGTTAAGCATGGTGGCATATCTTTGATTAGTCAGCCAAAGGGGTGCTGATGCAAAATACCAGAAATTGGTTGGTCTTTATAAGGGGTATTTATTTGGGGTAGAAGTCCACAGTTACCAGGCCATAAAGCATAAGTTTTTTCCCTCAAAGTCCATTGCCACATGTTGGAGCGAGACAGCTGCCGATGTTTGCCGGGGTTCAGGCTTCTTGGGTTCCTCTCTTTCTGGGGTTGTGTTTCTCTCTGGGCTTAGCGCATCCGTTTCCTCCACAAGGTCAGCTGTAGACTATGAAGCTCTCTAGGCTTTGCTTCACTCCACAAGGCCTGCTATAGACTATCAGGCGAATGGCTCGTTTCTATCCGGGGCCTTCTCTCCTTCCTCATGACCAAGCTCCTCTGTCAGCTCGCCTCCCCGGGCTCCAGCATCAAGACTCCAACATCAAAACTGCTCCCTCTGTCCTTTGCCTTGCCTTATATATTTGATTCCCCCACCCACCAAGGGATGGGGGCTCAACGCCCTACTGACGTGGCCCAATCAAAGCCCCAATTATAACTTAATCATGCCCAGATGAACAGATCAATTTACAAGCATAATCAAATATAGATTTTTGGAATTCATAATTACATCAAACTGCCAAACTGCAACAATCTTTCTGAGAGACATGGACCACTTTTCTAGAAAACCCACAGTCCATCGGGTATTGAAAGCTTGTCCCATTCATAGCAAAGTGGTCGTGGGTAATTGCTCTGTGTGGGTCATGTAATCCAAAATTTCTTGCATTCCTGGACCTAAGCACCTGAATCAGAGATTTGTGCTTGACCAAAAAGCTAAACATGAGCAGGAATGCTGCCCAGCTGATATGCTCTGCTTTGGAGAGCGATTAACTAACTTAACCATGGCCTTTCTTTTGGCATGTCCTGAAATTGTCATGACGTGTAAGGCAGACTGATGTGACAGAGGCTGAGAGGCATAGAGCAAGAAGGCATCAAGCAGTTCCATGAGACAGTAGAAGCCATGAGGCAAAAGTCATGAGCAGGCAGAAGCCACGAGGAAGAGAGGAGAGCTGCAAGGAGAAATCAGCTGTGGCGGTGGAAGTGAACTGGGACAGCAGAGCAGAGCGGCTGAGCCACAGGCCCAGCTGATTACCAGCATGCTGCCGTGTTCTGATCAGCATCCGAGTTCCCAAGGCCTGTCTGTGCAGAGCTGAGGCTGTTTCCTTACTTCCCCATTGTATCCTTACAACAAAGAGCCACCCATCCCATGACCTACGTAAACTAGTGTGTGTATGCTTGTCACCTGAAAGAGCCTGACTGAAACATCCAGCCATAGCAACGTGTAGAATCTGTTCACAAAGGGATTCTTCAGTGTTGGGACATGAAATTTCAAATGCCCACTAAACTGACTCTGCTTTACTCTTTTTTTTTAAGATTTATTATTTATTCCCCTCCCCCACCCCCCGCCTTGTTTTGTGCTCGCTGTCTGCTCTCTGTGTGTTCTTCTGTGTCTGCTCGTCTTCTCTTTAGGCAGCACCAGGAACCAATCCTGGGACCTTCCCGAGTGGAGAGAGGCTGCTCAATCTCTTGCGCCACCTCAGCTCCCTGGTCTGCTGCATCTCTTATTGTCTCTCTTCTTTGTCTTTTTTTGTTGCGTCATCTTGCTGCGCCAGCTCTCCGCGTAGGCCAGCACTCTGCTCGGGCCAGATCTCCGTGCGGGCCAGCTTGCTTTTCACCAGGAGGCCCCAGGAATCGAACCCTGGACCTCCTGTATGGTAGATGGGAGTCCAATCACTCGAGCCACATCTGTTTCCCCTGTGCTTTACTCTTATAAACTTTTTTTTTAAGTTGATTTTTTTTTCTGAATGAGAAAAATAAAATTGCCTCCAAGGCAGAAGCCTTGGAAATTACAGAAAAATAAAAAAAAAAACATTCATAATCCTCACAATCAGAGATACTGCTGTGTGTGTGTCCATCCTCCAAGCATTTTAAGGGGTGAGAGGATGTTATTGTGACTCTGCCTGTCTCAGTTTCAGCTGAGGCATATAAGCAAGAGATTCCAGAAACTCAGTGGGTTGTGAGAAAACCATTCAGGAGTATGTGTTTGGTGGGATTTACAAAGACAAACAAAAGCCAAAACTCATTTGGGTTGCAAATCCCCTTTCCCACATTAGGTCAGAGGGGGTGGATTTGCTAGGAGGCTTTCTTTAGAGAGAGGGGCTTCAACAGGACTAATGGAAGAGTTTAAAATACACAGCTTTGGAGAAAGGCAGTAACTCCTGCCCGAGAAGTCCAAGCTGGAGAAACTGTGGCCAGCCAGCTGCTTCCACTGCAGAGCAAAGGAAGATGGCTTAGCTGGCACTAAGCACTCCCGGGGTTTCTCAGGGCAAAAGCAGTGTGAGTGTTTCCCGTGGACAAGCCATGGGCTACAGGAGAGGCTGAGGAGGTTTGGCATTCTCTTAGCTCATGCTCCAATAGAGCTGGCTCCAGGGGTGAAAAGACCTTTGTAAAAAGAAGTTGCAGGTGAATCATTGGACTCCCAGGTACATGAAGGGTTTAGCAGATAGCAGGGGAAATGCATCTCTCGCCTCAAGAATGTTGCAGGAGAACAGTCCCTATGTGGCCATGGGGTATCTCTGAAAATCCCACAGAAGCACATTCAAGAAAAGAGTCAGATTTAAACATCTGCCCAAGCCATAGAGTGGGAAATCACCCTACAATCCTACAACCATCCAGGCAACCAGTTTTTCGACATATGCCCTCCTCCCCAACTCTTACTTTTCCTCCCATCCACCTTCCACTTCAACCCTGGAACGGTCAAAAAAGCACCATGGAGGGGAGGAGAGGTAGAGGCTTCCTGGGAAAGGGAGAAGGAGCGAAATTCCCTCTTCACCGTTAGACATTTCTCACTGCCATAAGCTGTGGCTGGTGAGGGGAAGTGGCTATTGCTCTGGATGAAGTTGGAATGAAGTTGGGACTGGACATTCTAACTAATATCATGTTGAATTGAGACTGTTTTGTGTCTTGAAAGGACAAGAGGATTTTTATTACCAATGAGAGAACAGAAAAGTTATGGGACTGCTTATTTTTTTTATCCAGTGGACTTTAAGGGATAGTAGGAGACAAAAATAAAGATGCTCTGATTAGATTCCATGAGTCTTCCTAATTCAACATGCCAGTTATACATGTATGAGTATTTAGAAAATGCAACTATATTATAAATACTGTTTGCAGCCTACTTTCCCACTTGGCATATATAGTAGATTGCTATAGACCCCAGAAAAAACTATGCTTTTAATCTTAACCCATTCCTGTGTGTGTGAACCCATTATAAATAGGACCTTTTGATGAGGTTATTTTTAGCTAAGGTGAGGCCAGCTGAATCAGGGTGGATTTTTGTTCGTAATCCTGGAGGCTTTATAGAGAAGGCCCCAGAGAGAGGCCATGGGGAGCAGCCAGAATCTGGAAGTCAATGGAACGCGGTAGAGAAAGGAGACGATGCTGCTGTGTGCATTGCCATGTGACAGAAAAGCCAAGGGCCAAGGGCTGCTGACAGTCAGGGCCAGATGTCACAGTCCTCAGGGAGAAAGTATTGCCTTGCTGACACCTATATTTTGGACTTCTCCTAGCCTCAAAATGGTGAGCCAATAAATTCTGTTATATTCAGAATTATATTAAGAATGCTGTGCTACATCAATATTCCTCTACCATTGTATCTCCCTGCTATAAAATATAAACCTACTCCTCTATGGCTGGATATAGGATTTGGTTCCAGTTTTTTACAATCATAAGGTTGAAACGAACATGGTTCAAAACTGTCATTGTGCACATCTCTTATTAACTCCTCGGGATACACTTCCTCAAAGTGGAATTGCTGGACCTAAGGGAACACGTTTCATGACTTATGAAAGATATTACCAGGTTGTTCGACAGACAGTTGTTCCAAAATTTTCTCCAGGTTATACGTGAGCCAAAGCCCTCTTGTTAACTTTTGGCTATTACTACTCTTTTTAATCTTTGCTAATCTGATAGGCAAATGCATGTTGTTGTTGTTGTTTTTTCATCATTTTAATTTCAATTTCTTTGATTACTGGAAAGGCTGAACATTGTTTCATGTTTGTTGGATATTTGTAGCTTTTTATGATTTGTCTACACACAAATCTTTGCTTATTATTTCAATCCGGGTGCCGTGAGGGTCTATAAAGTTCTAGGCAAAGGGCCAAGAGGCTGGCAGGGATGGCACCTCGTGGCGTGGGCTTCGAGGGCAGCCCACCGCTCTGTGGAGCACTAACCAGGGGCTCGGGCTGGCCACGACAGCGGGCGGATCAGGGCTGAATGCTGTCCTCAGGACACCTGCTGTCCTTGGTTGTTTGTCTCCTAGGGCGACCCCACCAGGTAAGCTGCCGTGCCCCAGGATGAAGGGCTGCAGTAAGTACAAAGACAGGTATACTGTGGCCCACCAATACCCTCTGTTACTATCTTCATCTTTTCCCAGCAGGTTGCCCCCAGACTGGTATATGGGAGGTAGGAGAGCAACAACTTGGTTATGTTTGTTTTTTGTTTTGTTTTATCTGTTTGCTTTAAATGGTCATAGGAAGTTTTTGGCTGACCTTACACCAAGAGAAACTGTCCAAATTTATTCATGGAGGCGGACCATTATCAACCAATATTTTCATTACTGTCCGGTGTCACTGGGTTACAAATAGGAATCCCAGAACCCCCCAAATTCTCTCAAATTCTCTAGTAGATACACAGAAGATTCAATACTGAGATCAAGCATGTCTCCTGAGCCTTCCTATGCGTTCACGTAAAGAAGAAAAGAAGAGGGCTTGGGGAGACTGAAGATTTCTGTTAGTGGCTCTTACCAGCCAGGCAGTTGACAGCCTGCGTGACTGCTGCCTGATTCAACAGATTCAACTGGAAACCAGAGGTCTGGGGGAAAGTGCCCCAAACCCAGACACGTACCTAACTTCTATTTCATCAGAAGTGATTTGTTGCTTCTCTGCCATTTATCATTTACAGAATAAGCAATAGCAGTTAACCTAAATCTCCTTTTCTATATGCAAGGCTGTTAAAAATTATTGAACATTTAGCAGAAGTTACTGGAGGTGAACAGATTCCCGGGGAAGGGGGAGGGAGGGTAGTTAGTGTGACAGAATGCTCGGGCAATCCCGAAGTTACCCACAATAAACAAACATGAACCTTTTCCTCTAGGAGTTGAGTTTCTTAATTGAAGATTCAGATATTCCAACTATCAACTAAGATTCATTGTGTCATGCAGAACTGGTTCAATGGAAGAGTTAACGAGCCACACCTGAAAGCCATTTTCCACTCACACCCCTCCAGCCAGCCTTCTGAGGCCAGTGTGACACCCCCCTTTATGAAGGCCTTCTAACAACTTCAGCCCCCATCCGTCTCTCTTTCACACCAACATCCTACTTGGCTACTGCCTGTGCAGCCTTACAATATTATTTAAAATTTCTCATCTTTTCCTCCCAAATAGGGTACACATTCCCATAGCTGATAGCAGAACCCATAACATAGCTCCTCAATATATTGGTTAAGAATCTCTTATTCTAATAGAGTAAAATACCACTAACCTGACCCTAGAAATACTGTGATTTAAGTAAAGTCACAGCACAATAACCTTGGAAAGGGGCACCTCTGTCCTTTAGCATGATGCCTATTGAAGATCTCTTTCTCAGCCCTGCTACTCTGAACCCAGGGGTCTAAGTTCAATATCTTTAAGTAAGTTCTGGAATACCGGGGTCAGATGATCTTCCAGGGGCTTCCTCCTGGTACACAGCAGCTTACCTGGTGGGGTTGGTAGTACCTGGCAGAGTGACGTCTTAGCCTCTCCGTGGTGACTCTGGACAAACTTCAAAGCCAGGATCCCCCTTATCCTAGGCCAGTGAACAGAGCACACTGAAGAGGGGGGGGGCCTGTGTGCCGAAGGTGAGATACACTTCTTCTGACCCTGAACTGAAGAGGATGGTGCTGCTGAAAAGATAGCTTGCTTCTATTCTGGAGAGGGGAAACAGCCACTGAGTGAAGTGCCTTGCTTTTTTGGGGGGTGGGAAGGGGAGGACCTTAATCCTAAATTGGCTTAAATTATTCTTCCTTAGATCAGGAGCAAGACAAAGCTTCTGACCAAAGTCCAAAGCTGAAAGGGAGGAAATGAACCACCTGCAGCGTGCTCTGGCTCCCTGGGCACCTGCCGTGCGGCCGGCTGCTCACCCGCTCGCCTCGCGGTAGTTTCTGGGGGCCAGTCAGTCCCCCCTGCTGTCAGGTGGCTGCTTTCCGCTTTGCCTCAGAAGTCCTTCACCAGGCCATCTGGAACTAGGGAACAAGGTCCACGTTTCCTTGCCAGAATTCTGTTTGTGAAATCTGCCTGCTCCTACCCTCACCCCCAATCTTGGTCACAGGCCAAAAACCTGACCTCAATTTCATGGAGATAAGGTGCATCAAGAGAGAATGTATCGAAAGGTTGAAAAGTTGATACAGGAATTGATGTCATTTAATATTCAAAGGTGGACTATAGGTGGAGCAGATGTGGCTCAAGCAATTGGGCGTCTGACACCCACATGGGAGGTCCTGGGTTCGGTTCCTGGTGCCTCCTAAAGAAGAAGAGCAGAAGCCACAATGAGTAGATGCCGCAACGAGCAGATGCCGAAACTGCTGCTATGAGCAGACGCTGCAACCAACAGATGCTGCAACCAGCAGGTGATACAACCAGCAGGGAGTGGAAGTGGCTCGAGTGGTTGGGCACGTGCCTCCCACGTGGGAGGCCCCAGGTTCGTTTTCTGGTGCCTCCTAAAGAAGAGCAGACAACAAGCAGACAGACGAGGGAGCCATCTCCGGGGTGGGGAGGGGGGAATTAAAAAAAAAAAAAAAGGTGGACTATAGTAACTTCACCCTGAACTCACACAGTGTATAGTCCACTCGGATCCATTAGCTTTAGTGTAAACAGTAGGTCAAAAGCCAAAAACTCATCCAAGCCAGAAACCAGAGCTCATGTGAACTCCCTGCTCTTTCCCTGCTCCTACAGGCAATCAGCCACCAAGTTCTGGTGATTTAACTTTCCAAACATTTCTTAAATCTGCCCCTTTTTCTTCATGCCTAGTCAAGGTCTTATATACATAGCTCCTCTCTAATCCAGGCTCCACCCCATGTCCACAGCCATCTACCCAAGAAGCAAATTTGACTGTCACTCTGATCCTCTCAACATCTCACCTTCAAGCCCAGACTCCCTAGCATGGCACACAGAGCCCCCCAGGACCCACCTCTCTTCACCTCCTGGCCCACACTCCGGCCTCTCACTTTGTTTTTGTTTTTTTTAAGATTTATTTTCATTCGTCCTCCCCCCACCCCCCGTTGTTTGTGCTCACTGTCTGCTCTCTGTGTCTCTTCGTTGTGTGCTCTCTGTGTCTGCTTGTCTTCTTTTTAGAAGTCGCTGGGAACTGAATCCAGGAACTCCCGTGTGGAAGGGAGGCATCCAATCGCTTGAGACACTTCCCCACCCTGCTTGTTGTGTCTCTCATTGTGTTTCCTCTTTGTATCTCCTTGTTGCATCATCTCATTGCGTCAGCTCACCGTGCCAGCCTGTCGTGTCAACTCGCTCTCGTGCTCATCTTCTGTAGAAGGCACCAGGAACCAAACCCAGGACCTTCCATGTGGTGGGTGGGAGCCCAACTGCTTAAGCCACATCCGCTTCCCTCACTTTGTATTCTAGTGCCAGCACTGCTGATGGTGCCTGCATGTCCATCACAGCCCTTCGCATCTCCACCTAATGCTGTGCACTCCGTTTGGAATGCCCTTCTCATTTCGAGATGCAGTTCAGGCATCACCTCCTCCAGAAGGTCTTCCGTGAGCCCTCACTTAGGATTAATGGTCTCTGTGTCCACAGCCACTATCTTCTCCTTTGCTATGTGACATTGACTATATTGTTTTTAAATCCATCTCCCTCACTTGATGGTAAGATTGTAGAGAACACCTTTGTATCTCTGCTGCTTGATTCAGAATAGGATCTCAAAATATATCTGCTAAATAAATGAGTGCTGCTGAATAGAATCACTGTCAGTTGCTGAATCATGATATGGGAAAAAAAAAAAAGTCCACCCTTTGGGGTATCATTCTAGAGAGGGACTCAGAGGTGCCCCGACCTCTGCCCCCCAATGCTGTGAGGAGAGCCACTGAGGCACACACACGTTCCAAAGACCACTGCTCTCAGGCTGCAAACAGAGGAGCTTGTCATACCAGGCAGCTCTACGAGAAAGAAGTGAATTTGCAATGCTACCCTTAATACCTAATTCCGATGGTTGTTTGACGTCAAGGAAAAATATCTTGATGAATACTGGCTTCGAGGAAGGAAGGCAGATAGAAGCCAAAGCAGAAGCCAGGACCTGGCTTACCTCCCAAAGTGACTGAGGCCTGGGGAGGTGCCAGAGCTTCCATCTTTAAGGGGCTGCCACCTGTGAGAGTCTGCAGCTGCTCAGAGATGAAGCTCAGATGAGCTGAAAGCTATAATTGTGGGGAATGTTGGCATTTGCAATATTTGTTAGTGGGTTTCTAGACACATCCAAATTGCTTAAAACAAAAAATTTACATTTATGGATCTTTTGTTTCTGTGAATTTTTGTTAAGGATCTGAGAAGCAAGTGCAAGGTGTTATAACTCGATTCAGGGGAAAGGAAAAAGAAAGCTTGGGGAGAAGGTGGAGCCAGGGCTCAACAGAACAGGGTGATTCAAAATGCCAGGTAGAGATCCGTGAGGGTGGGGCTAGTATGGCATTGAAGGTGGAGACAGCTACCCTGAAGGAAATATGTTACTCATAAAGCTTTTAAAGAGTTTTGCCTGGATGACAGTGGCAAAACAATTAAACAACTGTGGGCAGACATAACCTAACTGGTTGGCCTTTCCAGTTGCCTTTTCTGTTGGAGGCGGTGGTATATGTAGGGAACTTATGACTAAGCATGCCTTTTGGTGGGCCAGGGAGGGGGTGTTGCTGAGAACAGGGGAGCCAGGGGGCAGAACAGGGAGAGCGGTCTAGTGCCTAGACATCAGCAAAAATTAAGAGCCATACTAAGAAAATAGAAGACATGGCCCAAGAAAAGGAAAATATCAAAGATCAAGAAGAGACGCAGGATTTGAAAGAACTAATCAGTGAGATGCACACAAATTACCAAAATCAAATTAATGAGTTGAAAGACAATATATTTAAAGAGATAAATGACATCAAGAAGACATTGAGCAAGCGCAAAGAAGAATTTTAAATCCTAAACAGAAAAGTAACAGAGCTCATGGGAATAAAAGACACAATAGGTGAGATCAAAAACACATTTGAAGCATACAACAGCAGACTCGAAATGACAGAAGAAAGAATAAGTGATACAGAAGAACAGCTGAAATTGAAGAGAGAAAAGAACAAAGAGAAAAGAATGGAAAAAATTGAGCAGGGACTCAGAGAGCTGAATGACAACACGAAATGCAACCACATATGTGTCATGGGAGTTCCAGAAGGAGACGGGAAGGGAAAAGGGGCAGAAAGAGCATTTGAGGAAATAATAGCTGAAGGGGGACGGATGTGGCTCAAATGGTTGGGCGACCATCTGCATACGGAGGGACCTGGGTTCGATCCCCGGGACCTCCTGGTAAAATAAAAAAAAAATTAAAATTAAAAAAATAATAATAGCTGAAAATTTCCCAACTCTCACAAAAGAAATGAACTTACACATCCAAGAAGTACACTGTACCCCAATCAGAATAAATCTGAATAGACCTACTCCAAGACACATACTACTCAGAATGTCAAATGTCAAAGATAAAGAGAAAATTCTCAGAGCAGACAGGGAGAAACAAACCATCACATACAAGGGATGCCCAATAAGACTTAGTGTGGATTTCTCCTCAGAAACCACGGAAGCAAGAAGACAGTGGTATGATACAATTAGGATACTGAAAGACAAAAACTGCCAGCTGAAAATTCATTATGCAGCAAAATTGTCCTTCATATATGAAGGTGAGTATAAATATTTCATAAACAAATAGAAACTAAGAGAGTTTGCAAAAAAGAATCCACCTTTGCAGGAAATATTAAAGGAAGCCTTAGAACCTGAAATAGAGACAGAAGAGAGAGGCTTAGAGGAGAGTATAGCGGAAAGAATAGCAGAAAGGATACTAAAAGAGTTAAAAAAAAAAAAAAAAACGAAAACAGACAAAAATATGATGTGACATATGAAAAGCAAAGAATAAAATGGTGGAAGTAAATAGTGTATTTACAGTAATATCATTGAATGTAAATGGATTAAACTCCCCAATCAAAAGATACAGGCTGACATAATGGATAAAAAACATGAGCCATCCATATGCTGCCTATAAGAAACTCACCTTAGACCCAGGGATACAAAAGGGCTGAAAGTGAAAGGTTGGAAAAAGATACTCCATGCAAATAGTAACTAAAAAAGAACAGAGGTATCTATACTAATATTAGACAAAATAGATTTTAAATGCAAAAAAGTTATAAGAGATACAGAAGGCCATTATATATTAATAAAAGGGACAATCCACCAGGAAGATATAACAGTCATAAATATCTGTGCACCTAACCAGGGTGCCCCAAAATACATGAAGCAAACTCTGGGAAAACTGAAGAAGAAAAAGACGTCTCAGCAATAATCATTGAGGACTTCAACATCCCACTCACATCATTTGATAAAACAACTAGACAGAAAATCAACAAGGAAACAGAGAACTTGAACAATATGATAGACAAGTTAGACATAACAGACATATACAGAATGCTGCATCCAAACTCAGCGGGTTATCCATTCTTCTCAAGTGCCCATGGATCTTTCTCCAGGATAGACCACATGTTAGTGTACAATACAGCTCTCTACAAATATAAAAGATTGCATTTATACATAGCACCTTCTCAGATCATAATGGAATGAAACTGGAAATCAATAATAGGAAAAAAGTAAATTCACAAATGTATGGAGGCTGAACAACACACTCCTAAATAATCAGTGGGTCAAAGAAGAAATTACAAGTGAAATCAGTAAATATATTGAGACAAATGAAAATGAGAACACAACTCATCAAAACTTATGGGATACAGCAAAGACAGTCTTCAGAGGGAAATGTATAGCCCTAAATACCTATACTAAAAAAGAAGAGCTAAACCCAAAAATTTAACAGAACAACTAGAGAAAGTAGAAAAAGAACAGCAAACCAAACCAAAAGCAAGCAGAAGAAAAGAAATAATAAAGATTAGAGCAGAAATAAATGAAATTGAGAACAAAAAAACAATAGGGAAAATCAACAAAACCAAAAGCTGGGTCTTTGAGAAGATCAATAAAATTGACAAACCCTTAGCTAAACTAACAAAGAAAAAAAGAGAGAAGATGCAAATAAATACAATCAGAAATGAAAGGGGGTGGTTACAAATGACCTCACAGAAATAAAAAGAATCATAAGAGGATATTATGAGAAACTGTATGCCGACAAACTAGATAACCTAGGTGAAACGGACAAATTCCTAGAAATGTACAACCATCCTACACTGATGCTAAAAGATATACAAGAACTAATAAACCAATCACATTTAAAGAGATTGAATCTGTCATCAAAAATCTCCCAGCAAAGAAAAGTCCAAGACCAGATGGCTTCAATTAACACCAATCCTGTTTAAACTCTTTCAAGAAATTGAAGAGGAGGGAAAATTACCCAACACATTTTATGAAGTCAACATCACCCTAATACCAAAGCCAGATAAAGATTTTACAAGAAAAGAAAATTACAGACCAATCTCTCTAATGAACAGAGATGCAAAAATTATCAACAAAATACTTGCAAATCGAATCCAACAGCTTATCAAAAGACACACTTCATGACCAAGTGGGATTTATTCCTGGTATGCAAGGCTGGCTCAACATAAGAAAATCAATCAACGTAATATACCACATTAACAAATTGAAGGGAAAAAACCACATGATCATATCAATCGATGCAGAAAAGGCATTGGACAAACTCCAGCATCCTTTTCTGATAAAAACACTTCAAAAGATAAGAATAAAAGGAAAATTCCTCAATATGAAAAAAGGCATTTGTGAAAAACCTCCGCTGACATCATACTCAATGGGGAAAGGTTGAAAGCTTTCCCTCTAAGATTGGCAACAAGACAAGGATGCCCACTGTCACCATTTTTATTCAACATTGTACTAGAAGTTTTAGCTAGAGCAATTAGACAAGAAAAAAAATAAATAAATAAATAAACGCATCCAAATAGGAAAAGAGGAAGTAAACTCTCACTTTGGCAGATGATGTGATCTTGTACTTAGAAAATGCCGAAGTATCCATGACAAAGCTACTTGAACTAATAAATGAGTTCAGTAAAGTGGCTGGATACAAGATCAACACGCAAAAATCAGTAATGTTTTTGTACACTAGTCCTGAACAATCTGAGGAGGAAATTAGGGGGAAAATTCCATATTTAATAGCAACAAAAAGACTCAAATACCTAGGAGTTAATTTAACCAAAGATGTACAGGACCTATATGCAGAAAACTACAAAACAATGCTAAAAGAAATTTTAAAAGACCTAAACAAATGGAAAGACATTCCATGTTCATGGATTGGAAGAATAAATATCGTGAAGATGTCCATCTTAACCAAACTGATTTATAGATTCAATGCAATACCAATCAAAATCCCAACAGCCTACTTTACAGAATTAGAAAAGGTAATTACCAAATTCATTTGGAAGGGAAAGTGCACCTGAATAGTCATAAGCATTCTAGAAAAGAAGAGCAACGTGGGAGGAATTTCACTGCCTGACCTTGAAACATATTACAAAGCTACAGTGGTCAAAACAGCATGGTACTGGCATAAAGATAGCCACATCGATCAGTGGAATAGAACTGAGAATCCAGAAATAAACCCTCACCTATACAGTCAATTGGTGTTTGACAAACCTACCAAGTTAATGTAAATGGGACAAAACAGTCTCTTCAACAAATGGTGCTGGGAGAACTGGATATCTATAACCAATGGAATGAAAGAGGAGCCCTATCACTCCCTATACAAGAATCAACTCAAAATGGATCAAAGTCCTAAATATAAAAGCCAGGACTATAAAACTGCTAGAATAAAATGTTGGGAAACATCTTAAAGACCTTGTGGTAGGTAGTGGTTTCTTGGATCTTACACCCAAAGCATGCACAACAGAAGAAAAAATAGATAAATGGGACCTCCTCAAAATTAAACACTTCTGCACCTCCCAGGACTTTGTCAATAGGGTGAGAAGGCAGCCAACTCAATGGGAGAAACTATCTGGAAATCACGTCAGATAAGGGTTTAATATCCAGCATATATAAAGAGATGTTACAACTTAACAATAAAAAGACAAACCACCCAATTAAAAAGTGGACAAAAGACTTGAATAGACATTTGTCCAAAGAAGAAATACAAATGGCAAAAAAACACATGAAAAAATGCTGAACATCACTAATGATTAGGGAAATGCAAATCAAAACTACAATGAGATATCATTTTCACATCTATCAGAATGGCCACTATTAAAGACAAAATTACAAGTGTTGGAGAGGATGTGGAGAGATAGGAACACTTCTTCACTGTTGGTGGGAATGCAGAATGGTACTGCCACTGTGGAAGACTGTTTGGCAGTTCCTAAAGAAGTTGCCACATGACCCTGCAATACCACTACTGGGTATATACTCAGAAGAACTGAGAGCAGTGACACAAACAGACATCTGCACACTGATGTTCATAGTGGCATTATTCACGATTGCCAAAAGTTGGAAACAACCCAGGTGTCCATCAACCAATGAATGGATAAACAAACTGTGGTCTATTCACACGATGGAATATTATGCAGCTGTAAGAAGAAATGAAGTCGTAAAGCATATGACAACACAGATGAACCTGGAGGACATTATGTTTAGTGAAGCCAGACACAAAAGGACAAATACTGTATGAATGCGTTACTATGAACCAAATATATTGTGTAACATATTGTATGACTGAAAAAAATTTATATATATCCAGTACATTTAATTGAGAAATGAAAAAAATAATAATAAGTTGAGAGCAGATGGGGCTCAAGCAGTTGGGCTCCTGCCTCCCACATCCATCCTGGGTTCGGGTCCCAGTGTCTCCTAAAGAAGATGAGCGGACACAACAAGCAGAAAATGAGGAGACAGACACGGGGCCCATGGAGGGGGGGATAAGTCATTTTTAATTGCTCTTGATTTAGAGCTAGGAGATATACTCCCCCACCCCATGCTTTTTTTTTTACATTCAAATATGTTAGAACAGGAGTTGAAAAATTAGAGTATAAGGAATAAGGGAAGAAAAGTGCCAGGACTGTTTGTCCCAAGGTTTAGCTGACACCTGAGTCCTTCCAAACTCCAATTCCCAGGGTTTTAATAGTGTAGGAGGTGCTCAGGTCAACGGACAAGGGCAAGAGTGTTTCGGGCAGACATCTGACCATGACACAGGACAATCTCAGGCTGCAAGCCCCATGCAACATCCTGTTTTGGAGGAGCAGCCAGCAACCCCCCGGGCAGGGGCCAGCCTCATTTGAGTAGTTGGAGCCTCGTGTGAGATGCTGCTTATCATACCCCAGAAACACCCCAGGATACTTTAAATTCTAAGACACCTACAAGGACTTTTGGAGAGGGCGGTGGTTTGAGACAGATGGGAGGGAGCGCACTGGGGGAAGGCTGACTGATTAACCGAGCTGAGTCACGGGCTCTAGCCCAGGGGGCCCAGGCTCTACCTACGATGCAGTGGAAATGCCGGACCCAACCATTCACGGCTTCTGGAGAGTGTGGGATGAGGCTGCCTGGGGAGGACACGGCAGACGCTGAAGGCAATAGGCAGGCAAAGATTGTTCCAGGCCTTGCAGATGTGGCAGACACCACATCTTGGACTCAGGAAAAGCAGTGTATGAGGGAAATTGTTCCCACCAAAAAGCTTTCCATGGAGTGGGCTATCACAGCTATGCTGCTGGAAGCTGCAGGGTTGGGATGAAGGTGGAAGGGGTCTACTTCTAGAAAAGCATGATTTGCTGGAAGAATTTAGTGAGCTTTCACTCTGCTTCTTGGGAAACAGCAGTGTCAGAGGAAAAAAGAAAGGACTGAAATAGAAATATGATCACAAAGGTCAAAGAGCAGTTCCCTGCTGATCAAAGGGCCCCTGCTGGACATCGGTCAATGAAGACATTTCTTGAACTTCCAGTTAAGAGTCGCAAGTTAGGTGCCCTGGAATTTGTGTTTAAGAGAAAGTTACACAGATGAATCAGACCGTATCTCTGCCCACCCCCCACCCCCCGCAAAGAGCTTATGGTTTTCCTGAGGAAAGAGAGCTGAGCTCACTTGGGTCCACAGTGGGTGTATGTCAAGTGCCCATGAGGCTAGCGTGCACCTGCTGTGAGTTCAGAGGAGGAGTCCCCACGGACTGGGTGCGCAGGGGAGCATGTGGGAAGACGATGAGCCTTGCGAGGAGCCTTGGGAAAGGGAGGGTTTACACGGGCAGAGTGTGAGGAGTGAGGGCGGGTCTGCACTAGGGTTAGGGTGAGCTCCAACATGCTCACCTGGCTGGAGCATGTTCACCTGGCTGGAGCTAACCTCGAGGCATCAGAGACAGCTCTATGTGGTGCTGGTGGCAGTGTCTAGGTAAGCAGATGGATGTGACACAAGAGGGGCAGGGAAATCTGTTAGGAGGGTTCTGCAGAGGCCCTCCTTGAGGCGATGCGGACCTCAACGTGGTCAAGGCAAAAGGAATGGAAAACCAGTACTAGACTCCTGAGACTGCAGCTGAAAAGAAAAGGAAAACATTTTTATAGACTTTTCTGGCATGTGGAAGAAAAGAAAAGAGCCACACGTAGAATAGATGACAGCAATTTTAAAAATAGGCTGTAAAAAGTCCTATAGTTTAAAAACCTAAAAAGAAAGAGAAAAAGAAAAATCTGTGTTGCCATCTGGTCCGATGATACAACTGCAGCAAAAGGCTGGACGTTGGGGGGATTTATTTTTATTTTTTTATTTTTTTAAAGATTTTATTTATTTATTCATTTATCCCCCCCCCCCGCTGCTTGTGCTCGCTGGGTCAGCTAACCACGCCGTGCGGGCGGGCTTGCCTTCACCAGGAGGCCCCGGGAACCGACTTGGGGTCTTGACACAAACCTGCATTTATAGTACCTGGTCTCCCTTAGAGCAGGTGATTATTCAGTGTGGTTGGCAGGAAGGGTGATGGAAATAAGGAGGGAGTCTTCGTGTGGTAGATTGACTCATGTACCCCAACAAACACGTTCTTAATCCTAAACCGCTTCCCTGTGGGTGTGAACATGCTGTAAATAGGACCTTTTGAAGATGAAATTTTTAGTTAAGATTTGCCAAATGAATGGAGGCAGGCCTTAATTCACAGTACCAGAGGTCTTGTAAAGAGAAGAAACTGGAAGCTGGTAGTCTGAAAAAGACGGGAAGAGCCAGAAGCCAAAAGTCAGCAGAAAACTGGAAGAGTAAAGGAAAGAAGGGGCTGTTGTCGTTGACAGGAGCCAAGAAGCCCCAAGGGTTGTTGACAGTCAGTAGCAGAACCATACAGAATCCTGGAGAGAGCAAGCCTTGCTGATACCTTGATTTTGGACTTCTTTCTTGCCTCAAAATGGTGAGCCAATAAATTCCTGTTGCTAAACCAGCCCACTGCGGGGTAATTGTCACTGTGCCATAGCAGCTAAGACACTCAGCCTGTGCCCCACCCCCAGCCCCGATGTGATCCCTGTTTCTGCTTTTGCTTAAAATCGAGTTCCCTTCAAGCTGATGCATTAACTTCCCTCCCAATGTACACGTTGTTTCGCCCCCCACTGCCCCATGTCTGGGTCACGTCACCCTCAAAGCCACAGGGCACACCGGACAAGCGCCATGGCCGTGGGGTGGGGGGAGACCAAGATTCTGGCGCATTTCCATTCCTCAGCGTTACCGTGGTTTCGAGCAGGCTGTCCCTGAGCCTTGCTATTCAAATCTGGGAAAAATAAGGATAATAATATTTGTTGTTTCTACCTTGAAGGATTTTTGAGGGGATCGAGTGAACATGGTAGGCTTTAAAGTCCTGCATGTATTTAAGAAGTCGCCAGTGAAGCGTTCCTGGATAATTAGGAGAGATATCTAAAGCCTTCCTCTTTCTTTTGGCCAATTTGTTTTACTCTTTCAGAAATTCTTTAGGCTTCTGTGCTTAGCCATTTGCTGCTTTCCCACATTGAATATAACACTCAACAGCCAATGTGAAGAACCTGTGAGTACGACTGGCTCAAGGAAGACAGGTTCCCAAGGCCAGGATCTAATCAGCTTGTGGACGTCACAGCATCTGTGTTTATGTGTAACCACACTTAGTGGGCAGTAAAACAAAATAAAAACAAAGAGTAAAGAGCCTATTCTTCCAGGTGCCAGTCTAAACAGCTCCAGGGGCAGAAGGTCCCTTTGATCCTGCCAAACAATTTTAAATGAGAAAGTACCACAAGGTTTATTACATCAAGGTAATTGCATCAGGGACAGCCCTCTCCATATTCCTTTGCTAGAACTCTAGGCTTTTCCCTCCCAAACCACAGGGTTTCCTGAGACAGGTAAACAGCCCCTCAGCTCATGCACTCATGTGACTCCAGAGCCTAGGCAGCAGGGTGGAATCCTTTACTGCACATCACAGTCCTCGGGCAAACTTTAAGAAAATACCCATGCCCAGTCGGATCACAGACCAATTAAATCAGCATGTCTTGGGGTGGGGCCTGGCGTTGAGCATTTTGAAAGGGCTCCAGCTGGTTGTAATTTACAGCCAGGGTTGAGACTCTGCTTTACACCAGGCAGACACACCAGATGTGTCATTAGCTTTAGTGCACAGGTGGGCAGCCAAGAGAGAAGCGAAGTGTGAGCAGAAAAAGGCCCTCCTGGACAGGTGAGTCTCAGCGCCTCCATGAACATCATATCACTCTTGGCTTGCCTGTAGCCCCTGCTCAGGAAACCCAGCCCTAAGCTGTCCTGGCCCCAGAGGGTGTCATGGACTGCATGCCCGACCCTGAAGCACAGGTTGGCTAGAAATCCATTGGGTGTCCTGGCACGATGGGCTGAGACCATCAGAATCTGGACCAGAGAATGTGGAGAGGATGATGGGCCAGTGAAGGATGCCTCAGTATGACGGGAGGGATTCAAGGACCTGCTGGGACGAGCACAGTGTGGCCTGTGCCAGGCAAGCACGCTGCGAAGCTGGACCCTAGAGACATCTCGGTTCCCCAAGTCCTCCCAGTTCGTCTCAGTCTCCTGTAACCTTTCTGCAAAGCCCTCTATTTAAGGTGGCCTGAGGGACGCTCTCTCTCCACCCAAAGTCCCTGACTTTGACGAGCGTGATGAAAACTGACCATGGCAAAGGAAGAACACCCGGAAAGGGGCAAAGCAGAGACAAGCAGCGGCACCAGGGAGCAATGGCAGAGGAGGGTAAGTCCCAAAATGTGCAGAAGTGAGTGACAGTCATCGTAAAAGGGCAAAGAATGGACTTAACAGAGACAATGGAAGGAACACCTAAGAGAATTTTCAGTCAGGGGCCAAAGCCTGGCAATACAAACACTTGATGCTGAGAAAATGCAGAATGTAAAGGATGACAGAAGAGAACAACAGGGACAGAAGAGAAAAGGACAAGGCTTGTGCTTCCCCTGCTCTGCCCTGTGCCGCTGGCTCTGCAGGCTGCTTTACTCAGTCCTCACAACCGGGTCAGCTGCTGCCAGCTGGGTTTGGCCAAGGAAGGCACTGGCAGGAGATTGGAGGGCGAGAAGAGAGGAAACGCCAAAGTATTTCTCCTAGCTCTCTGCCTCACGCAGAGCTTCTGGCAGTCACTTTCTCTCCCAATTATCTCCAAATCCCCATGCAGGCCTGTCCCGGCTCCAGCTTGTGCTGGAGGAGCCCAGCCTCTGGGTGACACCATCACCTGCTCCCTTCCTCCTGCCCGCCAGCGGAGTCCTGGGGCTGGCTCGTACTGGCTCACAAGAACAGACTGTTAAACATTCAGGGATTTCGCAAGCTGGTGGTTAAGTTGTTGCTAGCTTGACATGCTACAAACCAGGACTTTCATCTAAGACAGCCAGTTACCAGGGCTCCATGCCTCCAGCCTCGGGGTGGGAGAGGCTGGCTGCTATTGCCAATCTCTCCCTTGTCTCATTGACTCCTGACTGGTTTCTCTGCCTCTTTTTAGCACCATGTAACCAATTCCCTGCACTCAATTCTATTTCAGATGTTGAGAAGTGTATGATTTTCTGGTTGGACGTAGACTGACATGGAGACAGTGATCTCACTAAAGAGCTTTGCCAACTTCTTTATGAAGGATTAGCGGTAAACACTAAATTCACAACACATGAAGTTTTTTGTTAGCTTGTTTGTCTAGTAATCCCATTAATCGCTTACTCTTGTGACTAAGCGATTTTTAAAGTAAATTAATGTTGTTAAAAGTTTAAACACACACTAGTAGGGTATTGTTTAACTAGTAAAAGTAGCAGAGCTAAATGACTATCAGGTCACTTGATCAAGAATTCAAGATGAATGGTCTTTTCTCATTGGGTTTGCCAGCTGGCATTGAAAACAGGAAGAGGGAGGAAACTTAAACAAGATCCATTACATACACTAATATATGTATAGCAATCAACCTTGTTTCTCTGTTCAAAAGCCTCTTCCCACCAGTTTCCTTCTTAGATTTCATGAAAGCTGACACTTCAGTGTTTTACTTTATAAATTCTTTGTTGTTCCACAGTCTTTTGTCTAAAAGAAATATATCATGGGCCTTAAAAACAGAAATAAATGGTGCTAGACCAATTGGAAAAATCAATTTATATAATTATCTGACTTTACAGGCAAAATGTATATCAAATGAATTAAAAAGTTAATGAATTAAAAGGACTTAAAAAACTAGAAGTGAATATTTATCTCATCTCTAGATGAGGGAGAACTTTCTAATCTTAAAAACAAATGGAACATTTAAAAAGACTGGCATACTTGACTACATAAAAGTGAGTAAAAAACTTCTATTTTCAGATAAATAGAAGTTATGTGTAATCTGAGAACTGGGAAATATATTTATAACAAATAGGACAAAAGTCAATTTCCTGAATTATAGAGAAACATAAAATCAATAAGAAAAAAACCATACCAAGACTCTGTGTCAAACACAGAGAATTGGTTGCCTTCTAGAATTCAGGAGTTCCCCTCCTTTCAGAGTTTGCTATGGGCAGCAAAGTGTTCATTTCTAGGGGATGGCTCACGATTGGTCCAAGTCTAACATTCAATCCCACTCCTTGCTCTCTCAGTTGTCTTGCAGCTAAGGGCAGCCATATGACCTGTTTCTGGCCAATGAAACATAAAGGAGAAATCTGTTTGCTGGGCATCTGGAAAAGTTTTTACTTCCATGATAAAAGAGACAGATGCAGTTGGCCTCATCATTTCCCCCTTCTTTTTGTCTTGAACATGGATGTGATGTCTGGAGCAGTTGCATTCATCTTGTACTGCAAAGGCACCACCTGACATCCTTAAACCATTAAACCAGCTAGCATCTGCCTACTTCCAGACATCTTGTTATGCCAGAAAAATCTACCCCCAATTTGTTGAAGTCATGGTTAGATTTTCTATTATTTGCAACAAAAAGCATTCCTGATAACTTGATATACAAATGGGCAAAGATATGAATAGACAATTTGCAAATCAAGAAATGAAAATGATTAGTAAACCATATGAAAAAAGTTCAAGTTCACTTATAACCACAGTGTTAGAAAGTAAAACAAGTACAAAATTGACAAAGTTGTTTTAAAAATAATAACACCATTCAGTGCTGGGAAGGGTATAGTAAAATAGGGGCCTTCCCATACATCCAGTCAAAGTGCAATTTGGTAGAACATTTTTTTTCAAAGTATAATATGCTTTTTTTAAATCAATTTTATTGATACATATTAATAAAGCATAAATCCATTCAAAGTGTACAATCAATGGTATTTGGTGCAATCACTTTGATGGACACCTGGGTTGTTTCCAACTTTTGGCAATCGCGAATAACACCACTATGAACATCGGTGTGCAGATGTCTATTTGTGTCACTGCTCTCAGTTCTTCTGGGTATATACCTAGTAATGGTATTGCCAGGTCACATGGCAAGTCTATATTCAACTTCCTTAGGAACTGCCAGACAGTCCTCCACAGTGGCTGTACCATTCTACATTCCCACCAACAGTGAATAAGTGTGGTAGAACATTTTTGGAAAGCAATTAGGTAACATGTAATAAGAATTTAGGTAAGGCACAAAGTGAGCACATGCTGTTGGAAAAGTGGCTCTGACTGACTTGCCCATCATAGGGTTGCCACAAACCTTCAATCTGTAAAAAAAAATGCAATACTTGCATAGCGCAATAAAGCGAAATGCAATAAAACGAGGTATGCCTGTGGTGTTGCTGTCAGTCCAACCCGGACTGGATAAAAACACCAGCAAGAATCAGGCTCATGGTCAAACACTGATATTCACGGTGTTTCAAAGTGTTTATAGAGACCAAGGCTTGGGAACGTGTTCTGTGAAGGGTCAGAGAGGGAATATTTTAGGCTTTGAGAACCTCTTGGTCTTGGCTGGAGCTACTCAATTCTGCAATTGTAGCCACAGCACAAAGCCACAAGTCATAGGCAGCCACAGACAACACGTCAACAAATGGGTGTGGTGTGAGCCAGCAAAAATTTAGTTATGGATACCAACATCTGAATTTGATATAACGTCTATGTGCCATGAAATATTACTGCCCTTTGACTTTTTTCCCAACCATTGAAAAATACAAAAATCATTCTTAGCTGTTCAGGGTGATGGAAAAGTTTTGGTAACGGATGGTGGTGATGGTGACACGTTCTGAATGGCATGAACACCACTGAGTTGTATACCTGAAAGTGGTTAAAACGGGAGATGGTAAGTTGTATATGTGTTACACATGATTAAATTAAAAAAAAAAAATCAATCTCAGCTTGCAGGCCGTATTTCTCCTGGGAACTAGAGCAGGCTGATTCCTGGTGTAGACATGTAAGATGGGGAATCACCCCTTCCAGAATTACCTTGTTTGGTTAAAACAGCATAATGAGTTATGAGTGTAATGATTTTCTGCATTTATGGCCTGTTTGCTTACTTTCAATGAATGGTTTTTGGAACTCTTTTCTTTTTTTCCTATGTTTGTTCTGAGTTTACTTATTGAAATGTAATTACATGCCCCAATTAACCTGATGATAGAAACTATGGGGCTGGAAAAAAAGAATTTAGATAATATTTATATTATTTAAACTAATGAGTCCAGATACTGGAATTTACCCTATGGAGATAATTTAAATTGAATTAAGGATATAAGCACAAAGGTTTGCCAGTGTTATTTAACATAACAATAATAAACAGGTAGAATAAGAAAAAATATAAATGACTAAAATATTGGAATGGTTAATTAAATTATAAAATATACCCAGTAGAATAGTATGTAGCCATAAAAAATAATGTTGGCTATGAGTCTTTAGGTTTTTTTTTTTTATGTTATGATACATAAATAGCAAACAAAAAGGTACACAGTATGATCACACTGTGTTAAAAGTGAATGTAGGGGGGCATTTTCAGGGCTTGGAATTGACCTGGATGACATTGCGGTGACAGATACAAGCCATTACATATCCTGCCATAGCCTACAGAACTGAGTGGGAGAGAGTGTAAACTACAAAGTAAACTATAATCCATGCCTAGTGGCAATGCTCCAAAATGAGTTCATCAATTGCAATGAATGTACCACACTAATGAAACAAGTTGTTAATGTGGGGAAAAGTGGGAGATGTGGGGAGTGGGACATATGGGAATCTCTTATATTTTTTTATGTAAAATTTTATATAATCTAAGTATCTTTTAAAAATAAATAAAAATATATATTTTTAAAATATAGGTTAAAAAAAAATGAATGTAGGAAAACAATTTGACAACTCCTCTAAAAGTCAAACATAGAATTACCATATTACCCAGTAATTCCACTCTTAGATATATCCCCCAAAGAACTGAAAACAGGTACTCAAGTAATTATTTGCACATGAATGTTTAAAGCAGCATTATTCACAATCACCAAAAAGTGGAAACTCAAATTTCCATGAGCTGGATGGAGAGATAAACAAAATGTGGTATAGCTATACAATGGAATCGTATTCAGCCATAAAAAAGAATGAAGTACTGATACAAGCTACAATGTGAATGAACCTTGAAAACATTATGCTAAGTAAAATAAGCCAGATGCAAAAGGCCACATATTGTATGATTCCATTCATATGAAATATCCAGAATAGGTCCTGTGTGTGTGAACCCATTTGTAAACAAGACCTTTGAAGAAGTTCTTGGTTAAGGGGTGCCCAAACTGAATGAGGCTGGGCCTTAATCCAATATGGCTAAAGTCCTTATGAGCAACTGAAATTGGACACAGAAAAAAAAAAAAAAAAAAAAAAAAAGCCAGGGGAAGAGTAAGAAGTTGGAAGCCAATGGAACCTGGAAGAGAAAGGAGACGCTGGTGCTATATACATGCATTGTCATGTTACAGAAAATCCAAGGGCCTAAGGGTCACTGACAGCCATCCCTGAATGCCACAGTTCTCAGGAAAAAAAGCATCACCTTGCTGAAGCCTCAGTTTTGTACTTCTACTACTCAAAACCATGAGCCAATAAATTCCCATTGTTTAAGCCAATCCATAGTATGGTATTCGTTTTAACAACTGGGGAACTAAGACAACTGCTAATGAGTACAGAGTTCTATTTGGGGGTGGCATTGGTTTTAAATCAAAACAAACAAAAAAAGTGAACAACAAAAAAAGAAAAAGTATACAGATCAATACACAGACATTAATTATGTTTCTATACTATATAGATCAAAAATTAAAAATTCATATCGGATGGCAAAGGAACTGAAATAGACAAAACAATTTTGAAAAAGAAGAAAATTGGAGGAATCACCCTCTGGTTTTAAGACTTACTATGAAGCTACACTAATCAAGATAATATTTGCAAAGGAAAAAATGTATCGATTAAAGGAAATTGATTATGGGTCCAGTTATAGACCCAAAAAAATATGGCCAATTACTTTAGTGATGGATAAGTTTGTGTGTTAATTTGGCCAACTTTTGGTGTCCAGTTGTTTAGTCAAGCAAGCATTGGCCTGATTGTTACTGTGAAGACATTTCATGGACAAACAGTTACATCTAGCCCCTCCTATGACCAAAAAAGAGGCCCAACGCCTTGTTGACCTCTTTGGATTTTGGAGACAAGATATTCCTTATTTGGGTGTGCTACTCTAGCCCATTTACTGACTGACCAGAAAAGCTGCTAGCTTTGAGTGCGGACTAGAACGAGAGGCTCTGTGACAGGTCCAGGCTGCTATCCAAGGTGCCCGGCCACTTGAGCCATATGCTCCAGCAGATCCAATGGTCTGGAAGTGTCAGGGGCAAACAGAAATGCCATCTGGAGCTTTTGGCAGGCGCCTATAGGAGAACCACAACACAGACCATTAGGATTTTGAGGCAAAGCCTTGCCATCTTCTGCAGATAACTACTCTCCTTTTGAGAAACAGCTTTTGGCCTGCTACTGAGCTTTAGTAGAGACTAAATGCTTTATACAGGGGCCACCAAGTTACCATGAGACCTGAGCTGCCTGTCATGGCCTGGGTGTTGTCTGACTCGCCAAGCCATAAAATTGGGCGTGCACAGCAGCACTCCATTATAAAGTGAAGTGGTATATATGAAATAGGGCTTGAGTGGGTCCTGAGGGCACAAGTAAGTTACATGAGGAAGTAGCCGAAATGCCCATGACCCCCACTCCTGTCACATTACCTTCTCTTTCCCAGCCCATAGCTATGGCCTCTTGGGGAGTTCCTTACAATCAGTTGACTAAGGAAGAGAAAACTCAGGCCTGGTTTACAGATGGTTCTGCATGATATGCAGGCACCACCCAAAAGTGGACAGCTGCGGCACTCAGCCCCTTTCTGGGACATCGCTGAAGGACAGTGGTGAGGGCAAATCCTTCCAGTGGGCAGACTTCAAGCAGTGTTCCTGATTGTTCATTTTGTTTGGAAAGAGAAATGTCCAGAGGTGCATTTGTACACTGATTCACAGGCTGTTGCTAATGGTTTGGCTAGATGGTGAGGGACAAAGAGGTCTGGAGGGGAGGCATGTGGATAGACCTTTCTGAGTGGGCAAAAAACATGGAGATATTTGTGTCCCACATAAATGCTCATTAGAAGGTGTCTTCAGCAGGGAAAGATTTTAATAAGTGGATAAGATGACCCGCTCTGTGGCTAATGCTCAGCCTCTTTCCCCAGCCACTCCTGTCATTGCCCAATGGGCTCATTAACAAAGTGCCATGATGGCAGGGAATGGAGGTTATGCAGGGGCTCAGCAATACGGACTTCCACTCACCAAGGCCGACCTGGCTACAGTCACTGCTGAGTGCCCAGTACACCAGCAGCACAGACCAATACTCAGTCCCCAGTATATTCCCTTTCCTCAAGGCAATCACCTTGCTACCTGGTGGCAGGTTGATTACTTTGGACCCCTTCCCTAATGGAAGGGGCAGCCGTTTTGTTCTGACTGGTATTGACACATACTCTGGATACGGGTTTACCTTCCCTGCACACAATGCTTCTGCCAAAACTACCATCTTACCATTAACAGAATGCCTTACCTACCGCCATGGCATTCCACCACAGCATTGCTGCTGATCAAGGAACCCACTTCACAGCAAACGAAGTGCGGAAATGGGCACATGCTCATGGAATTCACTGGGCTTAGCATGTTCCCCATCATCCTGAAGAAGCTGGATTGATAGAACGGGAATGGTTTGAAGACCCGATTACAGTGTCAACTAGGTGGCAATATCTTGCAGGGCTGGGAGAGTGTTCTCCAGGATGCTATGTATGCTCTAAATCATTATCTACTATATGGTACTGTTTCTCCCATAGCCAGGACTCATGGGTCCAGGAATCAAGGGGTGGAAATGGGAGTGGCACCACTCACTATTATCCCTAGTGATCCACTAGAAAAATTTTTGCTTCCTGTCCCTGCAACTTTAAGCTCTGCTGGTCTACAGGTCTTAGTTCCAAAAGGAGGAGTCTTTCCACCAGAAGGCACAACAACGATTCCATTGAATTGGAAGTTAAGACCGCTACCTGGCCACTTTGGGCTCCTCATGCCTCTGAATCAACAGGCAAAGAAGGGAATTACTGTTCTGGCTGGGGTGATTGATCCTGACTATCGAGGGGAAATAGAACTGCAGCTACACAAAGGAGGTAAAGAAGCATTGGCCTGGAATAGAGGAGATCCTGTAGGGCATTTCTTATTACTACCATGACCTGTGGATAAAGTCAATGTAAAACTGCAACGACTCAATCCAGGTAGGACTACCAATGGCCTAGAAACCTCAGGAATGAAGGTTTGAGTCACCTACCAGTCAAAGAACCACGGCCAGCTGAGGTGCTTGCTGAAGGTAAAAGGGATATGGAATGGGTAGTGGAAGAAGGTAGTGATAAATATGAGCTAAGACCACATGACCAATTACAGAAATGAGAACTGGAAAGGTTATAAATATTTCTTCTTGTTTTATGTACATAAAATAAATATCTTTGTTTTCTTCCCTATCCTTTCCCCTTATCATATGACATAAGTTGTATCAATTTCATGAAGTAGGATTAAGTTCTAAGATATCAAATTTAATAGTGCATATTATCCTTGGACTAGCACCCTATTCTGGGAAGAGTTAGTGTGTTTCTGCAGTTGAATATTGTTAGGTGAAAATATGACTGTTATTATTGTTATTTAGAGATTAAGTATGATTTAAAGAGATATATATGCCCATTGACACGGGGTAGATTGTTAAGTTCATATGTGAATTTGGCCAGGTTTTTGTGCGCAGTTGTTTGGTCAAGCAAGCACTGGCATGATTGTTACTGTGAGGACATTCGGGGAATTAAATCATCGGTAAGTTGATTTTATCTATGGCTGATTACATCTACAATCAACTAAGGCGATTGCCTTCAACAATGAGAGCCATCTCATCCAATCAGTTGAAGGCCTTAAAAGGAGAAGTGATGATTTTAGCAGTCAGAAGAGAGAATTTCCATCTCGACTTCCGTCAGCCAGCTTCTCCTGGAGAATTCATGGAAAACTTTCATAGGAGTTCCTAGCTTACAACGTGTCCTATGAAATTTTGTATCATGCATCCCCACAGTCATGTGAAAAAATTTTATAAAATTTCCTAATATTTACAGATATCTCCTGTTGGTTCTGTTTCCCCGGAGAACCTTGAGTAATACTCAGGGCCTTTGCATAATCCCTTTGTTATTCAGGGTTCTCCAGAGAAACAGAACCAACAAGATATATTTCTATTATAGGAATTGGCTCATGCAACCGTGGGAATTGGCAAGTTCAAATTCTGCAGGGCAGGCTGCAAGTCGAGAAACTTCAAAAGAGGTGATTCTGGAATCTGGCATTATCTGAATTCTGCCCTATGGAATTTGGACTTGTGCATCCCCACAGTCACACGAGACAATTCTTACAAAAAATCTCATATTTACAGATATCTCCTGTCAGTTCTGTTTCCTTAGAGAACACTGACTAATAGAACTTTTTATAAAGGTGTAAGGACAATTCAATGAAGAAAGGATAATCTTTTCAACAAATAGTGTTGGGATATTTGGGCATCCATGTAGAAAAATAAAATAAAAACCTCAACCCAGTCCTCAGACTTTATACAAAAATTATTTTGAAATGGATCAATGTAAAATATAGAACTATAAAACATTTTAAAGAAATCATAGGAGAAAATCTTTATAATCTGAGGTTAGGCAAGGTATTCTTAGATCTGACACCAAAAGCATGATTCATAAAGGAAAAAAAAGTTGACATTTTTAACTTTATCAAAATGAAACACTTTTGCTCTGCAAAGGACGCTGTTAAGGGAAATAAAGGACAAGCTATGGACTTGAAGAAAATATTTGCAAAATGCATATTCAACAAAGGACTTGTATCCAGAATATATAAAGAATATATATATTCTTATATATATATAAGAATATATAAAGAATTCTCAAAGTTTAACAATAAGAAAACAAACAATTCTCTTTAAAAAATGAGGGAAATATTTGAAGAGATGTCACCAAAGAGAATATATGGAAGGCAAATAAGCATGTGGAAAGCAGCTTACCATTATTTGTCATTAGGAAAATGCAGAGTAAAACATAATGAGATCCCATACACACCTATTAGAGTGGTTAAATTAAAACATATCCAAAATACCAAACGCTGGCAGGGTTGCAGAATAATTGGAACTCTCATACATTGTTGGTGGGAGCGCAAAAATGATACAGCCACTGGGAAAAAGTTTAGCAGTTTCTTATAATTTAAGAATACGATGCAGCAAATAAAATCTTATGTTCACACAAAAAACTAGGCACAGATGTTTATAGCTGCTCTATTCTATATCACCAAAACCTGGAAACACCCCAGATGTCCTTCAACAGCAGAATGGATAAAGAAATTGTGGTACATCCATACAAATGAAATACTATTGAACAATATAAAGGAATGAATTAGTGATACATGAAACAACTGGCCTGAATCTCAAAGGCATAATGCTGAGTGAAAGAAGCCAGTCTCACAAAGTCATGCACTCTTAGATTCCAGTTACATAAAGCTACAGTAGAGAACAGAGCAGTGGTTGCCAGGGTAAATTAGGGCAGGGTTTCTTGTTCTTGGCACTTTTGGAAGGATAATTCTGCCTGTGCATTACAGGATGTTTAGCAACAGCCTTGGCCTCTACCCACCAGATGCCAGTAACACACACCCTCTCCCCAGTTGTGACAACTACACATTTCCAAACAACGTCAAATGTCTCCTGGGGAGTGCAATCACCTCCAGATGAGAACCACTGGTTTAGTGGTTAGGCACAGGGGTTCCTAACCTTTTTTGTTCCACGGACCCCTTTGCCAGTCAGGTGAAAACCACAGACCCCTTACTAAGTCCACACTATACTGTGTATTATTTCATAAATACATCACACCCGCACCAACATGTCCCCACAAGAAGAACGTTTTTATGGATTTCAGTTCAAGCCCACAGACCTCTTAAGAGGTCTGTTAAGAGACTTTCTGTCTCTCTAGATGCACCTATTCATATAAATGGACTAAATATGTGGTTCTTTGTGATTGGCTTCATTCACTTAGCATTGCATTTTCAAGATTCCTCCATGTTGTTGCATGTATCAATACTTCATTTCTTTTCTTTTTTTTTTTAAAAAGATTTTATTTATTTATTCATTTATCCCCCCCTTGCTGCTTGTGCTCGCTGGGTCAGCTAACCACGCCGTGCGGGCGGGCTTGCCTTCACCAGGAGGCCCCGGGAACCAAACCCAGGGCCTCCCATATGGTAAACGGGAGCCCTACTGATTGAGCCACAGCCGCTTCCCACTTCATTTCTTTTCTTTTCCTTTTTTTTGAGGTACTGGGAGCCGGGGATTGAACCCAAGTCCTCATATGTGGGAAGCCAGTGCTCGACAACTGAGCCACATTGGCTTCCCTGTGTTGGTTTTTTCATTTGTTTTGCTTGTTGTTTTTGTTTTTTCAGGAGGCACTGGAACTGAACTCAGGACCTCCTGTGTGGGAGGCGGGTGCTCAATGGCTTGAACCACATCCCCTTCCCATCATTTATTTTTATTTCTGAAAAATATTTTATTATATGGATATACTCCCTTTTATTTATCCATTCATCTGCTGATGGGCATTTGGATTGTTTCTACTTTTTTAAATTACCTTTTTAAAGATTTAGTTTATTTATTTATTTCTTCCTACCCACTCATTGTTTGTATTTGCTGTGTCTGTTTGTCATGTGCTGGTCTTCTTTTTAAGAGGCACCGGGAACCGAACCCGGGACCTCCCATGTGGGAGAAGATGTGTAATCGCTTGAGCCACCTCCACTCCCTGCTTTGTTGTGTCTCTCATTATGTTTTCCTCCTTGTGTCTCTTGTTGCATCATCTTGTTGTGTCAGCTCGCCGCACCTGCCCATCATGTCAGCTCGCTGTCTTGCTCATCTTCTTTAGGAGGCACCGGGAACTGAACCCGGGACCTCCCATGTGGTATGCGGGAGCTCAATCACTTGAACCACATCTGCTTCCCTGTTTCTACTTTTTGGTTATTGTGAATAATACTGCTGTGAACATTCATGTACAAGTTTTTGTATGTGGATGTATGTTTTTGTTTCACTTGGATATATACCTAGAAGTGGAATTGCCGTGACATATAGAAACTCTATGTTTAACCTTTTGAGGAAAGCAAGCATTACTTTTATAATGAGAGAAAAAGATACACAAAGAGGTGGAGAGAGGAGGTAAAGCAAACGGGCCCCTATGTAGTAAGACTTGAGGGCCACTGCGCCTGCTCTGCAGTATGAAAACCTCTCCCCTCCCTGCCTTCCTCCTTCACCTGATGTTGATTTGGTATCAGTGTGAAAAATCACAACTGTTCTCAGTGGCTTTGGTCATTGCAGGCCCCGGTTTCCTCTTTCATCACTAGAAAGTCTCACACAGAATGAGGAAGCTGGCTCTACATGGCCATGTTGACATTTTAAGTATAGCCTTTTAATACGGCCACTGGCAGTGTCAATAAGGAAACATTCCTGAGAAGGAGAATGAGGTGAGCCTGTGGATTTCAGGTATCCGGTCCTATGCAGTAACTAACTGCAGAAAAACAGACTTGAATGAAGGTGAAGGAGAGAATGCATCCACGTATGTGAAAGTCAATGCCTCAGCAAGGCTCTTCCCACCGGGTTCTTAGCTGTAATATGCATTTTTTTTTTTTTAACAGAAAAGGATGATTGCAATGTTTCCTATATATGGCAGATACCAGTAGTTGCCCCCCAATAGCCATTCTTCCATTTTCCTTAGTAATAACATCCCCAAATTTTAGTTGGGCAAGTGGCCACCTCAAAGTTTGTGTTCTCTATTTTCATGGTCCAGTGGAAATAGCAAGAATTTTAAAGTGAAAAGAGCTCTGCTTTGGTTCTGGTTCTGTTACAAGCTGGGTGGGTGACATGAGGAAGTCACTCCAGCTTTTTTGTGCTTCACTGTAGAAGGCAGCATTGCACACTAGGTAGGTGAAGATGGAGTTAAGAAGTCCAGTACTTCCTCATGATATTTTCTCAATTAAGTTACTTATCCTCTCTAAGCTTCCACCGTAGAATGGAGATAAAAATACTCTTTGATTCTTCAGGTTGTTATGAGAATTAAATGAGATACTGTATGTGAAGAGCTTAGCCCAAAGTGCTCAATGAATATTTGTTATTGTTGTTATTACTGGCATTTGAAAAAGAAGATAAAAAGACCTGCTTTTGGGGGTTAGTATGAGGATATGAAAGACCTTAAAAGTTAAAGGATTCCCATGTTCCCGGTTCTGTGTAATATTTTAGGTAATCTAAGCACCTCTTAAAAATATATATATATATATAAATAACATTTTTGTAAGCAAATGCACATATATGCATATATATTTATATACCATTTTACAAATATTGGTATGTATTGTGAAAATTTTGATTTTTACCCACAATAAAAAATAAATTAATTAAAAAAAAAAAGTTAAAGGAGTCATAATGTCACGAAGCTTGAAAAGAGCACTGCTGCCTGACCTGGGGATGTGTAGCTATGACGTTACAGTGGCTCCATGTATTTGCCCATGGAAACCAGTCCAGAGCAGTGATCAGACAGGAAGAGGTGTCTGGGAGACAGATCGGCCCTCGCTTAAAGGAATTAAATACAGCCCATCCTCATTTTTTGCGTATCTGTGAATCCACCTACTTGTAGAAGTTATTTGTAACACCAGAATCAACACGTCTGTCACTTTGCTGGTCATTCGCAGACATGAAAAATCTGAGTCACCGGCAAGCGCACTTTCCAGCTGAGGGAGAACCAGGCCATGCTTTAGCCCTCTTGTTTCAGTTCCTGTACTGTAAACAAGTGTCTTTTTCGTGGTACATTTAGTGCCACGTTGTCTGCATTTTTGTGCTTTTTGTTGGTCTTCACTGTTTAAAAAGCATCGTGCTTGATGTGCCTAAGCACAAAAAGGCCGTGATGTGCCTTCTAGAGAAAAGGTGCAGGTTAGACAAGCTCCCTTCAAGCTTGAGTTATAGTGCTGCTGGCCCCAAGTTCAGTGTCAATGAATCAGCAAGAGGTATTAAATACTGCGTCTTTAAGCAGGAACACACGGGAAACAAGGGGGCGCCTTGGTGGCGTTCACCAGAGCCTCACAGCTACCTAGCCCTCCCTTTCCCCTAGGAGCTGGGGCTCAGCATTTGCTAATTCAGTGTTGGGGGGGTGTTGAACCCTAAACCAGAACCAGAGTAACGTAGAGAAGAAAATTTTCCACTGTCCCTAAGTGTCCTATCTGAAAAGCACACAACCTCCCCTCCTTTGAACAATCTAAGAACGTATCAACCCTGCAGCTATGCCCCAGACTATCAGGACGTTCTGTGCAAACGCTAGCTAACTGCCAAAATCCGCTTCTGTACATCCTGCTTGCTTGCAAACTGCATCTGCAACCCCCTATAAAGGGAGCCATTTTAGAACCTGGGGGCTGCAGTTCTCTCCTGCGTGAGAGGTGCTGCAGACACCCGCGGGCTTAGCTCAATAAACTTCATAAAAGTGGTTAAAGTCTGAGTGTGGTCGATCTCCTGGGTTACGACAGGGGCTTTACAGAGCCTAACCACCATGAATTGTGAGAATCAACTACAAACTGGATGTTGTTGGATAGTGCAAACGACTCAGAGACCCGTGATGTTAGTCTGATGCCTGGTTATGTTATCAGAACTTTCAAGATTATAGGTGACCCCTGTGACTTCCAGGCATTGTTCTCTGTGTTCCGTCCCCAGGCCACATGGGGCTGCTTCGCACAAGCTACCTCTGTGTGAACCCCCTTCCCTATAGGCTCCACCACCAACCAGGAGCCACCAAGGGAAGAATCTGTTTGTTCGCCACTGTATCCTCAGGATACAAGGTCTGGCACGTAGGAGGTGTCCAATAAATTGGCACCTTGAATATTTTTTGAAAGTCTCTCACCCAGAGGCAGCCTTCACAGGCTGGGAGAGGAGAGGGCAAGCAGAAGGCCTAGAAGAGAGAGGAGTCATCTGGTTTCTCATCTCTGCAGGCCGCTGCGGCTTCCACCAGCTGCTGACCACTTCCCAACTTTGATATACGCGGTCCCTTCTCGAACCTGAGCCACAGCTCCAGCACACGAGTGTCAGTCAGTCAGAAACAACTGAGTTCTGGGAAACCCCCCGGGACTGTAATCATGCCACTGAGCAAAGACAGTCTAAGTCTAGACAGGCCATTTTTCAACTTGTTTACACCAGGGCGTGTGACATCTTCATACTTTATAAGTTTTCTGCAATAATGAAAAATAAACACACTCCTTATTGATATCTTTTCTGTGAGCTGGCTAGTTGGTATAATCTCTTGGTACTCTTGATTTCAGAGTTATGTTTATGAGATGGGACGGTAGGGAGGAGGGAGGCTCTTAGCCCCCAGACAGCAATTACATTTCCCAGACAGCTATAAAAAGCAAGATGCTTTTCAGTTTTTCACACATATATGTATGTATATTATGTGTAGATATATATATTTCCCCCCAAGTATGAGAGCAATATAAGGAACGTGATTTATTTGCAAGTGCACAAGGAAGGAACTGGGGGAATCTTCCCCAAACCAGTTCAAAGTTTGCCCAGAGTTTTTATGGGCAAAAAAGAAAAGGGGACAGGTGAGAATGAAAACAAGTAAAAAGAAATTAAAACATTTCCGGGAAGATGGCGGACTAGTAAGACACGGGAATCTCTTCTCCAGAAAAATAGCTAGAGGACAAGCTGAAACAGCCCCGAAAAAGATCTTCTAGGGTTTAGGACAGCAGGTGAAGGCTGCACACCACCCAGAGGAGAGAGGGACAAAAGAGGGAAATCGCGACAACAGAACCGTGAGTTGCAAGTAGCAGCTTCTGCTGCTGCCGGCACCCTCCCCCACACTCTTCAGAATTCTCGGGCCCCTGGGCCTGCGACCACAGACAAAGGGGGCTTCAGGGATCTGCCAGTCCCGGAAACGGGAGAGAGAGGGACACAGCCTTAGGCTGACTCAGGTTCTGACCTGAAATTTGGGCTGCGGAGCCCTTCCACACTGCGGTTTGCCCTGGGAGCCTAGAAAGGACTGAAGAAATACGACCCTCGCAACCGCCCTCTCTTCTAGCCTGGACTAATTGTTGAGGACTCCACGGGAGAGGGGAGAGAGAGTGTGGGGCTGACCCTGCTTTTGACTTCCAGGTTTGGTCTGCCCTGTCCCTAGAGCCCTTCCAGGCTGGGTGGGGCTGCGCCATTGTTTGCCTTGGAGCCTGCAAGGGGCTAAAGAAATACAAACCTCCCAATCTCCTCCTCTACTAACAGGGACTGATTGTTGAGGATTCAGAAGGGAGTAGAAATATTTCCTAGCTGGGAAAAGGGGGGCGCTATGAGAAAAGTCTGGAGAACTGTCTCAGAAAGTTTGAATGACAGGGCTCTTAGCTCCCAGAGAGGAAGCTCTATCACATTGATCTGGTCTGTGTCACAACAAATACGCTCCAACCAGGCATTGAATTGAGAGTTGCCAACGAGCGCCATCTTCTGGCAGACCAAGGAAGTGCACATAAGAAAATTAATAAGTAAGAGAGGCTTTTCCTGGCCTCTATAGCCTCCCTGCCCAAGGCCCTAGGAAACGACTCTACAACCAATTACTGGGTCCAGTGCCCAGTTTTGAGCAACCAGCAGAACAATCCTAACAATCAAGGTTGAGCCAAAAATCAAAGAGCTGTGGTAACTCACAGCCTCCTGCCACTAAAACCCCATAAAAGAGAAAGAGATAGAGCATCTAAGTAAAATACAAACTAACCAGATGCCTAAGCACCAGCAAAAAATTACGAGCCATACTAAGAAAATAGAAGACATGGCCCAAGAAAAGGAAAGTCCCAGAAGAGATGCAGAATTTGAGAGAACTAATCAGTGAGATGAGCACAAATTTCCAAAATCAAATTAATGAGATGAAAGAGAATATAGTTAAAGAGATCAATGACATCAAGAAGTCATTGAGCGAAGGCAAAGAAGAATTTGAAATCCTGAACAGATGGGTCGGATGTGGCTCAACTGGTTGGGCGTCCATCTCCCATATGGAGGGACCCGGGTTCGATCCCCGGGACCTCCCAGTAAAAAAAAAAAAAAAAAAAAATCCTGAACAGAAAAGTAATGGAGTTCATGGGAATGAAAGACACAATAGGTGAAGTCAAAAATACATTTGAAGCATACAACAGCAGACTCGAAATGACAGAAGAAAGAATAAGTGATACTGAAGACAGAGCAGCTAAAATTGAAGAGAGAAAAGAACAGAGAGAGAAAAGAATGGAAAAAATTGAGCAGGGGCTCAGAGAGTTGAATGACAACACAAAACGCAAGAACATACGTGTCATGGGAGTTCCAGAAGGAGAAGAGAAAGGAAAAGGGGCAGAAATAGTATTTGAGGAAATAATACCTGAAAATTTCCCAATTCTCACGAAAGAAATGAACTTACATGTCCAAGAAGCACACCGTACCCCAATAAGAATAAATCCAAATAGACCTACGCCAACACATATTATTCAGAATGTCAAATGTAAAAGATAAAGAGAAAATTTTCAGAGCAGCAAGAGAGAAGCAAACGATCACGTACAAAGGATGTCCAGTAAGACTTAGTGCAGATTTCTCTTCAGAAACCATGGAGGTAAGAAGACAGTGGTATGACACAATTAGGAAACGGAAAGAGAAGAACTGCAAGCCGAGAATTCTTTATCCAGCAAAACTGTCCTTCAAATATGAAGGTGAATATAAAGTATTCACAAACAAACAGAAACTAAGAGAGTTTGCAAAAAAGAATCCACCTTTGCAGGAAATATTAAAGGAAGCCTGAGAACCTGAAAGAAAAAGCCAGGAGAGAGAGGCTTGGAGGAGAGTATAGAAGAAAGAAAAGCAGAAAGGATAACCAAAAGTGTAAAAAGAGAGACAAAAATAAGGTGACATATGAAAACCAAAGAATAAAATGGAGGAAATAAATAGTGCATTTTCAGTAATATCATTGAATGTGAATGGATTAAATTCCCCAATCACAAGATACAGGCTGACAGAATGGATAAAAAAACATGAGCCGTCCATATGCTGCTTACAAGAAACTCATCTCAGACACAAGGATACAAGCCGGCTGAAAGTAAAAGGTTGGAAAAAGATACTCCACATGAATAGTAAACAGAAAAGGACAGGTGTAGCTATACTAATATCAGACAAAACAGACTTCAAATGCAAAAAAGTGATAAGAGATGTGGAAGGCCATTATATATTAATAAAAGGGACGATCCTCCAGGAAGATATAACAGTCATAAATATCTACGCACCTAACCAGGGTGCCCCAAAATATATGAGACAAACTCTGGCAAAACTGAAGGGAGAAATAGACATTTCTACAATAATCGTCGGGGACTTGAACACCCCTCTCACATCGTTAGATAGAACAACTAGACAGAAGATCAACAAGGAAACAGAGAACTTGAACAATATGATAAACAAGTTAGACCTAACAGACATATACAGAAAACTGCATCCAAACTCAGTGGGTTATACATTCTTCTCAAGTGCCCATGGATCTTTCTCCCAGATAGACCACATGTTAGGTCACAATACAGCTCTCAATAAATATAAAAAGATTGAAATTATACAAAGCACCTTCTCAGATCATAATGGAATGAAACTAGAAATCAATAACAGACAGGAAAAATGGAAATTTGCAAATGTGTGGAGACTGAACAACACACTCCTAAATATTCAGTGGGTCAAAGAAGAAATTGCAAGTGAAATCAGTAAATATACTGAGACAAATGAAATGAGAACATACATATCAAAACTTATGGGATACAGCAAAGGCAGTCTTTAGAGGGAAATTTATAGCCCTAAATGCCTATATTAAGAAACAAGAAAGAGCTAAACTCAAAGATTTAACTGAACAACTTGAGAAACTAGAAAAAGAACAGCAAACCAATCCCAAAGCAAAACGAAGGAAAGAAATAATAAAGATTAGAGCGGAAATAAATGAAAATGAGAACAGAAAAGCAATAGAGAAAATCAACAAAACCAAAAGCTGGTTCTTTGAGAAGATCAATAAAATTGACAAACCCCTCGCTAGACTAACAAAGAAAAAAAGAGAGAAGATGCAAATAAATACAATCAGAAATGAAAGGGGGGAAATACAAATGACCTCACAGAAATAAAAAGAATCATAAGAGGATATTATGAGAAACTATATGCCAACAAACTAGACAACCTGGATGAAATGGACAAATTTCTAGAAACTCATAACCAACCTACACTGACACAACAAGAAATACAAGAACTTAACAAACCAATCACAATTAAGGAGATTGAATCCGTCATCAAAAATCTCCCAGCAAAGAGAAGTCCAGGACCAGATGGCTTCACAGGTGAGTTCTACCAAGCATTTCTAAAAGAATTAACACCAATCCTGTTTAAACTCTTCCAAAAAATTGAAGAGGAGGGAAAATTGCCCAACACATTTTATGAAGCCAACATCACCCTAATACCAAAGCCAGATAAAGATTATACAAGAAAAGAACATTACAGACCAATCTCTCTCATGAACATAGATGCAAAAATTCTTAACAAAATACTTGCAAATCGAATCCAACAGCATATCAAAAGACTTATACATCACGACCAAGTGGGATTCATTCCTGGTATGCAAGGCTGGTTCAACATAAGAAAATCAATCAATGTAATACACCACATTAACAAATTGAAGGGAAAAAAACCACACGATCATATTAATCGATGCAGAAAAGGCATTGGAAAAATCCTGCATCCTTTTTTGATAAAAACACTTCAAAAGATAAGAATAGAAGGAAAATCCCTCAAAGTGATAAAAGGCATATATGAAAAACCCACAGCCAACATCATACTCAATGGGGAAAGGTTGAAAGTTTTCCCTCTAAGATCAGGAACAAGACAAGGATGCCCACTGTCACCATTGTTATTCAATATTGTACTAGAAGTTCTAGCTAGGGCAATTAGACAAGACAAAAAAATTTAAAGGCATCCAAATAGGAAAAGAGAAAGTAAAACTCTCACTGTTTGCAGATGACATGATCCTGTATTTAGAAAATCCTGAAGTATCTACAACAAAGCTACTTGAACTAATAAATGAGTTCAGGAAAGTGGCAGGATATAAGATCAACACGCAAAAATCAGTAATGTTTTTGTACACTAGTACTGAACAATCTGAGGAGGAAATCAGGAGGAAAATTCCATTTTCAATAGCAACAAAAAGACTCAAATACCTAGGAGTTAATTTAACCAAGGAAGTACAGGACCTATATGCAGAAAACTACAAAACAATGCTAAAAGAAATTAAAAAAGACCTAAACAAATGGAAAGACATTCCATGTTCATGGATTGGAAGAATAAATATCGTGAAGATGTAAATCTTGCCCAAACTGATTTATAGATTCAATGCAATACCAATCAAAATCCCAACAGCTTACTTTACAGAATTAGAGAAGGCAATTACCAAATTCATCTGGAAGGGTAAGTGCACCCGAATAGCCAAAAGTATTCTAAAAAAGAAGAGCAATGTGGGAGGAATTTCACTGCCTGACCTTGAAACATATTACAAAGCTACAGTGGTCAAAACAGCATGGTACTGGCATAAAGATAGACATATCGATCAGTGGAATAGAACTGAGAATCCAGAAATATACCCTCACCTATATAGTCAACTGGTTTTTGACAAACCTACCAAGCCCACTCTGATGGGAAAAAACAGTCTCTTCAACAAATGGTGTTGGGAGAACTGGATATATATAATCAAAGAATGAAAGAGGACCCCTATCTCACCCCCTATACAAGAATCAACAAAGATCTAAATATAAAAGCCAGGACCATAAAACTACTTGAAGAAAATGGAGGGAAACATCTTCAAGACCTTGTAGTAGGTGGTGGTTTCTTGGACGTCACACCCAAAGCACGTGCAACAAAAGAAAAAGTAGATAAAAGGACCTCCTCAAAATTAAACACTTTTGCACCTCACAGGACTTTGTCAGAAGGGTGAAAAGGCAGCCGACTCAATGGGAAAAAATATTTAGAAATCACATATCTGATAAGCGTTTAATATCCAGGATATATAAAGAGATGTTACAGCTCAACAATAAAAAGACAAATGACCCAATTAAAAAATGGGCCAAAGACTTGAATAGACATTTCTCCGAAGAAGAAATACAAATGGCAAAAAAACACATGAAGAAATGCTCAACATCACTCATGATTAGGGAAATGCAAATCAAAACTACAATGAGATATCATTTCACACCTATCAGAATGGCCACTATTAAAAAGACAGAGAACTACAAGTGTTGGAGAGGATGTGGAGAGATAGGAACACTTCTTCACTGTTGGTGGGAATGCAGGATGGTACAACCACTATGGAGGACTGTTTGGCAGTTTCTAAAGAACTTGAATATAGACTTGCCACGTGACCCTGCAATACCACTACTGGGTATATATCCAGAAGAACTGAGAGCAGTGACACGAACAGACATCTGCACACCACTGTTCATAGCCACATTATTCATCATTGCCAAAAGTTGGAAACAACCCAGGTGTCCATCAACAGAAGAATGGATAAACAAACTGTGGTCTATTCACACAATGGAATATTATGCAGCTGTAAGAAAAAAAGAAGTCATAAAGCATATGACAACATAGATGAACCTGAGCGAAGCAAGCCAGACACAAAAGGACAAATACTGTATGAATGCATTACTATGAACCAAATATATTGCGTAATATATTGTTTGATTCAAAAAAAAAAAAAAAAAATTTACATGTATCCATTACATTTAATTGAGAAATGTATATATTTATTCATTTATGTTTACTTTTTAGTTTTTAATTGTTTATGTTTTCCATTATTAAATGTACAAAATAAAGTTAAAAAAAAATAAAATCAGGGAGTGAAAACAAAACAAAACCAAAAAATAATAATAATAATAAATTTAAAAAAAGAATTGATGCTTCCCGGGGTCTTGTGAGGAGGATACTTGCCATTTCTCAGCCCTGTACTGTCTCAAGCACATCAGGCTTGTCCTTGGCTCAGCAGCTGATAAACCAGAGCTTAGATTCTGTTGTGAAGGTGCCTCCATGCAAGGACTTCACGACTCCTTTCTCAGCTGACCGCTCAAGAATATCAAGCTTTTCCCTTTTCTGAAGAACGCTGCAGATTTACTGGGTCATAAGGTGCTCCTGACACATTCTGTCTGATTTTGCTTTGAGACGTTATCTTATTCCTCTAAGCAGAACTTGTCTGATAACCAAGACTCAGGTCAGGGCAATAAGTTCAGCCTTTTGGGTTGACGTACCTGGTGGCAGGGATCTGGCCTCTAGCACCTCTGTTAAGGTCACGACAGTGTATCTTGGTTATTGATGTCCACGAGCCATCAAACTGCTCTCGTCCGTTTATATCTCCAAGTCCCTTTAAAAGGGATGTCCCCCAAATCTGGTCTGCAAAGCAGGTCCACTGGATTCTGGTAACAGCAGAGCTGGGTTTAGAACTGTAGAACCTGGGTTGATTTTCTGTCTTTACCTGGGAGCTCTGTTACAGCCTTCCCTGGGATGCCAGACGACCATACCTCAGAGGTGACTTGTTCTAGACCGTGGGCTGGTACAGGGTCCTTTTCGGGTCCTTTGGCTTTTAGGAGGGCAGCATTTGCATTCAGAGTTTTAAGTTACATAGTCAATGTTGTGCTACCATCACCACCATCGAGAATTTTTTTAAATCTTAAAATCCTTACCTTTAATTAACTAATTAAAGAAATACCTATCGGATGATTTAGTACTGGCTAGCACAATGCAAGGTACTAGGAAACACTGTAAGCAGAAAGAGATAGCGTCCCTGTCCTCAGGTATCTCACCGCTGATCTCATCTTTACGTGTGAAGAGAGGGTCTATGGCAGAGCAGAGGAAGATGAGCGCTCCAGATTTGAGGTGACCCTCCAGCCTGTGCACGTGATCAATGTGGTCGCTGACGACACCCAGGAAGGGGCCACTCTGGGAGCTTTCCTCATCCGTGACCTCTGCCAGCACAGGCAGTGTGCAGATAACACGGAAGACAGTCTGGGTGGCGGCTCCAGGTACACTGGTCGGCCCAACAACAGATGTCTATTGTCTCTCCATTTTGAAGGCTGGAAGTCTCCAGTGAAGGTGTCGGCAAAGGCATGGTTCCTCCTGGACTCGACAGTATCTGGTGCTGGCAGCCCTCCGTCTCATGGCCATCTCCTCTCTGGCTTCTTCCTGTGGCTCTCTCTCTGAATGATTTATTTTTCTCTTTTGCCTATTTATAAGTTGGAATCTTGGTGTTTTTCTTGAAAATTTGAATAAACTCTTTATATATTAGAAATATTAACTATTGTATTTAATACAAATACTTTCCCAGAAGCTGGAGCTAGAGAGGTGAGGTACAGATGGGGGGGGGGAGGCGGAGATTGGGGTAAAGGCTCTGCATGTTCACAGGTATTTCTGTTGTTTCCTGTCAGGTGAGCTCACCTACTCCCACGGCTTTACCACCCACTTCTGGTCATTTCCGGCCCTGCGTGACAGTCTAGTTCTGTAGTACTGACTAACTGTAGGATACTTCTCCTAGTTGCCTTGTAGAAGCCTATTATAGATATAACTCATCAGTTATCCCCCAACCAGCTAACTTTAAAAACTTTCCCATTTGGTCCCTTATTGTCCTAGTCAAGAGATCTTGAGTAAAGAAGGCTCCCAGACTTTCTCAGACAGGCCTGTTGCACTGTCTCCCAAATTATACTCTTGTATTATAAGTTATGTGTCCTGATTTTTTATTTTGAAAATACAATGATCAGACATATCAAGAAAATGGGCAGGAGAGGACACAGAGTGACATGTTACCTCGGGCCTTTTCTGCAATATTTGCTACTAAAATCCATGCATCTGAGCCTGAAACTGCAAGCTGAGTAATGCCATGGAGACTAGTATCCTGTCACAGGTATTTGATTGTGGGAGCCAGGAATTAACCAGGGGAAAAAAAAAGTACCAGAAACCATTGTTTTGGGCATTTGGCCCAAGCACCTACTTTCCTTAAATTGTTTTTATATTTTAATAGTGATGCTTTTCAAACTCTTTGGGTAATTAACTATTTTTAATAATTTAATAGAGGATGGATTTTCTTTTAACATGTTGACTTTTTCTGCTGATGCTTCCGTTACGATGAATGCCATGAAATCAAAAAGCGTGTTTTAGCCGTCCCTCTAATGTCTAGCCCAATGGCCTTGGCCACCCATGTGTTGGTCCAGTTCCCTCTAAAGTCAGCAGAAGTGGGCGCCATGAGTGGCTACAAAGGAAACGCAAGGCGCACATCAGGTCAAATATAAAAAGTCAAAATTCCCTTGAATGAAAATTAAAATAAATTATATTACTATTTCCAAGACTGTAGTTCATGAGAAGCCAAATTGATAATATTCCAAATGGAAGCTTCCCTGCCTCTTGTTATGTCCTAAACCTCCTCCCCAATATCCTCAAATAAACACTGGGGCACTTAGAGAAAGAAATACTTCCAGTAACACACACAGACAGCAACCACAGTTTCTAAGTCCCCTTGGAATATGTGTTGACCCAAACCCCATGTGATTCTGAAGTTCTCCTTCCCAGGGCTGGGTGTGCCCACCTGGGTGCATGCGTGTGCGTGAGTGTGGGTATGGACATTCTGGGCTCAGGAAGCCACACTTTTACATTGTTTGGGCTGACTGTCGGAATCTATTTTTCTACAGGCAGAATATGATGGTATGAAACTCACATACTCCGGCTTCAAACACTCATTCCTCTCAGCAGTCTGGGGTCCAGTGCATTCTAATTCTTCCTACAAAGACAAACTAAGGTTTCCTTATTTGAGGAGGGGACTGGGAGGATTTTTGGTGAGGGGAGAGGGAGCAGGACACCTGGAAAGAGGTGAGAACCCAAAACTCACTTGACCAAACTGTTGCTCACCAACAAAATGGCTTTCTGAATTCTCCGATAAGCCACGCTTTTTGGAGAGTGATGTCCTAAATTCCCTCCACAGTCATCTAGAGAAGGCCTTCAATGGGTCGATTCCAGGATTGCTAAGAGAGTTCCTTTAATTCATTCTGGAATGTAACCCACACTTACCCAACAGGAAAACTGGATAATTTACATCCCTGGTAATTATCTCTTTCTGGGTTTCAGTCACTCTTAAGTAATCCCTCACCTACAACACCATGTAGTATGGTCAAGGGGGCAATTTCGCAGAAATCCTTCCTACAGTACAGCACACGAGGAGACTCCTGCACTCCGGCCACCCCCGCGCGTCCCAGCCGCGTTCACCGCACGCTTCCACTTGGCAAGTTCCTCAAGCTCCTGTCCTTGGGAGGTGCCAGCTCTCCCGGGCCTCACTGTCGGCAAGAGGCAGGGAGGCAAGTGTTTTCGTAGGTGCTATGGGGCCGAGGAAGAGTGTTAGGAGAAGGCTGAGGCCCAGGGAGAGTGTGTAAGCACACGGGGGCGCGCGGACCGCGTGGCCCCAGAGGCCAGGGTGGCGCTCCACAGGGCGCCCCCGCCTCCTGCCCTGTCCCTCGCGGCCCGCGCCGCGCAGCCCAGAGGAAACCTGAGCATCGCGCGGCCTCTGTGCGGGTCGCCGCCCACGTATCCCGGCCCGGGACAGGGCAGCGGCGAGGGACCCACTCGGGGGGGAAGGAACCAAAGAAGGCGCCACTGGGCAAGGCCAGGGGCCCTCCCCACCGTGCGCCACCCGAGCCCCGCAGCAGCGCCCATCTGGGGTGCGGTGTCTGGAAAGGGCATCAGCATCCCAAAGTCCTTTGGAGACCAACTCCACACTTTTCCAACTCGTCCGCCCCTGCCGGATCCGCAGCACCTGCAGTCGCCGCAGCAGCCGCCCGCAGCGCGCGGCCCGACGCGGGGAGCTGGGCCCGCCAGGTGCGGCGCGAAGGCTCGGCCCGCCCCGCGCACGCCGCGCTCCGGGCACGCCGCGGGCCGCAGGGTCCCCGCGCCCAGGCGCAGAGGAAAGGGAAAGGAATTCGCTCGGTACCTGATCCTGTCCTTCTCTGCCCTCTGGAGCGCCTCATTCCTTTCCAGCACCTGAAGGATCTTCCTGGCTTCTTCGTCATTTAAGAAACCGACATCAACCCCCTGAGGAACTTTCGTCATTTTCTCTACTCTGCGTGAGTTACGCTTAACCCTTGGCGCCTCCTGTTACGATGGCATTTTTCAAGTTAGAAAAAACTAGTTCCACGAACCCGATCCCATAGTCAGTAATAAATCCGCCCCTTTGAAAACCTAGAACCACAAGCCTGGGAACGGCCCGCACCTTCAGGGCGCATTTTGACAACACCTTAATGACCGGATTCTCCCAGCCCGTCCAACCCAGGCGCGAAACGAACGGCCGAGCCGAGAGAGAGCCAATCCCATTCCAAAGAGGCGGGACAGTCGTCCCCTTTCCCGCCCCCTCCCTCTCCCAGCCCCCATTCCCTATCTGACTTGTTGAACAAACAACCCTGCATGTTTCTGCCCTAAGTGAGCCTTAAATGCTGGCTCCCAAGTGTTTGGTTTGGCTGTTGCTTTTCGCTCTCAGAATTTTAGCTTGACTGGTAGAAGGAGTAAAAAGGAAAGAGATTCATGACGAATCCTCGTTGTCAATAATTAAGAGCCCAGGGGAACTAGAATTGCCAGCCCGAGCTTTTGAACTGGCGGAAAGCTACCCTATTTAAAAGACCGGGGAGGGCCGAACTCGTTTCACAGTCTTGGGTGGGCAGATCACGCAGAAGGGCTGGAATTAGTGAATCTCTCCCTGGAAAGGAATTCTTTGCCAAACCTCCCACCCCTCAGATATCTCCTACCCCCATTGTCCCATACAAATAAGTCTCAGACTTTAAAAAGGACTGTGTGGGAGAGAGTGTGGTCTACGATGTGAACTGTGGTCTATGGTTGGTGGCAAGGCCCCAGGATGTGTAAGTCCATTGAGGGTGGTGGGCCACACTTGTGGGAAACCTTTGTGTGGGATGTGGTGGGAGGTGTGGGAGGTGGGCAACATGGGAATCCCAGTGGGTTCCGTGTAATATTTTCGGTAATCTAAGCACCTCTTAAAATATATTTATATATATATAAATAACATTTTTGTAAGCAAATGCACATATATGCATATATATTTATATATCATTTTACAAATAGTGGTATGTATTGTGAAAATTTTGATTTTTACCCACAATAAAAAATAAATTAAAAAAAAAAAAAAAGGAATGTTCGTGCTGTAGGTCTCTTTAGGAGAAGACAACCTCGGGGCAAAAGATGGTAGAAAGCACCTGTGCGTAGTTTTCTGTAAGGTTTGCTAATCTCCATAAATAAACTGAGAGAAACTTTATAAGTGCCACTTTCAAATACCTAATCCTCTGACAAAAGCAAAATATAATCCTATGAAACCACAGAAATAGCTTATCCTAGAAAGTCAGTTACTTCAAGATGCAATGAATTATGGCGGAAGTTTCCAAAGATGTTCACTTATATACACTTAAAAAGAATGGTCAGACTTTTCCCGCAAAACATGTTGCTTCTCATCCCATGTAGGTATCTTTGTCAGACATATTTTTCCTGCTCCTTTGCCATAATTTGGTCACTTCCTTATGTGGTGATAATCATTACTATTATTTAAAATGTACTTCCACATGTATTTTCTCATTTCATGGCAAATATACTCAATATTTTGTATCTGTAACCAAAACATTATATCAAAAATGGCCATTTATGTTTTGACCTCTGGGCCCTCTGCTCACCTTGGCCATTGTTCTTTAAGACCTGCCTAGGCAGCTAGTGGCTCAAACACTCTGTGGGTGTCTGTTTGTAATTAGTGCAAGGCAGGAACCAGTTCTGGTCACGGGTGTTGTACCACACACAGAACGGCCTTACAAATAGCCTCAGTGGTGGTGATGGTGGTTGTTTGGGAATGTGTATCGAATGTGGTGTCCAGTTTTTCTATTAATCCTGTGCTCATTTATTCAGCATATACATGGGACCTTTTTAAAGATTTATTTTTACTTATTTCTCCCCCCCCCCCATCGTTGTTTGCGCTCACTGTCTGCTCGTCTTCTTTTTAGTAGACATCAGGAACCGAACCTGGGGCCTCCCATGTGGGAGGGAGGTGCCTAATCTCTTGAGCCACCTCTGCTCCCAAGGGACCTTTTTAAAGTGGGCACTGCTGGGCTTTTCCCCTGTTCCCTGTGCCTCCCACTTGAAGGCATTGTGCACTATGAACAAGATAGACCTTGTCTGTAAGGAGTTTAAAATCCAGCAGGGAAGATAGGACATTTGGAAAAATAACTGCATAGCAAAGAAGAATATAATAGAGATACAAAGGCAGTTCCAGGAGAGCACAGATAAGCCGTTACTTCCAGCGGAGCGGATCAGGGAAGAGGACGGTATTTGAGTTGTAACTTGAAGGATTGGATTTCAATGGGAAGAAAGAGAAGAGTGGCCAGGAGGAGATGCCCATTGTTGTCAAGGGGAACAATGTGCTGAATGGCAGAAGCACATCTAGGAATCTCTCACAGTCCTTCAATTCCGCTGATTAATGGCCAAAATGAGCAAAAACTTGGAAGCTGGAAAAAACACAGGGCCATATACAGGGATGGGTGAGTGATCTGTTTTGGCTAGAGCATGCATTCTCTATGGGGCAATAGTGCCCCTAAGGAGGCAGAAACTGGTTCTTGGAGAGTAAAAAACTTTTTTGAAATGTATAGAGTGCAGATATACTCATTATACATAAACAGATATTTGGTATATGTGCTATTAAAATTTCATGGGGGAGTGGGTGTAGCTCAGTGGTTGAGTGCCTGCTTTGCATTTATGAGGTCCTGGGTTCAACCCCTGGTACCTCCTTTAAAAAAAAAAAAAAAAGCATGGGGTGGGGTGTTGATTAAGAAAAAAAAAATGTCTAAAAAAACTCCTTAAGAAAAAAAGGCTGAGAAATGCTGGCCTAGAGGGTAGGACTTATGAAGCATAAATAAGCCTGGAGGGCAGACTCTGAATGCCACACTAAGGAATGTGGACCTCACTGTGTAAGCGAAGAGGAGCCAATAGAAGTTGTAAGGATGGCGGTGTTAGAGTTGAAACTGAACTTTGGGAGGCTTACTCAGGTAGCAGTAGACAGGATGAGTTGCATGAAAATGGTGGAACGCCGATGCAGGAGAAAAGAGAAAGAGGACCTGAACTAAGAAAGTGGAACTGGGAATAGAGAAAAGGGCTGGTGCCCAAAGATATTGGCTAGACTTGGTAACTCTTTAGACATGGGGCTTAAGAAAGAAGTCACAAGGATGATGCAAGGGGTCAAGAGAAGTAGCTGAACTCAGGTGGCATATTTGATGATAAGAGAAACATAAAATTTGTGAAGAGATCCTGAGTTCACCTTTAGTGGTGTGGAGTTGGAGGCACCTACAATTCATCCACATGGAGATGCCCAGCAAAAGTGGGAAATGTGAGACTGGAGTTCTTGAAACAGGGATGGAGAAGTAAATTTGGAAGTTATCTGCTTAAAGATGCTTATCAATACCCTGAGACTGTGTGAGATGAACACACCAAAGGGTGGCGGAGAGAGCAGAGGCTGAGTTCGGAACCTTGAATCCACAATTATGGAATAAGGATTCCATGAATGCAGCTGAAACTCTCTAAACCTTAGGTCTTTTTTCTTAACCTCTACAATGAGGATGAGACCAAAACCAGTATCATAAGACGATTGTAAAAATTCAGTGACATGATGCATGTAAAGCAATTAACAAGTTCATCGCATAGACGATGCTCAATTAGTGGTAGCTATTAATAATATTTTCACACACAGCAGGCCACATTTTTAAAGTAATATTTTCTTTGACTACAAAAGTAATACCTATTTATTGAAGTTTGAGGAAAGTTGAAAAATAAACCATAGGAGTCAGACAGATGGAGATCAAAATCTCAGTGTCATTACTGGTAAAGTTGAGTTAAAGAATGTGGCTTAGTTCTGCAGCCAAACGGGCTTCCCACTGCCACCCCTTCCAACTTAGAGCCTGGGACAGAGCACCCAGAGGGAGAGTTGGGTCTGTGGTAACGGGAGGGTGGCAGGGAGAATGCCATCAAGTGTTTCAAACTTCTAGGAGATTAGTCCCAGCCAGTCAAAAATGTGGATCAAGGAATTGCATACCCAATCAGATAACTTAGTCTTCCATCAGCCCTGAGAAGGGCTATGGATTGGGCAGAGAGGTTGGGCAGTTATCCTCATAGAAAAGGGAAGCCAAAGGAATGGTTGTTACTTCTAGTAATCATCATTACATAGAAATGTGAAAATATAGAAAAGAGTGAGTCAAAGTATTACTTGTTTATAATCCAACCACTAATTCTTTCTACTTTTTGTATTTTATTTTTATTTATAGCCTGATATATACATAAGTATATAGCATTATATTAAAGAGTCTTCTGTAAAGCCCCTTTAAATGGCTGCATATGGAGTTCCCTGGGATGAGGAGGTATCATGGACCCTTGAATAATAGAAACATTATGCAAGATTCATAAAGGCTTCTGTGGTGTTTAAATGAGCCACTGTGCCCTAATGTGACAGATGGCCTAAGTGTATGAAACTGAAACTCCAAGTATATATGAGACAAGGAGACCAGAGCCTCCTGTCCTGTCAGAATTCAATATATCTGAGGAAAAACCCAGGAACTGAACAACCTATGCTTATTATTCATCATGGTCCTAAATACTCAATTCTACCTCACCCCACATCCACACTGTAAGGGGTTTTCGTTGTTCCCACTCCACCTGAAGGATGAGGAAGGGAGGCAGTGACTCTGAGGTTTGTACAAATGCCCTAAGACTCTGTTCCAAAACTCAAAAAAAAAAGAAAAACATTTCCCAGGGTGTCCTATGAATCCATTGTTACTTTGATAATGCCTGAAAGATCCACAAAACAAAGTACAATTTCCATTGTGACCATAGATGTAGAAAAATATCCTAAGAAAAATACCATCGTATCAAAGACAGCATATATTAAATGACTAAGACAAGTTTATTCCAGAAATGGAAGAATATTTTAGTATTAATATAATTTACCTTGTCAGAAGGTCAAAGGCAGAAAACCCTGTGATCATCTCAATAGATACCCAAAAGTTCTTTGATAAAGTTCAAGATCTTTTTTTTGTTAAAAACCAAGCTAAACTAAACTAAATTTAAAATCCTTAGTAAGGGGAGGCGGCTGTGGCTCAATCAGTGGGGCTCCCGTTTGCCATATGGGGGGCCCCGGGTTCGGTTCCCGGGGCCTCCTGGTGGGGGCGGGCCCGCCCGCATGGCGTGGTTGGCTGGCCCAGCGAGCATAAGCGGTGGGGGGGGGGGGATAAATGAATAGATAAATAAAATCTTTAAAAAAAAAAAAAAATCCTTAGTAAGGGGGAGCGGATGTGGCTCAAGTGATTGAGTGCTTGCTTCCCACATGGGAGGTCTCGGGTTTGATACCCCGGTGCCTCCTAAAAACAAAAAAGAAGGAAAAAAAAAAAAATCCTTAGTAAGAATTGGGGAGCAGATGTAGCTCAGTGGTTGAGTGCCTGCTTCCCATGTAGGAGGTCCTGGGTTCAATCAACCCTAACCTCCAAAAAAAAAAAGAGAGAGAGAGAAAATCCTTAGTAACCTAGAATTAGAGGGATGCTTCTTTGGCTTGGTAAAGAATGTTCCAGATAATACCAATTTCATAATTAATGGGGAACCAATTAAGTAAAAAAACAAATCAAAGATTCTTGCATTGTTCTGACAGTTCTAGTTGATGTAATTAAGAAGCAAAAACTAATGAGTTATAACTCAGAAAAGAGAAAATTGATCATAGATGATGATTATCTAGAGAAAAAAAAACCCAAAGGAATCCATTTAAAACTATTAGAATTAAAAAGAGAATACATATACCTATCCAGTCTATTGATTCATTCAACAAATATTTATGGAGTGTCCACCACATGCTGGGAAATGCCCTTGATATTGTATATACAGTGGTGATCAAGATAAATAAGTTCCTGCCCTCAAAAATATTATACTTTAATAGGCAGAGATGAAAACTAATAAGCAAACAATCAACATAAACTTAGAGTACGGTGAGTGCTATGAACCAAAGAAACAAGTAGGGCTAAGGGTGGCAGGACTCCAGCAAGAGTGGTCAGGGAAGACACTGTGACAAGGCACCGTCTGGCTGAGCGCTGAAGGATAAGATGCCAGACATGTGATAACTGGGAGAATAAATGTACAAATGTCCTCCAAGCAGCTTCAGTTTAAATAAAATACAAGTGAAAAATGGACTTCTGTGCTGTTCATAAAATCTTTTGAACCTATGCCATTTTCATGCAATAAATAATCCATTGTGTTTCCTGCCCCAGGTAACATGGCTTAGTGGTTAAGAGCATTTAGTATTTGTTCAACCTGTTATATGTCAGGTCTTGGGCCAGGTGCTGGAAACACAGGGGTACAAAGACAAACAAGGTCCCTGTCCTCATAGAGTTTGCATTCCCTAAGGAAGAGACAGACAATATGTACGTAAATAAATGAACGATTTACAAATTGTGGTAATTGCTATGAAGAAAATTAACAGGGTAATGTGATAGGGTGGTCAAAGAAGCTACCATAAGGTGACACAGAAGTGGAGACCTGAAGGATAATGAGGACACAGCCTTGGTAAGAGACAGGAGAAGGGCTCTCCCAGCAGGGGCAGGTGCAAACCCAGTGAGGCAGGAGAGAGAAAGACGTGGTCTGGGAGTTGTTACTGGACCGTGGTAAATATGGGGAGGAGGAATATAAAAGCAGCTCGGGGAAGTAAGCAAAGGCCTGATAGCATAACCATGTTAGTCCAAGGCAAGGGAGTTTAGGGCTTATTGGAAAGCCATGGGCTTAGAGTCAGGAGTTCTGGGTTCAAACTCTGGCTACACAATTTACTGCCATGTGACCTCGGGCAGCTATTTCACCTCCACATCTGTGAAATGAGTGTTATAATAGTACTGTGTGGATCGAATTATGTACCCTGAGATAGACATGTTCTTCATCTTAATCCACATTCCTGTTAGGTCTAAATCCATTGTAAATAGGACCTCTTGAAGGTGTTACTTTGTTAAGATGTGGCCCAACTGAATGAGAGTGGGTCTTATTGATCCATAGTACTGGAAGCCTTATAAAGTGAAGAAGCTGGGAGCCAGGCATTGGAGAAGGCCACACTGGAAGAAGTGGGAACAGAAGAGCCCATGAAAAGAGGAGACATCGCCATGTGGCAAGAGACAGAGACACAAGCCGTGGAACCCCAAGGATTGCTGGCAGCTGGCACCGGATCACTACAGATTCTGGGAGAAAGCAAACCTCGCCGATATCTTGATTTTGGACTTCTTCTCACCTCAAAACCATGAGCCAATAAATTCCTGTTGTTAAGGCAAAGCCCATTATGTGGTGTTTGTCAGGGCAGTCTGGCAAACTAAGACAGAGATGCACCTCGTGGTTGTTGAATTAAATGAGATAATGCATGTGAAGTGTTTAGTATCTAGGAAGACCACATAAAATAATGTATGCATGAGAGAGAGAGTCTGTGTGCCTGTGTGTCCTCCCCAGCAGTATGGCCGGTTAGATTAGATTCTGCCTGGTTTCCACCTCATGCCCAGCTGGCTTCTGGGGTAAGAAAGGGTTTCCACATGTCACCTCTTCTGTCCTTGCCTCCAGCCTGGAGGGAATCTTGTTTCTTGGCAGAATGCACCTCAAATCATTTGTGACATAAGGATTAAAATTGTTTTTAATTGAAAATATGGCATGTTGACACCAAGGCATTTTTGGTAAAAGGAGGAAGACATTTATAACCCTGCCATCCTAATCCAAGAACTGTTTCCATATTTGAACACTAATGTTAAAGTTCTTTTCCATATGTGTGCATATTTTGATAAAGACTTTTATACAGTTACTGAAGGATCTCTGTAGAAGATTTCACAATCTGGCTGAATTTTTTTAAGTTAATGAAGGCTCTTTGAGAACTTTAAAGTGTTTTTACAGAAATAAGTTTATTGATGATTTTTATATTACCTCTAGTATTTGATGGTATTTACTCTTTAAAAATTCCTCCTTATAGCAATTCTGTCTACTTCCATTGTGGCTGCTTTTCTTTTTTTGACAAGGGAACCATTTAAAGTGCTTTCTCTCATGGTTTATTAGATTTCCATGCCTATTTCACTCACTTGAAACACTTCTTGCATTCTGCATCCAGCCATTCATTCTGGGCTACATTAATTCATTGACAGTTATTTTTGCTCACTCATTCACTCAACAAATATTTCCTGAGTGCCCACCACATGCCAGGCACTGTGGTAGGGCTGCTCTTTAGCTCTCTCTTCTAGTTTTTTATTTTATTTTATTTTGGTTTAATTTCCTCCAAATTCCTGCTTTGGTCACTTTAAGCACTTATTTGGCCTCCATCACCTAGCCTTCTCTTTTTAAAAAAGTGTGTTCTATGTAGATTTATGTTATCCAGGAATTTTCCAGAAAGGAAGGTTACCTGGACCGGAGGGGTTTTCTCTGGACTGACTCTCCTTGGACTGTCCTCCCCCTTCATTAAAACTGTCTTAAACATGAAGTTGATTCTAAGGTCTTAGTAGGAAAATAGCATCCCAGAGAAAAGAAAATACTGTGCAAATCATATGAAATTTCCCAGGTTGGGTTAAAATCACATTTCACTGTTTTCCTCACTTTGATAAAATGATAAACTCCCTATCCCCATTCCAGTCCAAGGGTAAACTCAACGCATCAAGCACAATGTTCTTATTAACTCAATCTTCTCAAAATTTGGAGGTTAGGTTTAGTGCTGCATGAAAGGATTAAGCCAAAGGATCTGTAAACACTTACAAGGAACAACTATCTCTTCTGATTTATAGTCTGTTTTTCCACTTGGCTCTGAATGCGGGAACAAATATCATCTCCACCTCTGGGTGGAGAGCAGATCTTAATAGCCACCTAATAACCATAAAGAGCAAGGCTTCCTTATGAATTGACCTGGAAAAACAAAAAGCTGTTTCTAGGGGGAGCAAGGGCAGATGTCAGAGAGCTGAGGGAAGAGCTGGAATGATGTCTGGAAAGCATAATAGGGCTATGCTACTGAAGTATAAATACACTTGAGATGTATCTAGGGGTCCAGGGCAGAAAAGAAGATGTTCTGGTGGCAGCCAATTTTATAAAATGCAGTTATTTTTGCAACATTTAATTGGGGTGGGGGAAGCGGAATATTTTTGCTGATTGAAGAAAACCTATTTCCCTTTCTAGTCATCCTCCCCTCATTACCCTACCCAACTTCTTGGTGTATTCTGTATTTATTTGTGTCTATAATTGCAAATTAGAACTCAGAGAGATTTTCCCATTGAGGAGGTCTGGACTCCAATTCCTTTTCTATGAGCAAGTGTTCTGGTTTATAGATAATGGATGGGATGACAATAGGAATGTCAAGGAGATGAGTTTTGAAGACACGGATAATGAAGAAAAGTGGTCAGAAAAGTGGCCTGGAAGTGGCTGTGATGGTAAAGGAGAACATCAATATCTGAGGGCCCTGAGCCTCCAGGGGTCAAAGGGAGGAAGGAAACATAAGAAGTGGGCCCCCCCCCCCCCCCCCGTGGGCAAGGAGGAACTTGGGGCCATGTAGGCTATGTCAATTTTTGGCTAAAGGTGGATTGAACACTAAGGAAGACATGTTCATGGACAGGGAATTTTGATAAAGTTAATAGGAATTTCAGAGGTCATAATATAATAAATGGGATATGGAAAGATGGCACTGAGTTGGATGGGACTGACTTGGAAGGGCCTGAGAGGTTAATGGACAGAGGGACATCCTGCAGGAGCAAGAGCACAGTGGTTGGGAGCAGGGTCTTAGGTGGTAGGAAAAAAATTCTGGGAGAAGAGTATTGAACCAATCATCCCCAAAGTTCCAGATGGACGAGTGGTGTGATGGTAGAAGCACCTCGAAAGGAGGCTTCAAGATAGAGGCTCTTTCACTGCTAATGAATTTTAGCTATGGTTTCCAAAATGAATTGATCACAAAAGCAGTGACCCTGCAGTTTGGGTTCTTATCTCACTAAGTCTCAGTGTCTGAACAGCACTGGCCTGAGGTTTACACACGGGAGTAATAGGAAATAGCTGCCTAGGTGGAGCACAGGAGGAGATGGTGTGCTTATTTATTATATTTATTAAAATTAGACTGCATGATATGTTAGAGCAGTGGTTTTCAGCCGAAGGCAATGCCGCCCCCATCCCCACCCGAGGGCACGTTTGACAATGTCTGGAGACATTTTTAATTGTCAGGAGGGTTGTCACTGGCAACTAGTGGGTAGAGGCCAGGGGTGCTGCTAAGCATCCTACATGACAGGACAGCCCCCAAAAGAAAGAATTTTCTGGTCCAAATGTCAATATTGCTGAGGTTGAGAAAGCCTGTATTAGAGTGATTTGGATTCAGAGAACCTGGATTCTGGGACATCACTTCTACGGCAAATCCCCAAACTACTTGACTGTTAAGCGTCCCCGTGACCTGATCCTGTTAAATCCCTTCACAGCTACTTTCTGTTAGTTCCTAGTCTGGCAATCCAGGCAGCCGGTCTCCTGGTGGTCCCTGACTTTGCTCTTAGACTCTTTCCCTGCCTTGTGCTTTCCAATCTCCTCCACTGTCCTTTTCTAAATCCTGCCCATCTTCAGGCTCAGATCAGCTTTACTGCCTTATAAAGTCCTTTGTGCCTGCTCCACCCAACTTGCCCTACTTCACCAAAAGCTTATTGAATCTGTTAATCAGTCACACACAACTTAATACTAAGCTATTCATTAATTTTTTCATATCGTTTTAATTTTGACCCTCCAGTGGAATAGTAAACTCCTTGATTTTAACTCTCCTCAAGGCTGAGAGAGTTTCGTAATAAAAACTCAGCTCAAGACTCACCTTGCCCAGGAGCCTTTCCCAACCCCTCCCCCTGTGATTTGCCCCTACCTGACTACAAGCTCCCTCAAGCCTGCCTCTGCCCATCCAGGTTTCATCACAGCACACAGCACTCTCCATTGCACTTTTTGTTTACATCTCCTCTCCTCCTCCTAGGTGGAAAGCTCCGTGAAACAGGAACTACATCTTAATATTTTTACCTTATTAAACTCTTACTCTCTGCTCTCTGTTCCAGGTTCAATTTTCTTATGCCTTTACAGAGTTTTTAAAATTTACAAACCATTGCGGCCATTTCCATTTACCTTCACAGACTACAAAGACTTTAAATGATGGGCTTTTCATCAGCATGACCTGGAAATCATCAACGGAGTCTCAGCAGAAAATACAAGAGATAAGGAGATAAAACAAACAAACAGAGGCTCTTCTCAGGAAATTCTTTGAAATATGAATCTGAGAACAAACAGAACCACATCAGCTGTTCCAGCAATCGACTGATATGTATGACACAAATATCACATATTAATAGTGAAAATATCACTATCCAATGTAAGTTGTTAGAGAAAGGGAGGAACAGTCTCATGTCTATTTGTTCCCTTTATCCTCTGCTTGTTACCCACATGCCCTGAAGAGCTGGAAGAACTGAAAGATAGAATTCTAGAATTCTATGCTGGTAATAAAGTAATATTAACAGAGTAAACTCCTTGATTTTAAGGCTCCTGAAGGCAGAAAGTTACATACTAAAGGCTCAGCTCAAGACTCACCTGTATATGAAACTTTTTCCTATAATTGATAATTTATATAATTCTCAACTGAGAATTAGAATTATTTTTTAAACTTACTTCAGCCTATATTTATTAAAAGTCTTGTGTTTTTTTAGTGTGGGAGTATATGGAGTCAACTGGAAAAGACTCCGTCATAATTTGTCCTCATTCAACGCACAAAATAACCTCCAAATTAAAACATTCTTCTTTCTACACATGACTGTCAGAGCATCAAACAATTGGAAACCATGTAATTACTGGTACTTACATCTCGGCAGCTGAAAATGATGGTATGACTGGCATGGTGGCTCTAGGGTGTGCTAATAATTGTCTGAGTTTTGTTTGGCTCATATATATGCTCTTCTAATTTGCATACATAATTACCCAAATACCAAGCAATAACCCACTTTCCTCACACAGTGATTTATAGTGTAAGGAATCCCTTCCCTTCACTAATCTTTCATACCTCCACCCAGAGTTGCATCAAACAAGGGCCCAAGCTTGCCAATTGTCTTCTCTTTGACCAAATCTAGCGCCATTTCTGGAGTTTTGGTACTGTGTCCTATTATTTTCCAGAGCTCTTCCCATGAACCAATTTTTGAACTTGAGTTCATTGAGGTAAGTTGTATTCTGACATTTCTGGCAAATCCTTTATATTTCTAACTTGTCTCAGTACTTCCTTATATTTTATCTCCTTTATAAACCAGTATTTCTCAGAGAATCACCTGAAGATTAGAATCATCTGGGTTGCTTGCTCAGAACGAAAGATTCCTGGGCCCACACAGACCTACTGAACCAGAATTGCTGGTGGTACCAGACACCTGCATTTTTAACAAGCACTGTAGGGTAATACTTAAACACACTCAGGTTTGTAACACCACCAGGTTTTTTGATGTTCAAATGTTACTTTCTTTAAGTAAAGATTCAGATGTGTCTACTCATCACCTCTCAACAGCATGGTACCAAAGAAGGTGCTTTTCTTATTACCGAGTTCTCAGAACAGACATTCACGACTAGCTAATAAAATTCTGGAAATAGAGGAGGCTTCAGATACAGCACTGTTAAACTTGGCTCTTGCTAGAGCTCCCTCTCCGCACTGATAAGTGCACATTTTCTGGGTATAGAAGGAACCAGGGCTAGGCGAATTGGCCTGACACTTATCTTTGATTGTATAAGAAAATGCCGAGATTGCCAAGTCTGTCTTAGAGGGCTGCTTTCTGCTCTCTCTCAGTATCAGAGAGAGAGATTGCGTGCACTAGCTAGCTCTGAGCTGAAGGTTGATAGAAGCAACCACTGCTCCTGAGAATTAGTCCTGCCTGAATTAGTCCTCTCCTCCCAGAAGCCTTTTGGGCCCTTGGTATCTCACAATGATCCACGAGCTTTGTTGATATTGCCCTATGTAAAGTGGTTCTTAAACAGGTAAAATTTGCCTCCCCACCCCCTGTGGACATTTGGCCATGTCTAGAGACAGTTTTGATTGTCATGACTTGGGGGTAGAGTGGGGGCCAGGTGGGATGGGGTTGCTACTGGCAGTTAGTGGGGAGAGGCTAGTGATGCTTCTAAAACATCTTTCAATGCCCAGGACAGGTCCTACGACAGAGATTTATTTGGTCCCACATGTCAATAGTGCAAGGTTGAGAACCTTTGTTCTATTTAATATTGTCCTGCCAGTGTCCTCATGGTGATGTTGGCTTTTTTCTTTGAAAAAATCTCAAGTAATCCTTACTATTTTCCATGTAACCTTGAAAGAGGTTTGGTTTTTTTTTTAAATTTTTGTTTTGTTTTGTTTTCCTTTTTTTATTTGTTTTTTATATATTTTTTTCATCTTTTTTTTCTTTTCTTTTGAAAGAGGTTTTAATATTTTAATTGATCCACCTTCTCTGCCATTTTCCTGAAATGGCTGTGCAGGGGATATGGCAGTGGTGGTGGAAGACAGGTACTCAGGAGGGCAGGGGGGTGGAAAGCAGGCAGAGAAAGAGGGTCATACTCTGATGACCTCACCAGGCCTTTATTTGATGGGAATAATCACAGGGTTTTTTGTTTGTGTGTTCTGGAAGGGGCATTCATTCCATCAGCTGGAATGAATCTCCTGTTTGGCAATATTTGCCTCAGACTTGCAAAGTCCATCACGTGCAATTGGCCAATCTTTAAATACGACAGTTATAATACATAGAGTTTTCAAAATTTTAATTCAGTATTTATGAGCATCCCAGGACCATGGTGGGGATTCAAAAATCAGTGCATTTTCCCATTTCCTGTAATATAAAAGCTACTACTTATTTACATATTACCTTATTAACCCCTTTTAGGTATATTCTTATTAATCGTCACAGTAGGTCTATGAAATGAAGTATTATCCAAATTTCACAGTTCTAAGGTGCCCATTTTTTCACAATTATACCCCTGAAATCAGGATGCATCCTGCAGCAGATGCTGTCACAGTGACCGTCCTCTGGGCTGCAGTCAGAACCCAGTGGCCATCGCCTACTCGTCAGCAAACCTCCCCGCTCTTCCTGATGTCATGAAAGTGTCAGAATCAAAAGATAACCTGAAAGAAAATCCCAGAGACAACAGTGGATACTTTTTTAAAAAAAGAAATAACCATTGTCAACGTTCTTGATGACTCAGAGGCCAATAATGTGTAAATAACAGGGGACATTGATGACTTTGATCAAAAAGAGATTCAAAAGAGTCTCAATATGTGAAATTTTAGGAATATATTAAGTGATTTATTTTGCTTAGATTTTTCCTTTTATCTATGCATTAGGGTGATATAAAATAATAATCTGTCTAAATCTATTTAAATGAACTCTTTGAATAAGTAGGAAATAAATATTTTATGTTAGAAGATGTTGTGTCTAATTGGCAGTTTTAAAAAAATCTTAATGGTACACGAAAGAATGATGAGTCTTACAATGTATGCAAGATTAGGTTCTATGAAATATGGTATTATCCCCTTTTGTTGGTGAAGAAAATGAGTCTTAAAGTTATTAAGTATCTTGCCCAAGGTCATACAACTAATAAGTGGCAGACCTGGGAACTCACACTAATTCTTCCTAATTAGAACACCTATATTTATTTTACGCTATATTGTATTACTTCTCTACTGAATCTTGCTTATTAATGATAGTCTTGTTAGTTTATTTTTAGTAACATTGTCTGGATCTAGAACCAGAACATTGACTTATTTTTTTTAACTTTTTATTTTGAAATACTTTCAAACTTACAGGACTGTTTACAAAAATAATACAGGGAAGTGGATGTGGCTCAAGCGATTGGGCTTCCAGCTACCATATGGAAGGTCCAGGGTTCGATTCCCGGGGCCTCCTGGTGAAAAGCAAGCTGGCCTGCGCACAGAGCTGGCCCATGCGGAGTGCTCGCCCACGCAGAGAGATGATTCAACAAAAAGAGACACAGAGCAAGATGATGCAACAAAAAGAGACACAGAGGAGAGACAATAAGAGATGCAGCAGACCAGGGAGCTGAGGTGGCGCAAGAGATTGAGCGCCTCTCTCCCACTCTGAAAGGTTCCAGGATCAGGGGAGGGGGGAGAAAAATAAATAAGTAAATCTTTAAAGAAAAGTATTATTAAAAAAAAAAGCCAATATAAAAAAATAAAAAATAATAATAATAATACAAACCTAGATACACAGATCTACCAATCTCCTTCCTCCCTCCCTTCCTTCCTTCCTTCCTCCCTCCCTCCCTCCCATCTCTCTCTCCCTCGCTCTCTCCTTTCTTCATCCATCCATCTATCTATCTATCTATCTATCTATCTATCTATCTATCTATCTATCTATCTACCTACCTACCTACCTACCTACCTAGCCAGCCAGCCAGCCAGCCATCTAATCTATCTTTTCATTACTGGAGTGTAGGTTGTCTACCTCATACTCTTTATTTATTTATTTTTTAAAATATGCTTTTAAATTTTTTTAAAAAGAAACAGATTATATAAATGTTGCATAAAAAGTACAGGGGATTCTCATATGCCCAGCTCCCCACACCTTCCACATTTTCCCACATCAACAACATCCTTCATTAGTGTGGCACATTTGCTACAATTGATGAACACATCTTGAAGCATTGCCATTAAGCATGGATTATAGTTTACATTGTAGTTTATACTCTCTCCCCCACATTTTTCTAAGTTATTACAAGATATAGAGTGGCCTGTATCTGTCATTGCAGTGTCATTCAGGACAGTTCCCAAGTCCCAAAAATGCCCCCATATTACACCTATTTTTCCCTCTCCCTCCTCCCAGAACCTCCAGTGGCCACTGCCTCCACATCCATGATAACAGTTTTTCTATTGCTAGGATCACAGTAAGACTATAGTAGAGTAATAGTAAGTCTGCTCTAGCCCATCGTTCATTCCCCAATCCTGAGGATTCTGGGATGGTGATGCCCATTCCACCTCTAATTGAGTGGGGCCTTAGATCCCATGGGGCAGATAGATAGGACTATCTTGCTTGCATTTGCAGACTCTCTCTGTTCCTTGAGATGGTTGTTGTCAGTCATCATCTCCTTGTTAGTTGTCTTGGGTGAGTCCAATGAACTGAACAGTAGGTGTTGCAAATCTTTTGAGATTCAGGGCCCAACTGGTACATGGACAGCCCAAAGATTTAAGTCTGTTGGACATACACCTATCAACTCTAGTACTAACTATAGCTTCAAATATAAGGGGCAGAAGAGCCATGTGTAGGGAAACTACTGCTGAGTCCAACTCTGTCACACTGGGGAGCCTCATGCTCTTTAAACACTTAATACTGACATGTGCATTTCCTAAGAACAAGGATATTCAACTGTGTAACCACCTTAAATAGAGTTATCAAGCTCAAGAAATTTAACTTTTTTTTTTTTTTTTTTTTTTTTAAAGATTTTATTTATTTATTCATCTATCCCCCCCTTGCTGCCTATGCTCGCTGGGTCAGCCAACCACGCCGTGCGGGCGGGCTGTGCCTTCACCAGGAGGCCCCGGGAACCGAACCCGGGGCCTCCCATATGGCAAACGGGAGCCCCACTGATTGAGCCACAGCCGCCTCCCAAGAAATTTAACATTGATACAAAGCTTACAGTCTATATTTCACTTTGTTCATATGGCCCAATAATGTCCCTTTGAGCCTTTTCTTTTGCCTTGTTAGAGCCCAACAGAATCTTGTATTGCATTTAATTGTTATTGTCTCTTTAGATGCTATTCCTTTTTTTTTTTTTTTTTTAAATTGTGGGAACATATGTAGAACATAAACTTTCCCATCTCAACCACTCCCAAGCAATACCATTCAATGGGATTAATCTCATTCACTATATTGTGGTACCCTTACCACCTTGCATTACTAAAACTTTCCCATCTCTCCAACGAATCCTACATCCATTATGCATTAACTCCCCGTTTCCCCTTCCCCTCTCTCCTGGCAACCTATATTCTAATTTCTATCTCTAGGAGTTTCCATACTCCCCAATATTTTTTTTGTAGTTACCATGGAGCTTTTAACAACCTAAATCTATAACAATCTTGTTTGCTTTGATACTAACTTAACTTCGATAGTATAAACAAATTATGTTTCTATACTCCCAGATCCCCCCACCTTTATGTAGGTCTTTTCGCAAATGACATATTTATATGAGTCCAAAACCATTTATCATTACATTTTATGCATCTGTCTTTTAGATCCTATGAGAAGTAAAAAGTGGAGTTACAAACCAAAAATACAGTAGTCCTGGCATGTATATTTATCAAGGTTGTTACCTTCACCAGAGATCTTTATTTCTTCATGTGGCTTTGATCTGTTGTCTATCGTCCTTTCCTTTCAACATGAAGCACTCTCTTTAGTGTCTCTTGTACAGCTGGTCTAGTGGTAATGAAGCTGTTCAGCTTTTGTTTTTCTGGAAATGTCTTAATATAGCCCTCATTTTTTAAAGTTTTGCCAGCTATAGAATTCTTGGTTGGTAATTTCTTGTTTCAGTGCTTGAAATATATCTTTCCACTGCCTTCTTGCCTTCATGGTTTCCAATGAGAAATTGGCACTTAATCTTTTTTTTTTTTTAAAGATTTATTTATCCCCCCCTTTGCTGCTTGTGCTCCCTGTGTCCATTTGCTGTGCGTTTTTCTGTGTCTGCTTGTCTCCCTTTGTTGCATCAGCTCACGGTGCCATGCAGGCCAGCTTGCCTTCACCAGGAGGCCCCGGGAATGGAACCCATGTGGTAAACGGGAGCCCAACCAATTGAGCCACAGCCGCTTCCCGGCACTTAATCTTGTTGAGACTCCTCTGTACATGACTCATAGCTTCTCTCTTGTAGCTTTCAGAATTCTCTCTTTATCTTTGGCCTTTGGCACTGTGGTTATAATATGCTGTGGTGTGGGTCTATTTGGGTTTATCCTGTTTGGAGTTCATTGTGAATCTTGGATGGGCATATTCATGTCTTTTGTTAAATTTGGGAAGATTTCAGCCATTATTTCCTTGAATATTCTCTCTGCCCCTTTCTCTCTTTCTTCTCCTTCTGGGATTCCCACAGTGTATATTTTGAGAAACTTGATGGTGTCCCACAGGTTCCTCTGTTCACTTTTCTTCCTTCTGCTCCTCAGACTGAATGATTTCAACAGTCTTATCTTCAAGTTCTCTGATTCTTCTGCTGGTGCCAATCTGCTGTTCAATACATTTAGGGAATTTTAAATTTCTGTGACTGTGGTTATCAGCTCTGTTTGGTTCCTTTTTATAATTTTCATCTCTCCATTGATATTCTTTTTGTGTTCATTTATCATATTCCTGATTTCCTTTAGTTCTTTCTCTGTATTTTCCTTTAACTCTTTGAGCATATTTAGAATCATTTTTCTTTTTTACTCTTTGGTATATCCCAGGTCTGGTCCTCCTCATTGTTGGTTTCTAGTGCTTTAATCTTCTCCTTCTCCTGGGCCATCACTTCCTGTTTCTTTGCATATTTTGTGACCTTTTTGTTGAAACCTGGACATTTTGATATTTTAATATGTTATCACTGAATTTAGACTCTGAGGTGTCTCTTTCTTAAGCTGCTATGCAGCTAGTATTATGAAAAGGCTCTCCTTGATTGCCAGGAGCTAAAAAACAAACAAACACCAAAAAACCCACTTTTATCAGTCTTTGCAGATTGACCTGTGCAAAAGCTCTCTTTCAGGGCTTATCCATATAATCAGTTTAGAGAATGGCTCCAGGCCAAAGTCTAGGGGTCTCCCTGGTCCTTTCTGTGCATGCCTCTTGTGTTTGGCACATGCATGTGGCCCTGGGAATTCCCTCATTTATATGGTTCTGAATGTCCCCTTTTCTTCTGGAAACAGTTTCTTCATGGTCCTGGGCTCTGCACTGTATGACCTATAACCAGCAATTACCTGCCTCAGGCAGCCTGACTTGACTGCTCTCCCAACAGCGTTCAGTAGGAGAGTCCCATCAGCTGCCTTCTACACACAGGGCAAATTCTAGGACAGCAAGTCCTTTAGGCTACCACCAGACAGATGGGGCCAGACATGAATGCTCCCAGTATTTGCATGAGGTCTCAGTATCTGTTCCTTCTGGAACTGGACCAGTGCCGAGCTGGTGAGGGGTGAGGGAGGGGCAAACCAAGGCACCTGGATATCCTACCACTTTTAGGCAGCCTTTTTCTTTATTTGGCACGCACCTTGTTACTGCAATTCTTTTTGCTGTTTTCTGGAGCTTTGAGAAGGATGTTTCTGCCAGTTCTTGCTGGTTGTTCCAAGCTTCTGTTGGGGGATTACTCTGCAATCTGGAATGGGGTGGGGCCTCCATCTACTTATTTTTTTATCATCCTCTTTCTTTCACAATGTGATGCATGAACTCAGTAAATTTATTAAATAAGACTTTGGGTTTGATGGAAGGAAAATCTGACTCTTCATTTTTATTTTTACTAGACTTTGTAAAAGCATTTTTAAATTTAAAAGAAGAAATGTACATTTATTAAGCTCCAGCTACGCCTGGCACAGTGCTTATGAGGTAGGTATTATTAGCCCCACTTTACAGATGAGGAAACTGAGGCTTACAGAATTTAAGTAACTTATCCAAGAACATACTGTCAAAAGTGGCGAAGCTGGGACTGTGTGTTCTTTTGACTGTGAGTGTGGATTTTTCTCCCCAATAAACGAAAGCGATACGATATATTAACTGTTATTAGATTCTGTTGAACCAAGTATGTATTTGCCTGGCAAAGAAGGATTAAATAATTTGAATCTCTCCCTTATATGTCTTCTATATTATACTATGTGGTATTAAATGGTAGGGCTGTGTCTTCTCAGGCAACTCCAGCCATATATAAAACTATCCCAGTTACTAGCTCCTAAGATGATACTTATGTACTAATGTTGCATTAGGTTCCTCAGCATCTCTGCTTCCACAGGCAGAGGGGAGCTTTCTCCTTTGTTCTGAATAGATGCATGGGAGAGGCTCAGGATGATGAGAACTTAAAGGAACAAGTCCAGAGACTGGATCAGCGGTGGTCCTTCATGGCTCTTCATCCTCTGACACTGACAGAGAAACAAGGTCAATCTACCAATTGCTCCATCCCTCATTTTTTATGAGCATCCCAGAAATCATTATTATTTCACATAGCATGTAGACAATGAGCTGTTGTTGTTGTTTTTTAAAGAGTATATACATTTCTGAGCTAACATTTCAAAGAGGTTAGACTGTTAAATCTTGTACAAGTTGTTTTTAAAGTAAACTAAAAACCTTTAGGCTTCTAGATTGAAAAATACTTTAAAAATTCGCATGTAGCAAGATTGAAATAATCATATAGAGTTTAGTTATACACATAGTAAAGATTAAGAAACTGCTGTAAGTCAGATTTCACTATTGTGTTAGTGCTCATCAAGACATGCCAAACGAATTGCTATTGCACCAAACAGAACATGGACAGCTGAATTGTGTGGGTGAATCACAATTTTTAAGTTTCCATTTATATAGCTCATCATTCAGGCACTCTGTGATGACTGAATTAAAATTGGTTAAAAATACTACAGCCATTAATTGTGGGGAAAAGAACTATGTTTTTTTGTTTTTTGTTTTTTTGAGGGACCAGGGACCAGGGATTTAACCCGGGACCTTGTATGTGGGAAGCCGGCGCTCAACCATTGGGCCACATGGGCTTCCCTGAGTTGGTTTTTCTGTTTGTTTTGCTTGTTGTTTGTTTTTGTGTTTTAGGAGGCACAGGGAAGTGAACCTGGGACCTCCCATGTGGGAGGTGGCTGCTCAACCACTCGAGCCACATCCTCCCAGAACTTTGTTTTATGATCTCTTCTTATTCTACAGATCGTAATAGAGGAGGAAGCTTTGAGTAAAATGAGCAGAGTACAACACAGTAGTCTAGTATGGGTCATACTTAATAAGAATGTGTGTACAAGGATTGTTTATTTGGCAACTCTCAAGGTCTATAGGACCCATGAGAAGAAGTTACCTGTGACAGAGGTGTTGTGGGGTTGAGTCCAAGCAGTTCAAGAAGTAAATATGGAATACCTACCATAAGCCCAAAGTCAAGAAATGCATTAATTCATTCACCTCTTCACTCATCAAATATACTGTGTACCCATTGTGTGCAAGAGACTTTGCAGAAAGCCAGAATTGCTAAGGATGTTGTCCAGCAGACAGACAGAGTTTAGTTAAGCCAAGACAATAGGAGGAGGTTGAAAAGGCTTAGGAAAGAAAAGCGACCTATTTCTTTCTTCCTAAATGTCAGGAGAAAAGAAGCTTTGTTTATGCACCATAGTGGCCTATTAATGAGGCTCTAATCTTTATTTATTTATTTATTTTGCTACTAAATGGCTCTTTAAATAAGATGATGCTTTATCTATTGTATTGCTTAGGAGATAACAAAATTCCTGTTATCTTGAGAACAACGGTTATGCAGATTATATTAGGAGAGGCTTTCCTGTGGGAAAATTATCTTCTCAACACCTCGTTTCAAAGAGCTATCTACAATAATTTAGGACTTGTTACTTGAGAGAGTATTTTGCACGGATAGAAACATAACTCCTAGGAATGTATACAAAGGATTATATGGAATTAAAAAAAAGTTTATGATTTACTTCACTTTCTCTATGTTTATTTAAAACTAAGGTATCTTTTTTTTTTTGCAAAAAGAGTGTTTAAATGAAAAATCAAATATTTGGGTCTTCTGTTTTTGTCTGTCTGTAGATAGGCTTCCTATAATCTAATTGAGGAACAAAACAACCTGGATATTCAAATATAAAACATGACTCTTATGACTCATAATTGATGCTTGTCTTTAAATCCTCTTGTCTAATGATTGCCTCATTGGAATTAAATGAATCATCACCTTGTCTTTTGTGTACTAACTCACTGAAGGAGGCCTCCTTGTTTCTCCTGAGAGATGGCGTCCTTTTTTGCTGTGGTCAACCTCGCCATGGCACCGCAATAGAATGACCATGTTCCGGAGCACAGGACAGTGTACTGAGCCAGGAGACTGAATTAGAGATGGTATCATTCTGTCCAATTAAATATTCGATGAGCATCTACTCGGCATAATGCTCGGTATTGTATCAGGCACTGTAACATCTAGAAGACAGAGAGGTAAATAAAACTCAGCCCCTAGCCTTTGAGACTGTACAACTTGGCAGAAGAGTTGAAAATGGAAGGGTGCAGTTAAATAAAATGGGCCAGAGTAGAAGGTTTATAACAAGCAATCTTAGAACTTTCTATCTTAATCAAGATCCTTCTTAAACAGGCACTTGAGTACTGGTCTAAACCATGATAATCTCCCACCTTGTGATAGGAAATGCTAAGAAAAACCCCAGGCTTCTGTCTTGAATATCAACATAGACGTGTACGGTAGGAAGAAGTGCCACGAGGCTCTCACCAAGAGCTACTTCGGAGTTTCTCATCTCCAGGATCCAGTCTATCCCCCTCAAAAATTTTCACGATCCCCAGGCTTTTCCTTTATAAACCGACAGAGTCCACTAAAACCATCACATGAGAAAGAAGACAAACTTCGTCTTCCTTGCCCAGCGTGTTATTTGTTTACTGGAGCATCATGGTTGGTACAAGAAGAGATTGAGAGAAGCGAAAAGGAAAGGGAAGAGAAGGAGGCTGACTAAGGTCCAGTCCCAGGACACTTCATTGTTTCAGGAAGAGGCGGAATCTTGGTCTGTTTGTTATTGCCTTCTTGCTGTTTGTGGTCCTGAAAAGCTGAGGCACTTTGTAAAGGCGCAGATGAGGCAAGACCTTTCTTCGTCTCCTTTCTGCATTTTCTCTCAGCACCAGTTGTAAACCAGAGAGGTTTGAGACAATGTGAAAGTGCCCTGGAATTAGATTAGTGAGTAGTTAATCAATTTGTGGCAGAATTCTGGCTAAATTGAAATGGAGAGACAGCTGACACAGAAGCTACCTAAGCCACTTTAGTAGGATGTTTAAAGACATGACTGTATTTGCCTTAATCTGTCAGAGAATCACTATAAGCTGTTCTCCATTCCACCCCTATCTCTTTCCTCACCTCTTATAAGGTCCTGTGGCATTAAGAGTCTTAATTATTACTTTTAGTGTATCTATGTGTTAGAGTTAGTAATAAGATCAGAAATAATAAGGGTACACTTTTTTTTTTTTGTTTTTGAGGTACCAAGGCCAGGGATTGAACCCGGGACCTCGCATGTGGGAGTCCAACACTCAACCACTGAGCCATTTCAGCTTCCCTGAGCTGGTGTTTTCATTTGTTTGTTTGTTGCCTGTTCTTCTTTTTTTTTTTTTAGGAGGCGCCAGGACCCGAACCCAAGACCTTCTATGTGGGAATTAGGCGCCCAACTACTTGAGCCACATCCACTCCCCAAGAGTATTCTTTTTAAAATTTCCAGATATGTTTGAAAAAACAAAGTAAGATGGCATTTGTTTAGGGGCTAGAGATGAAATGGTGGTGGCGGTGGTGAGGTGTGTGTGTATGTACATGTGCTTTTGGAATTTGTGATCCATTTTTAGGGGAAAAGGGCCCTCATAGCATTAACAAATATATTTGCCAGGCACTTTTTTTTTATTTTTTTTTAAACTTTATTTTGTACATTTAATAATTAAAAACATAAGCAATTAAAAACTAAAAAGTAAACACAGATGAATAAGTATATACATTTCTCAAGCAACAGACACATCTATTTTCCTAGAGTTTTCTTCAGGGAATATTCTGAGACAGAAGTCTAAAATTGTGGCTGCTTCCACTTAGCTCCTGAAACACACAAATCCTAAATGGAAAAGATTCACATTGCATAGCCCCCTGCATGAGAACTAATCAAATCTGATTTTCCCTGGGGTTTCTGGGAAACCTGAAACTCTCACTCCTACAACTCAAGTTTTCCATTACCCAGAATCAAATGTAGAAACGTAATGAAAAGACTTGCAATCTCAAAATTAACTATACCACATACCATACTGTCTCCTTTACTCCTTCCCTTCCTCCGTATAAATAAATTTGGAAACATCACAAACAATAGTCATCTTCTTGTGGTAAATCTGATTCATGTCTTTTGCGGCCCCTTGTGAAACCTCATTTCATGCTACCTTATTCTCATGGCTGCCTGAGCCTGGTGCTTGAGGAATGATCATCACCCTCATACCTGGGGCTTTGGATTTGAACCTGGTGTCATCTTGGTCACTAATGATAATGTTTACAGACGCTGTCCCAGAATGACTGGTTAACCTCACTTGGCAGTTCTATTAATTCTTTATGCCATTGGAGGTAACACTCACTGTTCCTTCCATTGTGTGCCTGCAAACATTCTCTTTGTCTCTTTGCCTGCTGTTAAGTCAAGGCTATATAGATTTTATATATATGTCTGTGTGTTTATCTATAGAATTTGTATATCTACACACATATGTAGCTATATGATATATATATATATTTTTGCCCCACACTCCTGAAGTTTGCTTCCATTCCTTAGGAATTATGTCTGATGACTTCTTGTTTATCTGTCCATTTTGATTTTCGATTGAGCATAGACTGTCTTCCTTTTGTCCACCAAATTAAGATCCCACAAATAGAATGATTGCTTAACAGTCATTGTAATTAAAAACGAGTTGGAGCTGGTAGATAGTGACAGTGCAAATGTGAGTTTCACTCTCTCTGACCCAAAATAGTATATGGATTTTGACAAAAGTGGACTGGATCTTTCCAGACTTTCCATATGGGCACCTGTCCTGCTCTTCCTGCACTTTGTAATACTGCCATATCTCGGCTTTCACTGGCGTGGCATTGGTGGCAGTGGTAGAAGCTTTTAATACAGCACTGGGTTAAGAACAGGAATGGGAACTCCCAAACCTGGTAAGGCCATCCTTGAGATTATTGGTGGGCTGGGAGGAGCTGGACTCTTTTTTGGACATTTTTGTTGAGGAAATGCCATCTTTCATCCAGTCCTCTCTCCTCTCTTGCCTACTGTTTGGGGCACCAGGACACCTCTGCTCACCCAGAGGAAATGCAACAATATAGAAGACCCATATTCCTTGGAACACATTCCTGATTTAAAAAAATACATATGGGGAAGCGGGCATGGTTCAAGTGATTGGGTTTCCATCTACCATATAGGAGGTCCAGGGTTCAATTCCTGGGGCCTCCTGGTGAAAGGCAAGCTGGCCCACGCTGTAAGCTGGCCCAAGCGGAGAGCTGGTCCACGTGGAGTGCTGGCCCATGCATGAGTGCTGGCCTGTGTGGGGAGCTGGCGCAGCAAGATGACGCAACATAAAGAGATACAGAGGAGAGACAATGAGAGATGCAGCAGACCACGGGGCTGAGGTGGCACAAGAGATTGAGCGCCTCTCTCCCACTCTGTAAGGCCCCAGGATCGGTTCTGGGTGCTGCCTAAAGAGAAGACAAGCAGACACAGAAGAACACACAGGAATGGACACAGAGAGCAGACAGCGAGAGCAAAAAACAACAAGGGGGGCAAGAATAAATAAATAACTAAAATAAATCTTTAAAAAAAATACATATGACTCTGTTAGGTAACTTACAAGAAATTCTGTTTCAATATACAAACTACTTTGTGAGTTAAGTCAGAATTATTATTTTCTATTTTATAAACGAGAAGGGAGATGCAAAGAGGTTAATATTCTTACTCAAAGTTAAATAACTTATGTATTATTGTAATTTTGGTAAGTTTTAAAATAATCAATTTACCAATATTTGATTAATGAAATAGATGGTATTGTTTTGCTGAAAGAAAACAATGAACTAGGTTTTTCAAAAACTACCAATCCGTTACTTTAATGGAACATTAAATTTAATGGTGTATCCCCCTATAAAATACTAAAGAACAAAAAACACTGTTTTAAGAGATTTATTCATTGCATATTTACTACTACACTTAATGATCATGAACTGCTGAAAGCTTTTATATACAAAGATGGAATTTATGTAATACTTGCCTTTTACAGCATTTGCTGTGTGATGACTGTTCAAATCCTTCCACTACTTGTCTTTAGTTTCACTACTTGTAAAAATTGCATTCATTTATATATTAAACTTTCACTTGGATTGAGCCCATCATTCACATATTATGTTTGCTTCTTGTTTTTTTTCCCTCGTTGCCTATAACAAAGTAGTTTTTGACTTCCACTGCCTTATGTCTTTTTCATAAAAGCAAATGCAAATCTTAACTAACTTTTCTATGAAGCTGAAGTCATTTTCTATGAAAATGGCCTTTAATTTTGAATTATATCTGCCAGAAAAGTTTGACTTTGGTAAAAAAAAAATAAAAGATGAGCGCTACTTTAATCACAGGTAACTGTCATTTTAATATTAGGATATGCTAAAGCAAACATAGATGCTTACCAACAAATTAACAATTCGTTTAACTACATAGAGAAGTGAGAAACCCAAGTGCTAGAAATGGAATAAAGAGCTGAAAACCCACGGTAAGCACACAAGGTAACACTGTCGTGGTTCTGGTGGGTAGAGGTAATTGTCAGTCTTAGAAATTAGCTCTAAGGTTTATGGGTATTATATTTAAACCATACGAGGTCACTCTAAGGGATGTATCTTTGTGAAAGAAGGACTAGAAGAATTATTCCCACTGTTTCAAGGAGATACCAAGGAAACTTTTAATACCTAGGTCTTTAGGCAGGAAAACAAACAAACAAAAACAAAACAAAATTTCCATGAGAACTCAAAACACAAAACTTGCTACATGCATGGATTTGTAGACTGAATCTATACTCCCTCATGGTCCAGGAAACTTCCAAGTCAAAAAGGTTAATATAAAAACTGGTCTCCATTGGTAGTGCCATTCAGCAGCCTGGCAGAAGCAAAAAGCAAATTTCTTGAGGATGTACTGGATTGAAGAGTGTTCCCCAAAATTCATGTCAACCCAGAACCTGCAAATGTGTACTTTTTTGGAAATAGGGTCTTTGTAGATGCAATCAAGTTAAGATGAGATCATACTGGACTCGGGTGGGCCCTAGATCAAATGACTGGTGTCCTTATAAGGAGAGGGACACGTGGGCAGAGAAACAGAAAAACACACAGGGAGGTGGCCGTGGAAAACAGAGGCAGAAATTGGAGTTAGGCAACCACTAGCCAAGGAACTCAAAGAATTGCCAGGAACCACGAGCAGTTAGGAAGAAGCAAAGAAGGAATCTTCCCTAGAGCCTTAGAGGGAGCATGGCTCTGCCTATACCTTGAATTCAAACTTCTGGCCTCCAGAACTGAGAGGATAATTTTGTGTTGCTTTAAGCCACCCAGTGTGTGATAACTTGTTATGGCAGCCATAGGAAGCTAATATGGAGGGAGTATTGCCAAATCCAAGACTGTACGGAAAAAGAAAAAGATCCAAACTGAAGATAAACTCACATTTTAAAAATTATAAAATGCAGGGGGGAATAATCCACCATGGATGAAAGTTATCAGATTCAACAAACGGCAGGTTTACACACTCCCTCCCAAGAACTTTGGTTTATAGAACGATAAAATGAGTATGTTTAAAACAACTTAAAAAATAAGAATTCATGACCTGAAATACAGATCTAAGGAAATTACATAGAATTTACATTTTAAAGAGTTAAAAAAATAGAAAATATGAATGCAAGGTTGAGACATGGAGGAAACAGGGGGGGATGTCCAGCATTTATTTAACAGGATTTTTCCAAAGAGAGAATGGAGACAATATGGGAGGCAATATTTGAAAAGATAATGACTGAAAATTTCTCACAATCATTAAAGACAAGAATCTTTAGACTAAAGAATTACAGAATACCTAAAACAAAGAGAAATATATTCAAAGCAACCAGAGATTTAAAACATTACACTAAAAAGAAACATGAATTTGAATGACAATAGACTTCACTAGAAATGATCAAGTTCAGAATTAATGGAATAAAATTTTCAAAACTGTCAACTTAGAATTCTATCCCCTGTGAAATTATCATTCAATACTGAGGATAAAATAAGGCAAAATAAAAATATTTTAAGACGAAACTGAGAGAATTTCCCACTCAGGTACTTGCTAAAAGAACTACTAACAGATTTATGCCAGGAAGAAGCAATTGAATGGAGAAGGAAGGAGCAGGGAAGACAAGGAGTTGAGAGATCAAAGAGAGAAGGAGGACACTGCTTTCTGTCCTCTTTTCTCCCTTTTTCTCTCTCTTTCTCATTCTAAAGGGCTTCTGCTTCCCTTTCTAGTCTTGTGGTTAAGTTGTCTTCTCTCACATCCTCCCCATTCTATGGAATTTCCTTCTAGTTTGTATCATCTTCCCTGGGGCACCAACTGGATTAGCATGAATAGTAGGTGGAGAATGGGAGAGCATGATTAATAAGAAATAACTTGTTTAATATTTTCCAAGTATTATCCCTCTTAGGCATGTATTATTTTTGTTGGGTTATCACTGAAATTAAAATATGTAATTTTAAAATCCTGTATCCAAGATCTCCAAGGGCTCAAAACCCACAACTTGAAAGACTTGCTCTCTAACATTTGGTTTCTTCTCTCAGGTTTTTTTTTTTGTTTGTTTGTTTTTTGTTTTAGCAGCAGGTTCATTTTCATCATGGTTACAGGTTTATCCCAAGCAAACAGGCCAAAATATGTTCATTGTTTTGTGAAAAGGTTTTTCTTTTGAGGTGGGGCCTGTGTGGTGGAGATGTGTCCTGGCATAATTGACATTACTGCTCAAGGCAAACTTCTCCAAAAATCAACATAACTCTGTTTTGCACACTTTCTGGGTGCAGCAGTTTATGTTGGCAAGTAGGTCAATTTCCAGATCTTTCCTGTTCAATCACGTTGTAAACTCAAGTGCTTACACAGTAGTGAAGTTGGCTAAAAAGCAACTTTCACCCTTAAGTATTGAGCAGTGTTCATTTGACTGGTTCTCTTAGATTCATATAGAAGTTCGAGAAGAAGGGACGTTTGGATCTCTGCCTTTCTTAAGCAGATAAGGACATGGATTGAAACTGAAATGATAATTAAGATTCCATGTTTTCACAGTCTATGCTCTGTCCCTTGCCTTCTCCAGTTAAAACAGTTTTGTTTTGATAAAGTGGGTGGGGATTAGGCAATTCACCTTAACCCATAATGATTAATGAAATGCTTATGTCTGTATATAGAAACTCATCTAGATCAGCCTTAAAAGGTAAGCTCTCCAATTGACAACACTTTGGTATTTCTATAGAAGCTTTTTTTTCCCCTAGAAAGGCTACTTTTCACAAGGTAGCACCTCCTTTCTGGCCTGGTCTGAAAAAAACACATTCAGTGAGATAAATGTCATGGTTCCTATGTTACAAAAAGGAAGAAAACTAGCCACAGAGAGATGAGGGGTCGCAGTAATGTTGGTAAAGAAGTCACCTGTAGTTTGGGTAATTGGCACGGATTTTGAATTTCCCTAGGCGTGAAATGGGGAGCTCTTGCAGGGCTGTGAGGAGTGTGTGCCAAGTTTCTCCTTCCCATCACTGTTGATGTGATCACACCTCCTCCAACCTCCCACTCCCCTAACCCCTGATTTTTGTTGCAGGTAATATTTGCTTTGTTTTCTGCAACCATAGTTCCTGTTTTTAGTTTTAGTCTATATAGAAATTGATCAATAATTGTTCTGCCCACCTCCTATCCCCCGATGGTGAAGGAGGGATCCTAAACACCACCAGATAAGTGAGCACACAAAATCCAACACTCAACAGGTGAGACTGGCAGCAGTTTATGGTCACATATATATTCTCACAGTCCGGGAAGGACACCACACACCAGGCGGGCCCCAGGGGGGTTGCACTTGAGAACAGAGTGACCCTGCAGGGCTGTGGGAGGTGGGCTTTGTAGGGACCAGAGGATGGGGTGTCCCCTCGTTCCCACTGTATAATCTCAGGCAGGGAACTGAAACCCCTTGGGTTAGGTTGAGGACTGGGTGGGATGCAGCTGGCCCAGCTGATAGGGAAGCCAGCGGGGTGGGCGGCCTTTCCCACTGAGCAGGGGGCACATCAGGAGAGAGCAGGGAACTCATCATTAGGCATTTGGGGGTCCTGTAAGGCTCAATGATGTCAAGGCAGCACGTTAATATTGCACCTTAGTTTTAGGCTTTACAATACAATAATCAACACCAGCCTTCTTACTATGATTTGCCCCTTTAAGTATCTTCTATTTTGATTCATGCTTTCGCCAAAGGAGTTTTACTGTTACTTTTCAAGAAAAACTCTTTCCCAGCGTTCACTCATATTTGAGAATATCTACCTCTTCACTTTATAATTGAACAAAAATTTGGATTATAATAGTCTTGGATCATACTTCCTTTTCCTCTGAATTTTGTTGTTTTCCAACATCTTCCAGGTGCAGAATGTTGATGGGGAGAAATCTGAGGCCAGCTTGACTTTCCTCCTTTGTGAGCTGTTTTTTTCTGCCTGATGGTCCAAAGAATTCTTTCTTAACCCTTTAACTTCCATTGCTTGATTAGGACAGGACTTAACATTAAAGGGTCTGTATCAGTTTTTCGTGCATATCATGTACCATTTCCATAGATAGATCTAGTTCCTTCTTAATTTCAAGGAAATTTTCTTATATTAAATCTCTGAAAAGTTTTTGTGGTAGGTTGTTTCATTTGTTGCCTTCCCTACTTTAAGAACATCAATTATTTTAATCATATTTGCCTTCCATATCAATCATCATCTCTCAAATTTTTGCTCTTCATTTTGCCTGAATTTACTCTGGTTATCTTGAGCCTTCCTTCCATGCCATTAAATAAATTTTCAACCAAGTATATTTTATTCCAGATAGGTTCTAATTTGTTTATTATCTCTGTAATGTGCTATCTGGCTTATCAATTTGTTTACCTAGCTCTGCAGTCTCTCTTTGCATCACACACTGTTGTTTTATCTCATTTCAGAGCTCTTGCTTGTTGAATATGTATTTTTATTTTAAATTACTCTGTAGTACAAAGTACACCCAAGAAATCTATTTCACTTCTTTAAATTTTCCAGTTAATTTATTATCCAGACTAGAGTTCTCATCTGTGTTTTGAATGCCATCCTTCATTATTTTCCTCCATCTTTTTTTTTTTTTTTTTTTTTTTGGCTGCATTATATTTGCATGGTTGCTGGGCAATTTCTTTTAATGTTGATCATGTTTAACATAGGCAGGTGTGTCATGACCTTTTTCACCCTGATAGAGTATGGGTTCATTTCCTTTCTGTCTCATGGGATCAGTTTCTTTTCCTCCATACAAGCTTCAGTTTGGGTCTGGGTGTTGCTTTTAAGCCACATTTCTCTGGTCTGACGGCATGCTGGTGGGGAGCGTGGCACTCAACGGAGAGCCTCCTGTTCCATGGACCAAAGTTCTGCTTCCTTTCTTCTGAGCGTGCATTACTTGTACCAGGTCTCATGTTACCCAGCCAGGGGTATGTCCACCTCCCATGATCTCCACAGCCCCTACCTGGTCTACTTCATGCATTTATCTTATCTATCACCTATAGGCATTTGATTTTTTCCTTATATTTTTTATTTTGAAATTATTTCAAACTTACGGGACAGTGGCAAAAATAATACAAAACCCACACAGGGAGCTCCAACATATCCCTTCCCCTGCCCAAATACCCAGATCCACCAATTTTAACATTTTGCCATATCTGCTTTATCAGTCTATCTATCCATCTGTCAAACAATCTGTCTAAGCTATTCATTTATCAGTTTTGTAAACAGTTCAGAATAGGTTTTATATACCATGCTCCTTGAAGACATAATTCTTCTATGTACATTTCCTAAGAACAAGGATATTTACTCATGGAACCACCTTAGGTGCAGTTATCAAGTTCAAGAACTTTAACATTGATATAAAGGTTTCAGTCTATACTCTAACTTTTTCGTGTTTTCAAATAATGTCCTTTTGGGCATTTTCTCCTCCATTATTAGATCCAGTCCAGAATCATGCCTTGTATTTAATTGTCATTATTTCTTTAGTTGCCAGACATTTGATTTTGAGGTGCCTGCTTCTGTGAAGACCTGTCCAGTAGAGTGGGTATACTTATTATCTCTTAGGGCTTCCCACCAACAGGCATTTTTGCCCAAAACCTTCCCCTCCATGTGGAATGCTGACACCTTCTCTTTCCCTCCTGTTTTTCATGCCACTAGCCATTTAAACCCTATCCCTTCCTTAAAAATACACATAAAAATCTAAAAATTTTAATAACATTTTCCCAAAGCTGGAAGTGATCCCATTTTTCTCTAAAATACTAGCGACCTTACTGCTTCTGTGACACATTTGAAATATATAATATTGCATATGATTAGATCTTTTTAATAATATATGTCTTTACCCCCCAGTTGACTGAAGGCCCTTAGAAGGACCTTGTGATAGGCACTGGTTTCTTAGACTTTATACTCAAAGCACAAGCAACAAAAGAAAAAATAGATAAATGGGACTTCATCAAAATTAAAAACTTGCATGTCAAAGAACTTTATCATGAGAGTGAAGAGAAAATCTACACAATGGGAGAAAATATTTAAAAAGATCCAGCATATATAAAGAAAGCCTATAACCCAATAACAAAAAAGACTAATAACCCCACTAAAATATGGGCAAAAGACTTGAATAGACATTTCTCCAAAGAAGATATATAAATGACCAAAAAGCACATGAAAAGATGCCTAGCATCATTATCCATTAGTGAAATGCAAATCAAAACCATAATGAGAGAGGGAGTGAATATGGCCCAAGCAGTTGAGTGCCCACCTCCCACATGGGAGGTCCTGGGGTCAGTTTCCAGAGTCTCCTGAAAAAATAAAAATAAACAACAAGCAAAATAAACGAGAGAACCAACTCAGGGAAGCTGATGTGGCCTAGTGGTTGAGCACCGGCTTCCCACGTATGAGGTCCCAGGTTCAATTCCCGGCCCCCAGTACCAAAAAAAAAAAGTAGATGGTTAGCTGGATTCATACAGTTTATGCTCTTTCATGACTGGCTACTTTCACTTAGCATAATGTTTTTGGCAGTAGCTTCTTGAAGTTGGACACAAGACTGTCCTGATAGAGAATTGATTTACTTCTTTGAGGCTAGTCACTCTCATGGATAGCCATAGGCTTAATTATTAAACTGGAGAGTGTTAGGAGATGTGACTTTTCCACAATTCTTCGTGTTTCCACAGATGAGAGGAATAGTTTCCGTGAAAGAGCAAAAAGCATGGGAAGAATGCCATAGAATGTTAAATAGCATAAGGATTCGGTGCAGGGAAGGATTGCTCTGAGCTTGATGGAGGAAACATTCGCAGTGTGTTTTAGGTTATGGCTCAGATTTGGAGAGAAGAATATGAGGGCAGAACGTAGTGCACAAAATCAAGGAGGCAAACCTGTTACATTAAAACCATCGCACAAATACCCAGTGGGCATTCTGATCCTGTGCTTTCATGTTTAAGAGCTCCATAATCACGCAAATGATAAAGATTATGAATGAGGTGCTTAGAAAACCACAGGTGAATGTTTGTGAGGATATGCTGCAGAATTTTTTTTTTTTTTTTTTTTTTTTTAAGATTTTATTTATTTATTCATTTATCCCGCCCCTTGCTGCTTGTGCTCTCTGGGTCAGCTAACCACGCCGTGCGGGCGGGCTTGCCTTCACCAGGAGGCCCCGGGAACCGAACCTGGGGCCTCCCATATGGTAAACGGGAGCCCTACTGATTGAGCCACAGCCGCTTCCCTCTGCATAATTTTTAAATAATAAAATACACATAGCTGTGTTATGTCCTCTGGTGGTGAGTATATGTATGTTTCAGAAACCAACTGTCTCCAGAAATCATTTTCTCCTCTGCTACAGTGTTGTTTGCCTTGTTAACTGCAGAGTTGCTATGACTTTAAGTCCTTAAATTTAAGATGCAATTTGACTATAATATGAGTTGCAAATATAATTTCAAATATAACATTAACTTTAGCATCTTCTGCTATCTGCTCAGGAGTTTTCATTCCACACCAGGTTGCTGATGCCGATAGAATTTTGAAGACGTTTTCTGCTTCCAGATCCTGTTGGCAGATGCTGACTTCTGAACCTGAACAAATTGGCTTGTTTCTACCATGAGTGATCTGTGTTTTTATTTAGGAAGTCTTTACCAGTTAAATTTTTCTGCCAGAAACAATGCACATATAGATTGATAATCAAGCGAGAAATGCTTTCAATTTGCTTGTTATTTTTTTCTAGAATAATTTGTCTATTTAAATTACCTACTGGGACGCCTTCTCTTTATTTGCTCTTAAAAATACACATTATTCCAAACATTTTGATAATAAATGAAGGCATGATTGGCCATTTAGATTTTTCACATGATAAGATAATTAAAACGTGAGATGTGAAATCATCATCAATTTATATTCATTCAGTTGGTAAATCTGGTGCTAATTCTAGCTGTGCCTTTAGTCTGTAGCATGTTCCAAGAAGCTGCACGGTGACATTCTGTATGTTACATTACCAATTTATTAAAGATGCTATCCTTAATTTACCAAGAGATTATGTTCCAAAAGTTCATTAGTAAATCGTTTACCTTAGTAAATGTATTTACATGGAAACAATGTTTTATCTTCTGCCTAGGTTCCCCAGGCAATCTTCAAAGTCTGTTTGTCCCGTATCATAACTTTTCAACATAATTAGGTAGCATTAATGTTAATAAGGATGTCTGCTATTACTTCCCTATTCTAAGTTATCCTGGAGATTTTAGTTAATGGGATAAGAAAAACAGGATGAAAAGAAGGAAGGATGGAAGGAAGGAAGGTAGAAAAGTCATAAAGGAAAAGACAAAATTGTCAATATTGGCTTTTAAAAGCTCCCAAGAGAATCTAAAAGTTTTAGAACTAATAAGAGTATTCAACAGGGTTACCAAATACAAGATCTACACAGACGAATCAATAGAAAAAGTGTTCTTCACCACAGCAACAAGCCTTGAGGTGTAGACTGCAGCCACTTAAAGAGGGGGCTCTGGGTCTAGACTGGGCATGGGCTTTGCACTCCAGCTCTACTTATTAGTCCAAGACTTTGTACCTTGGACATATTAGTGTGGTTTCAACCGTAAGTGTTTTGTGTTTGTGCTGAGGCAGACTTTACTCAAGGCCACATGAGTTAAAGTGATCTTGGGAAAGTTACATTCCCGCTAATTCTTTCATCTGTAAATAATTCCATCTCTTGCTTCATAACTTTGAAGAGCTCTTTTTGAGCTACTTAGGTTCCCCTTCCTCTAGGTCTATAATTATTATTGACAGCCATTTATAATTATTTTTTATTTGTTTGTTTTTCCAAATAAAGCATTTTTGGTTCCTCTTCAACATCTTTAGTTCACCATATATAAATGGTGATTCTAATACAAAGTCACTTGTTTCACTCTCAATACTGTCATGTTTATATTTCTCTCATTTATAATGTCTTTGAACTAGTATACAATTTATTCTTTCTTAGTTGTAGACTTTCATTTTCTTCCTCCTGTTAGTCTCTTACCAACTCTGTGTTCACTGATCTTAAATATAAGGGCTATTTGTTTAATCCATTTGTTATGTGTGACTATTTCAAAGATCCCATATTTGATGAGATGTTTAAGCTTCTCTTCAATTTTCTGTTTTATAGTAGAAGGTACATTTCTACAATTCAGGTGATTTTGTGCAATGAGTGTTATCAAGACACTCATTATCAATGAAAACTGTCATGTATGTAGCTTTCATAGCCACCATGGTAAAAGTGAAGCTGACCCAGCTGATGTACTGTCAAGTGACATGGGCCATGAGAGGCCCATGCAGTTATGTCCAAAACAGGAGGCTGCCAGCCAAAGTTTTTCAACAGTAACTCCTTTTTTCTATGCCCCTACTCTTGACAAGAGAGCATTTCCAGACAAGAGTGTATCGGGAAAGAAGGAAAAAGGAGGCAGGGAGAATGGAAAAAAGGGAGAAGTTGAGTTTGTAGAGCTGCATTCTTTCTGCAGACTCTAGTGTATCATCCTGTCTATGATATGGGAGACTCAAGCTCAATTCTTAGCCGCCTTGGCTTCTATGGAAGGCTCTAAGGTAACATCCAGGGAAAGGGAAACATACACAGAAGCATTAGCTTTCTAGTCTTTTTGTGCATTCAATCTCAGCATAGAAGGGGAAAGCTGATACTCTGCTGTCACATTCCCCTTCTCTCTCAAAACAAAACGAAACTCTTTGTGGCTTAATCAAATTCATTTCCCTTGCTCTCAAAAGAAAAGGAGCGGGGAGCTCTTTTTGTAGTGTCCACATTAGACATAGCACAGTGGCTTAATTAGATTGATTTGACTCTCTTTACTGTCTAATTTAGTACAAAACCCTATGAAGGAGTGGAGAGTAATGATCCATCACCCTAAGGGCCGAGTATCTACATAAATTATTATGAATTCTTCTGCTTGGGAGATTGGCCTATTACCCCCTATCTACTTATTTATTCAATCATTTATTTATATAAATATGGAATCATGGATATTTATTTTATACTTTGGGTTATTATCTAATATTATTTGATTTATTTTATTGCAGAAGTTGTTTAATTCTTTCAATGGTTGCCTTATATACTTTGGGGCTCAGTTTTTAGGTGCATATTTTTCATAATTATTATATCTTCTGGTGGATTAACTTTTTAAAAAAATCAATATGTAGTATACTTCTTTGTCCCTGTAACAGTTTTGGACTTGAGGCCTATTTTAACTCATATCATAATAGCAACACCAGCTCTCTTTTGATTACTATTTGCATGCAATATATTTTTTTCCATGCTTTCACTTTAAACCAATTTGTGTCTTTGTGCTTAAGGCAAGTCTCTTGTAAACAGCATATAGTTGGGTCATGCTTTTTTATCTATTCTGCCAATCTCTATGTTTTTTTTTTAACTTTATTTTATACATTTAATAATTGAAAATATAAACAATTAAAAACTAAAAAGTAAACACAGATGAATAAATACATACATTTCTCAATTAAGTGTATGGGATACATATAATTTTTTTTTTTTTTTAAAGATTTTATTTATTTATTCATTTATCCCCCCCTTGCTGCTCGCGCTCGCAGGGTTAGCCAACCATGCCGTGCGGGCGGGCCCGCCTTCACCAGGAGGCCCCGGGAACCGAACCCGGGGCCTCCCATATGGTAAACGGGAGCCCTACTGATTGAGCCACAGCCGCTTCCCTATAATTTTTTTTTTTAATCAAACAATATATTATACAATATATTTGGTTCACAGTAATGCAATTATACAGTATTTGTCCTTTTGTGTCTGGCTTGTTTCACTCAACATAATGTCCTCCAGGTTTATCCATGTTGTCATATGCTTTACAACTTCATTTCTTCTTACAACTGCATAATATTCCATCGTGTGAATAGACCACAGTTTGTTTATCAGTTTGTTGATGAACACCTGGGTTGTTTCCAACTTATGGCAATTGTAAATAATGTTGCTGTGAACATTGGTGTGCAGATGTCTGTTCGTGTCACTGCTCTCAGTTCTTCTGGGTATATACCCAGAAGTGGTATTGCCAGGTCACGTGGCAAGTCTATATTCAACTTCTTTAGGAACTGCCAAACAGTCCTCCACAGTGGCTGTACCATTCTGCATTCCCAACAACAGTGGATAAGTGTTCCTATCTCTCCACATCCTCTCCAACACTTGTAGTTCTCTGTCTTTTTAATAGTGGACATTCTGATAGGTGTGAAATGATATCTCATTGTAGTTTTGATTTGCATTTCCCTAATCATGAGTGATGTTGAGCATTTCTTCATGTGTTTTTTTGCCATTTGTATTTCCTCTTTGGACAAATGTCTTTTCAAGTATTTTGCCCATTTTTCAATCGGGTCATTTTTCTTTTTATTGCTGAGTTGTAACATCTCTTAATATATCCTGGATATAAAACCCTTATCGGATATGTGATTTCCAAATATTTTTTTCCCATTGAGTTGACTGCCTTTTCACCCTTTTGAAAAAGTCCTGTGAGGTGCAAAAGTGTTTAATTTTGAGGAGGTCCCATTTATCTATTTTTTCTTTTGTGGCATGTGCTTTGGGTGTAAGGTCCAAGAAACCACCGCCTACTACAAGGTCTTGAAGGTGTTTCCCTACATTTTCTTCTAGTAGTTTTATGGTCCTGGCTTTTATATTTAGATCTTTGATCCATTTTAAGTTGATTCTTGTATAGGGGGTGAGCTAGGGGCCCTCTTTCATTCATTTGGTTATAGATATCCAGTTCTCCCAACACCATTTGTTGAAAAGACTGTTTTGTCCCATTAACATGGACTTAGTAGGTTTGTCAAAAACCAATCGACTATATAGGTGAGAGTTTATTTCTGGGTTCTTAATTCTATTCCACTGATTGATGTGCCTATCTTTATGCCAATACCATGCTGTTTTGACCACTGTAGCTTTGTAGTATGTTTCAAGTTCAGGCAATGAAGTTCCTTCCACGTCGCTCTTCTTTTTTAGAATGCTTTTGGCTATTCGGGTGCACTTACCTTTCCAAATGAATTTGGTAATTTCCTTCTGTAATTCTGTAAAGTAAGCTGTTGGGGGTTTTATTGGTATTGCATTGAATCTATAAATCAGTTTGGGCAAGATTGACATCTTCACGATATTTATTCTTCCAATCCATGAACACAGAATATCTTTCCATTTGTTTAGGTCTTTTAAAATTTCTTTTGGCACTGTTTTGTAGTTTTCTGCATATAGGTCCTGTACTTCTTTGGTTAAATTAACTCCTAGGTATTTGAATCTTTTTGTTGCTATTGAAAATGGAATTTTCCTCCTGATTTCCTCCTCAGATTGTTCAGTACTAGTGTACAAAAGCATTACTGATTTTTGCGTGATGATCTTGTATCCTGCCACTTTACTGAACTCATCTATTAGCTCAAGTAGCTTTGCTGTGGATACTTCAGGATTTTCTAAGTACAGGATCATGTCATCCACAAACAGTGAGAGTTTTACTTTCTCTTTTCCTATTTGGATGCCTTTAATTTTTTTTGTCTTGTCTAATTGCCCTTGCTAGAACTTCTAGTACAATATTGAATAACAAGTGGGCATCCTTGTCTTGTTCCTGATCTTAGAGGGAAAACTTTCAACCTTTCCCCATTGAGTATGATGTTGGCTGTGGGTTTTTCATATATGCCTTTTATCACTTTGAGGGATTTTCCTTCTATTCTTATCTTTTGAAGTGTTTTTATCAAAAAAGGATGCAGGATTTTTCCAATGCCTTTTCTGCATCGATTAATATGATCGTGTTTTTTTTCCCTTCAATTTGTTAATGTGGTGTATTATGTTGATTGATTTTCTTTTGTTGAGCCAGCCTTGCATACCAGGAATAAATCCCACTTGGTCGTGATGTATAAATCTTTTGATATGCTGTTGGATTCGGTTTGCAAGTATTTTGTTGATAATTTTTGCATCTCTGTTTGTGAGAGAGATTGGCCTGTAATTTTCTTTTCTTGTAGTGTCTTTATCTGGCTTTGGTATTAGGGTGGTGTTGGCTTTATAAAATGTGTTGGGTGATTTTCCCTCCTCTTCAATTTTTTGGAAGGGTTTTAACAGGATTGGTGTTAATTCTTTTCTAAATGCTTGGTAGAATTTACCTGTGAAGCCATCTGGTCCTGGACTTTTCTTTGCTGGGAGGTTTTTTATGATGGATTCAATCTCCTTAAACGTGATTGGTTTAAGTTCTTATATTTCTTGTAGCATCAGTATGGGTTGGTTGTGCATTTCTAGAAATTTGTCCATTTCATCTAGGTTGTCTAGTTTGTTAGCATACAGTTTCTCATAATATCCTCTTATGATTCTTTTTATTTCTGTGGAGTCAGTTGTAACTCCCCCCCTTTCATTTCTGATTGTATTTATTTGCATCTTCTTTCTTTTTTTTTTTTCCTTTGTTAGTCTAGCTGTGGGTTTGTCAATTTTACTGATCTTCTCAAAGAACCAGCGTTTGGTTTTGTTGATTTTCTTTATTGATTTTTTGTTCTCGATTTCATTTATTTCACTCTAATATTTATTATTTCTTTCCTTCTGCTTGCCTTGGGATTGGTTTTCTGTTCTTTTTCTAGTTTCTCTAGTTGTTGAATTAAATCTTTGAGTTTAGCTCTTTCTTCTTTTTTAATATAGGCATTTAGTGCTATACATATCCTCTCAAGACTGCCTTCTCTGAATCTCATAGGTTTTGATAAATTGTGTTCTCATTTTCATTTTTCTTAATATATTTACTGATTTCACTTGCAATTTTTTCTTTGACCCATTGATTATTTAGGAGTGTATTGTTCAGCCACCACACATTTGCAAATTTACTTTTTTCATATTATTGATTTCCAGTTTCATTCCATTATGATCTGAGAAGGCGCTTTGAATAATTTCAATCTTTTTATATTTATTGAGAGCTGCATTGTGCCCTAACATGTGGTCTATCCTGGAGAAAGATCCATGGGCACTTGAGAAGAATGTATAACCCACTGACTTTGGATGCAGTGTTCTGTATATGTCTGTAAAATCTAACTTGTTTATCATATTGTTCGGTTCTCTGTTTCTTTGTTGATCTTCTGTCTAATTGTTCTATCTAATGATATGAGTGGTGTATTGAAGTCTCCAAAGATTATAGTAGAGATGTCTATTTCTCCCTTCAGTTTTCCCAGAGTGAGTTTGTCTCATGTGTTTTGGGGCACCCTGGTTAGGCACCTAGATATTTATGACTGTTATGACTTCCTGGTGGATCGGCCCTTTTATTAATATATAATGGCCTTCTGTAGCTCTTATAACTTTTTTGCATTTGAAGTCTGTTTTGTCTGATATTAGTATAGCTACCCCTGCTCTTTTTTGCTTAATATTCATGTGAAGTATCTTTTTCCAACCTTTAACCTTCAGCTGTTTTGTATACCTGGGTCTAAGGTGAGTTTCTTGTAAGCAGCATATGTTTTTTATCCATTTTGTCAGCCTGTATCTTTTGTTTGGGGAGTTTGATCCATTCACATCCAATGATATCACTGAAAATGCACTATTTACTTCCACCATTTTATTGTTTGGTTTTCATATGCCATATCTTATTTTTGTCTGTCTTTTCACTCTTTTGGTTATCCTTTCTGCTATTCTTTCTTCTCCAAGCCTCTCTCTCCTGTCTTTCTCTTTCACGTTCTAAGGCCTTCTTTAATATTTCCTGCAAAGGTGTATTCTTTTTTGCAAACTCTCTTAGTTTCTGTTTGTGGATATTTTATACTCACCTTCATATTTAAAGGACAATTTTGCTGGATAAAGAGTTCTCGGTATCCTAACTATCATACCACTGTCTTCTCGCCTTCATGGTTTCTGAAGAGAAATCTGCACTAAGTCTTACTGGATGTCCCTTGTATGTGATGGTTTGTTTTTCCCTTGCTGCTCTGAGAATTTTTTTTTTTTTTTAAATTTTAATTTTTATTTCTTCTCCCCTCATTGTTTTTGCACTCGCTATCTGCTCTCTGTGTCTTCTTCTGTGTCTGCTTGTCTTCTCTTTAGGCAGTACCAGGAACTGATCCTGGCAACTTCCAGAGTGGCAGAGAGGTGCTCGATTTCTTGCGCCACCTCAGCTCCCTGGTCTGCTGCGTCTCTTATTGTCTCTCCTCTATGTCTTTTTGTTGAGTCATCTTGCTGCACCAGCACTCCACGTGGGCCAGCACTCTGCATGGGCCAGCACTCCACATGGGCCAGCTCGACGCACAGGCCAGCTTGCCTTCACCAGGAAGCCCTGGGAATCAAACCCTGGACCTCCTACATGGTAGACGGGAACCCAATCACTTGAGCCACATCCGTTTTCCTGAGAATTTTTTCTTTATCTTTGATATTTGACATTCTGAGTAGTATGTGCCTTGGAGTAGGTCTATTCAGATTTATTCTGGTTGGGGTATGGTGTGCTTCTTGGACATGTAAGTTCATTTTTTTAATGAGAGTTGGGAAATTTTCAGCTATTATTTCCTCAAATACTCTTTCTGCCCCCTTTCCCTTCTCTTCTCTTTCTTAAACTCCCATGACACATATGTTGTTGCATTTTGTGTTGTCATTCAACTCTCTGAGTCCCCGCTCAATTTTTTTCTATTCTTTTCTCTCTTCAATTTTAGCTGTTCCATCTTTGGTATTGCTTATTCTTTCTTCTATAATTTCAAGTCTGCTGTTGTATGCCTCTAATGTATTTTTGATCTCATCTATTGTGTCTTTCATTCCCATGAGCCTTGTTACTTTTCTGTTCAGGATTTCAAATTCTTCTTTGCACTTGCTCAATGTCTTTTTGATGTAATTTATCTCTTTAACCATATTGTCTTTCAACTCATTAGTTTGATTTTGGAAATCTGTGCTCATTTCGCTGATTAGTTCTGTCAAATTCTGTGCCTCTTCTGGGGCTTTGATATAGTCCTTTTCTTGGACCATGTCTTCTATTTTCTTGGTATGGCTCATAATTATTTTCTGATATCTAGGCATCTGATTAGGATGTAGTTTACTCAGATGCTCAATTTCTTTCTCTTTTGTAGGGATTTAGTGGCAGAAGGCTGTGTGTTACCACTGCTTTTTGATTCTTGGCTTGACCTGGATTGTTAGGTTTATCTCTGCTGGTTGCTAAAAAGTGGGCACTGGACCCAGTAATTGGTTGTAGACTCACTTCCTACAGCCTTGGGGAGCTAGACTATAGAGGCCAGAAAAAGCCTCTCCTACTTATTTTTAATTTTTTCACATGCACTTCCTTAGTCTGCCAGCAGATGACGCTCTTTGGCAGCACTGTGTTCAATGCCTGGTTGGAGTGTATTTGTTATAACACAGACTGGATCAGTGTGATAGAGCTTCCTGTCTAGAGGCTAAGAGCCTTATAATTCAAACTTTCTCTGAGACAGTTCTCCAGCCTTCTGTGGCAGCCCCCACCCTTTTCCAGGCTAGGAAATATTTCCACTCCCCTCTGAGTCCTCAACAATCAATCCCTGTTAGTAGAGAAGGAGATTGGGAGGTTCGCATATCTTTAGCCCCTTCCTGGCTCCCAAGACAAACAATGATGCAGCCCCACCTGACTTGGACACAGCAAACCAAATTTGTGGGTCAGAAGCTGAGTCAGCATTAGGCTGTGTCCCTCTTTCTCCCCTTTCCTGGGGTGGTAGATCCCTGGAACCCCCTGTGTCTGTAGCCGCAGTCCCAGAGGCCTAAGAATTCTGAAGTGTCTTTTAGTGTGGGGGATGGTGCCAGCAGCAGCAGCCGCTGGCGCTGGTTTCAACTCACCATTCTGTCCTCATGATTTCCCTCCTTTGTCCCTCTCTCCTCTGGGTGGTGTCCAGCCTTTGTCTGGTGTCCTAAACCCTAGAAGATCTTTTTCTAGGGTGTTTCAGCCTGTCCTCCTTCTGGAGGAGTAGAGAGTCCCGTGCCTTTCTAGTCCACCATTTTCCCAGAAGTCTTCCTTCCTTTTTTTTTTTTTTTTTCTTTCCTTTTTTGTTCATTCCTTTTTAAGGCTGCATAATATTCCACTGGATGGTGTGGCCCTGAGGCAGAATTTCTTCTTCTGTCTGGATCTCTCAGTTATTTTTAAGGCCACCAACTGATTGGATGAGGCCCTCCTACTTTACTAGGATGATCTCCATTATTTGAAGCCAATTGATTGTAAAAGCTATTCACATTTTAAAATACCTGCACAGAAACATTTAGGTCAGTTTTTGATCAAACAACTAGACACAATAACCTAGCCAAGTTGATACATAAAATCAATCATCACTTAAAGTAAATACCCTAACCAGTAAACTAACCTAGTGGCTCTAAAAACCCAGGTAGTATTAGTTCTGGGAAAGATAACACTTGATACTAGACTGCCACCTGCTGACTGGTACTGGACTTAAAGGAACTATCCGGAAGTTACAATTCCTTGCTAAATGAAAATAATAGTAAAAGTTTCATCTCAGACAAATGATTAAGGCATGAGTTTTCAAGCATTTTTACTAGAAGACCTCAATATCAAAAGCCTTATGTGTGAGAGCCACAGGAATTAAAAAAAATTTTTTTTAATTAGAGAAGCTATAGGTTTGCAGACAAATCATGTGAAAAATACAGCATTCCCATACCCTGCCCCCATTATTAATACTTTGCATTAATGTGGTACCTTTGTTACAGTTGATGAAAGACTATTATACTTGCACTATTAAATTTAGTCCATAGTTACATTAGGCTGTATTTTTCCCCATATACCACCCCATTGTGCATTAGTGTAGTATATTTGTTATAATTCATGAAAGAACATTTTTACAATTGTATGATAACTATAGTCCATCAATTAAAATAGGGTTCACTGTATTGGATATTCCTATGTTTTGTCTGTTAATTTTTATTCTATTAAGATATATATGACCTAAAATTTCCCCTTTAAACCACATTCACATATATAATTCATTGCTGCTAATTACACTCACAGTGTTGTGCTACTATCACCACCATCCATTTCCAAAACTTTGCAATCAAACCAAATAAAAATTCTATACAATTTAAGCATGAACTCCCATTCACTACCCCCAACTCAGCCCCTGGAAACCTATGTTCTAGATTCTATCTCTATGAGTTTTCTTTCTAATTATTTCATATCAGTGAGACAATACAATATTTGTCCTTTTATATCTGGCTTATTTCACTCAACATGATGTCTTCAAGGTTCATCCATGTCATTGCATATAAATCAGAACTTCGTTCCTTTTTATGACTAATATTCTATTGGATGTATATACCACATTTTGTTTATCCATTCATCAGTTGATGGACAGTTTGGTTGCTTCTATTTTTGGCAGTTGTGAATAAACCATTTGGAACATCCATGTGTAAATATCTGTTTGAGTCCCTGCTTTCAGTTCTTTGGGATATATACCTAGCAGAGGGATTGCTGGGTCATATGTTAATTCTATATTTAGCTTTCTGAAGAACCGCTAAAGTGTCTTCTACAGTGGCTACACCATTTACATTCCTACCAACAATGAATGAGTATTTCTATTTCTCTAACACTTGTAATCCTTTGTTGTTGTTGTTTTTTAAATAGTAGCCATTCTATGGTTGTGGAATGACCTCTCACTGTGGTTTTAATTTGAATTTCCCTAATAGCTAGACATGTTGAGCTTTTCATGTGCTTTTTATCCATTTATATATACTCTTTGGAGAAATGTCTATCCAAGTCTCTTGTCCATTTTTTCAATTGGGTTATTTGTCTTTTTATTGTTGAGTTGTAGGATTTCTTGTGGATATTATACCCTTATCACATAGGTGGTTTCCAAATATTTTCTCCCATTGAGTAGGTTGTCTTTTTCACTTTCATGATAAAGTTCTATGATGCACAAAAGTTTTTAATTTTGAGGAGATCTCATTTATGTATATTTTCTTTTGTTGCTTGTGTTTTGAGTGTAAAGTCTAAGAAGCTATTGTCTTACATAAGGTCCTGAAGATGCTTTCCTACATTTTCTTCTAGGAGTTTTATAGTTCCAGTTCTTATATTTAGGTGTATGACCCATTTTGAGTTAATTTTTGTATATAGTGTGAGATATGGGCCCTCCTTCATTCTTTTGCAGATGGATATCTAGTACTCCTAGCACTGTTTGTTGGAGAGACCATTCTTTCCCAATTGATAAGACTTGGCAGTCTTGTCAAAAATCAATTGGCCATAGATGTAAGGGTCTATTTCTGGACTCTCAGTTTGATTCCAGTGGTCTATATATCTATCCTTATGCTTGTGTTATGCTCTTTTGTCCACTGTAGCTTTGTAATAAGCTTTAAAGTCAGGAAGTGTGAGTCCTCCAACTTAGTTCTTCTTTTTCAAGATGTTTTTGGCTATTTGGGACCCCTTAAGCCTTCCAAATACATTTGATAATTGGCTTTTCCATTTCTGCAAAGTAGGCTGTTGGAATCTTGATTGGGATTGTGTTGAATCTGTAGACTATCTTGGGTAGTATTGACATAGTAACGATATTCAGTCTTCCAGCCTATGAACCTGGAATGTCCTTCCATTTATTTAGGTCTGCTTTGATTTCTTTTAGAAATGTTTTGCAGTTTTCTGTGTACAAATCCCTTACAAACTTGGTTAAATTTATTTCTAGATTTTTTCCCCCAAAGTGTACAATTAATGGCTTTTAGTATAATCACAGTGGTGTGCGTTAATTACCACAAAAAATTTTAGAAAATTTCATTACTCCAAAAAGAAAAACTCCACACCCCTTAGCAGTCACTTCTCAATCCCTCTATCCTTTCCCAGTGCTACATAACCACGAATCTAATTCCATCTTTATAAATTAATTTATATTTACCTTTTATATGAATGGAATCATACAATGCGTAGTACTTTGTGTCTGGTTTCTTTCACTTAGCATAGCGGGTTTGTTTGTTTGTTTTGCCTGATGTTAACATCTTGTAACATTAACATACATAACATTTGTCCAATTTCAAATAAAAACAGTCTGATATTTGCAATATTATCTGTATTCATATTTCACTGGAGGTTTTTACATTTTTTAGCTTTCCTTTTAATAATATATATAACCTTAGACTTTCCCTTTCAACCACTCTCTATTCCTAGATATTTCATTCTTTTAGTTCCTATTGTAAATGTGAAGCAGGTTAGTATAGGGAACAAGGGAAGATGAGCCACAGCTGGAACCTGGCAGAAACTATGGCCGTGAGACCCTGCCTGGAAACCCCTGAGGGAAGGCTGCTACTAAGAACAAGGCCAGCAGGAAGCAGATGTGGCTCAAGCAGTTGGGCGCCTGCCTACCCCCATGGGAGGTCCTGGGTTCAGTTTCCTGTGCCTCCTAAAGAAGACTAGCAAGACAGCAAGCTGGTGTGAAGAGCTGACGCAACAAGATGATGCAACGAAGAGACACGACAAGGAAACAATGAGAGACACAACAAGCAGGGAACAGAGGTGGCTCAAGCCATTGGGTCCCTCCCTCCCACATGGGAGGTCCCAGGTTTGGTTCCTGGTGCCTTCTAAAAAAAAAGAAGAAGACGAGCACACAGAGAGCAGATAGTGAGTGTAAACAATGGGGGAGGGAGAAACAAATAAATAAATAAAAATTAAAAAATGAAAGAACAAAGCCAGAAAGACCCCACCGAGTCTTGGGCCACGATTCCCCATTAGGAAACCCCAGATAACTTCAAACAGGCCTCCCCATTTGTCCCGAATAATTCCAAACAAAATGCCTCCTCATCCGTCCCCTGAGAGCTAACAGGTGGGGGTCATAAGGCAACCAATCAGAACAGCAAACAGCTGGGGCCCCTCCCCAACATTAGGAAAGGGGAGAAGGAAAGGCCTTAAAAGGCCTAACCCGGGGCCCCACATGCTCTTCTCACCCTGTAGCACGCCTGCAGCTGTGTCTGGGGTTGGGTACTGTTTTTCTTTTCTTGTTTCCTAATAAACTCTTTACTCCCGTGCCTACCCTATGGTGTGTCCTTAAATTCCTTTATGCAACACAGCAGAATTTAGAAGCCTAGAACCCAGAGCATTCTGAGACAAATTTTTCTAGATTTTCTCCTCGGATTTCTCATTACTAGTGTATTGAAAACACTACTGATTTGGGGTGTTGATCTTGTACCTCACCACTTTGCTGAATTATTATTATTTTTTTAAACTCTAGTAGCTTTGTTGATTTTTCTGTATATAGGGTCAGTTCATCAGCAAATAGTAAAAGTTTTACTTTTTCCTTTCCAATTTGGATGCTTTATATTTCTTTTTCTTGCCTAACTGCTCTGGCTAGAACTTCTGGTACAATGTAGAAGAACAGTGGTGAAAGTGGCATCCTTGTCTTGTTCCAGATCTTAGAGGGAAAGCTTTCAGTCTTTCCCCATTGGGTATGATGTTAGCAGATATGCCTTTTATCATGTTGTGGAAGTTTCCTTTTATTCCTATTTGTCTAAGTTTTTTATCAAGAAAAGATGCTGGATTTTGTCAAATACCTTTCCTGCATCAATTGAGATGATCATGTGCTTTTTTTCCTTTTGTTTAGTTAACGTAGTGGTTTATTAATTTTCTTATGTTGAACCACCCTTGCATACCTTGGGCAAAACCCGCTTGATCATGGTATATGATTCTTCACGTGCTCTTGGATTCGACTTGCAAGTGTTTTGATGAGGATTTTTGCATCTATATTCATTAGAGAAATTGGTCCCTAATTTTCTTTTCTTGTAGTATCTTTATCTGGCTTTGGTATTAAGGTGATGTTGTCTTCATAGAATGAGTTAGGTAGTATACAATTTTTGGAAGAGTTGAGCAGGATAGGTATTAATTCTTGTTGGAAATATTGGTAGAATTCACCTGTGAAGCCATTTGGTCCTGGGCTTTTTGTTGTTGTTGTTGTTGTTGTTGTTGTTGTTGTTAGGACAGTAAAAAGAATTTATTGGGAAATGGGGGGAAAGAACAGAGCTTGCTGAGAAATGGGAGAGAAGGATGGAAATATGCACCGAGATTTGGTGTGGGCTCCTCTAAGCAGAGAGAGTGGGCTTTGGCTTGTGTGGTCACCTTTTTTGTTGTTGTTGTTGTTGTTTTGTTTTATGTGGTCACCTTTTAAACTATTAATTACTCCCCTTGCTAATGCTAAGGGGAAGGGCCCCAGCTGTTATTGGTTACCCCACCTATGGGGGGGACCAATTGTGAGGCCTGTTTGGAATATCCAGGGCCTCCCCTCGGATATTCTCCTGGGTTTTTTTTGTTTTTGTTTTTTGCTTAGGTTATTTATTTATTAAAGTTGTGAGCTTATAAAACAATCACGCATAGTGTGCAGAATTCCCATACTTCACACCTCCACCAGCACCTTATATTGCTGTGGAACATTTGTTACAGATTATGAAAGAACGTGATCAGACTATTACCACTAACTATGGTCCATAGTGTACACTTGGTATATTTTTTCCATACACCCCCTAATGTTAACACTATGTATTAGTATTGCACGTTTGTTACAGTTCTTTTTTTTTTTTTCAAAGATTTTATTTATTTATTCATTTATCCCCCCCTTGCTGCTTGTGCTCGCCAGGTCAGCCAACCACGCTGTGCGGGCGGGCCTGCCCCCACCAGGAGACCCCGGGAACCGAACTCGGGGCCTCCCATATGGTAAATGGGAGCCCTACTGATTGAGCCACAGCCGCTTCCCTGTTACAGTTCTTGAGAGAACACTCTCGTATTTGTACTGTTAACCACAGTCCATCTTCCACCACATGGTTCCCTGTGCTATACAGTCCCATGCCTTGTACATTCCATCCAAAGTGTACAGTCAGTGGCTCTCACTTTCATCACAGAGTTGTGCAGTCATCACCCCAGTAAACCTTTGAATGTTTTCCTTAGCCCAAAAGAAACAATCCCATTACCCCTTTTATTGATCCTTAGCATTGATATAGTACCTTCTTTGACACTGATGCAAGAATATTACAATATTGCTGTTAACTATAGTCCATAAGTTACATTAAATGCATTTTTCCCATTGTATCACTATATTCTTACCACCTTGAAATAGTGACATACATTTGTTCTAGCTTATAGAGGAACATTATTGTCTTTGTATTATTAACCACAATCCTCATCCACGTTGGGAGGTTTTTAATGACTAAGTCAATCTCATTACTTTTACTTGGTCTGTTGAGATCTATTTCTTCTAGAACAACACATGGGTATGTTGTTCATGTGTTTTCAGGAATTTGTCCATTTCATCTAGGTTGTCTAATTTGTTGGCACATAGTTGTTCATAATATCCTCTTATGATTCTTTTTATTTTTGTGGGGCCAGTGGTAATGTCCTCCTCATTTCTGATTTTATTTATTTGCATCTTCTCTCTTTGTCAGTCTAGGTTTGTCAGTTTTATTGATCTTTTCAAGGAACCAACTTTTGGTTTTATTAATGCTCTTTTAAAAAAAATTCTCAATTTCACTTATTTCTGCTTTAATGTTTTTTTATTTCTTTCTTTGTGCTTTCTTTGGGTTTAGTTGGCTGTTCTTTTCCTAGTTCCTTCAGGTGCACAATAGGTCTTTGATTTTAGCTCTTTTTTCTTTTTAATGTAGGCATTTAGGGTTATAAGCTTCCCTCTCAGCACTGCCTTTACTGCATCCCATCAGATTTGATATGTTGTGTTCTCATTTTCCTTCATCTCAAGATATTTACTGATTTCCCTTGCAATTTCTTCTTTGACCCATTGATTTTTAAAGAGTGCCCACTGCCTTCTTGCCTCCAAGGTTTCTGATGAGAACTTGACACTTTGTCTTAATGAGAATCCCTTGTATGTGAGGAATTGTTTTTCTCTTGCTGCTTTTATAATTCTCTCTTTATCCTTGGCATTTGATATTCTGATATGTGTCTTGGAATAGGTCTATTCGGGTTTAGGTTTTTGGAGTACATTGCGCTTCTTGGACACGTGTATTTGTCTTTCATGAGTTGGGAAATTTTTGGCCATTATTTCCTCAAATATTCTTTCTGTCCCTTTTCTCTTCTCTTCTCCTTCTGGGACACCCCTGATGTGTATGTTTGTGTGCTTTGTGCTGTCACTCAAATCTGTGAGATGCTGTTCATTTTTTTCTATTCTTTTCTCTTTCTGTTCTTCTGACTGCGTGATTTTGACTGTCTTGTCTTCTATTTCACTGTTTCTTCTGCTTGTTCAAATCTGCTGTTGTATGTCTCTAGTATGTTTTTATTCTCCATTATTGTGCCTTCTAACCACATAATTTCTGTTATTTTTAAAATAAACTTTCAAATTCTTCATGCTCACACTTTGTCTTCTTAATATCCTTTAGCTCTATATTCATAATTTCCTTCTTCTCCTTGAATTGGTTTAAGAGATTTTTGTGAACTTCTTTGTTTAGTTATTCTAAATTCTGTGTCCCCTCTGAAGTTTTAATTTGTTCCCTTGACTGAGCCCTGTCTCCCTGTTTCTTAGTATGGCTTGTAATTTTTTGCTGATGTTTGGGCATCTGATTATTTTGATGTTAACTCTGAAGGTCTGTTTCTCTCTCTTGCCTGGGGTTTTACTATTAAAGTTCTAGTTCTAGTGTTAAAGTTCTTCTTTGAACATTTGGTCCAACTTATTCTGGACCTTTAGAGTAGTCTGTGTTTGTTCAGATTTCTTCAGCTCTTCCCCATCTGGTACTTGCTCTGCATATGCAGTACAATTTTTTTATGATTGTATTTTTTGTGCATTTGTTTCACCTGCAGGAGAAAACTTCCTTTCCTCTGTTCCTTCTCTGGGAATCTTGGTGAGTTCTGTTTGTTGTATTGTAGAATTTTCTCGCCAGCTTTTCTGATTTGTTAAATTCTCTCCCTCACGCAGTACCCTCTTTTTCTTACACTTTTCAGTTCTGGGAACTGTCCTGTTTTACAGCAGTTCTGTCTCCCCCGACCTTTTTTTGTTTTGTTTTGTTTTTGTTTTTTTTTTCCTTTCTGTGAGGATTTTCTGCCTCCAGTTTCTTCCCTGCTAGGGTATCCTGCCCTGGGGACCCAATGGGGTCAATCCAGAAATGTGGGTCAATCTAGAAAGTTCTGTTTTGCCTTTAGCTCTTCCGGCAGAGACTGGTTTGAGTGTGCACACCTCTTGGCAACAGTTCTCCTGCAGCCTCTCTCTCTTTAATTTTTTTTGCCGCTGGGGGCACTTTTGTTTGTGGAACTCCTCAGCTGCTTGTGTTCCACCCTGGTCTCTGTGAACTTGAGTCCCTGTATCTGGACACATGTGGGGTTCTAACTTGTTTCTGTGGTAAGAGGGACCCGCGTTGTGCTGCCTCTGCACCAACCTAAGCTGCGCTGGACCAAGTGAGGGCTAGGGGTCTGGACTGGCAGGTCTGGGATGATATCTCCTACCCAATCTTGATGATCATTTTTCTTATTCGTTGATTCAACATTTGTGGAGTCCTACTCCAGTCTCTTTTGTCCTCCAGAGTTCCAATCAAGTGGGATTTGTCCTTGGAAAGCATAAAGAAAATGCAAAGCACATCAGCAAAATGTTAAGTATTAAAAGTTGGAATCTGATTTGACCATGTATGTAATGATCGGTGATGCAGAATAGAGCCTATATTTAGAGGGAAAAAAATAGCAGTATAGCAGATGTACTGAATGAAATCATTTGAATAAGAAATGCTGACTTGCTTAATTCTTTTAGTTACAACTTCCACAGACCCCATTAGAAAAGGCAATTATTGATAGATTTTTGGATTTCTAAAATGCAATATTTCTGTATGTGAACATGGGCTCCGTTCAGCACATAACATAACTGGGGAAGGATTCGATCCACATTTTTAGGAGAATACTTGTAAACACAGAATAGAAACAAAGATAGTGGGAGAGATGAGAACTTTTTGATTTGGGACAATGTGCACCTGCTCTTGTGACATCATAATAGCATGTTGGCCACAGTCTTGTCTCAGTTGCATCTGTGCAAAAACAAAAGCAGTAAAAGATTTACTGAAGACTGAATTCAAAGCAAGTGCCAAGACAACTTCTGACAGCAGTGTAAAAATTGTGGCCGTGAAAAAGGAATAATATAGGCTGTCTAAAGTTTGAAATGCTACAGTTTTGAGGTGAAGATGTGTGGGCAGGTATTACGGCAAATGATCTCTCCTCAAGAGAAAAAAGTACTTTTCTAGTCCATCAATTGATATCTCGGAAACTGAAATCTGGTTGTAATAATAATAATAATAATAATAATAACAATAAGTTGTTAATAATAATAATATGTCAGAGATATGACATTGCCACAATTTATGTACATGAAAAACTTAATAGACTTTGACAGGAAGTTTCTCAAAAAAATAATTCTAGGGCATTTCATATCCCTTCTTGCGTATTCTTTAAACATGATGGTGAAAAAAATAGCAAAAATATTTTGACACTATTGAATTCCCTAAATCATCTAAGAAATATACACTATCTTTTAGTTCATTGAAACATCTTTTTAACTTGTTTGAAATCTTCACAAAATACATGATGAGATAGTCCAGTTGAAGCATCCTTCCACTAATATTCAATTAGAGGCAGCAAGCAATGCTCTTTTTATAAATTACTGATATTATTAAAGATAAAGTATCGAGAGTAGAATATAGCTAAAGGCATACTTTTGAAAGCAGGTACATTTAAATATATTTCCTGAGTACTAATGTGGCATATATTGGGGGAGGACTGTTTATATTTTAAACCATTTCAATCGAAAAAGATAACATACATTTAGAAAACTACATAAAATGTAGAATCCAACGAAGTATTATTAATCCAACAATCTTGTAACTAACACCTGGGTGTAGAAATAGAACTGTGCTCTCCATCCCTATCATTCTTTGAGCACTTAAAAAATGTCTGGTATTCCAGGCTCATCTTTTACTTTCTCTGACCTAGCTCTAGAATTGGTTATTTCGCCAAAGAGGCCTGGTGCATTTTATTGGAAAATAGTATTTGGAAGCTCATTGCTACCAGGTTAGCATTGTTTCTATGACTTCTTAAACAAGATAATCTTTACAAAGAAAGTTTTAAAGCACTGAAAGAATATAATGGTCTTTTTGGGATTTTAGAGACACATGTAATTTGAAGAATTATTTTGGTGAACTTCTGCAACTATGTAACAATTTATAATAGAAACTAACTGATGGATAATATTAAATGGGATATCAGTGTATGAGGAACAAATAATATTACATTTCCTCCTCAAATTTTAGCATGATTCCCCTCCCCCATTCAAAATGTTCCTATATTTATAGCAATAGTTATCAGGCACATTTCCAAATCCTTTTCAGCTCTCAGATTCTTTGTGAATATTTTTTGCCAGTGGAGAATATAGTCTCAAAATTAGAATTTGTTAATATCTATTTAATAAAAGCCTGTCAATTCTAGGGGTCAATTCTAAGGAAAACAAAATATTGGAACAAATAAGCATTGGAACCATCATAAAAGATTTTCATTTCTATGCAGTCAAGATGTGAACACTTTTTATTACAAATTATTAAATCCTAATTACTTTGGAATGTAATATTGAGTTCTTTATCACTGTGATTAAATTTTGAATTTTATATTAGAATTTTGATTTGTATAATTTAAAAGAAATGACTTTTATTGAGTCTTCTTTTGTTCTCTGAATATTCTTTTTATAGCATCCTGTTTTTCTTTCATGGACACAATGTCTTATAAGAATATTGAAAATGGAAATTTTAAACAAATCAATTGTATTGATACATATGAATAAAGCATAAAATTCATCCAGAGTGTACAATCAATGGTATTTGGTATAATCACATAGTTGTTCATTCATCCCTTCAATCGTTATTAGAGCATTTTCATTATTTCAATAATAGTAAAAATAATAAACAAGAAACAAACAAGAAAATTCTTCACCCCTCTATCTCTCTATACTTCCCCTGCTGTACATAGCTGCTATTTCTGGCTATTTTTGCACAATTATTTATTTATTTACTCAAGAGTTTTATTGAGATATATTCACATACCATACGCTCTATCCAAAGGGTATAATCAGTGGCCTTTAGTATAATCACAATGTTGTATATTCATCATCTCAAAAATTTTAGAACAACTTCATTACTCCAAAAAGAAAACTCCACACTCTTTGGCAGTCCTTCCCCAGCAGTACATAACCACTAATCTAATTTCATCTTTATAAATTGATTTATATTTACAGTTTATATAAATGGAATCATTTAATATGTAGTACTTTGTGTCTGGTTTCTTTCACTTAGAATAATGTTTTTTTTTTTTTTTTTTGTCTGATATAAAACATCTTGTAATATTAACATACATTTGTTCAGCTTCAAGGAAAAATGGTCTTATATATGAATTTTACCCATATTCATATTTCATATGCAGTTTTAAGGACTATATTTTTCCATGTTACATTTTTTAGCTTTCCTTTTAGTAACATACATGACCTTAGACTGTCCCTTTAAACCACTTTAATACCCACATAATAGTATTGCTAGTTACAAACATTGTGTGGGGCTTTCACCTTTTCTATTCATTTCCAAAGATTAGCACACATCCTTTTTACCAATTTTGCACAAGTTAACCCTCAGCTTTCCATTCTCTAACCTCATTCTATGGTGACCCATATTCAAGTTATTAACTCGATGAGATTTCTTAATATATTCAGTTCATAGTAGTGCAATCACACAGTATTTGTCCTTTTGTGTCTGGCTTGGTTCACTCAACATAATGTCCTCCAGGTTCATCCATGTTGCCATATTCTTCATGACTTCATTTCTTCTTACAGCTGCATAATATTCTATTGTGTGAACACACCACAGTTTGTTTACCCATTCATTGGTTGATGGACACCTAGGTTGTTTCCAGCTTTTGGCAGTTGTGAATAACGCTGCCATGAGCATTGGTGTGCAGCAGTCATGTGACTGCTCTCAGTTCTTCTGGGTATATAACCAATAGTGGTATTGCTGGGTCATGTGGCAAATCTATATGCACTTCTTTTTTTTTTATTTTTTTTTTTAAGATTTTATTTATTTATTCATTTATCCCCCCCTTGCTGCTTGTGCTCGCTGGGTCAGCTAACCACGCCGTGCGGGCGGGTATATGCACTTCTTTAAGAACTGCCATACAGTCCTCCACAGTGGCTATAGCATTTTACATTCCCATTTTACATTCCCACAGTGAAAAAGTGTTTCTATCTCTCCACATCCTCTCCAACACTTGTAGTTCTCGGTATTTTTAATAGTGGCCATTCTAATAGGTGTGAAATGATATCTGGTAGCTTTGATTTGCATTTCCCTAATTGCTGGTGATGAACATTTTTTTCATGTGGGTTTTTTTTTGCCATTTGTATTTATTCTTTGAACAAATGTCAAGTCTTTTGCCATTTTTTAATAGGGTCGTTTGTCTTTTTATGTTGAGTTGCAGCACTTCTTTATATATTATAGATATTAAACCCTTATTGGACGTGTGATTTCCAAATATTTTCTCCCATTGAGTAAACTGCCTTTTCACCCTTTTGACAAAGTCTTTTAAGGTGCAAAAGTGTTTAATTTTGAGGAGGTTCTATTTATCTGTTTTTTCTTTAGTTGCATGTGCTTTGGGATAAGGTTCAAGAGATCACCACCTACCACAAAGTCTTTAAGATGTTTCCAGGAGTGGGTGTAGCTCAGTGGTTTGAGTGTCTGCTTCCCATGTACAAGGTCCTTGGTTCAGTCCCCAGTACCTCCTAAAAAACAAAACATGTTTTCCTACATTTTCTTCAAGTAGTTTTATGGTCCTGGCTTTTATATTTAGGTCCTTGATGCATTTTGAATTGATTCTTATATAGGGACTGAGGTAGGGGTCCTCTTTTATTCTTTTGATTATGGATATCTAGTTGTCCTACCACCATTTGTTGAAGAGAATGTTTTGTCCTGTTAACATGGACTTCAGGGTTTGTCAAAAGCCAGTTGGCTGTTGAGGTGAGGGTTTATTTCTCGAGTCTCAATTGTATTCTACTAATTTATGTGTCTATCTTTATGCCAACACCATGCTGTTTTGACCACTGTAGCTTTGTAATATGTTTCAAGATCAGACAGTGAAATTCCTCCCATCTTGACCTGGCCCGTGGGTCAGTGGAACCGAAACCTGAGAGAGGGAGCAGGAATGAAAAGGACAAGAGACAAGAAGAATGGAGACAAGACAGGATTCTGATCAAGTCTCGTTTATTGGGGTGGAGTTGTGGGTATATATGGTGTTTGAGGAAGCCTCCTGATTGGGTGCTCCTGCTACATGGAGTCCCCTGATTGGTTGGGCGCTCCTACTATCGTGGAGTCCCCTGATTGGTTGGGCGCTCCTACTATCGTGGAGTCCCCTGATTGGTTGGGC
>JAKSZT010032012.1:13931253-14277581 GCA_026826555.1 Tolypeutes matacus
ATTGGTTGGGCGCTCCTACTATCGTGGAGTCCCCTGATTGGTTGGGCACTCCTACTATATGGAGTCCCCTGATTGGGCAGCGCTCCTACTATGTGGAGTCCCCTAATTGGGCACTCCCACCTCTGGCGTGAAACCACCGCCCTGTACTGGCTGCTTAAAGAAGAAGTACAGATTGAGAAATAGGAACTTAGCTGGATAGTTGCACAAAATGGTGTTAGCACACAAGATGGCCATAATAATACCAGTGCCAGGGACAGCTTCCCACACCATCTAGCTCTTCATTTTTAGAATGTTTTTGACTATTTGGGTGTACTTTGCCTTGCAAATGAATTTGGTAATTGCCTTTTCTATTTCTGTAAAGTAGATGGTTGGAATTTTGATTGGTATTGCATTGAATCTATAGATCAGTTTGGATAGGATTGAAATCTTCACAACATTTAATCTTCCAATCCATGAACATGGAGGTCTTCATTGATATCTTTTAGCATTGTTTTGTAGTTTTCTGCATATAAGTCCTGTACTTCATTGGTTAAATTGATTCCTAGGCATTTGAGTCTTTTTTGTTGCTATTGTAAATTGAAATTTTTCCCTGATTTACTTCTCAGAGTTTTCAATATTAGTGTACAGAAACATCACTGATTTTTGCGTGTTGATCTTGTATCCTGCCACTTTGCTTAACTTGTTTATTAGCTCAAATACCTTTATCATAGACATTTCAAAAATTTCTAAATATAGGATCCTGTCATTTGCAAATAGTGAGGGTTTTACTTAATCTTTTCCTATTTGGATGCCTTTTTTTTTTTCTTGTCTAATTGCTTTAGCTAGAACTTCTAATATAATGTAGAATAACAGTGGTGACAGTGGGCATTCTTGTCTTTTTTCCTGAACTTAGAGGGAAAGCTTTCAATCTTTCTCCATTGAGTATGATGTTGGCTGTGGGTTTTTCATATATTCCTTTTATCATATTGAGGAATTTTCCTTTTATTCCTATCTTTCAATTTTTTTTTTTTATCAAGAAAGGATGCTGGATTTTGTTGAATGCCTTTTCTGCATCAGTCGAGATGATCATGTTTTTTTTCCTTCAATTTGTTAATGTGGTATATTATGTTAATTGATTTTCTTATGTTGAACCACCCTTGCATACCCAGAATAAATCCCACTTGGTCGTGATGTATGTCTTTTGATATCTGTTGGATTTTATTTGTAAGTATTTTGTTTAGAATTTTTGCATCTATGTTCATTAGAAAGATTGGTCTGTAATTTTCTTTTCTTGGGTCTTTATCTGGCTTTGGTATTAGGGTGATGTTGGCTTCATAAAATGTGTTGGGTAATTTTCCCACCTCTTCAATTTTTTGGAAGAGTTTAGACAGGATTGGTGTTAATTCTTTTTGAAATGTTTGGTAGAATTCACCTGTGAAGCCATCTGGTCCTGGACTTTTCTTTTTTGGGAGATATTTCATGACTGATTCACTCTCTTTAACTGTGATTGGTTTGTTGTGTTCTTTCATTTCTTGTAGCATCAGTGTAGGATATTTGTGTATTCTAGGAATTTGTCCATTTCATTTAGGTTGTCTGATTTGTTGGCATACAGTTGTTTATAATATCTTCTTATTATCCTTTTTATTTCTGTGGGCTCATTCTTAAATTTGCCCCTTTCATTTCCAATTTTATTTATCTGCATCTTATCTCTCTTTTTATTTGTTAGTCTAGCTAGAGGTTTGTCAATTTTATTGATATTTTTAAAGGATCAGCTTTTGGTTTTACTGATATTCTCTTTTTTTAAAAAAAATTTTGTTCTCAAGTTCATTTATTTCTGCCTCATCGTTATCATTTCTTTCCTCTGCTTGCTTTGGGAATGGTTTGCTGTTCTTTTTCTAGTCTCTCCAGTTCAGTTAGATCTTTGATTTTAGCTCTTTCTTCCTTTTTAATATAGGCGTTTAGATCTATAAATTTCCCTCTCAGGACTGCCTTTGCTGTATCCCATGAGTTTAATAAGTTGTATTTTCATTTTCAGTCATCTCAATCTATTTACTAATTTCATTTGCAATTTCTACTTTGACCCACTGATTATTTAGAAGTGTGTTGTTCAGCCTCCACACATTTGTGAATTTATCTCTTTCCAGTCTATTATTGATTTCTAGTTTCATTCCATTATGATCTGTGAAGGTGCTTTGTATAATTTCAATCTTTTTATATTTATTGAGACCTGTGTTGTCTTAGTTTTTTTTTTTTTTTTTTTTTTTTTTTTTTAGGAGGTACTGGGCATTGAAACCAGGACCTTGTACATGGGAAGCAGGCACTCAACCACTGAGCTACATCTGTTCCCCTTTTTTCATGTTTTAGATTATTATTTTTTTTTTAGGGTTAGCTGCATTGTTACCTAACATGTGGTCTATTCTGGAGAAAGATCCATGGGCACTTGAGACGAATGTCTAACCCTCTGAGTTTGGGTGCAATGTTCTGTTTATGTCTGCTTGCTCTAGCTTGTTTATCATATTGTTTAAGTTCTCTGTTTCTTTATTGATCTTCTGTCTAGTTGTTCTATCTAATGATGTGAGTGGTGTGTTGAAGTCTCCAACTATTATTGTAGAGATGTCTATTTCTCCCTTCAGTTTTCCCAGAGTTTGTCTCATGTATTTTGGGGCACCCTGGTTAGGTGCATAGATATTTATGACTGTTATTTCTTCCTGGTGGATTGTCCCTTTTATTAATATATAATGGCCTTCTGCATCTCTTATAACTTTTTTGCATGCAAAGTTGGTTTTGTCCAGTATTAGTATAGCTGCCACTGCTCTTTTTTGTTTACTATTTGTGTGGAGTATTTTTTCCAACCTTTCACTTTCAGCACTTTCCTGGGTCTAAGTTGAATTTTTTGTAGGCAGCATAGGGATAGTTCATGCATTTTTATCCATTCTGTTAGCCTATATCTTTTCATTGGGGAGTTTAATCCATTCACATTCAGTGATATTACTTTAAATGCATTATTTATTTCCACCATTTTATTCTTTGGTTTTCATATGTCATATCTTATTTTTGTCTGTCTTTTACCTCTTTTGGTTATCCCCTCTGCTGTTCTTTCTTCTATACTCTCCTCCAGGGCTCTCTCTTCTGTCTTTTTCTTTCAGGCTGTAAGACTTCCTTTAATATTTCTTGCAAAGGTGGATTCTTTTTTACGAACTCTTTTAGTTTTTGTTTGTTTGTGAATATTTTAATCTCCCCTTCATATTTGAAGGACAATTTTGGTGGATAAAGAATTCTTGGCTGGTAGTTTTTGTCTTTCAGTATCCTAATTGTATCATACCACTGTCTTCTTGCTTCCATGGTTTCTGATGAGAAATTTGCACTAAATCTTACTGGGTGTCCCTTGTATGTGATACTTTGCTTCTTCCTTGCTGCTCTCAGAATTTTCCCTTTATATTTGGCATTTGACATTCTGAGTAGCATGTGTCTTAGAGTTGGTCTATTTGGATTTATTCTGATTGGGGTATGCTGCGCTTCTCAGACATGTAAGTTCATTTCTTTTGTGATAGTTGGAAAATTTTCAGCCATTATTTCCTCAGATACTCTTTCTGCCTCTTTTCCCTTCCCTTCTCCATCTGGAACTCCCATGACATGTATGTTGCTGCATTTCATTTTATCATTCAACTCCCTGAGTCCCTGCTCTATTTTTCCCATTGTTTTTTCTCTTCAATTTCAGTTGTTCTGTCTTCTGTATCACTTGTTCTTTCTTCTAACATTTTAAATATGCTGTTTTATGTCTCTAATGTGTTTTTCAACTCGGTTCTGTCATCGCGATTCCCCTTCTTTGTCCCTCTCTCCTCTGGGTGGTGTCCAGTCTTTGCCTGCTGTTCTAAACCCTAGAAGATCTTTTTCAGGGCTGTTTCAGCCTGTCCTCTAGTTATTTTTCTTCTAATGTGTTTTTAATCTCACCTATTGTATCTTTCATTCCCATGAGCTCTGTTACTTTTTATTTCATGTCTTCAAATTCTTCTTTATGCTTGCTCAGTGTCTTCTTGATGTCCTTTATCTCATTGGCCATATTGTCTTTCAACTGAGTATTTTGATTTTGGAAATTTGAGTCCATATTGTTGATTAATTGTCTCAAATCCTGTGTCTGTTATGGGGCTTTGATATATTCCTTTGTTTGGGCCTTTTCTTCCATTTTCTTAGTATGGCTTGTAATTTTTTGCTGATGTCTAGGCATCTAATTAGGGTGGTAAGTTTACTCAGATGTTTGATTTCTCTCTCTTTTGTAGGGTTTTAGTGGTGGGAGCCTGTGTGTTATTGCTGTTCTTTGATTCTTGGTTCAACCTATTCTGGGTCTTTAGGATTGTCCCTGTGAATTGCTCAAATCTGGGCTCTGGACCCAGTAATACATTGCAGAACAACTTCTGGGGCCTGTGGAGAGATGCTATAAAGGCTGGTAAAAGCCTCTTCTTTACTTTTAATTTCCTCACAAGCACTTTCTTTGTCTCTCAGCAGAGGTTCTCTTAGGCAGCCTTCTCAGTTCAATGCCTAGTTGGTGTGTTTTTTGCTACAACACAGGCTGGGGCAATGTGACAGAGGTTCCTGCCTGAAGGCTAAGAGCCTTGTAATTTAAACTTTCTCAGAGTCAATTGTCCAATCTTTACTGGCAGCCCCTCCCTTTTCCTAGTTAGTAAATATTTCCACTCCCCTCTGCATCCTCAACAACCAGTCCCGGTCAGTAGAGAGGGAGATTGAGAGGGACGGATATCTTTAATCCCTTGCTGGCTGCCAAGGCAAACAATGGTGTCCTGTCCCCTACCCCCCCCCCCCCAGCTTGGTAGGGATCTTGGGACACAGCAGACCAAATCTGTGGATCAAAAGCTGAGTCCGACTTAGGCGGCATCCTCTCTCTCCCCTTTCCTGGGGAGGTGGATCTCTGGAGCCCCCCTTTTCTGTAGCCACCAGCCCCTAGGCTTAAAAGAACTCAAAAGTGCCTATTGGGTGGGGGAGAATGCGGGCATTTGCAGCTGTGCCTTTTAACTCATAGTTTTGCCATTAAGATTCTTTTCCTTTGCCCCTCTCTCCTCTGGGCAGTGTCTGGACTTTCCCGGGTGTTCTAAACCCTAGAAGATTTTTTCCCGCACCATTTCTGCCTGCCTTCTAGCTCTTTTTCTGGGAGAGAAGAGAGTCTTATGTTTTTCTAGTCCCCCATCTCCCTGGAAGTCAATGATAATGATTTTTTGAAAATTTCTTCCACTGTTTTCATCGGTATGTTAATTTTTTCTTCTTACTTTCAAGTTAAAGGATTTTCTTGGATGCTTGATGGTCTTTGGTTATTCTTTCATATTTAAGAGTAAGGCTGACTAGAAACAACATCTACATGGGAGGATGTCTTAGTTTACTGGCTGCTATTACAAATATCACACAATGGATTAGCTTAAACAACAGAAATTTATTGGCTGACAGTTTCAGAGGCTTGCTTCCTCCTGGGTGGGTATAGTTCTGGCTGGCCAACAATCCTTGTGTTCCTTGCCGTCCACATCACAAGGTGAGGTCTTCTTTTGTCTCTTCTTGTTCCATTGACTTCTGACTTCTGGAAAACCTGTGGTTTGGCCTTTATAAGTCCTCCAGTAATAGGATTAAGACCCCCCCTCCGTTGACCATACCTTAACTAAAAAGAACATCTTTTTTTTAATTTTATTTTTTTAAATTTATTTACTTTATCCATTTTAAACTCCCCCTTCCCCGTTTTGCTGTTTTTTGTGTTCATTCACTGGGCAATTCTCTGTGTCTGTTTCCTGCCATCTCTTCTCATCCTCCTCCTCCAGTCTTAACCAGGATTCGATCCTGGAGACTTCAGATGTAGGAGAGAGGTGTTCTGCTGCCTCTGCCACCTCGGCTCCTGGCTTCTGGAGCTTTCGGAGCATCTCGTCTTGTCTCTCTCCTGTTATGTCATCATCCCACTGCATGGCTCCCGGGGCCCGTCGGCTCACCGGCACACAGAGCCTGGCAGCCCATGCGCCTTCTATATATATATATTTTATTTTACCGGGAGGTCCGGGGATCGAACCCAGGTCCCTCCATATGGCAGACGGACGCCCAACCATTTGAGCCACATCTGCCTCCCAAAAGAACATCTTTTAAAAGTCCTCTTTTCAATGAATTCATACCCACACGAATGGGATTAGGATTAAGAACGTGTATTTTTCTGGGGTATATAACTCAATCCACAATAGAGGATTTATTAACTGGTAGGTTTCACCGAATAGTGAGGGAGAAGGTAGTGACTTGCCATTTCTTTGGTGGTTGCCTATATGTCAGTATATCCAATTCTTTCCATTTGGCTGGTCAGTTTCCCTTGGTCAATCTTCTAGTTTCTTGCATAGGATATATATATATGCCTAGCTGTTTCAAATTTAGAAGACTGAGATTTAGAGCTGAGGGCCTCATTGTTCTGTATATACATTTTAATGTAATCTCCCCTATTGATCTTTACTTGCCACTACATCTAGTGTCCCTGTGTGGAGATTCTCCAGCTCACCTCCCTATACCCCCACCACTTGGAATAACTATTTGGGGGATGGGCATGGGCGTGGGGGTAGTCATCTGGTTAGGTGGGGTTGAAAAGGGGTATGAGGAAACACTTGGCATGTGAACTTTCAACCATATCTGTTTTCATTGCTACAACTCCTGCCAATCCTTAGTTGTGTAGATAATTTTCAAATGAGAAGACCCAGTGTATAACAGTGCAGGTTCTAGGTAAATGTGCCTAAAACCAATTCACTAAAAGCCTGTTTATTTAAATGGCCAATTTGCCAAATAATTTTTTCAAAAATTATTTATTTTTAGCTATTGTTTTGTCTTCATAATAGCATTTTAAGGCAGATTAAATTAGACTTTGCCCCAGGCCCTTGCTACAGCAGCTAGAGTCAGATTGGTCAGAAAAAAGGGAAAACTCAGTGGGACGTCAGAAGAATATAGAATATTTATTTATTTTTCCAGGGAGGTACACATGCAGTGGATGGGAGTCAGAAGTCATTACTTAGCTCTTTGATCTGGCGCAAATCTTTCGACTCCCTGGGTTTCAGCTGCCCATAAGCAAAATGAAGATCACAATTATAAGTCACAGATTGCATGCGTGTTTAGTGCGCACGCGCGCGCCCAGGAAGCTTAAAGCCAAGTGTGTAACCAGTCTTTAGATGTTAAGTAGTATTACATCACCATAGTAACGGCAACCAGTGCGCACGCGCCCCTTTAAAGAGCCGGCGTGCTCTGAGCGCGACTAAGCCCCGCCCATTTCCCAGAGCGCTCCGCCTCCGTTTCCAGGCGACTGCTCCGCTCCGCCCTGCGGAATACAAGTCACCAATCACTGCCTGGTTTTTAATTTCGTCACTGGCGCGTGCCCCGGTTTCAAAAGCTTGGGGGCGGGTTCCTGGGCTCGCGCATGCGCCCTTGGACGCTTTCCCCACGCTGGTTCCGTGTCCCTTTTCTCAGTGCTGCACCTCCGCCTGGCCTGAGGTGTCTCGTGTCTCGGGCGAGATCTGGGCCGTAGACGCCGCCGCGATGGGCAAAACCGCTGGATGTCCGGGTCCGGGAGTCCGGCCTGACCCCGTGCGGAGTTTCAGTCGCTGGAAGAAGAAACACAGCCATAAGCAGAACGAAAAGAAGCAGTTGAGGAAGCAGCTGAAGAAGCCCGAGTGGCAGGTCGAGCGCGAGGTTATCAGTCGCCTCATGCAGAACTATGAGACGGTGAGGTGGGCGCGGGTGGGCGCCGCCGGCGCGCGCGGGGTGGGCGGGCAGCGGGGCTACGTGTCACTGCGGAGATGGGCTGCGGAGGGGAGGGGCCGGACTTGTCACTGGGGCTGCGGCCTGGGGAGCAGGCCGTTAGTCCACCCGGCTGGAGAAGGGAGTGGGGTGGGAGGTGGCACCGGGGGCCCTAACGAGGCCCCACGAGTGGTGTGCAGGGCGCCACAACTCAGGCTCCCGACGTCCAGACCGCTCTTCTGCACACCATGCTGTTTTTGATAAAATGATGGGAATTCAGTGTTACTTAAGGGTAGGGAGATTAATGCTGTAGTAGTTACAGTACTATTCATAGTAATAATAGTAACAATAATAATGGCAATATTGATAGCAAATTTGTAAGCACTCACCATGTTCTTTACATAATTATTTGACTTGATCTGTGGTGTGGGTCTTAATATCCCCATTTAACAGACGAGGAAATTCAGGCTCCAAGAGGAAAAGAAACTTCCAGCTCTCACACTTAGTAGATGTGAGAATTGAAACCTAGATACATATCTTTCTGATCAGAAGACTTTGTTCTTAACCCTTACGCCATACCGCATCTCAACATCATCCATCCTCCTTCCTGTGCCCATTTCACTTTCTCCACTTGCTTCACATCTCCGTCCAAGAGTTGGCATGGAATAACTGCACTGCTGGTCTGTACCTGGTATCTACCATCCCACATTGTAGCCGATGTTCCCAGATGAGTATCCCTGGAGCCATCACTTTGACCTCTTGAACTCCTTCCCAGCTCAGGTTCTTTGGACCTATCATCTCCTCTCCTCCTTCCCCCCTTGTCTGTTGGCCATCACCCACATCACTTAGCCTCCCAGTGACTGCCCCCTTCTAGTGCAGTGTAATCAGGGATTTCACATATGGGAAATTCCTGGGATTAAAGTCATTGCTTATCATCCAGGTATAGCTTTCCTTACTTAGATCAACAGTAAGGTGAGATAAAGCTTAGAATTTTTGTTTTGGGCTTTGGAGTTAAGATGATGATTTTTGATCCTGGCTCTTGTTCACCAGATAAGTGACTTTGGGCAAGTTACTTACTCTGCTTCCTTTCTCTACTCTTGAAAGAGTGTAATATTAGTATCTACGTCTTAAGTTGTTGTGGGGAGTAAGATAATGCACAGAAATCATTCTGGGAAAAAAAAAAATCATTCTGCACAATACCTGGCATGTAGTAAATATTTGATATATGTTACCTGTTGCTATTACTGCAATTTGCACAGCACCTCAAAAAGCCATTGTGAAGTAAATTACAATTAGATTCACTTTGGACTGTTCATCATCTGACTAGAATTGCTAAGGGGTGTATAGCCTTAGCCCTTGTTTCTTCTCACTCCATTTTCTTCCTTTGTGTAATCCCAGGGTTTACTTCTGTGGACTGTTGACTCCTTTTAGTCTACCCAGAGCTCTTCTGAGTTTATATCCTTACTTCTGACTGTGTTGGATGTCTTTACTTAACTGTATTATATAATTTTTAAATGCCACAGGTTCAAAACTGGGCTCATTATCTTTCCCTCCTACTCTAGCAACCCTTCCTAAAATTATCATCCTATGTATTCGTTTCCTGTTACTCCTGTAACAAGTGACCACAAACTTGGTGGTTTAAACAACAAAAGAAATTTATACTCCCACAGTTCTGGAGGCCAGAAATCCGAAGTCAGTATCACTGAGCCAAAATCAAGGTGTTGGCAGGACGGCAGTCCCTCTGGAGGCTCTAGCCTCTCTGGAGGCTTCTTGGAGCTTCTAGTGGCTGCTGGAGTTCTTGCCGTATGGCTGCATCACTCCAATCTCTGCCTCCATGGTCACATTGCCTTCTCTTCTATGTCAAATTTAACTCTGCCACTCTCTTAAAAGGACACTTGTGATTGCATTTAGGACCCATCCAAATAATCCATGATAATCTCCCCATCTCAGGATCCTTAATCTAATCACATCTGCAAAGTCACTTTTGCCATATAAAGTAAAATTCTCAGGTTCTGAGGATTAAGATGTGGACATATTTGGGGGCTGTTACTAACATACCACATCCTAGCCTCCCCATCTAGGTAGATGGCCTAACTAGAAACCTAGGAGTAATCCTAGAAACTTCTTTCTTACCCAGTCTCACATCTAGTCATTTGTACTGGTGGTCTGCCTGTTCTTCTCAAATATATCAAATGCTTCTCCATCCCTACTGCAATGTCTTAGTTCAGGCCCAATCTTCCCTTGCCTGTATTACTGAAGTAGCTATTGGGTCATCAGCAAAATTTTTCTGTAAAGGGCCAGATAATAAATGTTTTAGACTTTGCAGTTCATAAGGTTGGAACTACTCAATTCTGCATAAAAACTGCCATAGAAATGGGTGTGGTTGTGTTTCAGTAAAACATTCATTACTAAAACTGAGGGCTGATGGTATTTTTGACCCTTGGGCCTTAGTTTGCATATCCCTGGCCTATAATCTTACCCCCCTCTTACCTATTTTTCTTCTTCTACTTTTTTTTTTTCTTTATTAGAGAAGTTGTAGGTTTATAGAAAAATCATGCAGAAAATAGTTTTAATATATCCCCCGTTATTAACACCTAGCATTAGTGTGGTACATATGTTAGAATTGATGAAAGAATATTATAGTTGTACTATTTACTGTAGTCCATGGTTTATTTACATTAGGGTTCCCTGTTTGTGTTGTCAGTTCTATGTCTAACATATTCTTTACACTCCTGCTAGAGTGATTCTTTCCAAGTTGAAAATCCAGTCATGAGTCATGTGACTCCTGAACTCAAACCCTTCATTGGCAGTTATTTTCAAGAGAATAGTCAAACATCTTAACATGTCAACATGTTCTAATCTAATGAAAGAAGAAGTTATTTGAGGTCAGGTAGACCTGGTTTAAATCTCACTCAGTTCGGGTATTAGCTGGCTCTGTGTTTTTGGGAAAGTTTCTCAACTTCTCTCAGTTTCTTCATTCAACGGGGATTATTAACTACCCAGGCTCAAATGAGGTAGTGTATGTCAACCAAGCGGTACATAGTAGGCAAATATGAAGGAATAACCTGCAGTTTTGTGAATTTGCCATGCTCTTAGATGTCTTTTTTCCTGGTACTTGATGTGTCCACTGCTTGTGGTAAACACCCCATTCCTCCCACCCTGGGGACACCTATTCGTTCTTCAAGATTTAGCTCAAACTTCTTTTCCTGACCTCCCCAGGCAGAGTTAGTGCTGCTGTGCTTCCTTATTTTGTATATATCTTTATTATAGCATTTACCATGTGGCTATGCTTACTGACTTCTTAACTCCCATAAGACCATAAATGTTTCAAGGTCAAAGACCAGTGATATACTCATATTTGCTCTCCCAGAAACTGGAGCACAATGATTGTCCTTGAGTATGTGTTGAATCAGCATTTAGATGTTGTTTGACAATGAGACCTTTTCCAGATGTCTTGTTCTGGTGAGTAGCATTGGTTCATTTTTTTTGGTCTCTAGTTTTAATAATTACTGACATTAATCAAGCTTTTTAATATATGCCATATCCTCACAACAAACAACTCTTGAGAAATTGTTTCCATTATACAGACAAGGAACCTTTATGGCACTGCACAGTTAAATCATTTGCACAAGATTAAGCAGCGAGTACGTGAACAAGTTCTAACCCAGGAAGTTGAGGTCCAACACCAGAGCTCCGAACCACTGTACTTCATTGTGTTGCAGTGCACAAATATTTAAACCCCAGTCATTCACAAAGTTGAAGGAGTAATTTTTTCCCCCTAAGCATTGTTTTGTTTTATTTTTTAACTTTAGAAATATTTTCTTAAGAATTACTTAAGAAATAAATACAGAGTGAAATCAGTTCCCAGGGCTAGCAATACTAGAATATAATCATAGCAGATTTGTTGTTCTCTAGGTAACCAAGGGTGCACATCCTCACTATTTGGTTCCTGAGGTAGTAGCCCCAGTGAATAAAATTTTTATTAAAGAGCCCTGGCACACAGGTGGGGCATAATAGCCTCACTGGTGAAACACTGAACAATTTGATTCAGACACATTTTCTGAGTGTTAATGTGACAGGTGCTTATTGAGGCCCAGGTGAGAAAAAGATGGAAAAATACTTGGCTCTTGTCCTTGGGAAATTATTTGTGATGTAGGTAGGGTGGGGTTGTTACATTTTGACAAATATGGACAGTGCTGTGGATGAGTTATTCCGTATAGTGCCCCTTTTGGGCAGGTGCATTAGAAAAACTTGTTTTTTCTGGACAGCTACCCTTCTTGAATTTGATGGTTGTAGTGTCAGGCCTGGCATGGGAGCTGAGTGTGGGCTGGATTTCAGCCCCTACTCAGACTTACCAGATGCACAGACTTTCCAGTGGTTTTGTGGTAGCTGTGATTGGTGCTGTTTTTTGAGTGATGAGTTCACCAGATGGAAAAAATTGGCAAGAACATTCTAGGTTAAGGGAGCAACATGAGGGAATACAAAGAATAATACATGGTGTTCTTTGAGGAGGGAATACCCCTTGGAGTGTGGGATGTGGTCCTGAATTGACGTCAGGTGGAGCTGGAGAAGAGGGTTGGCGCTGGATTGTGAACAGCTTTGGAGGCTGTTGGGGTCAGAATAGTGGCTTCCCAAAGATGTTGCATCCTAACCCCTGGGACCTGGGAATATGTTAGGTTTCATGGCAAGGGGTAATCAAGGTTGCAGGTGGAATTAAGATTCCAGTCACCACCTGTTCTTAAAATAGGGAGATTATTTTCCAGGCGAACATTGTATTCACAATGTTCACCACTAGCTGCTTAACCTTAAATGTGGACTAGGGAGGCAGAAGAATCAGTTTGAGTTATGCAGTGTGACAAAGATTTGACGGGTCATTGTTGGCTTTGAAGATGAAAGAAGGAGGTCATAGAATGTGGGCAGCCTCTAAACTGGAAAAGGCAAGAAAATGGATTTTCCCCTCGAGCTGACAGAAAGGAATGTAGCCCTGTTAACACGTTGACTTTTAGCCCAGTGTAACCTGTTTTGAACTTCTGACCGTCAGAACTGTAAGATAATAAATTTGTGTTGTTTTAAGCCACTAAGTGTGGTAATTTGTTACGGCAGCAATAGGAAACTATACAGAGGCCATGCTCAGAGACTGCACCTGGAGACAATGAGGTGTCTCTGGGGGTGATGTAGAGAATATATCAGAGCAGGAAAAGGTCTGGAGGCTAAGAATATGTTAATACACTGTTTTTTTTTTTTTTTTACATTTCTCAATTAAATGTAATGGATACATGTAAATTTTTTTGTTGTTTTGTTTTTTGTTTGTTTTTTTGTTTTTTTTTTGTGTGTGAATCAAACAATATATTACACAATATATTTGGTTCATAGTAATGCAATCATACAGTATTTGTCCTTTTGTGTCTGGCTTGCTTCACTCAACATAATGTCCTCCAGGTTCATCCATGTTGCCATATGCTTTATGACTTCATTTCTTCTTACAGCTGCATAATATTCCATCGTGTGAATAATACACTGTTGGTGTATTCTTGGTCTTGGGGTCTCTGAGAAACAGATGCTGAGATGGTATTTGGTGAATTAGAGACTTATTGTGGGAAACACAAGGGTAAAGGAGAGGGAGCAGGAATAGGGAGGGAAAACTTTGAAACCTGGATGCAGCTGTTACCTGTGAAAGGAGAGGAGGCAGGTAGGAAGAGTCTCAGGCTGCAGAAAGCTTTGGCCAGGCTTAGCTAAAGATCCCTTAGAAGAATCAACCCCCGTTCTGCAGGAATGGCCTCCAGTAGTACTACTGTGGTGCTCAGTTCCTCAGTGGCCTCTTCAGTGGCGGATCTAGAGGACTGACAGCTAGGGCTGCCCGTCAGCTCTGCGCCCTGCAGCAGGACATCTGGGTGGCCTGTTTCCAAAGCCGCCACATAGAGGGTGTGTGTTGGAAGGACTGATGGAGAATTGAGGACTGAGGCTTATTGAGAAATGGTGAGCTATTTGTTTTAATTTAGCAACTTTTTACTATTGCTGAATGATGCAGATGCTGAACCTGGATTGATTTTGAGTTTTTAAAATCATAATTGGCTGTACTCTTATAGGAATTCCGAATTCTAATCCTGGCGTTTTTCTTAGTAAGAATTTAGGCTGGTGTGATTTGAGGCAGATTGCCTTTCTTCTCTTGATTACAATTGTTGGAGCATTCTAGGAAGTTGTTATACATTTTCTCTTGCTTTTAGGATGTGAAGGCATTTGCTTTCTTGAGAAATGGGTATTGTCAGAGAGTTGTAGAAGTATAGGAGGGTGGTTAAGCAATATCTGCCCCATTCCCATAATAATGCCCCTCCAACTTTTCCACCAAGGCTGGGAAGACTTTATTAAGGGCCATCACTGAAACATCTGTTCTTAGAATTCATAAAAACTGATAGTACCGATTTTAGGAGTGTGAGGATTGGGGAGACAGGAGTGATTTTCTAAGAGAGGAAAGGGATAAAGGGGAAAGGAGTGTTAATTTGTTTTCTAAGAATGGGGACTATCTCCTACAGTGGCTTCTAAGTGTTCCTTGGAATGCACTTGAGAACCTTCTAGAGCAGGTTCAGCAAACTTTTTCTATAAAGGCCCAGATAATCAATATTTAGGCGTTGTGGGCCATATGGTCTCTGTCACAACTACATAGTCAACATGAAAACGAATGGTTGTAGCTGTATTCCAGCAACTTTATTTACAAAAAAACATGCGGGGAACTGGATTTGGTCCATGGGCTGTTTTAGAGTATCGGAAGAATCACAATTTCCTTTTGTTTCTTTGGTGACCTCTTCTTTTTTTTTTTTTTACCGGGAGGTACCGGGGATCGAACCCGGGTCTCTCCATATGGGAGACGGACGCCGAACCTCTTGAGCCACATCCGACCCTGGTGACCTCTTCTTAAGACTATTATTCATTGCTTTATCTTGTCTCGGTTGACAGTATAGTGGTGGAACAATTTCATTCTTCCTAACTTTCCGAACTCTTGGAGGTTAACAGACTTTTCAAAGATGTGCAGTATTTCATGTGGGTAGCCCTTAATGCCTGTGCTGTGTCTCTATTGCCAATTGAGGAGCATGTTGCCAGTCTGCCTCCTCCTGTCAGCATTCCATTCCCTGTGAAAACAGCTTTTTAGCTGTTAACACCGAGGTACAAAGGTGGACTGCATCTAAGTTTTATGTCCTGTTTGGGAGATTAGCTTCTAAATGAGATTCTTTGCTGGAATGATTTGTAGAGATTAAGGCAGTATCTGTGTTTTTGGTGTTTGTGGGCTAGGAGTAACCCTGCCTGGGCTACATTAAGAATCTTGTGAAAAGCAATGTAGATTGTAAAATGAAATATTATCTGTCATCCCTTCATTGCCTGGAGTATAATTTAAATAAATGAACCCTAAAAATGCAACTTTTTCCCTTTTGTGAATCATGAATAATTTGCTAGCATATTCCCAGTTCTGAGCAGTAGTTTCTGCTTTCAGCATCTGAAACAAAATAATTGAGCTCCTGAGCAGCTGAAATGAAATTCAGAAAATTGGGTTAATGCTAAGGAAGAGCATCAGTAACGACCATTTGGATAATGTAATGTTAAAGGGCAAGCTGTTACTTAATGTGGCTACCAAAGCATGTCCAAGTTATCTTTTCTGATTATTGTGAACTAATACCCCCTCCTTCAGGACACCCCAACATGAATTGTTGTTAGATTGACTTTCATATACCACTGCATTTGTGGTTAAAATTTTGGCTGATTTGTGCTAATGAGTTATTTCTCCAACTAATTTCAATCTGTTCTCCAAAGTGTGTAAATAGAACTCTTTCTCATCGTGGCCTGTAGTTTGTAATCACTTCTCCTCCTATTCATTTAAAAAAAATAATTTTAATTGTGGTAAAATATACATCACAGAAATCATTCTACACATTTTAATTGGACAATTCTTTGACATTAAGGACATTGAAGATACTGTGTAACTTCCACCACTATTTCCAAATTATTTTTATCTTAAACCAAAACTCATACTCATTTAGTAATAACTCCCCATTTCCACAACCTGCCAGCCCTGATAACCACTGCTCTGCTTTCTTTCTCTATGAATTTACTTTTATTATTATTATTTTGTTTTTTTAAAGATTTATTTATTTCTCCTCATCCCCTTGTTGTTTTTCACTTACTGAGTCTGTACATCCTCCTTGTTTCTTTAGGAGGCACCAGGAGCACAACCCAGGACCTCCGACGTGGGAGAGAGGTGTCTAATTGCTTGAGCCACCACCGCTCCCTGCTTTGCTGTCTCTCTCATTCTGTTTTTCCTCCCCGTTTCTTGTTGCATCATCTTGTTGCTACATCTCACCGCGCCTGCCTGGCGCGTCAGCTCGCTGTCTCTTTAGGAGGCACCAGGAACCTCTGCCTCCTGCTTTGTTGTGTCTCCCATTATGTTCTTTTCTTCTTGTGTCTTTGGTTGTGTCAGCTTGCTGCGCCTGCCCTTTGCGCCAGCTTGCTGTCTTTAGCGGGCACTGGGATCCGAACCAGCGACCTCCCATGTGGTAGGTGGGAGCCTAGTCGCATGAGCCACATCCCCTTCCTTCTATGAATTTGCTTTTTTGAGTATTTCATATAAAAGAAATTATGCAATGTTTGCCCTTTTGTGTCTGGCTTATTTCACTCAACATGATGTCTTCAAGGTTCATTCATGTTGTAACATGTACCAGCACATCACTTCTTTTTATGGCTGAATAATATTCCATTCTCTGCATATACCACATTTTGTTTATTCACACATCTTTTGATAGACATCTGGTTGAGTCCACCTTTTGGCTTTTGTGACTAATGCTGTGATGAAGATTGGTGTACAAATAACTGAGTCCCTGCTTTAATTTCTTTTGGGTATATATCTAGGAGTGGGATTATGGGATCATATGGTAATTCTGTGTTCACATTTTTGAGAAACCGCTGAACTGTTTTCCACAGTGGCTATACTATTGTATATGTATATACCAATGTAAAAGGTCTGCTATTCTCCGCATCCTCACCAACACTTATTTTCAGTGTTTTTAATAGTAGCCATTCTAGAGGCTGTGAAGTGGTATCTTACTGTGATTTGGATTTGCATTTCCCTTATGGCTAATAATGTTGAGCATCTTCTTATGTGCTTATTGACAATTTTTATATCTTCTTTGGAAAATTGTCTATTCAAGTCTTTTGACCATTTTTTAATGGGATTGTAAGACTTTGTTGATTCATGGGAGTTCTTTATATATTCTGGATATTAAACCCTTATAAGATACATGGTTTCCAAATATTTTCTCCCATTTTGCAGATTGTCTTTTCACTTACTTGGTAATGTCTTTTTGCACAAAAGCTTTTTAATTTTGAAGTCCATTTAATCTATTTTTTTTCTTTTGTTGTGCTTTTGATGTAAAATTTAAAAATCTATTGCCTATTAAAAGATTCTGAAGATATTTCCTTATGTTTTCTTGTAACAGCTTTATAGTATTAGCTCTAATATTTAGGGTGCTGATCCATTTTTGAATTAACTCTTGTTTATGGTGAAAGGTAGAGGTCCATGTTCTTTTGCATGTGGATTTTCAGGTGTCACAGTATCATTTGTTGAAGAAACTATTCTTTTTCTATTGAATGGACTTGGCACCCTTGTTGAAAATCATCGGACCACACGTGTGGATTTAACTCTGGACCCTCAATTCTATTCCATTGTTCTATATGTTTATCCTTATGCCAGTACCATACTGTCAGAATTACTATAGATTTGTAGTAAGTTTGGAAATCAGTAAGTATGTCTTCTAACTTTTTCTTTTTTAAGATTATTTGGCTACATGTGGCCCCTTACAATTCCATATGAATTTAAGGGTCAGCTTTTCCATTTCTGTGAAAAGACTGCTAGAATTTTGATAGGGACTGCATTGAACTTGCAGATTACTTTAGGTAGTATTGACATCTTAACAATATGGAGTCTTCCAAGCCATGATCATGGGATTATTTCCATTTAGGTCTTTAATTTCTTTCAGCAATGTTTTCGTGGTTTTCAGCATACAAATTTTTTAACTCCTTGATTAAATTTATTCCTTGGAATATTATTCTTTTAGATGTTATGGTAAATGGAATTGTTTTCTTGATTTCCTTTCAGATTGTTTATTACTGGTGTATAACAGCCCACCTGACTTCTGTGTGCTTATCTTGTATCCTGTGACTTTTGGAATTCCTTTATTGGTTCTAATAGCTTTTTTGTGCGTTCTTTGGGATTTTCTATATATGGGATAATGTCATCTGTGAATAGGGATAATTTGACTTCTTCCTTGCCAATTTGAGTACCTTTTATTTCTTTTTCTTGCCTAACTGCTGTGGCCAGAACTTCCAGTACAATGTGAAATAACAGTGGTGATAGCAGGCATCCTTGTTCCTGATTTTGGGGGGAAAGCGTTCATTGTTTCGCTATTGAGTATGATATTTGTTGTGGGTTTTTCATAAATGCTCTTTATCATGCTGATAAAAATTCCTTTCTCTTCCTAGTTTTCTGAGCATTTTTTATCATGAAAGGATGTAATAACATCCTTCATTAATGTAGTACGTTTGTTACAATTGATGAACACATATCATATTGAAGCATTGCTACTAACCATGGACTACAGTTTACATTATAGTTTACATTCTGTCCTGCCCAATTTTGTAGGTTATGACAAAATATACAATGGCCTGTATCTGTCACTGTAATGTCATGAGGACAACTCCAGTGTCCTATTGCTCCCTGCCGTATGTTTGGGAGATGGGGGGATGGTAGCCTGTTGCAGGAGGGTGAGATTCACCTATATTTTCTACAGTTTACTAGCCTTTTCTTCCAGCTCCTCCTGGATGCTGCACATTGTTTCACTAGACTCCACAGTTCCAAAATGGTTAATTCAGACAGTTCCTGCAAGCACAGTAGTTTCGGTAGAGGTCCTGGAGCTTCCTACTCACCACCTTCTCATAATCCTCTATTCCCTCCTTTATTTCTTAGACTGATATCCTTTGAAGGATGACTAAATGTAAATTTTCTTCCTAAAAAATTGATGTGGTAATTTACTGTGTTTCTATAACATTTTGGAGCTGAAGTCTGTTCATAGTAGTGATTTGTGTCCAGAGTGTGTTTGTGTGTGTGTGATTGAGTAGGTTTTTATTATTTATTTATTTATTTATTTTTAACTCATTGAAATGGTTACAAACATTTTTGGTTCGGGATGGCTTTCTCTAGGCATACTGCCTTTCAGAAGGAATGATGGTTTTGAGTAGAAGTGATGATTGAATTCTGAGTGAACCTGCAATACCATGGATGAACTAGGAAGCACAATTTAGTTTAATGTAGAGAAAAATGATTTTCTTGTGAGACAAATGAATTAAACAGTCGATTTTTTTTCTTATGACACATCCCCTTTTTTCTTTTTATAGATAAATACAAATGAAATTACAAGATTTTCAGATTTCCCCTTGTCCAAAAAAACATTGAAAGGTAGGTACATGATGATCCTGGGATATGTTATTGGATTTCTTAATGCTTTTTATAAGTGGAAGAGGATTTAGAGAGTGTTTAACTGGAAAAATCTTATTTTGGCAAACAATTTTGATTTTATGAAAACCAACAAAGAAACAATACTAATTGATTTGAATTTTACCAATATGTCATTCTCTTCATCCTTTCTAGATGGGTTAAAGACTGGTGGAAAAAAAAAATGCCAGGGACCTCTGAAAATTAAATGTCACCTAGTTGTGGTAGTTAAAATAAGCAAAGAAACCAACAAAAATGTGAGAGTCTTCTGCAGAGATTTTCTAAAGTATCATTCTTCTCCCCGCCACTGTCAGGTTTACAAGAAGCCCAGTACCGTTTGGTAACTGAGATACAGAAACAAACCATTGGGTTGGCTTTGCAAGGTAAAGATGTACTGGGAGCTGCCAAAACTGGATCTGGCAAGACTTTAGCCTTCCTTGTTCCAGTAAGTGTTTTATTTATATTGAGTCAGGTCCTCTACTATACAATTTTATAGTTTCTATATCTTTCCTGTATGCTGCTTGACATAGATGCACATAAATAATTGTGTAAAGAGTTGTTTCGTGTTGTGTTTCCCTGGCTAGAACACAGGCCGCAGCAGACAGGGTCCACATCTGCCTTGTTCTACACCATAGTCTCCAGGTCCAAGCACAGGGTGGGCTCTCAGTCACTTAGTAAGACTGCTGCTTTGATCCTTGCAGACCTGCCAGTTGCTGTTACACTTGACACCTGTTTAGAATAAAACTGAAATAGGCTCATTTTAAGAAGATTTGGTCATTTTTTGAAGCTTTTCTGGGACATTAACATTTTTCCTGTCCTTTATAGAGCAGTTGAAACAAGAGAACCTCCTAAGAATCCACTTATATTTAAGTTATGCAGTTGATCTAATTTTTGATTCCTGCAAAATAATTGGCCCAGAAAAAAAATCACATTTTAGTTTCTGTTCCAAGTATTGCAAAAACGATTTCTTTCTGTTAAATCCTATATATATATATATTTTAAATAAACATTGTCTCTCTAAGAGATCCCAGTCACTATTCTATAACTATAGCAGCTACACAGATGAAAGTTATTTTAATCTGTTTCATGGTGCTGCTTTTTCCTTCCCCCATGAGTTGGGATTAGATGCTTCTGGTGGTTTGAGGATAGAGAAAATGAAACAAACAAAATCTTATCTTTCTGATTGGATGAAACTTTTGACTGGTATGTCTTCTGCCGGGAAGGTGACTTTGATATGGAGGGGCGGGGTTGGGCTCAGGGATCAAAAAGCTGACTTTTCTAAGGACTTACTGAACATGAATTTGCTGTCTGTTTTTGAGGTGCTGGAAGCTTTATATCGCCTGCAGTGGACGTCAACAGATGGCCTGGGGGTTCTGATAATATCACCTACAAGAGAACTGGCCTATCAGACTTTTGAGGTTCTCCGAAAAGTAGGAAAGAATCATGACTTTTCAGCTGGTCTCATCATTGGTGGAAAGGTTTGTCCTTTTGTTCTTGTCCTTCCTCTTTTTTCCTTCTGCATCCTCTGTTGGAGCACTGTGGTAGTTGACAAGGAACAGGTGGAGATTTCACCTCAAACAGGGTGACCACCTAGACAGGGCCTTGTGGGGTGGTAGCACTTTGGTTGGTCAGTGTCATCTAGAGTCTATTTGTCAGTTTTGAAGGTCCAGAAAGTTCATTTTGCCAGGGTTTCTGGAACTGTTCGGGCTTTCTGAGACCAATTTACTCTAGTCAACCTGTAAATCTATTTGTTAATATACATTTGGAAAAAGACTGTTTCCGTATGTTGACTAGTTCTTTTTAATAAGGTGTCTAAGAGATTGATTGATTCAGAACATTGCTTGGTCAGCAGCAGAAGAAAGGAAGATGGGCTAAGAAATGTTTATTTTAGGTGATAGTTAAACCTGCTGCTCAAATTTTGCTCCACCTTATAGTATACCAGGAATGTTTGTATCTGCTAGAGTCTCTTATCTAAACTGTGAGGATAAATACTTGACTTCTTGGCTTTATATGCAAACAAACACAAAAGAAGAAAGAATATCACAAAGCCTCATGAACTCATGTACCCATCACCTGGCTTTAACAAGTGACAACATTCTGTAGTTTTTTGTTTCCAAAACATAGAGAGTTCAGCACTTTTTTTTTTTGAGTGTACATAGGTCCGGTGAGTGGTGTCAGGAGCCTGTTCAATGTGCTTGGGTCTTGACTTAAAGACTAATAATTCCAATATTTTAGTCAGTTCTGGCAGCCCTTATAAGAAATCTAGACTTGGAGCACTCATTTGATGATGGTTTCCTTGGCTTTAAAATCCTGGGTATGATTAAGAATCTAGAGGAACTCCAAGCTTTTTAGGTCTTCATCAAGGACTTTTATTTAGCCCAGGAATTTGGATGCACTGCAGAAACAGAAGGGCGATATTATGTTTATTTCTAGAGTATCTAAACTGCTATGATGAAAAGCCACATGCAGATGGCTTTTATAGTTTTGGTACACAGGCTGCTCAGAATGATGTGTCTATGTAATCAAAAGAAACAACTGTTTTCAGGATCTGAAACATGAAGCGGAGAGGATCAACTACATAAATATACTTGTTTGCACACCAGGTCGACTTCTTCAACACATGGATGAAACAATATGTTTTCATGCTACCAATCTCCAAATGTTAGGTGAGTCTCATGAATTTCTAATGAAAGACCTTAGACTTAGGAGAGAGACCTTATAAATTTTAATGATTAAAATGCCATATTGAATAAGTGTTATGATTAAAAACAATCTGAGCAATAACATGTAAAAATTTTTTTGCCATGTGGCTTCTAAGACCTGAGAGTACAAACTAGACCTTCTTGTTGCCATCAAAATTATAAGAATATACATAATCTTAATATGAAATTAGATTCTGCTAACTTCTGAATTATGTTCTGCTAAGAGTTTTTTTTTTTTTTTTTAATTTTTAATAATAAACTTTCTTTTTAGAGCTGTTTCAGGTTTACAGAAAAATTGGACAGAAAGTACAGAGTTCCCATATGCCCCTCCAGTTTCCCCTGTTGCTGACATCTGCATTAGTATGGTACCTCTGTTACAGTTGATGAACCAATATTGACACCTTATTAGTAACTGGAGTCCACTGTTCACATTAGGATTCACTGTTTTGTACAGTTCTGTGGGTTTTGATAAATGTGTCATGTCACATATCCATAATTACAGTGTCATACAGAATAGATTCATTGCCCTAAAAATGCCTGTGCTCTACCGGTCATCACTTCTCTTGCCACCCCTTACTCATTTTAAATTTTATTGTTTTTTAAAGTAGTACCCACTTCTGATAACTTCAAAGGTCAAACCGGCAAATTTTTTTTTTTTTTTTTTTTGGTGAACTTTTTTTCTCCTTGGTAATACTTTTTTCCCCCTTAAATCAACTTCTTATTTTGGAATAATTTTAGATTTGCAGAAAAGTTGCAATTATAGTACAGAGAGTTCCCATATATCCTTCACGCAGATTCTCCTACTGTTAAAATCTTACATAGCTATGGTGCTTTTGACAAAATTAAAAGATTAACATTGGTACATTACTGTCACTTAAACTTTAGCCTTTACTTAGATTTCATCAGTTTACCCAGTAATGTTCTTTTCCTGTTTAGAATCCTATCTAGAATACCACATTGCATTTATCCTAATGCATGTTTTAAATATTCTAGTTCAACTTGTATTTTCCCTTTTTAGTTCTCGATGAAGCAGATAGAATCTTGGATATGGGCTTTGCTGATACCATGAATGCTATTATTGAAAATCTTCCCAAGGAACGTCAGACTTTGCTTTTCTCAGCAACGCAAACTAAATCTGTGAAGGACCTTGCACGCTTGAGTTTGAAAAACCCTGAGTATATCTGGGTTCATGAGAAAGCAAAGTACAGGTATGCAGTATTTGAAACCATATTTGATTCAATCAAAAAAAGTTCTCTTTTTAAGGTTAAGAATTTATTTTAAATTACTATTACTTTTCCAGAAAATAAAATGTCATTCTATGTGTTTATTATTAGATGTATAAAGCATAGCAAATATATGAATTGAAATTACTCAAATTCTAGATACACATTTAGATATGGGAATACTCTCATGCAGCATTTCCTGAAATGTAGTCCTGGGAAAAAGACTTTCTAGGCCTTTTCCTTTTCTTCTTTGTTCTTTTTGCTGTTTGCTTTCTGCCTATTTTCAAAACTCATTAGTGTCTTTACCAGATAACAGGACAGGGAAAAAAAGGAGGACAAACTCCTTTTTTTTTCAGTCATTAGGTAGTCTCTAAAACATTTTATAAGTTAATTGTAAATATCTAACTCTACTTTCTGTAAAAAACTGAATGTAAAGACTTGATTTTTACTTCACAAATGATTTTCGAAATGCAGTTCTGTCACTTGTAAAAATGTGACTTGCAGAAAACTTTTTAGAAGGCAGATCTTCAACATAATTTACAAGACCGGTTATATAATAATTACTGCAGTATTCTGTAATTTAAAATTCATTAGAAGCACTATAAGAAGCAAATACTGGTGTGAATTTCATCTAATATTATTGTTGAATTTTCCCCTTTAGCAATTTATAATCAATTTGATTAATATACCAAGAGTGATCATAGTCAAGAATGTTTTAAGGAGCTATAGAGTGCTGTCTTATATATTCACTGTAAAGTTTGTGAAGGACCAGAAAAATAAATTAAAAAGATAATTTAGATCTTTTTGAAATTGTATGTCAAAGTATACTTACAAAAACACACCACTCTGTTTTCTTTATATTGCTGTATGTAGAGAAATGGTGCTTTTGATGATTTTCAAAAAATTTTTACTTAAAAGAAAATAATTGCCTTTGAGCCATAGAGATTTAATTTGAATATTTAGTCATTATGAAGTATTCTTCTTTTTCTCTACTGATACATATTTTTCTTAGTATGGTTTGATTGTTATGAGTCAGCACAACTTCCTTTTGGTTAGTGTTTGCGTGGTAGATTTAATTCTATCTCTTTACTTGCTAGCTTTTTTTATGCCCTTATATTTTAGGTTTGTCTTGTAAGCAGAAGAATATAGTTCTGTTTTTTCAATTTATCTGGCTTGATAATATTTGCTTTTTCAATTGGAGGATTTAGTTTATTTACATTTGATTTACCATGTTGTTATTTTTTTACCCCTTCCCACCTCTGTGCCTTTTTCCTTAAGTATTTTAATTCCACCCATTTTAATCCCCAGAAACCATTGATACAACTGTGATACCATAGTTTGTTTAGACTTACAGGCAACCTTACTTCTTCTGGTGTTTTTATTTCTTCTTGCATAATCATGCTTCCATTTGAGAAAATTTTTCTTCTGCTGAAAGAATTTGCTTAAATATTTCTTTTAGTGCAGGTTTAGTAGTAAAAAATTCTCCTAGTATTTTTTTCTGAACCTCTGTATTTCATTGTTTTTGAAGGATTTTATTTGTATGTGTTGAGTAGTGATGGGTTTACAGAAAAGTCATGTAGAAAGAAGAGTTCCCCATATACCTTCCTCCACACAATTATTAATATTTTGCATTAGCGTGGCACCTTTGTTAGAATTGATGATACAATATTATAATAATATTAACTATAGTCCTTAGTTTACATTTGAACTCACTTTCTGTGTCGTATACTTCCATGGCTTATAAAATTTTGTTTTGGTAACATATATACAACCTAAAATTTTCTGTAATTTGTTTTAATTACTTTCAAATACACAATTCAGTGATATTAATTACATTTGCAGTGTTGTGCTACTGTCGCCACCATCCATTACCAAAACTTTTCCATCACTCCAAATAGAATCTCTGTACCAATTAACCAGTAATTCCCCATTGCCCCCCCTAACCCCAGTCCCTGATAACTTATTTTCTTATTTCTTAATCGATAAATTTGTATATTCTACTTATTTTATATCAGTGAGATCATACAATATTTTCCTTTTGTGTCTGGCTTATTTCGCTCAACATGATGTCTTCCAGGTTCATGTATCAGCACTTCATTCATTTTTACAGCTGTATACAATCCCATTGTGGATATAGTGCATATTGTTTATCCATTCATCTGTTAATGGACCCTTAGGCTACACCCATCTTTTGGTAGTTGTGAATAATGCTGCTATAAACGTCAGTGTGAAAATATCTCTTTGAGTCCTTGCTTTTAATTCTTTTGGTTATATACCTAGAAGTTGGGATTGCCAGGTCATATGGTAATTCTATACTTAATTTTCTGAGAAATCACCAAACTGTTTTCCACAGTGGCTGTACCATTTTACATTCCCACCAATGATGAACAAGTGTTCCTATTTATCCACATCTTTTCCAACACTTATTTTTATTTGTTCAATAGCAGCCATTCCAGTGGGTATGAAATGATATCTCATTGTGGTTTTGATTCGCATTTCCTCAATGGCTAATGATGTTGAACATCTTTTCATGTGTTTATTGACCATTTGTATATCTTCTTGGAGAAATGACTATGCAAGTCTTTTGCTGGTTTTTAATTTTTTTTTTTTATTTTTTTTTTTATTGAGTTGTAGAATTTCTTTATATATTCTGGATATTAACCCTTAATGAGACACATGTTTTCTAAATATTTTCTCCCATTATGTTGGTTGTCTTTTTACTTTCTTTTTTAAAAAAAATCAATTTTATTGATACATATTAATAAAGCATACAATTCATCTAAATATTTTTACTTTCCTGAAAGGCCTTTGCTCAGAAGGCTTTAATTTTGATGATGTACCATTTATCTATTTTTTCTTCTGTTGTTCTTGCTCCTCGTATAAAACCTTAAGAAACAGTTGTCTAACAAAAAGTCTGAAGATGCTTCCCTATGTTTTTTTCTAGGGGTTTTGTAATTTTGGTTCTTATATTTAGGTCTTTGATCCATTTTGAGTTGATTTTTGTATATGTTGTGAGTGAGGGGTCCACTTTGGTTCTTTTGCAAATGGAGATCCAGTTTTCCCAGCACCATTTGTTGAAGAGATTATTCTTTCCCAATTGAGTGGACTTTTTTACACCCTTGTCAATAATCACATGGCCATAGATGTGAAGATTTTTATTTCTGAACTCTCAGTTTGATTCCATTTGTCTATATGTTTGTCTTTGTGCTAGTATCATGCTGTTTTGACCACTGTAGGTTTGTAATATACTATCTTTTTTTTTTTTTTTTTTTTTTTGAGAGTTGAGTGTCTATTATATTGTAGGGAGAAATATGAAGGGAAAAAAAAGGACAGATGAAGTCTTACTGCCGAGGGAGTTTGGAGTATTTGTGAGTTAATCAGTTTAGGATGGATTTGCTTCACATCTGTGCTCCCTGGAATGTCTGGTGAAGGAATGTCTCAGGTAGCCGAGACAGCATGGTGGAAAGGAATGAAGAGCTGGTGTCAGTCCCGTCCCTACAATCACCCTGCTGGTCTTCTGCAGCTGTCCCTGTATGATTTAGAAGCCCTTGTGTGGTCTTTGTTCATACTTTCCTGAGCAGGAATCAGTATTACTGTACATTTGGTTGCTGTGTCTGTCTGCCCAACTCATTGCCACCTCCATGAAGTCAGGAGTTGCATCACATTTGTCATTGTCCACAATATAAACCTGTCATAGAGCAGGAGCTAAATATATGAATTAGCTATATGATTCTGTACGGACCACTTATCCAAGCTGAATCATACCTTATCAATAACTTGGTTGGCAGTGGGAGTATTGGATTAGATCAATGTTTTTTTCAAACTGTGGGATTGGACATATCACTTTAGCAGTTTGTGACAGCCTTAGAAAAAGTATTAGAGTACATTCTAGGTATAATGATAAGTACTGTTTTGTATAAAACTTATATCAGTTATATACTTGCATATGTGTACTGTGCTGCAATTTAAAATGTATTTCTTAGTATGGGTTGTCCTCAAATTTGTTAAAAGCCTCTGGAGTAGATTAATGTAACTTCTAGTTATTTGTTTGATTCTATATTTAAGTGGTAGGGTATACCTTTTTTTTTTTTTTTTTTTTTAATTTCTCCCCACCCCCTCGTTGTTTGCACTTGCTGTGTCTGTTTGTCTTCCTTGTTTCTTTAGGAGGCACCAGGATCTGAACCCTAGACCTCCGATGTGGGAGGGAGGCGCCCAATCACTTGAGCCACCTCCATTCCCTGCTTTTGTTGTGTCTCTCAGTGCCTTTTTCTTCTTGAGTCTCTTGTTGTGTCATCTTGTTGCATCAGCTTGCTGTACCTGATGTTGCATCAGCTTGCTGTCTTGCTTGTCTTCTTCAGGAGACACTGGGAACTTCTACTCCCTGCTTTGTTGGGTCTCTCATTATGTTTTTCTTTCTTGTGTCTCTTGTGTCATCTTGCCATGCCTGCCAGCTGTGCCAGCTCGCTGTCTTCTTTAGGAGGCACTGGGAACTGAACCAGGGACCTCCCATGTGGTAGGCAGGAGTTCAATTGCTTGAGCCACATCTGCTTCCCTATACCTTTTTATTATGGAAAGCACAATGCTATTCCACTAGGATGAATTAAAATGGAAATAGGGGAGCGGATGTGGCTCAAGCGGTTGAGTGCCTGCCTCCCACATGGGAGGTCCCGGGTTCAGTTCCCGGCGCCTCCTGAAAAAACAAAAACAAACAAGCAAAACAAATAAAAAAATCAACTCAGGGAAGCTGATGTGGCTCAATGACTGAGTGCCGGCCTCTCACATATGAGGTCCCTGGTTCAATCCCAGGCCCCAGTACAGGTTGGTCAGGCCTGTCTGTGAGGTGACATTTCATCTGAAGGATAAAGAATCAGCCATGAGAAGAGAGTTCCAAGACCAGGAATTGTCCAAGTCAAAAGCACCATCAAAGATGCTTTCTCATCAAAGTCAGCTACTGGTGATCCTGGTGTCCTGCCATGTGGCAAAGCAAGATGGCAGGCGATCTGTGTCAATGTACCTGCCTTCCCCTCTAAGCTCACCATCTCCTGGAGTTCAGCTGTGGACAATCAGGCATATATTATAATATACTTTAAATTCAGGAAGTTCTCCAACTTAAATCTTCTTTTTCAAGGTGGTTTTGGCTTGGTTTCCGGGCCCCTTACTGTCTCGTATTAATTTGATTATTGGCTTTTCCATTTCTACAAAGCAGGCTTTTGGAATTTTGATTGGGATTGTGTTGAATTTGTAAATTGCTTTGGGTAAAATTGACATCCTAATGATATTTAGTTTTCTAGTCCATGAACACAGAATGTCCTTTTGTTTATTTAGGTCTTTAATTTCTTTCAGCAATCTTTTGTACATTTTTGTGTATAGCTACTTTAATCCTTGGTTAAATTTATTCCTACATATTTGATTTAGGTGTTTTTAAAAATGGAATTTTTTTTCTTTTGATTTAGTCTTCAGAGTTCACTTTACTAGTATATAGAAACACTACTGATTTTTTGAGTGTTGACCTTATAACCTGCTACTTTGCTGAATTCATTTATTAGCTCTAGTAGCTGTGTGGATTTTTCAGGATTTTCTACATGTAAAATCATATTATCTGCAAATAGGGAGGGAAAGTTTTACTACTTTCTTTCCAATTTGGTTGTCTTTTAGTTCTTTCTTTCCTAATTGCTATGGCTAGAACTTCCAGTACAAAGTTGAATAACAGTGCTGACAGGGGGCATCCTTGTTTTGTTCCTGATCTTAGGTGAAGAGCTTTGTCTTACCATTGACTGTGGTATTAGCTGTGGGTTTTTCATACATGCTTTTTTATCACGTTGAAGAAGTTTCCTTCTGTTCCTAGTTTTCCTAGTGTTTTTGTCAAGAAGGGATGCTAGATTTTGTCAAATGCCTTCTTAATTGTGATGATTATGTGTTTTCTTTTTTCCCCCTTCATTTTGTTAATGTGATTTTCTTATGTTGAGCTATCCTTGCTCTCCTGGGATAAATCTTACTTGGTCATGGTGTATAATTCTTTTAATGTGCTGTTGGATCCAGTTTGTTAGTATTTTTGTTGAGGATTTTTGCACCTATATTCATGAAGGATATTGGTCTGTAATTTTCTTGTGTGGTCTTTATCTGGCTTTGGTATCGGGGTGATGTTGGCCTCATAGATTGAATTATGAGTGTTCCAGCCTCTTCAGTTTTTTGGAAGAGTTTCAGAAGGATTGATGTTAATTTTTCTTGGAAATGTTTGGTCAAATTCACCAGTAAAAGCATTGGGTTCTGGGACTTTCTTTGTTGGAAGCTGTTGATTCAGTTACCTTGTTACTGGTCTGTTTGTATCTTCTATTATTCCTTGAGTCAGTCAGTGTAGGTAGCTTGTGTTTCTATGAATGTGTTCATTTCATCTAGGCTAATTTGTTAGCGTAAAATTGTTCATTGTATCCTCTTATAATTGTTTTTATTTCTGTGGGGTCAGTAATACAACTCAAGAATCTACTTTTGGTTTCATTGATTTGCGTGCTATCTTTAAAATTCTCTGTATCGTTTATTTCCACTCTAATATTTTTTATATCCTTCCTTTTGTTCACTTTGGGCTTAATTTGTTCTTTTTTCTAGATCCTCCAGGTGTGAGTTTAGGTCTTTGATTTGAGATTTTAAAAAAAAGTGTAAGCATTTAGAGCTATTTATTTCCTAACCAAAGGCACTGCTTTTGCTGCATGCATCCCATAAGTTTTGGTATGTTATATTTTCATTTTCATTCACCTTAGGATATTTCCTAAAACCCTTGTCATTTATTTCTTGACCCATTGGTTGTTTATGGTTTAATTCCCACATATTTGTGTATTTTCCAGATTTTCTCAGGTTATTGAGCTCTATCTTCATTCCTTTTTAGTTGGAGAAGATACATTGTATAATTTCAGTATTTTTAAATTTATTGAGACTTGTTTTGTGACCTAACATATTTTCTGTCCTGGAGAATGATCCATGTACACTAGAACAGAATGTGTATTTTTCTGTTGTTGGGTGAAGTGTTCTATATATATTTGTTAGGTCTACTTGGTTTTTGAAGGATAATTTGGCAGTTTTTTTTTTCTCCAAAGATTCCTCCCCTTGTATTCTATCTTCCATTGTTTTTGTTAAAGTCAGCTGACAGCTTTCTTGCTGTTCCTTTGAAAGTAATATGTTTCTTTATCTGTGGCTGCTTTTAAAGATACTCTTATGTGTGGTTTTCAGTAAAATCATTTATGATATATTTTCTGGCAGGTAGATGAGATAAGGGCAGGTTACTTTGATCTGGTACAGCCTGGCTTTTAGACCTCATTGGGGCTATTCTATTCTGGTTTGTTCTTAGTCCTCATTATATCCCTGACTCATAAGGAATAGCCCTTCTGGTGGAGGAGGGCAGGTCGGGGTTGGGGGCTGGGGGTATGGGTCTCCGTTGAAAGATGGTCATATTTACCATGGCCCCTTAACTTTGGCAAGCTCCAATTTCCTAGCACCATGAGACTACCAGAATCCCTGCTTGGCTCTGTAGCTTTCCAGGTGTTCAATTTTTCCCCCCACTTATTTTACCTGTGAATGCTCATTTTGAGTTGGCACACTCCTCAAGGGGAAATTGTATGAAGAATTTTAGATTTAGTTTTTCATGGTTTCATTTTCTTTGGGATCTTAACCATTTAGGCCTGTGGCTGCCACTTCTCTTTTCTGTCTTTTAAATCAGCAAATGCTGTGAGGGAAAAAAGCGGAGGTCAACATGGGGCTCTCCTCAGGGCCTTTCTAGTCTCTCCCTTAGCACCTCAAATCCTGGCTGCCTTGGCTGCTCCCTGATGCCTTCAAACAGGTTTTTGTTTTGTATTTAATTCAGCTTTTAGAGTTAGTGTTTTAGGTCAAAGGGTTAATCTGATACAAGCAACTCTTCTATGATGGGAATAGATAGCTTTTTTCCTTTATAAAAATATCAAATTTATTTTAATATCTAGTTTCATTTTAAAATTAGAGCTATTGAACAATTTTTTGTAACTTTATTAATGTTTTCCCCACTTTTTATATGAAATTAACTATTAAAGCTTACAAAACTTTTTGGATCATGCATTTTCAAAAACCATGTTTAATAGTAAAAAAAAATTCCATTTATACTACTTTCTGAGAAATATTCTTTAGCTCTTCTGAATGTAACATTCTCATTTTGACATAATTTATCTCTTTTCACCCCAATTAAAACTATACTCAACAAAATTTTTCCAAGCTTTCTTTACCACTTATAAAATATGACTTAACCGTTCATCTTAAGAGTTCCCGAAAACAATCTTGAAATTTTAATTTTCACCTTAAAACTGTTTGATCAAAAGGTATGGACATCACTATCACAAGAGTTAAAAAATGGAGTAAAAAACAAAAGTGGGTATGTATGTAATAAGCAAATTACCTGATACTAATTTTAACTATTTCACATTTCTACTTAGCACAAGCAAGAATAAACAGGTTCCAAGATATTACAGTGTTTGTCATTTGTACTGCAAGATTTCAATTATAATTCTGCTTAATAAGTCATCTTGGATATTGCTCATAAATACAAAAATTGTTCTATCCAGCAGGCGATATTCTACCAGTCAGGACAAGAGAACTCTTTTATAAAATTAGGTTAAAAATTGCAGAATGATAATTATATTACCAGTATAAAGGCTAAAAATCAGAAAAACTATACAGAAGGTAAAGTATTAATTGATATTTTGCTTTGAGAAAGCCAGAAATTATTATATTCCAAGAAATAAGCAGTAATGATAAAAGATGTCATTAATACACTGTGTTTTTTTTTTTTTTTTGAGGGACCGGGGATTGAACCCGGGACCTCATATGTAGGAAGCTGGCGCTCAACCACTGAGCCACATCACCTGCCCTGAGTTGTTGGTTTTTCATTTGTTTGCTTGTTGTTTGCCCTTGTTTTTTTTTTTCAGGAGGCACTGGGAACTGAACCCGGGACCTCCCATGTGGAAAGCAAATGCTTAACTGCTTGAGCCATATCTACTCCCTATATTTTATCTTTTAAAATCCCACCTATACTTTTCATCTGAGGGGACAATTCTGACTTTTATGTTCTTTGTCCAGAACAGGACCCCAGTTTAAGCTATTATTTGTATAGAGTTCATAATCTAAAGTCATTTTTTTCCATAGGATATTTTTATTTCAGTAGATAGGCTACGAAATGGCAAATGACTAAATCTGTTATAAAGATTTTGTAGCAAAATAAATGCTAAAATTTACCTAATAACTGTCGCAGAGACCAACAAACTTGTATAGCCAAGCCTGAAAGTTACTACTGTACTGAGGACATAACTGACATGATTCTTCCAAATCATCAGACTTTGTCTGCTGTATAACAGTATCATAAAATCCAAAGAAGAAACCTTAGTTAAGTCCTTCCAAATCTCCATAATTTTCCAGATTTTCCAGTTGTGGAGCCTGTTCTTTTCTTCAATACTTTTTTAGTCCCTTGGCGTTTGCAATATTTTCTTGAGGTTTTGTTTCTTTTTCTGCTGCTTTTCCCTGGCCTCAGTCATGCTGGCCAATTTCTAGGGCAGTGCAGCACTTGCTAGGAACAATGGATTAAGGGCCATTGGTAAGGAAGCCACTGGATCTTTTGCGGCCCATTCCACAATGTACTCAGCCCAAGCCTTTATATCAAACGTCTATGTCGTGGTCTAAGGAAAAGTTATGCTTGAGTAGTGATCTATTTGTCCTTGGATTATTAGAGAGCCAATCCCAACTTCACACGACCCTTGGTAGTCTTCTTTAGTTCTGCCATACGTTTCTGTGAGAAGGTTTAAACTCATCCAGAAGCAGGAACCAGTTAGCTTCTTAACCTCACTATTTTAGCAGCAATGATTATTGCCTAGATTGATTATTTCATTAGTGTTTGCAGAATTGAGATATTAAGATTCTGTCATTTCTTCATTAGTTGGAATACTTTTTTTTTTCTCTAGAAAGATTTCCTATATAATCAAATCATCTATTTGATTATCTGAGGTACAGTTTTTATAGGAAAGCCAGAATTCCAGAATATATGCTTTACTTTTGGCTTTATTTACTAAATTTTAAACTGAGTTGGCTTCTACTTAACCCATAGACTTACACACACACACACGCACACACACACACGCACACACACACATTATTTTTGTCTTCGAACCAAGAGAAATTATTTTATGAATACTCAAATAGTCTTACATCATCTTTAAATTTGGCTAAGTGGGAGATTGTTCACATTGTTACCTGGATCTTTTGACATACCCAGTAGTCTTTGGCACTCTGGTGTTTTGCTGTTCTAGGTTCATCTTACACATTTTCTGTTCATATAAAATCCTTTTAGCAGCATATGGTATTTGGAAACTATGGTCTAGGTGCTAGTGGGATAGTCATTGGGTTAGGATTTTCATTGGATGGAGTCCTTTTTTCTAAAGAGAAAACACATCATGAGTTCAGTGATATTTACAAATCAAATTTAAGATTAGTGTTTTTATTCAACTTCTTTAATTTTCATATGCCAAACGTTTTGATTTTTCTCTTTTGCCAAAAATCTTTATTACCAGTGACTTACTCCATCTGATTAAAGGAACTTTTTCATGCAATTTAGGATCTCGCAGCTTTATTGAGTGATTTCATAAACCAGGCAGCATCCCATTCAGAAAGTAGAAGGAAGCTCATGTAGGGCTGAAGCAAGTGAGGAAATGTTCTGCTTGGCTGACATTGTTTCCATTTTACATTGGGGAGAGGTGTCTTACAAAGTGGGGAGAAGATATACGTTGATTAGTATGGTAAGGTTATTCAATCTGTTAAGCTATCTCTTCTGGACTTAAACTAGTTTTATCACCAGGTACTGCTTTTCTATTTTCTCAAACCTTGGCCTATCAATTGTTTAATCTTTTGGAAAAACCCTTCTCTGATAGGGGGTCTACCCCCCACCCCTGGCAATGTCCAATGCAGGAGGCTATTTTATTTTACTTAACACTTCTATCAGTCAGTATATCTATAGTTTCAGGGCAATACTACCAGTATTACTAAAAGTATGGTTGCTTAAAAAAAGTTTGATTGCTTTGCATTTCTTCTTTTCCTTAGATATCGCAGTAAGGATGTAACAATCAAATTCCTTTGAAATAATTTCTTTGTGGCATTAAGCCATCAACTTGATACACATTTTGGGCTCATTTGTTTTCATTTTGCTTTTTTTAGAAAAAATTCGAATTAATTTCATTCTGTTCACTATATTCTCTTAGGGAACAGAGTGGAATTAATTTGAATTTAAAAAAGCAAAATGAAACTTTATTTTTAGTTTTTGGTCTGTCTTTTTTTTTTTTTTTTTTTTTAAAGATTTTATTTATTTATTCATCTATCCCCCCCCTGCTGCTTGCGCTCGCCAGGCCAGCCAACCACGCCGTGCGGGCGGGCCCGCCCCCACCAGGAGGCCCCGGGAACCGAACCCGGGGCCCCCTACATGGCAAACGGGAGCCCCACCGATTGAGCCACAGCCGCCTCCCATGTCTTTTTTTTCTTGATATAAACACACACATAGGGGTTTGTGTGTGTGTGTGTGTGTACGTGCACGCGCATGTATATATGTATGTGTGGAAATACACACATATTTGTATACATCCACCCTGATAAATGGTTTCATACTATATGTACTATTCTGTTCCTTTGCTTCTTGCTTCTTTCACTTAATATATTCTAGAGCTCACTCTATAGCAGTATATGGAGAGATTCCTCATGCCTTTCTAACTTTTGTGTGATACTTAATTGTGTGGATGTACAATAGCTCACACTGCAATTTCCCTGTTGATGCACATTTGGCTTGTTTTTCTTTTCTCTTTTTGCTTTATATTTAGTGTTGTGTCTTTTTGTATTATTATTTTTTTTAATCTCAGTACTTAAAGCTTTATTTCATTTTTCATCCCAATGGTTTATCCAGCTTGATCACCCCATGGCTTTGTATGACTTTTGATTGTGTCCCCTGAACAATTGCACTATTAGGGGATAAAGAGTCACAATATTTGTCCTTTTTTGTCTGGCTTGCTTCACTCAAAATAATGTCCTCTAGGTTCATACATTTGTCATATGCTTTGTGGCTTCATTTCTTCTTACAGCTGCATAATATTCCATTGTGTGTTATACCACAGTTTGTTTATCCATTCATCAGTTGATGGACACCTGGGTTATTTCCATCTTTTAGCAATCATGAATAATGCCGCTATGAACATCAGTGTGCAGAAGTCTGTTTGTGTCACTGCTCTTCAGCTCTTCTGGGAAATACCTAGTAGTGGTATTGCCAGGTCACATGGCAGATCTATAGCTAACTTCCTTAGGAACCACCAAACACTCCTTCACAGTGGCTGTACGATTCTGTATTCCCACCAACAGTGAATAAGCATTCCAGTCTCTCCACATCCTCTCCAATACTTGTAGTTTTGTTTTTTTAATGGTGGCAGTTCTAATAGGTATGGAATGATATCTCATTTAGCTTTGATTTGCATTTACCTAATTGCTAGTGATGAACATCTTTTCATGTGGTTTTTCGCTATTTGCATTTCCTCTTTTGAAAAATGTCTATTCAAGTCTTTTGCCCATTTTTTTTTTATTGTTGAGTTGTAGCATCTCTTTATATATCATAGATATTAAACCCTATCAGATATGCAATTTCCAAATATTTTCTCACATTGAATAGGTTGTCTTTTTACTCTTTTAACAAAAAGTCCTTTGAAGTGCAAAAGTATTTAATTTTGAGGCGGTCCCATTTATCTATTTTGTTGTTGTTGTTGCTGCTCATGCTTTGGTTGTAAGATCCAAGAATCCACCACCTACCACAAGATCTTGAAGACGTTACTGTACATTATCTTATAGGAGTTTTATGGTCCTGGTTTTTATGTTTAGGATTTTGATCTATTTTGAGTTGATTCTTATATAGGGAGTGAGATAGGCGTCCTCTTTCATTCTTTTGGTTATGTATATCCAGTTCTCTGTAAAGGCAGCACTTACTTTAGCCATTTTTTCCTTTGGATATTTATTTATTTATTGTTGATCTCTCTTTTTCTTTATTGCAACCTCCCTTTCTGTATAGTTGATCTTGTGATGTATCTGGCTGATTCCATTCTCATTTGTGTTTCTCTGTATTTTTAAAGTACTTTCTTTATGGTTACCCTGGAGTTTGTAGTACATAACCTACATCTATAACCTACTAATTTGAGAATGTACCAACTTAACTTCAATAGCATACACTTTCTCATTTCCCATATCCCTCTGTTTCCCCTCTTTATGTTGTTTTGGTCCCATATTACCTCTTTATATTTTCCTGCCCATTATCAGGAAATACGGTTTTTCTTAATTGTGTTCTGGACTCTTGTAAGAATTAAAAAGTAGAATTGTATATGGAGGATACAGTATTATTGGGTTTTGCATTTACCTTTTTAGTTATCCTTACTTTAGATCTTCATTTCATCACACTTTACCATGCCACTCTCCCTTGTCTTTTCCTTTTGGGCTGCAGAACTCCCTTTAGTAATTCTTGTAGGGCAGGTCTTAGGTTGATGAACTCTTTCAGTTTTTGTTTGGAGAGTTTTGACAAAGAATTTTTGGCGGACAGGTTTTCTCTTTCAGTACCTTAAATGTATCATACCACTGCCTTCTTGTCTCCATGGTTTCTGATGAGAATTCGGCACTTAGGCTTTTTTTTTTTAGGCACTGGGGGCTGGGGATTGAACCCAGGACCTCGTATGTGGGAAGCTGGCACTCAACCACTGAGCCACATTGGCTCCCCTGAGTTGATTTTTTTCATTTGTTTTGCTTGTTGTTTGTTTGTTTAAGTGGCACTGGAAATGGAACCCAGGACCTCCCATGTGGGAAGCAGGCACTCAACCACTTGAGCCACATCTGCTCCCTGGCACTTAGTCTTCTTAAAGATCCTTTGTATGTGATGAATTGCTTTTCTTTTGCTGCTTTCAGAATTTTCTCTTTATCTTTGGCATTTGACATTCTAATTAGTATATGTCTTGGAGTAAGTAGGTCTGTTAGGGTTTATTATGTTTGGAATACATTGTGCTTCTTGGACATGTATATTTGTCTTTCATAAGAGTTGGGCAATTTTTGGCCATTGTTTGCTCAAATATTCTCTCTGCCCATTTTGCCTTCTCTTCTCCTTCTGTCTGATTTGTATGTTTGTGTGCTTCATGCTGCCACTCAAATTCCTGTGACACTGTTCAATTTTTTCTATTCTTTTCTCTGTTTTTCTGACTTCATAATTTTGATTGTCTTATCTTCTAGTTCTGTTTCTTCTGCCTGTTCAAATCTGCTGTTGCATGCCTTTAGTGTGTTTTTAATCTCCATTAGTGTGCCTTTCATTCCCATAATTTCTGTTATGTTTTTTTGTAAGGTTTCAAATTCTCCCTTATGCTTACACATTGTCTTAATATCGTTTAGCTCTAAATTAGTATTTTCCTTCATCGTCTTGAATTGATTTAGGAGATTTGTTTGAACTCTTTTGATTAGTTCCAAGTTCTGTGTCCCCTCTGAAGTTTTAATTTGTTCCCTTAACTGAGCCATATCTTCCTGTTTCTTAGTATGGCTTGTAATTTTTTGCTCATGTCCAGGTGTTTTAGTTTGCCAAAGGCTGCCAATACAATATACCAGAATGTGTTGTCTTTCATAAGGGGAATTTATTAGGGTTAAAACTTACAGTTCTGAGGCTCCCAAAATGTCCAAATTGAGGCATCATCAGAGATGCTTTCTCACCAAGGTTGGCTGCGTTGTACTCCTGGGCTCCTGCCAGGTGGAGAGGCAAAATGTTGGCTCTCCGCCTGAGTCTTTCCTTCTCCTCTGGGCAGCTTTCTCCCTGGGCTCAGCTGTAGTAGCCCAAGCACATGGTAGTCTCTTCAGCCTTGAGCTGCTCCATGGTCCTAGCCTTTCGGAGGCCCTCTTTCTGTGCCTCTGTGCTCTGCTGATTCCAGCTTCCTGTCTCCGAGGCTTCTCTTGGCCTCTCTGGGCTGCTTTGTATTTTTGCAACTACAGGCGATCCATGGCAGGGTCACAATGGCGGCTTCCTTTCTCTGTTTCTGCTTTCAGTTCTCAGTTTATATAAGACTCTTGAAGATGGTGAGACCTAATCTGGGTCATGCCTTACTGACTAGTCCAATCAAAGGTCCTAAAGTGATCTAACCCAAAGTGATATAATCAGAGATCCCTTAACTGAATCTCATGCAATCAATGGGTCTCACACCCATAGGAATGGATTAGTTTTAAGAACATCATTTTCTGGGATTCAGAAAAGAACTTCAAACCTTCACACTGAGTATCTGATTTTTTTGATTTGTTAACTCTGAAGGTCAGTTTCTCCCTCTTATCTAGGGTTTTATTCTTGATTGGCTTAGTGTTATTGCTTTTCTTTGATGCTTAGTCCAACTTATTCTGGACCTTTAGAAGAGCCTGTGTTTAACTGTTCAGATTTTCTCAGTTCTTCTTCTGTTTCTTGACCTGGACATGTGGTAGAATTTTTACACTTGTACTTTTTGTGTTATTGTTTCACCTCCAGGAGAAAGCTTTCTTTCCTCTGTTCCCTCTCCGGAAATTTCTATCATTTGTTTGTTATTGTGCAGAATTTCCCCCCAGCTTCTATGATTTGTTTAATCTGTGTCCCCATTTCTTACACTTTTCAGTTCTCGGCCCAAACTGTCTTACTGCAGCACAGCCAACCCACCCCCCGTCCCCTTTTTTTGGGGGGGTCTCTGTAAGGCTTTTCTTCTTCGTTAGGGTATCCTGCCCTGGGTACAGATGTGGCCAATCCAGAAAGGTCTGTTATGTGTTTAGGTGGTTCAGCCAACAGACTGGACTGAGTGTGTGCACCTCTTGACAACAGTTCTGCCACTTTCTGTCTGTCTGTTTCTCTCCCTTTGTCCTGTGGATACTTTTGTAGAGGCACTTCTCAGCGGCTTGTGTTCCACACTGGGTCTCTATGGACTTTGGTCCCTGTGCCTGGATGCATGAGGGTTCTATGAGGGTTCTAACCCGCTGCTGTGAGTGGCCCTATAATCTGCATCCATGCAGGAGGGACCCGGGCTGTGCTGCCTCTGTGTGACTCCTAAGCTGTGTGGGCCCTAGTGATGGGGAGGGGTCCAGACTGGTGGCTCTGGAAAGAAAATCTCCTGCCTGATATTGGAGATGATTTTTCTTTTTCTTTGATTCAGCATTTGTGGAGTCCATCTCCAATCTCTATTGTGCTCCAGAGTTATATTCAAGTGAGTTTTGTTATTTTATTTGTTGATTTTGAAAGGAGATTTTTCCATTATGCCGTGTTGATAACATCACCTTGCTCAACGGCAGTGCCCCAGGATGTGTTTATCAACTGTAATGAATGTGCCACATTAATGAAGGATGTTGTTTATGTGGGAGGGTGTGGGGAGCAGGGAATATGGGAATCCCTGTATTTTTTTGTGTAACATTTGTGTAATCTAAGTATCTTTTAAAGCATTTAAAAAAGCATATTAAAAAAAAAAAAACAACAACTCCTTGCTGAGTTTTTACAAATGTGTGTACCTCTGTAACTCAAACCCCTAATAATATGTAGAATATTACCATCTGCCCAGCAAGTTTCCTCAGGCCCCTTCACAGTCAATCTCTGCCACCTTTCAGAGGCAACCACTGTTGACTTGTATGTTTTTGATACATATTTGTAAGGGTTTTATATTTTAGTTATGTGTTTAATTCATTTCCTGAGGGACAATAGAAGAAGAAAATTCTTTTATGGGGGGAGGAGGATTTGTTTGAGATGTACTACTGTTAAAATTTAAGTAGCTTTTTTTGGTCAGGATTTCAGTTACCAATATGGCAAATTTTTAATGTTTTTGTTCTTCTTAATATTACAAGCACTCCTGCCACTTTGGAACAGAACTACATAATTTGTGAGCTGCAGCAAAAAATAAGTGTGCTGTATTCCTTTTTGAGAAGCCACCTGAAGAAGAAGAGTATTATATTTTTCTCCAGTTGTAAAGAGGTACTGAATGTTTATTTTTCCTTCTGAACTTATTCATGAATGTTGAATCATCCCTGTCGAAATATCAAGTGTCTGATAGACAAATAGGAATTTTTGCACTGTATGAAAAACATAGTTTTAGGTGTGATGAAGGAGCTGTAGAAGATGAGATCTTGTGTCTTTGTTCTAAAGGAACTTGTGGATGAGACTTTAGGCTTCATTAGGGCAGAAACTCTCTGTCTTTAGTTAAGAAGTCTTACCATCTAGCACACTATTAGGAACACAGAAACATTTAAAACTCCTTTCTAGAACCTACATAATCCTCAATGAATGTTGTTAGAATAAACAATTGAATGGCTAGATTAAGCAAAGGTCTTTATAATCTGGTATCATACACTACCCTCCATCACTTACGATCTGAATATGCCATTTAGTTCCATGCCTCAAGTCTTTGTTCATGTTGATGTCTCTCTCTGGAAGGCCTTCCCTGCAAACCTTCACCCTAAAGCTGGGGAAATATTTAGTAACCTATAAGGCTAAGCCCAAATATTACACCGAAAGTCTTTTCCTGACTCCTACCAGTCCCCTTTTTAGAATCCATTGCTCCCTCCTTTACCCTTCTGTAGCATTTTGTTTATACCTTTTATTTATTTAGTAAGTAAACATTTTTGAAAAACCAGCCATGTGCTAGGAATCAGGGATTCAGAGATATATTAGAAAACTTGGTCCTGTCCCTCAATGAGAAGGGGACCATAGTCGATTTTTTTTTTTTTTAAGATTTATTTTCCTCGATTTGTCCCCCCCCCCCCAACTCACTGCTCTCTGCTCGCTGTCTGCTCTCTGTGTTCTTCTGTGTCTACTTTGTCTCTCTTTAGGCAGCACCGGGAATCGATCATGGGACCTTCCAGAGTGGGAGAGAGGTGCTCAATCTCTTGTGCCACCTCAGCTCCCTAGTCTGCTGAGTCTCCCATTGTATCTCCTCTCTGCCTCTTCCTGTTGTGTCATCTTGTGCCAGCTCTCCTGCGTGGGCCAGCTGTCCTGCGTGGGCCAGCTCACCTTTACCAGGAGGCCCCGGGAATTGAACCCTGGACCTCCCATATGGTAGACGGGAGCCCAGTCGCTTGAGCCACATCCATGTCCCCATAGTTGATTTTTGTGCATTAATTTTCCTCACCTCTGTTTCAGATTTGCTGGTGACATATATAGGTGTTAGCTATATAGTAGATTGATTTTAGTTTTATAACTTTTGGAATAACTTATCATGATAAATATGCAGGTGTGTTTCCCCCAGCTTTGGGGAAGATAAATGGTGGTCTGTTTTTGTTAGGGTTTGGTGTCTTTCTACATCATTCTACCATGCAAAAATGATTTCTCTTTTTTATTTTTTACGGCCTATTTTAGATTTTCAGAAATTTATATCCCCTAAAGGAGGGATTTTTTTCTTGATATCTAGATCCTTGAAATAACTGAGACTTTCCTGCTTAAAGTTTGTGTTCTATAATACCCAAATAGTCTTCTTTTTCCTTTTATTACAGCAGATCAAGTGTCCTTGCTTTTATCTATGACAGACTCTTCCAGATCCCTTCCTCTCATTTGTACAAGTCCTTTGTTACTACAGTATGTCCTTTCTCTCCTACATCTTTTTTTCTCCCTGCGACTCTTTAATTTGTCCATGTTAAGAATAAAACACAAACTCCACATTCCTTTCCAGTCATTACCTCTACAGATTTATCTCTATTAGCTGATTCACTTCCTCATCTCCTGTTCTCTTCTTAGACCTCTGTTGAATCAGCCTATATCAAGAGAATCAGGGGTCATTTATCAGTTCTTATCTTACTTGGTGTAGCAGTTTGGCATTGTTTATAAATTCCAAAAATAGATATTGGATTATATTTATAAACTGGTCTGTCAGAGGTATCACTTTTAGTTGATTAAATTATGATTAGGACTTTGATTAGGCCACATCAATAGGATGTTAAGTCCCCGACTCTAGGTTGGTGGGGACTCACAGACAAAAAACATGGCAAAGGACAGAGTTGGAGTTTTGATGCTGAGTTTTGAGCTGAAGCCTGGGAAGGGAACACACAGGAGAAGAACGCGGAGGAATAGAGATGGCTCCTTAGACACGGCAGAAACCCCGGGGAGAGAGACAGAGCCATTCACTTGTTAAGTCTACAGCTGGCCTTGTGGAGAGAGCACAGCAGCTGAGCCTGGAGAGAAACAGGGCCCCAGGAAGAGAGGAACCCAAGAAGCCTGAACTCTTGGCAGATGTCGGCAGCCATCTTGCCCTAACATGTGGCAACAGACTTTGGTGAGGGAAGTAACTTATGCTTTATGGCCTGGTAACTGAAAGCTCTACCCCGAATAAAATACCCTTTATAAAAACCAAAAGATTTCTGGTATTTTGCATCAGCACCCCTTTGGCTGGCTAATACACTTGGCCTCTTAAAAGCTTTTGGTATTGTTGATCATTTCCTCTTTCTTGAAATAATTCTTTAGACTTCTGTGACTCCACACTCACTCACCTGTTTTTCCCCTGACTTTCTCTCTGCTTTGTGTTAACCTCCTTTGCTGGGTTCTCCTCCTTTACTTGACCAGTACAATTTGGAGTGCCTCAGACCTCTGTACTCTGCCGTTTTTCCATTGTATTCTCTCATCCAGTTTCATGGCTTTAAATTCCATCTATATGCTGACAACTTCCAAATCCACATCTTAAGCCCTGGCCTCTTTCTTGAGCTCCAGACTTATGTGTCCATCTAACTACTGGACTTTTCTCCTTGCGTGATGCTAAATAGCACCTCAAATTTAACATGGGACAAACAACTTAAGATTTCCTATCCCTAGATCTGCTCTTATCAACTCTTTTCCCATCTCACTAATCAACTCAATTCCTAATTTCTGTCTTCCTTCATGCCGTAGCCAATCTGTTGATAAAACTTGTTAGGTCTCCCACTTCCCACCACCTCCGTGCTACAGTGCATTCTGATCCACCCTTATCTTTCTCTTAGTCTCCTAATTGGTCTCCCCATTTGCTCACTTTCTTTCTTATAGTTCTTCTACATTATCGCAGAATGATCTTTGAAAAGTGGAAACTGGAATATGCCACTCTCCAGTGACTTTTCCTATAAGTTAGAATGAAATTTTAGGGAACTAGATGTGGCTCAAGCGGTTGGGCTCCTGTTTACCATATAGGGGGTCCAGGGTTTGATTCCTGGGGCCTCCTGGTGAAGGTGAGCTGCCTGCGTAGGTGTGCTGACCCGTGCAGGAGTGCTGGCCCAAGTGGAGAGCTGGTGCAGCAAGATGATGTAACCAAAAGAGACAGAGAAGAGACAATAAGAGACGCAGCAGACCAGGGAGTTGAGGTGGCACAAGAGATTGAGCACCTCTCTCCCACTCTGGAAGGTCTCAGGATTGGTTCCCAGTGCTACCTAAAGAGAAGACAAGCAGACACAGAAGAACACCCAGCAAATTGACACAGAGAGCAGACAGCGAGAGCAAAAACAACGGGGTGGGGGCTGGAGGGAGAAATAAATAAATAAATAAATCTTTAAAAAAATAAAGAATGAAATTTTAAACTCCTTTCTAGAACCTACATAGTCTTATTCTGTAGATCTCTTTCTCCTCAGCTAGGTAAAGAGCAGAAATTCAAGGCCAGTCTTGATTCAAGGGATGCAGATCGTAGAAAGTTTTTATGGACTCAATTTAAATCTTTCTCATTTTCCATATGTATTTTTTTCTAAGATTGATTTGCCTGAAAGTGTTTCTGTGTCTGCAGTTCTCCTTTCCCATCTCTCTTTCATGGTAGCCCTTTCTACAACTTTATAAAATAAACGAAAGTCCTTTGTCTTAGTTTGCCAAAGGGGTCCCAAAGCAAAGTGCCAGAAATCTGTTGGCTTTATAATGGGGATTTATTTGGGGTAAAAGCTTACAGTTACGAGGCTGTGAGAAGTCCAAATCGAGGCAGCATCATAGATGCTTTCTTACCAAAGTCAGCTACTGTTGATCTTGGCATGTTGCCATGTGGTAAAACAAGATGGCTGACAATCTCCGCCCAGGTTTTTCCTTCCTCTCTGGCTTCCTCAGCTCAGCTGCTCCACTTTCTTCCTGATTTCAGCTGCAAGTTGGCATTGGGCTTGTCTCTTAGGGCTTCCTCTATCACTCTCGGCTGGTCTGCTCTCTTCCCAATCTCAGCTGCAAGCTATCAGGCAAATGGCTTCTCTCCCCAGGGCCTCAGCTCTTTGAGCCTTCTCCTTTCTGTCACATGGCAGGATAAAAAAATGACAGAGCTCTCTCTTCCTGTGTCTGTCTGTCCCTGTGAGTCCGTTTATATTAGACCCAGCAAGGGTGTGGGCACTCAACCTGAGTCATACTTTACTGACATAGTTGAAATAAGAGTCCTAAAGCAATCTTAACAGGTATTCAAAGGCCCCTCAGCTGAATTTAATGCAATCAAAGGTTATCACACTCAGAGGAATAGATTAGTTTACAAACATAATCCTTCTCTTTTTGGGATTCATAAAATAATCTCTAACTGCCACATCCACCTATCCCTAATATTGGTATGTTGCCTCAGGATGAGAACCTCACTGGTACCAGAGTATTACTGTTGAGAAAGGGAATGGCTGATGACTGGTTAACACATTCTTTTGCAAGTCAGGTGGCTTCCCATTCTGTACTTTCAACAAAATCAAAGGGAGTCCTAATGGCATTAAGAGCTGATAGATGATTACAAATAATTTCTGATGATCTATTGTTTTGATTTTGGACATATTACTTGGTAGGAGTTCAAAGAGTTAAGGTTCCTTATAGTCCCCTTTTGTATTTATGTCAACACATTTTCTTAATAGCAGCTACATTAGAAAGAGAAAATAGAAATAAAATGATGTTGAACTCTGCCTCAGTCTAGCAATAAATATTATTCATTTATGTATATATAAACTAATTGAGAAATAAAACTAAAATAACAGTCACTCCACCTAGTGCCATACATTGAGATGTATTTACAATAAAATTTTATTTTTTATGCCTAACAGTTATGAAAATTTCTAACATTTCTTGTTTAGGTTGGCTCAATACTACTAATAATTGTAATAATACCTCAGTCTGAGAAGAAAATTTTTTTACTCAGCCTTATGGCCACAGAAACTTAAACTACATATATCAGTTTTTACTTTTAGTTATAAATTATGATAAGGTGATCAATAAATGATTTTCAAGCATAAAACTAAGGTAAAATTCTGTGGACTCATGAAATAGGATAAGTTCAAGAAGGAAAGGAAATAATGTGAAATGTCTTCCTGTTAAAGGGGAGTTTCTTCATTTATTTAAATGGTTGTTGGTGGGTATCACACTCTGTTGTTTAGAATCCATTGGATACATTTGTAAGAGATAAGGGTTTTAAAATATCAGTATGTATAATAAACCAGAAATTACTTTCTTTGCAGTAGCTTGAATTTTGGAAAATTTCAGGCGTTAAGAGTGTTAAGGAAGCTTTTTTTTTTTTTTTCCAAAAATCTTTTAAGAAATATGTGAACCATAAAGTTTGACCACAACTCTAGACTACATTTCTTTCTCTTGTACATATTTAAAAGAAAAAAAAAATTATTGGTGTAATTTGTGTTCCTTAAAACATTTTGGCTATTTTTCGTAAGCTTACTCTGCTGCACTCTTTTCTGTCCCTGTCCAGGTTCAGTACCTGTACCGTGTGTTCTGCCGGCTTCGTCCTGGCATCTCAATCCTTGCCCTCCATGGTCGCCAGCAGCAGATGAGAAGAATGGAAGTCTACAATGAATTTATCCGCAAGAGAGCAGCAGTACTCTTTGCTACTGATATTGCAGCTAGGGGGTTGGGTAAGGAAACTTTCTAAGAAGAAATATGCTGTAATCATGGGAAATATGATTTGCTTATAAATAAGTGTATTTTGGGAATTCAAGGAGACTCAAGTAATTGGGCTTTTTTTCCTCTTATTTTACAAGAGAAAAATAAGTAAATTCATCATAAGGATGTGTTGGGGTGAGTGAAAATTTCTGTAATATCTTCATCTTTTGTGTTCTTACCATTGATTGACGATAATTGCACTATAAATCCTGAGAAGGCTACAAAATTAGAAGGTCTGAAGCCTTTCTCCAGAATGACTTTTGATCTCCATTAGGAGACTCAAGGCACAGCATAAGGGAGGGCACCTGTGAGAGTCTAACTGCTGCTGCCAGCTCTTACTGTTTACAGCCTTGAAACATGCCCCTGTCTTCTGACCTTCTGAGGTACCCGAATACTTCAAATACAGAGAGGGGAGAGGGGGAGGATATTATTCTAAATATCTATGTTCTGTTTTTCTTGCCCCCTCCATACTAAAATTGTATGATTTAGTGATAGTTTTGATGATCAGCCCTTTTTTTCTGATAGAAATTAATCTGAAATTCTTACAGCAAAATCTATAAATGATAACAGGTAGTTCTTTTAAGGAGATAAGAGTAAGATTCTCTGGAAATGAAGGGAAACTGCAGTAGCCAAAAATATGTATGCAATAACTATTGCTAGGAAACGGAGAGCTTGAAAGACACCATTAATTTGAATGGAGATGGGAGCAGCAGGAAAAGTAAACTTTCATTTAAGTTTAAATTTAGAAACCAGTTTTGTAGTTAATTGGAGCCAATGAGAAGTGGCTCTTTTTGTAATAAATGTCAGGTAATTTAATTATTTTTCTGACACTAAGCAGTCTGTCTCTTCTGTGTCAGATATGAAGAAATCTTCACATTCAAACATTATCATTAATTTTAGTTCACTTTGTCAAAGGAGAGAAATGTTTATTATCTCTTGATATATGCAATTAATTTTATTTTTAATAGTGTTCACAGATGATATCAGTTTGTGGCTGAAAGACCTGGCAAGTAATACTGTAAATTAAAAATAGCTCAGCAGGGCAGATCTTGAGAATGACATCTTGAAACGTGACTTTCCTTCCATACAGATTTCCCAGCTGTGAATTGGGTTCTTCAGTTTGATTGTCCAGAGGATGCCAACACATATATTCACAGAGCAGGTAGAACTGCCAGGTAAGTGTGCTGGTCCATTTCTTTGCTTTTTGTGCTATCTAAATAACAAAGCATGCTTTCCCCAACTGCAGACAAACAAAGAATAGAGACTTCCGGTGAGTGAATGCTGGTTTGGCCTTTTGTGGTGTGGCTTGATAGCCACTTGATGACAACTGTCAGAAGTTATTATGGCCGACACTTGTTGATGAATGCTGAGAGAAATGCAGGAAAGTCCTGAGCATTATTTTAGCTTTTTATTTTCTTTCTTCCTTTACTAAACTTTTCACAAGTGCTGTGCCTTGAGCATCATCTCATTGAATCCTAGTGATCCCTCAGTGATGTATAGGGCTGTTAACCCTATTTTCAGATGATGTAAATGAGTCTTAGAGCAGGTAAACAATTCGTTCTGTGATCCACAGAACCAGAATTTGAATCTAGGCAGTCTTACTCTTCTTGTCTAGATCTTGTGCACGTAACCTCTGTGCCATATGGAGGCATGGTTTCTCTCTTTGCCTTTTTTTTTTTCTATTGCAGGAATTGGAGACACTGCTGGTATTTCCTCTTCTTTCTGTGTTCCACCCACCCTTTCCACCCCTAATAAAAGATCCTATATTTGCTCAAGAGCTGTTGGGAAACTGCCTGGAAAAGAATATAGCAAAGTCATAGTTATTTGGGACTAACTGACATAGAAAGGTATCTGAATGAATGAAAAAGCTAACAAACTATAACAAAAGTATTGAGATTGCAGTGAAGTTGGGAGATTCATTCTGCTGGTAGAATTGTAAATGGTTAATATCTTTCTCAATAGCATTTGCTAATACTTACCAAAAGTCTTAAAAAGAGTCTTAAAAGATTCAGTAAGTCTACATCCAGAAAGTGATCATAAGAAAATAGAGATGAATAGTTTTAGTAAAGATGTTCATCTTATTGATTTTTGTAATAGTTAAAAATTGGAAAACTACAATGAGATATCATTTCACACCTATCAGAATGGCCACTATTAAAAAGACAGAGAACTACAAGTGTTGGAGAGGATGTGGAGAGATAGGAACACTTCTTCACTGTTGGTGGGAATGCAGGATGGTACAACCACTATGGAGGACTGTTTGGCAGTTCCTAAAGAAGTTGAATATAGACTTGCCACTTGACCCTGCCATACCACTACTGGGTATATACCCATAAGAACTGAGAGCAGTGACACGAATAGACATCTGCACACCGATGTTCATAGCCACATTATTCACCATTGCCAAAGTTGGAAACAACCCAGGTGTCCATCAACAGATGAATGGATAAACAAACTGTGGTCTATTCACACGAGGGAATATTATGCAGCTGTAAGAAGAAATGAAGTCATAAAGCATATGGCAACATGGATGAACCTGGAGGGCATTATGTTGAGTGAAGCAAGCCAGACACAGAAGGACAAATACTGTATGAATGCATTTACTATGAACCAAATATATTGTGTAATATATTGTTTGATTTAAAAAAAAAAAAATTGGAAATAACTTAGATATTAATCACCATAGGACTATGATTAATAATTATTAACCACAGATGGACTATTTCTTTGGGTTTTTTCTTCCCATTTTCTTTCTCACTACAACTGGATGATTGGGTATTTATAATACGGATTTCAAGGAGACATTGATGGTTAACGATGGAGGAAACCCCATAGGACAGCTGTTCTAATGGGACCAACAGTTGCTTTTGATTTCAAGCCCCCAACGTTTGTGTAAGGATTTCTTGGGGATGGCAGGATCTTTAGATCCAAATGCCTGTTCTTAATTCCTAGTTCTTGGCTTCAGATATAAATACTTCTAACAGAAAGGGTTTTCTGATAAAATTTAAGTATCAACTTAGCTACTTTCCTGATTATCAGCAGTTCCAAATAATTGGTATTTGAAATGGGGCTTTGGTGTATATGATAGGATTTATGTTAACTGTGTACCTTTTTCTGAGATGGAATTTTTGGGTTTATGTTAGCATAAATATTAGCTAGCATAGAAATAACATATACAAGCATTCTGCTGCTGATTATAGATGTTTTCTCCATGACTGAGAGTCTAGCAGAATTTTAAAGTGAAGGAAATTTTCTTGGCTATGTGGGGGAGATACAAAGCAGTGACATTTCTAGATAGAGATATATTGCAACTGTAAGACAAGGTTGCTTCCTGGTAGGTATGTGGAAATGCTGGAAAATAGGCACATCCTTTAAAAAATAGATACATTTTTAAACGAATGATGGTGTTTGTACAGCATATTTTTGGTGTTAAGTTTTAGTTTTATTTTTTATTGGGGAAGTTGTAGTTTTACAGAAAAATCATGTATAAAATACAGAGTTCCCATATACCACTTTATTATTAACATCCACCTTGCATTAGTGTGGTACATTTGGTACAATTCATGTACAGCATATTTCTTGATCACTTCCTATATGTAGGCATAGTGCTAGGTGGTATAGCTTAGTTATCATGACCCTGTATTAAGAGACCTCTATTTTGCACTGCACAGGTAGTTAACATAGCAGATGTGAGACTGCTGTCCTATAAAGGCCTGCTTACAAGCCTGAAATCTGGGAACTTTAGGCTGGTATCATTCCCTAATAGTGAGGGTGGTTCACTGTGCCTACACTACACTGTTTGTGCAAACTCTGGTTTATGCTGAATACCTGCATCCTTATGGGAGTCTGAAATTTTGGTACATGCTAGGGAGAGGTACCTATTTGCAATCCCCAGTGAAAACCTTGGTCAGAAACATTGCACACTTTGTTGTATTCGGTTCCTAGGATAGGAGTATACTGTGTGCTCCCTCCTGGGAGGGACAAAACATAAGGAAACCTGCTCGGGACTTTTTCTTCTTAATATGCTGCTGTGTATCGTTTCTCTGTAATAAATCTTCGCCCTGAGTACAACTATATGCTGAGTCCTTTGCCCTGAAAATGGAGGTGGTCAACCTCTAGTGAGCTTAGTGTGCCTCAGAATATCATATCTTGACCTTTGTGCCCTCATCTTTGGTTTGGAGATGCTTGCTAAGGTATTTGCCAGCAAGTTGTTGCTCAGCATAGCCATAAGCATATACATGTAGCTCAGTGGGGTACAACATGATATAGGGAGTATGAACTTTCATTCAGTGAGATATTAAGTTTAGGTAACAACTTATGATTTCTGTACTGGCTTTTTGATGATTGTACAAAACCTTTTGGGACTACCAGTTAGGTTAATGTGTGAGGATCATTTGTTTCATTTAATGCACATTTAAAACTTTATAATGTAGTGTTTTTTTTTTTAAATGATATATTTTTAATGTGAGTACTATTTTTTAAAAGCAGTTTTATTGAGATATATTTGCATACCATACGATCTATCCAAAGTGTATAATTGATGACTTTTAGTATAATCACAATATTGTGCATTCATCACCACAAAAAATTTTAGAACAATTTCATTGAATTCCATACCCCTTAGCAGTCACCTCTCAATCCCTCTATCCTTCTCCAGCCCTACATAACCACTAATCTAATTTCATCTTTATAAATTTATATTTACATTTTATATAAATGGTATTATACAATATGTAGTACTTTGTGTCTGGTTTCTTTCATTTAGCATTTTTTTTTGTCCTTGATATTATCATCTTGTAACATTAACATACATTTGTTCAGTTTCAAATAAAAACAGTCTTATATTTAATATTACTCATATTTATATTTCACATGAGGTTTTACTATGCTATACAGTCCCATGTTACATTTTTTAGCTTTTCCTTTTAGTAATATACATGGCCTTAGACTTTCCCTTTCAACCACTGTCATACCCATATAATAGAACTGTTAATTACAAACATTATGTTGTGCTTTCACCTTTTCTATTCATTTCCAAATTTAACACACATCCTTTTTAGTTCTGCACAAGTTAACCCTCGGCTTTCCATTCTCTAACCTATTCTATTTTCTGGTGACACATATTCAGGTTAACTCCATGAGATTATACAATATATTTAATTCATAGTAGCACAGTAATACCATATTTGCCTTTTTGTGTCTGGCTTGCTTCACTCAGTGTAATGTCTTCCAGGTTCATCCATGTTTGTCATATGCTGTATGACTTCATTTCTTCTTACAGCTGCATAATATTCCATTATTTGTGTGTGTGTGTGTGTGTGTGTGTATAGCACAGTTTATCCATTCATCGGTTGATGGACACTGGGTTGTTTCCATCTTTCGGCAAACATGAATAACGCCATAATGAACATCGCTGTGCAGATGTCTGTTCGTGTTACTGCTCTCTGGGTATATACCCGGTAGTGGTATTGCTGGGTTGTGTGGCAGGTCTATATTCAACTTCCTTAGGAACTGCCAAACAGTCCTCCACAGTGGCTGTACCATTTTACATTCCTACCAACAGGGAATAAGCGTTCCTATCTCTCCACATTCTTTCCAACACTTGTCTTTTTAATAGTGGCCATTCTGATAGGCGTGAAATGATCTTATAGTTTTGATTTGCATTTCCTTAATTGCTGGTGATGTTGAACATGTTTTCTGTGGTTTTTTTTTTTTTTTTTTTTACCATATGTATTTCTTCTTTGGACAAATGTCTATTTGTTTTTTAATCAGGTAGTTTGTCTTTTTATTGTTGAGGATCTTTTTATATATCATGGATATTGAAATCTTATTGGATATGTGATTTCCAAATATATTCTCCCATGGAGTCGGCTGCCTTTTTACCCTTTTGGCAAAGTCCTTTGTGGTACAAAGTGTTTAATTTTGAGAGGTCCTATTTATGTTTTTTTCTTTTGTTGCTTGTGCTTTGGGTGTAAGGTCCAAGAAACCACTGCCTATCAGAAGATCTTGAAGCTGTTTCCCTATATTTTCTTCTTGTAGTTTATGGTCCTGGCTTATATATTTAGTTAGGTCTTTAATCCATTTTGAGGTGATTCTTTTGAGATAAGGGACCTCTTTTACTCTTCTATTTATGGATATCCAGTTCTCCTGGCACCATTTATTGAAGAGAATGTTTTGTCCCTTTAACTTGCCTGTGGTAGGTTTGTCTAAAACCATTTGGCTGTAGAGGTGAGGATTTATTTCTGGACTCTCTATTTCATTGATGTGTCTATCTTTATGCCAGTACCACGCTGTTTTGACCAATGTTGCTTCGTAATATGTTTCAAGATCAGGCAGTGAAATTCCTCCCACATAGCTCATTCTTTTAGAATGCTTTTGACCATTTAGGTGTACTTTCCCTTCCAAATGAATTTGGTAATTGTCTTTTTTATTTCTGTAATTAGGCTGTTAGAATTTTGATTGGTATTGCATTGACTCTACAAATCAGTTTGGGTAGGACTGACATCTTCATGATACTTAGCCTTCCAATCCTAGAACTTGGAATGTCTTTTAATTTGTTTAGGTCTTCACTGATTTCTTTTAGCATTGTTTTGTAGTTTTCTGCATAAAAGTCCTGTACTTCTTTGGTTAAATTGATTCCAAGGTGTTTGAGTCTTTTTGTTGCTATTGTAAATGGATTTTTTCCCCTGAAAATCCTCCTCAGATTGTTCAATACTAATGTAGAGAAACATTACTGATTTTTTGTGTGTCGAGCTTGTATCGTGCCACTTTGTAGAACTTATTAGCTCAAGTAGCTTTGTGGACATTACAGAATTTCTAAATATAGAATCATGTCATCCACAAATAGTGAGAGTTTTACTTCATCAGTTCCTTTTTGGATGCCTTTTATCTATTTATTTGTTTTTTGTCAAATTGTTTTAGCTAGAACTTCTAGCTTAATGTTGAATAACTGGTGACAGTGGGCATCCTTGTCTTGTTCCTGATCTTAGAGGGAACGCTTTCAACCTTTCCCCACTGAGTATGATGTTGGCTATGGGTTTTTCATATATGCCCTTTATCACATTGAGGGATTTTCCTTCTATTCCTATCTTTCAAAGTGTTTTTATCAGGAAAGGATGATGGAGTTTGTCCAGTGCCTTTTCTGCATCAATTGATATGATCATGTGTTTTTTTTTCCCTTCAATTTGTTAATGTGGTATAATATTATGTTAATTGATTTTTCTTATGTTAAACCACCCTTGCATATCAGGAATAAATCCCACTCGGTCATGATGTATAAGTCTTTTGATATGCTCTTGGGTTTTATTTGCAAGTATTTTGTTTAGAAAATTTGCATCTATGCTCATTAGAGCGATTGTACTGTAATTTTCTTGTAGTATCTTTTTCTGGCTTTGGTATTAGGGTGATGTTGGCTTCATAAAATGTGTTGGGTAATTTTCCCTTCTCTTCAGTATTTCAGAAGAGTTTAAATAGGATTGGTGTTAATTCTTCTCAAAATGCTTTGTAGAATTCACCTGTGAAGCCATCTGGTCCTGGACTTTGCTTTGTTGGGAGATTTTTGATGGCTGATTCAATCTTTTTAAATGTGATTGGTTTGTTGAGTTCTTGTATTTCTTCTAGCGTCAGTGTAGGTTGTTTGTGCATTTCTAGGAATTTGTCCATTTCATCTAGGTTGTCTAGTTGGCAACAGTTTTGCATAAGATCCTTTTATGATCCTTTTTATTTCTGTGGAGTGAGTCATAACTTCCCCCTTTTATTTCTGATTCTATTTATTTGCATTTTCTTTCTTGAATCTTCTCAGAGAACCAGCTTTTGATTTTGTTGATTTTTCTTTGTTGTTTCTTTGTTCTCAATTTAATTTATTTCTGCTCTAATCTTTATTAATTCTTTTCTTCTGCTTGCTTTGGGAGTGGCTTGCAGTTCTTTTTCTAGCTTCTCCAGTTATTCACCTAGATCTTTGATTTGAGCTCTTTCTTCTTTTTTAATATAGGCGTTTAGGGCTATAATTTCTCTCTAAGCACTGCCTTTGCTGCATCCCATAAGTTTTGATAAGTTGTGTTCTTGTTTTCATTCATCTCAATATATTTACTATCTTCAATTAAAATTTCTTCTTTGAACCTATGGCTGTTTAGGAGTTTGTTGTTCAGCCTTCACACATTGGAGAATTTCCCCCTCTCCCATCTATTATTGATTGCCAATGTCATTTCCATTATGATCTGAGAAGGTGCTTTGTATAATTTTAGTCTTTTTGTATTTATTGAGACCTGCTTTGTGACCTATCATTTGGTCTATCCTGGAAAAAGATCTAAGAGCACTTGAGAAGAATGTATAACCTACAGATTTGGGATGCAACGTTCTGTGTATGTCTGTTAGGTCTACCTCATTTATCATATTGTTCAAGTTCTGTTTTCTTGTTGATCTGTTAACATTTTTTTCAGTCTTTTTTTCTTTTAGTGCAATTTGGATGATTTCTATTGATCCGTCCATAAGGTCACTGATTATTTCTTTTCTTGTATCCAATCTGTTGTGCCCAGTCCCATCCAGTGAACTTTTGATTTCAGATATTGTATTTCTCAGTTCTAGGATTTACTTTTGGTTCTCCAAATATTTCTGGAAATTTTCCATCTTTCATTCATTGTATCCATCTTCTTTTGTTGATATCTTAAAAGAGGTGTTTATCAGAATTATTTTAAAATCCCTGTCTGATAATTCTAACATCTGGCTTCTCTGTGGGTCTGTTCTATTGACTACTTTTTCTCTTGCTTCTTCACATGATTTAGAATTTGTCTACCTCATATTGTGTCTTAAAGAACAGCTGAACTTGAAGTAGATAATGTATATCTATCTCCTCCCTACCTCCCTCTGTTCCTCTGTCCCTTTGTCCCATCCTTCTTTAATCAAGAGAGAGAATGCTCTTTCCTCATTGAGGCAACGAGGGTGATGGACTTATCAGTTTGATCTAGTCAGGAACTGGTTTGGTGTCAGATTGTGGTTTTAATTTCTCTGGCACAGGGTTTCTTAACCTTGGCATTTTTAGGCCTGGATAATTATTTGTCTTTCATTAATGTCTTTCAGGGCTGTCCTGTGCATTATAGGATATTTAGCAGCCTTTCTGCTTCTACTCATTGTTGCTAGTAGCACCCCCTCATCCCCCCAGCTGAGACAGCCAAAAATATCTCCATATATTGCTAAGTGTCCCCTGGGGCAAAATTGTCCCTTTTTGAGAACCACTCTCTAGTGGCTTCTTAAAATAAAAAAAACTAGCAATCTAAGGAGATAGTTCTTGTTTTTTTTTGGTCCTGCTGCCAACTTCTCTGTAGCCACAGGGTTGATCTTGCTCTTACGAAAGCTGAATTCAGATTTGCTTAAAGGTTTTGGTTGGGCTTAGTTGACCACCGGCTTCAAAGGCTTTGAAGTTGAGGCCAGTCCTCTCTTTCTAGAGCAGCTTGGGACCAAACATCCTAAGACTGTTAGGGCCTTGAAATCTTGAGGCCTCACGACTAGTAAACTATGAAATCAGGAGATTTCCTTCCAGCCTGGCCCCAGCCTCTGCTTCCTTAACAAAATTTCCATGTAAGAGAATTACTTTGTGTAAATATTTTTGCCCTGGGATCCCTAGATTTAAATTCTACACATGTGCTCACAGGTTCTTCAGAAGTTTGGCTGGTTATTTTCTTATTCAAACAAAAGCAGTGCTTCTGGCAGGCTTGCTCTTCTACCTGCCCTGTGCTGATCTTCAGCCAGTGGCCCCAGGTGGGGAAGCATCCTCTATCCCTTGCTTTGGAGTTTAGTTTCTTTAGATTTCTCTGAGTCCACAGTTCTCCAATGGCTTTAAAGAAAAGTATAATTTTTTTTTTGTTATTGTTTCTGTTGATTTTTGTTGTTTTCTGCTGAATGAAGGTTTTTCATGTTCTTCTACATTTTAACCAGAAGTAGAACTTTTCTTTTTATTTGCTAATTTTCATTAAATGTATTTCAATGTTTAAACATTTTTTTAATTGATTCAGATTTACTCCGTGGGTCTATTTCAGACATGGGCTATAATAATCAAAATGTGCACATTTAAATTACATGCATTTCTTTTGAACATCATGAAGGAAAGAAGGGAAGAGTAGTAAAAATAGCACTTAAATATTTTATTTTATTTTTTTATTTTTTTTAAAACATTATTCTTTTTTTTTAAAGATTTTATTTATTTATTCATTTATCCCCCCCTTTCTGCTTGTGCTCGCTGGGTCAGCTAACCATGCAATGCGGGCGGGCTTGCCTTCACCAGGAGGCCCCGGGAACCAAACCCGGGGCCTCCCATATGGTAAACGGGAGCCCTACTGATTGAGCCACAGCCGCTTCCCCACTTAAATATTTTAAGATGGGATTTATACACTGTAAGGCTCAAAGGTAAAAGTTTTTATTACAATTATATTGTCATAATATTTTGAACAAGAAATAGAGTTAGAACTGAGTTGTGTGTGATGTCATTGTGCATTTTAGACAGACTTGCCTTCATAATGGTAGCAGTTTGATTTCTTCTAGGATCTAAGTAAAGTGGGACATGGGTAGAACAGCAGCCTGCTTTCCAGTTTATAAGTATGTGCATGGTACATCAGTGGTTTTTAATGTGTGGTTGCTTGTTTGAATTGTTTTTCATAGCGAGAGATCCTGAGAAGTCATTAGCAGTGGTTGGTGGAGTGAATGTTTCTCCACTGTTATATTTTCCTTAGTAAGTGTGTAGTCTGTATGAGTTTGTGCGCATACCTGTGTATACCTTTGCCTATTGTGGTCATGTGGGTCTCTGGTTAGGTATGGTTGGATATGGTATCTCATTTGTATATTTTACCAGGGGCTTGCAGACTTTTTAGATGTGTCAGTGATGTACACAAGGAGAGGTCACATTGGTCCCTTTATACGATATATTTAGCAGTATTTTTTATTACTTTTCCTGTATGAAGAGTGTTAGATATCTTATCACATCAGGGTAAGGTCCAAGAAGGGAAAATATTTTGGGGGTTTTGGTTGCTGGAAATACTGTTGAAAATCTTCTATAGTTGAACATGATGTGGTGAGTATTAAATTGGGTCTTATTGACTCTGGAGATTAAGAGGTTAGAACAATATCACATTGATGGTGTCTGAAGAAAGAATAATTTGAGAAATTATTTTAATGTAATTTCTAATGTGGTCATTAATTTTTAAAAGTACAAACTGGTTTGACCCTTTGTAACCAATTAAAATATTTTGAATTGACCATTTTTAATGTATAGTCAGTGGGAAGGTTAGGCATATCTATTGCTTATTATTTTCCCAGCTAAAAATAAAAAAAGGTAACCAAATTGCAGTTTAAAAGCTGCCATTAATGGACTTAGAGATAATTAGAAAGTTTTGTGGGCTGTGAGACTGGAGAATTGAATTGAATAAAGGCTAAATTAAAATTTGAAACTAATTATAATCCTGTGTGTTAAATGCTGTAATTAAAACCCGGTTGCCAAATAGTGTTTGCTTTTAGAATTGAACCGTATATATATGAATGTAGAAAAATGAAATCAGTGCTTTGTAGCAAAATAGGTAAGGTTTAGGGAATCTTTTTCTCCTTTCTGTGTTTTAGTTAAATGAAAGTAAAGGTTGATTTAGGTATTTGTTGCCTTAAAATATTTATTCTGCTTTAGTTTATTCACCTTTCAAAGTGTTTTGATCCATAGCAATTGAGAAAAATTTCCCTCTGTTTTTTTTTTTTTTTAGCCATCTACACCCCCTTTAATAAAATGATCTCCTTTAGAGACATGGGGCAGAAACTCTAGGGCTAATTTTGGCTTTTTGGGGCCATTATGTGAGGATGGGAAACTTCCTTTAAGTAAGGCAGGGGATATAAATATAGTTTTATAAGGCTGTATACTGTGATGTACTTTACCACTTAAAAGTGATTCTCTTTAGAGCTTGCAATTTGAGGTACTCATGAAACCAAGCTCTTATGTTTTTTATAAAAATGCCTAAATGAAAATAGAAGCTGTGGAAATGGAAAGTAGGCAAACGTTAATCTTTTTATGCTTTTATTTGGGGGTGGGGTGGAAGATGGTCGTTTATATATAACTTTTTTTCCCCTCAAGAGTACTGGGAGGTAAAATAATTTCAGCAATATTCCAGTTCAGCCTTACTTGCTTTGCTGCATTTGTGGATCCCAGATTTTTTGGTGAGTAATTTAGGCAGGTCCACTAGGGGACAGCAGAGGCCAAACCTTGGCATTGCATACTCCCTGAAAGCAGTTTAGATCTCAACACGCAAATATTAAGATGGAAGCTAGTTTAAAACTTGTAATGTGATAACTTGTGAAAAATTCATGGCTTGTGGAAAATACTGGTACTTTATGGAATAGATAACAACATAACTTTGCATCTTGAAGCATTGAGGAGCTGGGATAGATTATAGGCAGTGTAGCTATAGAGATAGAGAAAGGGCTGGTATTTCTTAGGAATCTGTTGTTTGTCGGCACTTACTCCCTTGCTTCTCTACTGTCTGTTCTCAATAAGCAGGCACAGTAAGTCAGATCATGTCACCCCTCTGGTGGCTTCCCATTCTACTTAGAGTAAAGCCAATGACCTACTGGGTCCTATACTCTTCTCCTCCTCCTTCATTTCTTATTATTCAACTATCAGCATGGCTGACTTTCCTACCCTCCCTCAACCACTTCTCATCACCCTGCTCTACTTTTTCTTTTTTTCCATAGCACTTATTGTCTTCAAATATACTAGGGTGTTTCTTATTTTTATTGCTTACTGTTTCTCTTTCTCCATAAAAGCAGGGTTTTTGTCTATTTCATTCATGTTCCCTAAGTGCTTACAACAGGGAGTGGCAAATAGACACTTTTGATAAGACAAAGAATTGGATTCTCAAATCAGACTCAGGAGTCAGGGATCATTCCTAATATATTAATCATCTACTGCTGTGTAAAAAATTACCCTACACCTCAGTGGCTTAAAGCAGTGAATGAATATTATCCTACAGGTTTTCTGAGTTAGGAATTGGGGCATGTCTTATTAGCTGGTTCCTCTGGCTCTTAGTCTATCCCAAGGCTCCAATCAAGGCACCACGTGGTACTGCAGTCATTTTAAAGCTTGACTGGAGGCGGATCAGTTTCCAAGCTCACTCAAGTGGTTGATGGCAGGATTCATTTCTTCCCAGGCTATTGCTGGAGGCCTCTCTCATTTCTTCTTCAGGTGGTTCTCTCCATAGGGCTGGCCTCATCAGATAGAGCACATGAAAAGGCCAGGGAGAGTAAGATGGAAGCTGCAGTGTCTTTCATGACCCAGTCTTGAAAGCCACACCCTGTGTTATCTGTAGTGTCCTGGTGGTTATACAAGGCAGCCCTATTTGGTGTGGTGGCGACTTTTTAAGGGTGTGAAAATTAGCAGGAGGTGGAGATCATTGGGGAGCCATTTTAGAAGCTGTCTACCACATCCAGTATCGAACTTTAGTAGTTGCAAGGAGAAGAGTAATTACAAGGTATATATGAAGCAGGGAGAGGTCTGGGACTTCTAATGCAGAACACAGTGCCCCAGATTTTACCAGAGACCTACCCCTTGAATCTATAGATTAAACAAACCTGGTACATCCTGTTAAATGCATTTCATAGATAAGTACTCTCATGATAGTACATACCATATGTTTCCCAGGAGGTCTCTCATTAGCATTTTACAAGGAGACTTGACTATTACTTTCTTTTACTTTTTCTTTTTCTTTCTTTCTTCTCCCGGGCTCCCCTCTCCCTCACCCACAAAAGGAAGATGGATTGCAGCTTAACCATTTACTTCTTAACACTTAATATTTGTTGAGTGAGTAAATGAATGAACTGAAACAACCCTATGAAGAAGGTTTTCTTATTTACATAACTCTTTCTTAGAAACTCTGGGGTAAAATGTGTCCTGGATCACTCAGTTTAGAAAGTACTGGGGCTGGGATTTATACTTATTTCTTTCTAACTCTAGAATGCATTGTTCTTGCCAGTGTGCCCGGTTTGCTAATCTCCATCAAGTCATCCAGAATACATGAAAGCTAGGTACTTGGGAAAGGAAGGCAGATGTCTTTATTTAAATTTGCTGCCATTTGTTCTCATGAAGATAAATAAAAAATATATGCATGTTCCTTTTTTGTTTATTTGAGCTATGAGAGACAGCTGTCCTATAGTTGATCAAATACTGGCCTTAAAATTAAGGAAACTTTTGAACTTGGCTTTGTCACCTAATGACTAATCTTTGGACTACCTCTTACCTTTCTAAGCCTCAGTTTCTTCTCCTGTAAAACAGGGTTAATCATATCTAGTTCTTAGTTATTCTTCAAAGTATTATTTTAGATAGTTTTAGAGAACCTCTGTTTAGATTTTGAGGTAATTTTAGATAAACCTCTCTTATTTAAGACTTGCATTTTCTTTTTATTCTTGATCTATTAACATTTATGATATTTTCCCTCTAAATTTCTTGTGTGTATGTTGGTGTGTGGGACAGTTAATACAGTATGATTTCTACCTTTTTCCCTGTGAACACCATAAATCCGTGTTCTTAATCAGTTTGTTAGAAGCTTTCTATGCATTAGTCTACTTGGTTTCTTTTCAACTGTTTTGTGGTGAACTTTGTCAAACCCTTGAGCCCATCATGGTACGCCTGCTCAAGTTTCCGAGGTCCTGGGCTGCACATGGCTTTCTTTTTCCCAGAATATTTCCAATCTGTTTTTTTTTCTTTGAATCCATTGTAGAATCCTTAGACATTCTGTAAGTCAGAGATACCCTTTCTCCTGGTATAAGCTCTTCTTTGTACCCATGTTGTGCATGAGGAACAGAACAGTTGGCCTCTGATTCCTTCTGGCTGTCTTTCTGCATCACTGTTCTCCCCACATGACATGACATTTGTGGGGATGGTTGCCACAGGTAAGGCTTAGGTATACGGAGACTAGAAGGAGAAAAAGGTATGGGGGAAAAAAAGAGTGACTTTGGAATAGCAGAGTATAATTAACAATTGTCTCCATTTTTACATCTCTTGATTATACTTGTATTGTGAACAATGACGAGTATGTTAATAGAATCAAAGTTGTAGAATTTTAGTTCTAGAAGGACATAGATGATCTAATTCAAATTTTATAATTTATAAATAAAAAATTCTAATATATGGGCATAAATTGACTTGTCTAAAGGTATACAGCTAATTAATAGCACAACTGGGGCTTGAATCCATGTCTTTTGAATGCAAATCCAGTGTTTTGTCTGCATCTTCTAGTGATTTGTTTGCATTTATTATTTACCAAATATTTATTGAGCAACTATTAGGTACAAATGCTAGAGAGAATTCATATGTCCTCAAATTTAATTTTCTAGATAAGAAAATACACCAATATTGGTAATACTAGGATGTGTGTTAGTATTCTTTTTTTTTTTTTTTTTTTTTAACTGGGAGGTCACGGGGATCGAACCCGGGTCCCTCCATATGGGAGACGGATGCCCAACCATTTGAGCCACATCCGTCCCACCACCCAGGATGTGTATTTAATGAAGTAAAAATAGAAAAGATTTAGGTTTCAAAAGCATATAGAGAAAGTTTGTCTTTAATTCATTTTTAAAACTGGTATTTTATTACAAAAGTAATACTTATTAATTATATCGACCTTAGACAATAATGACAAAACAATTAAAATGACCCAAAACCTACCACTCAGAAAACTTTTCCTGTGTGTGTATCCTTTTAAATTACAGAAATGGAAATGTTCTAATACATTCTCTTGTAACCTGATTTGTAAACTGGAAAACCAAGCTGGGAGAACTGAGGGTGGCTAGGCAGTCGTGAACAGCCAGTTCATGCTACAGCAGTAGTTGGAGATATGAATGAATAAAGTTTAAGGGACAGATGATTCAGCTAGAATGGAGTTTAAGTGTTGGGAAATCTGAATTGAAGTAGTTAAGGATTAATAAATTAAAAGGTAATTTATTGCTAGAATGGCAGGGCTTTTTTCTTCCCTTTGGCCATAATTTGTTTCAAGGTTATTCCAATGGAAAAGTTACCATGTGACTCCAGTCCAATGGTCTGGATCTCCTATTTCAGCTGCAGGATGTGAAGCTAAGCTTCCTGTTATCAGTTAGACAATTATAATTAATCTAATGTGAGGATATTTGTTTTTAGAGGAAATCCTGGTGTAGTTGAAAAAGCAATGAATGGGAAATTTAAAGTCTCTGATGTATAGTAACGAGCTTATTTAGGTCAACTATTTGGCTTGTCAGGAATGTTTCTTTTTTTTTTTTTTTTAATTTGCTTCCTTTGCTGATTGCATGTTTTTTTTTTTTTTTAACCCATCATAAATTCTAAAGAGTTGTATAAATGTAAAGTGGTATTAATACTGATGACCAAAATGAAATTTTGTTATGTTTCAGATTTGGCACTTTCTATACAATGCCTAGAATGTCTCTTAAAATAATCTGTCTAAATATATGGGCTTTTAAAATGTAATTCTTGTGAAGAATGCTTTTTCCTTATACATATATTTATACTTGGATATTGCTTTTGAAATCTAAAAGCTAGCTCATGGGTAAACAGACTTTATTCTTTATTTTTGTAAGCATTGGGGAAAAAAAGTAAAATGTGCTTATGCTTTCCTTTTAAAAGTGCTTTTTTTCTTGAAATAATAGCTTACTGGAAATGTTTGGGTGTTGGTGTATGGGAGACAATTTGTGCTTTATATTGTTTCTGGGAAAAGGTTTGTATAATGTAAAATGGGTAAAATGGCCTGTGATGCTTGTTTTTTTTTTTTTTTTTTTTTTTTAAGAGGTATGGGGGATTGAACCTGGGACCTCGTACATGCAAAGCAGGTGCTCAGCCATGGAGCTACACTCGCTCCCCAAGTGATGTTCTTTTGAATAGATGCCTGTGTTGTGGGACTTGGTTGGGGGTACTTTTTTTTTCTTCCATTTTCTTTGGGGATTTTTTTCTTTTAAATTTCAGTGTTGTGGTCTGTTTTAACCATGTCTAGCCTTTCATATATATTCATTTAGCTGTAGTTCTAAAAGGTTTAGGTGTGGCCCCTTTGTGACCAGTCCTGATTCATTCTTCTAGGTTCCCTCTGTATGCATGAGCATGATGAATAGATAAGGTAGACATAGGTGATTAAACTTGTTACTCCTACATGAGTCAGTCAGAAGATCGGAGATCATTCAGTGGGTGTCTTTGATCTCCTAGAGACTTCTCTTTTTCCTCCTTTGCCACAGTTCTTGCCCTGTGTAGCCTTGGAGGCCTATTTATTTCATGTTCACATGACTGAATTTGAATATAGAATATTGAAAAGGGTTTGTTTTCCTTCAATCCACTGTTCTTCCTCTTTCCTAAATGTTCCTATTTCGGCCACACAAAATAGGCTTTTCACTGTTGAAGGTAACTCTTCTTGTCTCAAGAGTCTGGCTGCCTCGAGGGCATTTTTCTAAGTGCATGTGTAGTGGTCTCTGTTGGTTTGCAGAAAGGCACGAAATTCACTGACGCCTTAGGTTTGTCCCCTCTGTGCTTTAATCTGTCCTTAGTGAGGATTTGGGGCTTTAGAAGTTGTGATTTCACTTAAATATCTTGTGTGTTCAGGGTATCACCACACCTCTTTGATATACTAATAAATTCTTTGCAGGTGGTTTACCTCAACACTGCTGGGGGCAGTGTGTGTGTGTGTGTGTGTGTGTTTTAAATTCATCTTTCTTCATGGTAAATGGCCTTTTCTTTTCTATTCATCTTCAAGGCCCAGCTCAAATTCCATCAGCTATGGCATTTTTGTGTTTTTTTCTGGCTAACTGAATGGTCACTTTTCCCTTCTGAGTTTGTGGCACTGATTACCTGTGATTGTCCTTTGGCACTTATATGCTGCTCTGTGACTGTTCTCTTGTTTTTTTTTGTGTGTGTGTATTTGACTTTTCTACTTCACTAGGTTGTTACCTCACTGAAGACAGGGATATTCATCTTCTATTTCTTTGTGTTCTTTACTGTTTATGCCTGGCATAAAGTTTCTCAGTAAATAGCTTGTTATTTGGTAAATTATAAGAATTTATCCCTCATACATTATAGTATGACACTTGCAGAGACTACTTTGAGACTATGGTTTCTTTACTTAAAAATTTTTCCCTAATATTCAATTCTCTTTTTTACTTCTTGCAAATATAGCTGATACAAAGGTATATGTAAGTTGCACAAGAAGCTTAAGTAATTATAGGAGGCCTTTTGGCTCACTTAACTAAAAATTTCTACAAGTCCGGCATGAAATAAGGCTTTGCTAGGTGAGGATAGAGAAGTATATAGATTGGAGGCACAATTTTTACCTGAGCAGAAATCCATTTTTTTTTTTTTTTAGAACTCATGCATCTGAATAATTTTATTCTCTGGCTACAAGTAAATCCCCAAGAAGATGCATTGGTTTCCTCAATATATTGGATACCATGTTTATTAATGACTAATTACGGTTCTCCAGTGGCTTGAATGAGAAACTGTCCCTTGCTATAGGTAGAGAGATATTTAAGAAATGCTTTTTCATTTACTTGTTCCTTAGGATCTAGCTCTTCTGTTGTGGCACACCCTAAAAGTCATTATGAATTAAAACTAGTAATGAAAATTGGAAATGAGATATTCGGCACCCTGGTTTTCTGTTGTTATGAAAGGTTTTAAATCATGGTATTCCTAATATTTACAAATTAGGTGAACTTGCTTCCTTGTTACCTATTCATCAAAGTGTTAAAATTTAAAATGCAGATTGCATTGATGTAGAATAGATTTTGTTTCTTTTTGATTAGGTACAAAGAAGATGGTGAAGCTTTGTTAATTTTGCTTCCCTCAGAAGAAAAAGGGATGGTGCAGCAGCTTCTCCAAAAGAAAGTGCCTGTGAAGGAAATCAAGTAAGAACTATTTGTTGTCTTTATGTTAGGAAAATTAGGCCATGGAATTATTATGAGGGCTTAGAATTATGCTTAATTATGTACATCTAATAGCCACTCCTTCCTAATCCATCTAATTTGTGACCTTTTAAACTTATTTTAATTTTTTAATTACAACTTTTTCAGAAGCTGCTAGTAGAGAAAAGAAAGATGGAAAGGAAAATGTGTTAGCTTTTGGAAGCATAGGTAGTTGAAAGGATTAAACCTCTTAGATGAAATTATTTTTGAATTGCCTGCCCATTTTAGAAAATTGTGGTCTCCTGTTACTGAGGATGTATAGATTGAACATCAGTGGAATTGATCAGAATCTCACTTCCATTGGGGCCCTTAAGACTGTGTGATTTGCTTCAAATTAATGTGGGGAGGAGGTATGGGGGAAGGAGTGTGTAGGGGGTAGAAGAAACAAGATTGGTCATGAGTTGATAATTTTTGAAGCTGAGTGAATGTTTTCTATCTTTTAAAATTTTCCATAATTAAAAAAATAAAAGGCACTCTACCTACTGCCACCCACCATCACCCCAGCTTTGGATCAAGGCAGGTCAGTCTAAAATCAAGGAAGCAAGAGGGGTTGCTTTTGGAAATCTAGTGCCTTGTATGGGTTTCATTCTTTCCTGTAGCCTCCCTAGGCAGAGTTACAGAACATCTCTGTTGCCTAATTTCTAGATAGAGAAAGCATTATCTATATAGCCTTGGCCACTTGTTTGTTATTTGAAATTGATTTTATGACATTTGACTGAAAATGGCAATATTTATGAAAATGACCTTACATTTCATTTATTCCAGCTCATTGGCTACCTTTGTCCCACTGGAGGCTCCTTTCTATCTTTATTAAGAAGTAACTAATGCTAATTGTAATGATTACTTCCAGTATTTTTCATTCACTCAGCCTGGTATGCTCTTTAGAGAAAATGGCTGATCTTTCACTTTCTTTTTCCTTTTGTTATTCATAAAAGTTAAATTTATGCCCAGTGTAATATCATTTTAATCTGGTGTTCATATATGAGAAATATTATACATATAAAAATAATATAGAGGAAAATAAAGTGCTGCAAACTATTTTCTGTTTCTGAAATTGAGATGTCTTTGTTTACCTTTTATCTTCCTTTTGTTACAAAGAATCAACCCAGAAAAACTTATAGATGTTCAGAAAAAATTGGAATCATTTTTAGCCCAAGATCAAGATTTAAAAGAAAGAGCTCAAAGGGTAAGCAATTTTTTAATTGAATACCTTTGTTGGAATGAAACATATAAAGTTAAAACCATCCTTTTCTGCTGTTTCTAGCTTGCATGGTCATGCTTCAGTTATTCAAGTAGTATACTGTCCAGATAGAAAAGTTTATCTTATTCTGTAAATTTTCTAAAAGTATTTCTTAGAATGAGTTGGGAAAATATCTGTTTCTTAGCTATACTCTTGTCATAGACATATAGAAAATCCTTTTAAAGGTAACTTTTAGATGCACAGTAGCCCAGTTTCTAGCATATTTGATGCTGTCAACTTTTGATCTCTTCAGTAAAGTGACTCTTGATTGCACTTTTTTGACTATAATATTAATATCTTTATATATGAAGTTAAATTTCTAAAAAAATTTCAAAATTATCCTCGGGAATGAGGTTTTACTCTCAGTGTTAATCTAATGTTCCCAGATGGCTTTTCTGGACTTAGAAATCCTCTTAATTGGCAAATAAATGAAAGTGTTAGTTAAATTTACTTTTTGTTCTTAGAATGTTCAGCAGTGGATTCTTTGGAAAAGGAAGATTTGAAATTATTTTGCATTGCTTTTACAGCTATCCAGTGTTTGACTTAACAAATATTTGAGTCCCTAATATGAACTCTTCATTTCAATACTTTTATTGTTTTGTCTTGTGGTTATGAGATTTTTGTGCACCAACAATGAGATAGAGGATAGAGATTCAGAAGTCGGGTTCTGTTTGAGCAAATAGGTGAAGTGGGAGGAAGAAAATAAAGATCATATGGAGAGGGCATCCTAAGTAGATGGAGTAGCATGAGCAGAAAAATAGTCAACAGTCAGGCTTTTATGTTATGGTTAAAGAGCAAATCATATTTTTTGCTAATTAGTTTTATATTTTGTCAAATTAGCCATTACTGTTTTAAAATAATAGCATTAGTGATGGAAGCTAAAATTTGGAGTGATTGTTATGTGCCAGGCACCATCTTGGTCATGACATGGCTGTATTGCATGACAGTTTCATATGCATTGTTATTTAATACTCCTAGTTACTTATGAAGCAGATGATATTGTTTTGGTTTTACATATGAAAAAATGATAGCTTGAGAACATGAAAAAAAATTGTTCAGCATCACATAGCTTGTAAGTGTCAGATTTAAAACTTAAATCCAGGTCTGACTTCCTCGATCTACCATGCCATACCAGGAGAAATTAATTCCCAAATATACCAAAACCACTTATGACCAAAATGATGGATTATGCAAAGTTGGGCTTCTATAAGCTCTCCACCTAAAACCGAATGAAAAGGGTCTTTAAATAATTTGATTTTTTCTTTTTAAAATTTTTGGGCCTGCAATTTGTCAGTGTGAGCAAATTTTGCCTAGTAAAGCTACCTCAAGCTAGGAGTTAATTTTTATTTTAGAAACTTTGTAAAGGGTATGAACATTAAACACACACACATACACACAAACACACACACATACAGATGATTTCTGGTATGTTGTGATTTTATCACCTACCTAGAAGGTCATTCAATTATGAATCAGGAAATAAGAAACACTGGAAGTATGTTGTTTCATTGGTTTGTGCATACAACAGATGAGTCTTCCACACTAAATAAATGATGTGATTTATAGGGGGTCACGCATGGTTTAGCAGAATGACTAACTGTGTGCCAGCAGCAGCCAGACATCTAGTTTCATAGAAGTGATTTTCTAGCTTTTGATTATAATCTGGATAGAACCAAAATGATAAGCAACTGGGGTGATTTCTTTCTTTTTTTTGGGTATGTGTGTGTGTATGATTTCTTGTGGACAATTATAGGGAAAAAATTACTTTTGAACTGGTGCCATTGCTTTTAGAAACTTTGTAAACCCTGTAGAAAGGGTTTGAAAGTTTAGTTGGTTAAAATACGTGAGATTTAGAAAATATGGAAATGTAAATTAAACTTTACAAAAATTAAAAAATTAAATAGTAATTATTTGTATAGCTGTGTTTCATCATTGTTACTTATTTCATTTACAAACTGACAAAGGGTCAGGAACATGTTTACTTTTTGGTTTAGGTAGTTCTAGTATACAAATAAGCTTTTTAATTTTTTTTTACAAAAGAAAAAATTTTCAATTTCTAGAAATTATAATAAAAGTTTTAAAAAAGAACTTTTCCTGCCATGATTTTATTAAGCTTCATTTAATTAATACAGGAAAATTTTGCTTTAGAAATCTCATCTTCTGTTCTAATAATTATTATCAATAATAATAAACATTTATTCCAGAAGATATGCTAGGTGTTCTACATACATTTTCTCATTTAATTTTCATAACACTCCTCATTTTATAGATAAGGAAATGACATTTAGAAAAACAAGGAACTTGATTAATAAGATTTGGGACTTAGCGTAGATTCCAAATCCATATTATTTCAAAGACTATGTATTTTCCGTTGTACCTTATTGCAACTGACTGAGGTTAACTTCTAGAATAGCTTTTAGAGAAGTTGATATTCTGTGTTGAGTTGGCAAATTTTAAAGTCTTTTCTAATACTACAATTCTAAAATTAGGTCCTCTCTTTTTTTTTAATGTTGAATAGAGATATACTGAACCTTTCTGTGGTGTTTTTACTGCTGTTGAAACTATCCCTTTGGCTAACTTTTAAAACCATGTAAGTTTATTTTCCATTTCTGACTATTGTATGTCATACTTTAAAATTCTTATTTTACAGTGTTTTGTCTCCTACATACGTTCAGTGTATCTGATGAAGGATAAAGAAGTATTTGATGTGAGCAAGTTACCTCTACCTGAATATGCCCTGTAAGTATTCATAGTATAGCTGTAATTATGATTCCTCTAAGTCAGAGGGAATTTGTTCTAAACCTGGTTTTCTGAGAGTCCTAGTATAAACCACTCTGCCTCACCTTCAAAGAATCTGTTAAAGATCTGCAGAGAAAAAGTCTGTAAACTCTGTGAAAAGCTAGTTGAGTATTCAGTTCTTTTCAGGGGAAGTTTCTTATTTGTAAGTATAAATTCCTTTAAGTTATGTTGGCTATTTCCTATGGTATGGTCTTAAAGAAAATGGAAAGCAACTGATAAGTATTCCTTTAACTCTGTATATGTCTTTGTAGTCCTCTCTTGTCCTCTGAAAGGCTAGCCTGGATTGCCATCCACAATTCTTTTTATGGTTTTGATGCAGGTCACTTCACTAATTTTAGTCTGGTTTCCCATACTGCTTATTGCCTAAATACGTCTTTCTGTCTTGGTGTTTCTTCCAGGAATTCAGAGTTACTGTGGCAAGATGTCTGTGTTTAATAACCAAGATTACTCTTATACAAAAGGGGGTTATTATTTGAGGGATTATTTTTTTTAAACAAACTTTTTAGCTGTGAAAGAGGAGTATTTCAATGAGATCCTACCTGTGGAGAAAAGCATTGACTAAGTCATGTGTAAGGACCCTAGGGCTTCATCATACTTTGAATGACGGCACAAAATTTCTCCGGATGTAATGAAATATGTGCTAAAAGGCAAGACTTGTATGTTTGGCCTGCTCTCCAGGAATCTGAGTGCCTTTCCCTTTAAATTGAATCTAACAAAAACTTGTATCTGGGTCAGCTATTTTTCTTTCTTTAGTTTAGACTGTAACTTTAGTGTAACAGGTAATTTGTCATTTGTAACATTTTAGAAGCCTTTAATAGCAGAATAAGACCACTGACTTTCCATCTAGGTAATAGATGAAAAACTATACACCTCGGATAACATATTTTTGCTCATGTATCTGTTTATATACCAGTCTAGTGACTTCTGAATACGATCCATGGTTTGGGTTATTAGCTGATTGTGTGTGTGTGTGTGTGTGTGTGTTCTGTGTGATGCTCTTCCTGGTTTTCTGATTGATTTAGTTGGGATCTTAGAAAGCCAAGGTGTTTTACACTGCAGGGTCATATTTAGGAGAAATTTTGTTGCAGCAGTCTTCAGCGAGTTTAATTATTCACAGTTGAAGACTGCTGCTTCTTATTTGAGATGCTTAGAGAAGGCAGAAAGTTAATTCCTGAGCCTAAATTATTGGTACAGCTAAATTTGGTGTTTTCAGTTAATTTTTGTGGATGTTTAGATATGTAATTTCCTTGATGTATAATTTTCTTTAGAAGGCTTTGATACCTAAAGCAGGGCTGTGGAGGTAGTATATAATAAACGTTTTAAAAATCATTTTACTAAAGAGACATGTATTGAATAATGAATATGTACAGGGCATAGTGCCAAGTGTTAGAATTATCGATGCATAATATGTACTTTCTACCTTTCAGGAGCTTAGAGTTTTAGTAGCTGAGGAATATATATAAATGTAATTGTAACACATTGAGAGAAATGCTCTGATGGATATGAGTGTGTGATCCTAACCTCTAGATCCCACAACAGTAATAATGGTAACAGCAAGTGCTCAATAGTTGCTACCTATGTGCCAGGCACTATTTTAATTGCATTGCATTTATGAACTCATTTATTCTTATAGCAACCCTGTGAGGTAGGTACCATTATCACCTCATTTGGCAAATGAGAAAATGGAGAGATAGAGAGGTTAAGTAATGTTTCTGAGACCCTGTAGCTAATAAGAGCCAATATTTAAAATATAATAGTCCCATTTCTGAATCCGTACTTTTCACCACTACATGGTACTGCCACTCAGATTTTCTAAGCACCGTGTCATATAAGAAAAAGATTGTGGCTCCGTGTTGTTGTAATGTTAGCTGTTTGTTACAGCAGGCTTTGTTTTAAGATTTTATTTCCAGTTAATCAGTGGGAACTTAGTGCAAGCTGTTAGTTTTGATCCAAGCTGGAGCAGAACTGATGTTAAAGTGAATCTTGCTTGTAGAAGAAAAAAATTTTTTTCTTTTCTCCTTTTGGTCTCTGGCTTACAAAAATACTTTCTTTTTTGTAGAAGTGGTTGTGTCATATTCTGTTTTAGAGAGCTTGGTGTACAGTGGGGGACTATGATATCTGGAATTTGTTCTTTGCAAAAAACTTTGTTTTGTCCTTTCATGGCTATGTCTCTCCCAGTTTATTTAGTAATTACATTTTCAAAGTGCTGTCATATAGTTAGTAAATCTGATCTTTATAACAACTGTGAGATAAGCCTGGCAAGTATTGCCACATGTTGTGAGGAAGCTGAGGTCGAGAGAGTTAAACTGGAAATTGGTGGGCCTAGTAATTGCATCATTGTTGTCTTGTTTCTGGTCTAATGCTCTTTATTTTATTCCATATTAGCCTTCTTAAACAAAAACATCTCCAATGTTTTCTGACAGGTATTTATTTTTTTAAATTTTTGCTTGCCTTTTGGATCCTCTAACCTGTCAGGATTGAATTGTATCTTAGAGGAACATTTTCTTTTAAAAAAGCTCTGATGATAGATCTCCACTCTTGAGAAACTGTTTCATAATACCCATATACATACCATTAATGTATTGAGATAATTATTTTCATTTTTCCCATGTTAAGGTCTCTTGGTCTTGCTGTGGCACCCCGGGTGAGATTTCTTCAGAAAATGCAGAAACAGAACTCCAAAGAATTATTAATGAGCCAAGCCAATAAAGTAATTGAGCCAAGGGCTCCCTCCCTCACCAATGATGAAGTGGAAGAGTTTAGAGCCTATTTCAATGAGAAAATGTCCATCCTTCAGAAAGGTGGGAAAAAACCAGAAGAGACAGAGTACAGACTGGCAAATGGTATTAGTGATGAAGAAGAAGAAGACGAAGAGAAGGAAGATGGAGGAGAAATGGAAGAGAAAGTAGGAAAAACAAAAGGGTTTCAAGTCCAGTCTGTTCCTAACACAGATGATGTACAGAAGATCAAAGAAGTTCCTGGGCAGTTCATGGACAGAGAGGAGGAAGATGAAGATGGGCCTGATGCTGGTCTCTTTAAGGTGAAACGCTACAATGTGTTTGGGTTGGACCTTAAAGAGAATAAAACATTACAGGTAAGTTTACTCCCAATAGAGGTTCCTCTATTATTTCTCACTTCTTTTTACTGTGTGCTACTTGTCTTTTGGGAGCTATGGGAAAGTAAGAACTAGAAGAGAAACCTGTAAAATGACTCTTGGCAGCAAACTTTCCCTCCCACAATATTTAAACACAGAATAGGTGTCAAAGAGTTCTTGTGTGTGTGTGTGTATTTTTATACTTTGGGAACTTTAAGAGGTTGACCTCTTTAATCCTCTCATTTACTGGTTTTCTGATGCTGTGTTTTTAAAAGTAGCACGAGTCATGATCAGAGCATTAAGGACAGTGATGGGGTTCCATGACTTACGGTATGAGGATGCTTCATTATGATTCTTACCATCTTGCTGTCTGATTTAAATCATTATAATCTTCTTTACAATAATTTAAGCTCTCTGACCATGAATTTTACTCTTAATGAGACATTGGCGTTTGAGAACCAAGCCTGTATCTTAAGTAGAAAGTGAGCACTTCTTTTTAAAGGCTGCTGATGAAGGTTTATGAAAAGATTTCATGCAGGTCCTTTGTTTCTCTAGTACATATCTACTAGGAGCAACAAAAGAGACAATCCTGCTAAAGCACCTGTTTTCTGGAATGTTTGTAGGTACACAGTAAATGTGTTTTCCTTCACTCCTATTCTCCTTTATACTTTATAAGCCTTTATTCTTGATCGTTTCTTTAAAGAGAACTGAGTAAAAAATGAAGTCCAGCTTTTATTCTTTATACAATATTTAATAAAATTCTAATAGAGTATGAAGTACATATTAAATTGAGCCATGAAACTTAAAAAGGTGTTTCTTTAAGCAACTAAATAGTACTAAGAAAAGGTAGTGAACACAGTGAGCAGTTGGTACATGTAAGGCTACTCCGCTAAGTATTTCTAAACATTATCTCATTGAGTCTTTTAAACAACCTTATGAGGTGTAGGTACTGTTATCTCATTTTATAGGTGAAGGAAAAATCTGATGTACATATAGAATAAAATACTGGTGTACACAACTAGTAAGTGGCAAAATAGGAATTTGAATCTAGGTATTTTGACTTTAGTGACCAAGCTCTTGACCAAGAATCCTAAACTGTCCCCTGCTACTTCACATTTTTTTTTTTTTTTTTTTTTTTACCGGGAGGTCCTGGGGATCGAACCCAGGTCCCTCCATATGGGAGATGGACGCCCAACCAGTTGAGCCACATCCGACCCCAAGATTTTATTTATTTATTCATTTATCCCCCCCTTGATGCTTATGCTCACTGGGTCAGCTAACCGCGCCGTGTGGGCGGGCTTGCCTTCACCAGGAGGCCCCGGGAACCGAACCCGGGGCCTCCCATATGGTAAACGGGAGCCCTACTGATTAAGCCACAGCCGTTTCCGCTACTTCACATTAAATCATTTTAAGTCTGCAATTAAATCTCATTTTATCAAGTGAAATAAGCACAAGAAGCTTAGATTTTATTTTAACCTAGTTAGTCAAAACATTAAATTATTTTGATAATATTTTATAAGAATGATGTAAATAAACTGGAATTAAGTTAATATTTTAATAGTATATGAATGGTTCACATAAGTAAGGCATGTGTCTTAAGTATTAATAGCTCATCTGGCATTTAAAAAATGAAATTCATGTAGAAAAACTTTAAAAAAAAATAGGTTAAGGTGTAACTATAGCAAAATTTACCTTTTAAAAAGCGTACACTTTGAGTTTTGATAAATATTGCATAATGACTACCACAATCAAAAAATAAAACAATTCTGTCACTCCAAAATATTTCCTTGTGTCCTTCAAAGTCAAATACGGCCCCCACCCCCCATTTAAACCCTGGCAACTACCGATCTGATTTCTGCCCCTATAGTTTTAGTTTTTTTATAGTGACATACGTGTGTGTGTATATATATATATATATATATATATATGCAGTATGTAGCCTGGTTTCTTAGAGTAGTGTTATTGGGTGTATCAGTAGTTTGTTCCTTTGAATTGCTGAGTAGTATTCCATTGTATGGAGATCATAGACCCCAATCCTCCCATGGGCATTGGGTTGTTTCCAGTTTTTGGTGATTATGAAAAAAGTCAGTATAAACATTCTTTTTTTTTTTTTTTTTTTTTTTTTTTTAACTTCTCTTGGGTGTCTAGGAATGCAATTGCTGGGATTTATGGTAAGCATAGATTTAACTTTATAAGAAACTACCTATTTTCCAAATTGGTGGCTTCATTTTGTGTTTTGTATTTCATTTGCTTCACGTCCTTGACAGCTCTTGGAACTGTTAGTCTTTTTAATTTTAGCCAATCTATTAGGTATGTAGCATTATCTCATTGTAATTTTTAATTTGCATTTCCCTAAGGACTAAGGAGTAACATCTTTTCATGTGCCTATTTTCCATCCCTGTATCTTCTTTGAAATATCTGTTTAAATCTTTTGCTCTCTACCTTCCTCCCTTTTTTTTAAAAATTGTGTTGCTTATCTTATGGTTTAAGAGCTCTTTACATATTCTGAATACAAGTTCTTTATCATATACGTATTTTGCAAATATATGCTCTGTGGTTTGCCTTTGCATTTTCTTTTTTTTTCTTTACCAAATTGATTTTATTGATACATATTAATAAACCATATAATTCATCTAAAATGTACAATGTTATTTGATATAATTACATATTTGTGCACCACATACATATTTCTTTTCAATTAAATTTGCTGGATACATATATATATTTTTTGAATCATACAATATGTTACACAATATATTTGGTTCATAGTAACGCAGTCATGCAGTATTTGCCCTTTTGTGTCTGGCTTGCTTCACTTAGCCTAACGTCCTTTAGGTTCATCCATGTTGTCATATGCTTTATGACTTCATTTCTTCTTACAGCTGCATAGTCCATTGTGTGAATACACCACAGTTTGTTTATGCATTTATCAGTTGATGGACACCTGAGTTGTTTCCAACTTTTGGCAATCGTGAATAATGCTGCTGTGAACATTAGTGTGCAGATATTTGTTCTTGTCACTGCTCTCAGTTCTTCTGGGTATATACTCAGTAGTCGTGTTGCTGGGTCACGTGGCAAGTCTATATTAAGCTTCTTTAGGAACTGCCAAACAGTCCTCCACAGTGGCTGTACCATTCTGCATTTCCACCAACAGTGAATAAGCATTCCTATCTCTCCACATCCTCTCCAGCACTTGTAGTTCTCTGTCTTTTTAATAGTGGCCATTCTGATAGGTGTGAAATGATATCTCTTTGTAGTTTTGATTTGTCTTTGCATTTTCTTAGCTATGTCTTTCGAAAAGAAAAAGTTCTGAATTTTGAAGTCTGATTTGTCAATTTTTCTTTTAAAATTTACATTTTTGTCATATCTGACAAATCTATGGTTAACCAAAAGTCACAAAAATTTTCTCCTATATATTCTTCTACAAGTTTTATAGTTTTAGCACTTGTATTTAGGGCTAGGATCTATTTCTAGTTAACTTTTATATGTGGTGCTAGTGCTAGGTAAGGGTTGTTTTTTTTTCCTTCCTTTTTGCCATGTGGATGACCAGTTGATCCAGCACTAGTCTTTTGAAAAGACTACATTTTTTTTCTACTGAGTTTCCTTGATCTGTTGTTGAAAATCTATTGGCCATATTTGTGTGGATTGATTTCTGGTCTTAATTCTGATCTATATTTCTATTTTTTCACCAATAACACCTGTCTTGATGCATGTAACAGCTTTATAGGAACTCTTCAGTCTGGTGGTAAGAGATCTACACTTTATATATATTTTTTTCAAAATTGCTTGTTTTTTTTTTTTGACCATTGCATTTCCATATATATTTTTGAATCAGCTAGTTAATTTGTATAAAAAGCTTGCAGATATTTTTATTGAGATTGCATAGAGTCTATAAACAATTTGGGGAGAATTGACGTAGTAATGATATTGAATTTTTCATCCATGAACATGATATATCTCCATTTATTTAGGCAGTCCTTAATTTATTTTAGCAACATTTTATCATTTTAAGCACACATATCTTACACATATTTTGTTAGATTCATCTCTTATTATATCATGTTTTCAATGCTATTATAAGTGGTATTTCTAAAATTTCAATTTCCAATGGCATATTGTCAGTACATAAAAATACAAAAAAAGAGAAAAAAATACAATTGAGTTTTGTTTGCTGATCTTTTAGCTTTGGTGGCTCTTTTGGAGATTATTTGGGATGTTCTTTATAGATGATCATGTTATTTGTGAATAAAGATTGTTTCATTTCTTCCTTTCCAATCTATATGCATTCTACTTCATTTTCTTGCCTTATTGTACTGTCTGGGATCTCCAGCATAACACTAAATAGCGGTGATTAGAGTGGACATCCTGTAGACTTTCTGTAGATACCCTTTATTAGGTTAGAAAGTTCCATTCTATTCCTAGGTGGTTTAATGTGGTCATAAATGGATGGTGAATTTTGTCATGTACTTTTTTCTGCAGCTGTTGAGGTAATCATGTGGTTGTTTTCATTTAGTTTGTTGGTATGGTACATTGATTTTTAAAAAATGTCTAACTGACATTTTTTACCTGTGATAAACCACACTTAATCATGGTGTTTTTTATTTTTATTTTTAAAATCTATATTGCAGGATTCAACTTGGTAATATTTTGTTAAAGATTTTTGCCTCTTTGTTCTTGAGGGATATTGGTTTGTAGTTTCCTTGTAATGACTTTGGGTAAAAGACACATTTTCAAAGCTTTTGATATAATTTGTCAAATTATCCTTTAGATAGGCCATTTCAGTCATTGTCTTAAGTACTACATGTCTGGCCATTTACTCACACCAATAATGAATATCAACAACTTTTTTTTCTGTTTTGAAAAATAATTAGTGAGAAGTTAACTTATTTTTTTACTTTGTCTTTATGATATTAGTCTCTTTTCTGTTGATTTGCAAAATGTCTTAAACATTAAGGTTATCATTCCAATCTTTTAACTTTTTATAACCCCCTTCACACAAAATGTTCTATTTGCCTGCCTTCCCTTTGCTACTGAACTCTGAATTCCTTGAAAATATCGTGTTTACTGATAATTATATCTTCAGGGCCCGGTATAAGTCTGGCACCTATTGTAAATTCCACAAATGTTTCATGAATGAGTAAGTGAGTTATTTAATTTTTTATGTAGTCTTTTACTTGCATAGTTTTCTGTTTGCTATGACTTATATTTAGAATTCATATATATAGGGTTTATTCTTAGAAAACCTTATTTGGAAACTGTATATGGTGTATGTACCTGATTATCAAAAGGTATTGTTGAGCTTTATGAAAAAATGAACATAAATAGCTTATTTGACTTTAAGTGTGCCTGGGCAGGCCAAACTTTCTAATTTAGATATTAAACGATAGTGTCTAATAGTAATGATGTAAAATTCTGCTTACCAGGACTACACTTGTATGGTATACTGTCAAAAGTTCTATCTTTAAAGTACTTGCTCTTTTACTATAATAAATTGAAGTATTGTTATATATCTATTGAGAATATGAGAGACACTTTGGGGAGATTGGTAGGATTTTTGATATGCTCATCATGGAGTGCTTTTCTGTTTCTTCCTGCACATCCTTTAGTACCATACACAAACAGTGGACTTGCAGTTATTGGTTCTTTTGCTGAAATAGAATTGAAAGGCTTACTGCCATATTTTGCTGTGTCACTTAATCTTGTCAGCTGCACCTGTTACCTGCTTCTGAATTTTGTTCAATTCTTATTTGCACCCAGATTATCATCCTTTTAATTTGTCATCATATAGTTTTTTTTTTTTTTTTTTAAAGATTTTTATTTATTTATTCATTTATACCCCCCTTGCTGCTTGTGCTCGCTGGGTCAGCTAACCACGCCGTGCGAGCGGGCTTGCCTTCACCAGGAGGCCCCGGGAACCGAACCCAGGGCCTCCCATATGGTAAACGGGAGCCCTACTGATTGAGCCACAGCCGCTTCCCCATCATATAGTTTTTAAGGCATTTGATTTTTAGTGTGAGTCTGCATCCACGATCTTAACTGGCTTTCCATTTCGGACTTTGCTTACATTTTGTATTTTAGTATTGTACTGCAGCCATCACTTGCTAGAGGCTGCTTTTTTCCTTTATTATCTATTTTTAAGGCTAGACTTAATTAAGAGACTCAAACATACACAAAATGGGAAATAAATACCATAATTTACACATATCTACCACCGTATTACCCTTGAAAGACTTTTTTTCAGACACTACTACCTCTGTTCAAATACTTTTGTTGCTCTTGTTTTAGAATTGCCATTAGAGATAGCATACAGACACACAAGAGAACTGGTTTCATTACCTGATGGTCACAGGCTCTTCTCTTTGTCTTGATTATCTTTTTTCCTCCTTTCCTGCCTCCCTGGAAAAGGGAGAAGATTTGTAGAACTTAATTGAGGGTTGGAGCCAGGAGGAACATTGGATCGTAGGCTAACGGAATTTGTCTAATAATCATCATTGTGATCAATATATAGCAATAATATTTATTTGATGTTTTAGCATGTAACAAATACCTTCCTTATAAGTTTTCATTTTATCCTCATGACAGGAAAGGCAGATGTTTAAATTTTACCCAAGAGAAGACTAAGACTTTTAAGAGATTTGCCCAAGGTTAAGTGGCAGAGTTGGTGGTACCCAAAACATCTCAGATGCCAAATCATACGCACTTTGTACTCTATCCTGCTGCCTGCCATCATCTCTGTGTAGTTTGCCTTCTGTAAATGGGTAATGTTTTTATAATTGACTGCACTGTCAGTAAGTTTGGGCCTACCCATTGTGTGCAGACACTTGGAATATAGAATTAATATGTTTACCCTTTTGATTTAGGCATAAATGGAGAATAGGTACTGAGTGGCAGGTTCAAGCAGGCCTTCTGTAAGTTTGCCTTCTTGCAGTCCTTTTCTGTTTGCCAGGATCTATGCATTAAAGGGGAAACAGATGTCCTTAGCAAATGGAGAGGGAGTCATGAGCCAAGGAGCAACAAGAGAGATGTGAAAGAGAACACAGCTGGACTGATCAGGCACTAAAGCAGTGATAGGAGGCTCATTAGCTGCCCACCAGAGAGAAGAGACTTTTGCTTTGGCTAGTTATTTTTTGGCTCTTGGGTGTTTAGAAAGATGACCTCCAGGGAAAGTGTTAGAGATGAGTGTGGATACATAATTAGTGATAAAAATGAAAATGATTTAAAACATTTATTTTCTTAAATATGGAAATGTGAAGCATATACTTTTATCTTTTACGTTTTATAATTGCTTAGACACAAGACTGATAGATGGATTCCATTTTAGCTCAGCAGGTGTCTTTTTTTTTTTTTTTTTCCTTTAATACCAGGGATTGAACCCAGGACCTCATACATGGGAGGCAGGCACTCAACCACTTGAGCTACATCCACTCCCAGCAAGTGTCTTTTTAAAGCTTTCCTAACAGTAAATATTTATAGGTCAGTTATAATTATGTCTTGATGGTACTCACAGATTCTCTGTACATTTGAGTTGATTCTAGGTCCTGCTTAACTTGAGCCTACATTTTTTGCAGTATTTTTTTTTAGTATTGTAAGAACTGACTGTTGGTGGTAAAGCATAGATCAGCTTACTTTGAAACTGATTATTTATAAGTGTACTCTTCTTATAAAAATATTCTAAGTTCCAAATCAAGACTCTGACATATGGGAACTGGGATTTTTCTGCTGTTTCTTCCCTTTTTTCTCCCTTAATCTTTCTCCTCCATCTCTTTTTGTCTTCTTCCAGGAGCAATTTTTTTTTTTTAAGTTAGGCCAGCAAAAAGAATTTATTTGATAAATAAGGGAAAGAATGGAGCTTCTTGAGAAATGGGAGAGAAAGACAGAAATACATACCAAGATTTGGTGTGGGCTCCTCTAGGCAGAGAGAGCCAGCAACAATTATTGACACTGGGGATGGTGCCTATGTACTTGGTGACTTCCAGAAGCATATAATTTAGTTAATGTAGCAGATGAGCAAATCAATTTCATTACAGAAACTTAGCTTTCTATCCATTCATTCAACCAAAATGGATTAAGGATCTAATATGCTGTATGTTGGTACCATAGTAGGGAAGATGTTCTGGAGGAAGTAGTATCTAAAGAATAGATAGTAATTAATAGGAAGAGGAAAAAGCATTCTAAGTAAAAACAATGGGATGAGTAAAATCCTTGCGAAAGAAAGTGTGTGTTGAATGTGGGAAGCTATGTTATGATGTTTAGTAGTTAACTTTTCTGAACCTTAGTGGTCATATCTGTAAAATGGGGCCAATAACAATACTATTGTGATGATTGGAAAAGAAATATAAAGCACCCAGCACAGTTTATGTACATAGGAGCATAGTTAATGTTAGCTGTTGTTATTTTCACTTAATGAAGTATAATAGGGAACATTTGCGTAAGGGAGTGATAGAGCTTTGTGAGTGCTATGGCCAGGCACTGTCTGAGACAGTTGCTGAAAAGCAAGGCCTTTTTCTGAGCTGGGGCCCACTGTATAAAGGAGAAGTGATGCATTTCATTTATTTCAGGTATAGCATCAGGAAACAGATTTACTTTTATGATTGTAGCATAGTTAACCGATGGAACACTTTTCACATTCTCAGTGTCCAGCGTTGATCTGAAGAGTACTAAACCCTGTGCTGGTATCACTGATCTAGTTCACATCACCAAGTTTATTAAATAAGGTGTGTGCAGCACTGTGCTGAGAATTCTGCAACATGGAATGAATTAAGGGGAGTTTATAATTATGACATAATCAGACTATACTTAGGCAAGCACAGTACTCTGTGGAAATGATTTGATTGGTATTAAATGATTATTTTTCTGAATGGAGTTCTTGTCCAGTTAATTGGCAATTAAAAAAAATTTATTTTAAATACATTTTTTATTGAAGTATATCATTCATACATGAAATACATAAACAATAAGTGTACAGTAAAAGTTGTGAACTTACAGCATAAACATGCATAACACCATACAGGGTTTCCATACATCAACCCTCCACCAACACCTTGCATTGTTGTGAAACATTTGTTACAAACTATGCAAGAACATTGTCAAAAATCATGCTACTAACTATCGTCCATATCTTACATTTGGTGTATTTTTCCCCCAACCCACCCTATTATTTTTTTAAATTTATTTTTATTGCAGAGGTTGTGAACTTACAAAACAATCATGTACATATTCTTATGGATAGTAACACTATGCAGTATATTTCTAAAAATTTCTACATCAAAGCTATTAGGTTGTAAGTATTGCTTATAAATTTGTAGGGATTATAAATGACTTGAGAAAAAGTAATGTCCTTGATTGGGGAGCAGCTGGGCATGCTGATGAGTGGTGTTAGGAGAGTCCTGGTTTAGCTGTCTTTTTTTTTTTTTCCCCCCTCAAATTGCGTTTTATCCTTTTACATATCAGAGGTAGAAATTCTAGATTGGGCTAATACTGTCTTAAACTTTAGCTTCAGTTTCCTACAACATCAGTTGTTGTTTTTATTTCAAAATATATTGTTGGTATCAAGAAATCAAATAAGTTCTTTTTATGGTGGCAGATATAAATCTCAAAGCACCTGTATATAATACTACTATATAAATATTAATAGAGACAATATTTGTAGTTAATTTTAATGCTATGTGTAAAAGAAATACACATATATACACACACCACATTTCCAGTCTTGCACTATTATTAGCTCATAAGCATAGGGCCATTGTGACAGTTTGAGATTATTTTATGTATCCCAAAAAGAGAGATTATGTTTGTAAACTAATCTGTTCCTTTGAGTGTGATACCCTTTGATTGCATTAAATTCAGCTGAGGGGACTTTGATTAGATTCTTTGATAAGATTGCTTTGAGGCTTTTGATTAGACTACATCAGTGGGCGTGACTCAGGTTGAGTCTCTGCCCCTTTGTTGGGTCTAATGTATACTGACACAGACAGACAAAGTAAGAGAGAGCTCTGTCATTTTTGAAACTGCCATGTGACAGAACAGAGAAGGCTCAAACAGCTGAGGCCCTGGGGAGATGAGCCATTTACTTGATAGCTTACAGCTGAATTTGGGAAGAGAGCGGAACAGCTGAGAATGATAGGAGGCCCTAAGAAGCAAGCCCTATGCCAGCTTGCTGCTAAACTTGGGAAGAAAGCAGAGCAATTGAGCCTGAGAGAGGAAGCCCAGACGGTAAGGCTGAAACCTCAGTAGAAATCAGTGGCCATATTGCTTCACTGCGTGGCAACACACTGGGATCACCAGTAGCTAGCTTTGAGAAAGTGTCTCTGCTGATGCTTTAATTTGACCTTGGAACTATAAGCTTTGACCTCCAAATAAATCCCCATTATAAAAGCCAACACATTTCTGGTACATTTCATTGGCAGCTGTTTGGCAGACTAAGAGAGCCATGATAGTACAAAAACCATCCATAATCGGAATTAGGCAGTTTGACACCTATCCCAAACTCTGATAGAGAGAAAATTCAGTGATTGCTCCAGAGCCATGAAACTGCATAGCAAGGGAGGAACAGATATGGGCTCCATAGTCTAAAAGAAATGAACTGAGTCTATCAATCTGATACTTCTTCCTAAAATCACTATATTCCTTTGAAGTAACCATATTGAACATGAAATCTATAAACTATTAGTGGGTAACCCCCAAAACAGAATATTCTGGTTGACTTACAGGAGATTTATGAACATCTACCTCCACAGATAAGTAGCCAATAAATTAGAAACATAAAATAATAAAACTGTAGGTCAGAAGGCACATTCTGAAGAATACAATCTGGGAAATGAAAGAGAATAAAGGTATAGGAATAAAGTAAAATTCCCTAGAAACTCTTGAGGCTTAGAAAACTATTTTTTAAAAAGCATGCATTTACATCTTCTTATGCAAAAATAAAAGTTTTTTTTACAGAGTGGAAAAGACTGAAATTTTGGCTTTTGAAAAAGCTAATACAACAGAAATAAGAGAAAATAAATTTCTTCCAATTCTGAATATTCAATGAAGCACCTCAATTTCTCCTAATTTTCCCCCTAAACTAAGAGAAACAGATAACACTAGTGTAATATAGAGTTCACTGTAGATTCAGTGCTATTTTCTTTATCCTGCTTTTCTTCTTCATGTGCTGATTCTAGTTCACTTCTGCTATATTCCTCCTCTCTGGAATCATTGTCCAATCCACCCTCATTCTTAATAGATTTCTTGTCACGTGAAGAATTTTCACAGGTTGTGTTTGTGGGAACAGCTCCTTTCCATTGGGGTAAGATAGTAAAAGCTTCCTGTCAGTCTCTTGTTTCCTGGTATTCCAGAATAATCTCATACATGATTACCTGCCAAAAGTTTACTCTAGTGCTCTGGTTTGATGTGCATATCCTTCTAGTTGACCCATCCTTTGTCATTTTCATCCATGTTCTTTTTCAACTGGACTCCATGGCTTGTCAAGTAAAACTGCACAAGATGCAGTTCACGTTGGTTTTCTGTGTAACATCGTTGAGTCTGCTTATGAAGTTTCTTAATGTCCTTCAATACCATCAAGTCGTCAAAGCTACAGTCAGTGAAAAGGCAGAGTGTTCTGGGATTTGATTCCAGCTGACACTGTCACTCGAATTTTTTTCTTGTGTGTTTTTTCTGCTTTTGTTTGCAGAGTTCTTGTTGTTCTTTCCATGGTTTCTATTTCACTAGCTTCTTTAATTGTTGTTTAGATACAGGTTCAAATCAGACTTCACCTAATTTTAGATTCTGGCTCTCCTCTTGATCTTCATTTAAGTCTTGCTTTTTTTTAGCATTAGAAGTCTCAATAAATGCTGGTAACATTTCAGATGACATTTTTGGTGCTTCAAACTGAAGAGTAGGAGAGGAATGTGAGAGCATGCGCAGAAAGCCTTTTGGAGTGGTCTTTTTGCCACTTATAAGTCCTCCTTTGTAAACTTCAACTCCCAGAGGCCCGGGCTATATGGTTTAGCCATCTTTTAATTCCCTTAATTATTTGGTGATTTAAAATGAAAATGAACAATGCTAGTTTATTTCCAGAAATGTCTCTCAATTCTATTTTTGTATAAGTGTTGGGAAATTATTAGCCATCAGTTTTCTAAAATCTTCCATGGACTTTGACTATTGTATCTGATTTATTCAAAGTCTTACCACAAGCTTCTGTAGTATTGCCCCTTTTCCAGGTAAAGAATCTGAGGTTACTGAGGTTACTTGCCATAGTTAGAAAAGTGGCAGAACTGGGATTTGTACCTAGGCCTGTGTGACTTTAGCTTCAATATGATTGTGCTTTCTTTTGGTTCCTGTCATTTCTATGTTTAGCAGCGTCTTTTAGTGTACCTTTTTTACTTTTCACTAGCGTTGCCTGACTCAGACCCTTGTCACCTCATACTTGGCATATGGGACAAGCCTCATGATTGGTCCACAGTGTTTCCTCTCTGAGTCATCTTCCTGTGGACCTCTGTCAAGGTAGTATTACATGTGATTGACCTTCCTTGCCTCCATTTGTTCACCCTTTTCAATACGGCTTTATAAACTAGCCTCTAACCTTTTTTCCTACCAGCCTATTCTTCCCAATATGAGTTTCCACTGAAGGGTTCCTTCCTGAATTATTCTCTCACTGCTCTAGCAGTTGACATCTTTCAAGATTCAGCTCTGACTTGCCCCTTCCTTGAAACCTTCATTTACTCTTTTTGTATATTTGTTTTTGGTATTTCATAAGATATCTACTTACCTCTTAATTTCTAGTTCTTCTATACCTGATGATGACTGAGATTGTCATAGTCTTTGTGTGTGAAGATCTAATATAGTGCTTGATTGAATTAAACAGAAGGAAAGCTCTTGAGAATAAAACCTATTACTGTACTCTCAATTTTTGGTACAATGAAGTGGCACAATGGTGGAATGATATATAAGTGTTGAGTAGTTCAAATAGAGTTGGTATATATGCTCTTTTGTCTTCTCATAGGTGCCTTTGCTTTTACTTGTACCTCATGCTTAATTTTTTAGTTATAACTTAAGCTTCATTTCATTTCAAAAGGAGTAGTTATTGTGTGACTTGAAACTTATGTGAACATGCTGAATTGCCCGCTTTCTCTCTCTATGTATATAAATAATTTGTTTTCACTATTTGGGTTTTGTATATAAATGATTTCTGAGGACATAAATTTATGGAAAGCTAAAAGTCCTTTTGGCTTAATGATTATTCTCTCACATGTTGGATCATTACTGTCTCAAAATTTTAACTTGTTTCCCTTCATTTCTTGCTTTTATATGATAATCATTACTTAAACATGTCTGCTGACTACTGAGTTTTCTAGTGAGCTACTTTTATAATCTAAATTTCAGAAAGTACATTTAGTAGGGTATCTTCATTTTTTTTTAAAGATTTATTTTATTTATTATTTATCTCTCCCCACCCCTCCGTTGTTTTTGCACTTGCTGAGTCTGTTCGTCGTCTTTGTTTCTTTAGGAGACACCGGGAACCAAACCGGGGACCTCTTATGTGGGAGGGAGGTGCCTAATCGCTTAAGCCACCTCTCTTCCCTGCTTTGTTGTGTCTCTCGTTATGTTTCCTCTTGTGTCTCTTGTTGCGTCATCTTGTTGTTAGCTTGCTGTGCCTGCCTGTCACACCAGCTTGCTGTCTTGCCGGCACTGGGAACCGAACTATGGACCTCTCAAATGGTAGGCGGGAGCCCAATTGCTTAAGCCACATCTGCTTCCCAGGGTATCTTCATTTTAAGGTAGTTATAGTCAAGGTAATGAAGAATAGCTAGGACAGGTTATTCTTTAAGGTCATGTAAGTTGTCCTTGAACTTGACTATTATACAATAAACAGAAATAAGCAACTTTTCAAAGTTGTCAACAAGTTCCTATTTATATAGCACTAACAGATATAACTAGAAAATTGAGGTTACTATGGCAGGTCCTCTGCTTATAAGACATTAAGTCTGTGCAGTCAGTGTGTATATATTTACCTAAAGCTTTTTAATGAGAGAACTGTGTTTGTGATAGCACTGAGCTTACTCTTCATGTTTCTTTTCAGCTCTCTTAAATTTGTCCAAATATATTCTTTTTGACTTTTTTCTTTTCAACACATGTTTTTGGAAACACAGCTTCATAGATTCTTGCTGCATTAAAGGCCAAGCCCACAGCTGAAGCTGGTGCCATCTGTTGGTGACTGGCAGAGTCATTTTTGCTTTGATGTGGAGCTTTGTTCTTTAACATGAAAGTCTGCATTTTGTGTGAAATAGAGGCTTAATAAATGAAGGCGTCACAAGATTTCTAGTAAGCTTGTTTGTTCAGCATATATTTATTGAGCACCTGCTGTGTGCCAGGCATGGAGAGCTGTTAGCAAAACAAACATTTCCTGTCTGCTTGGAGCTTGTGCTTTAGTGGAGGAAGACAGAAATGGATACAGGAGCTATGGGGAAAATGAAGCAGGGTAAGGGGGATGCAGTGTTCAGGGAATGGTGTGGGTGTTGCAATTTCAAATAGAATTGTCAGAGGCAACCTCCCTGGGAATGTTTAGGTACTCTACCAGTGCTGGCTTAAGACCTGAGACTTTTTAAGCACTGAAAAGATTATGGTGTTCCCCTCCCCATCTACATTCAAAACAAAAACAGAAAGCCCTCACATTATTTTTTACATGATGACTAAGCTGCTTTACTTGAAACAAATTGTTTCAACAAGATTTTCTTTCCTTCTTTCCTGCCATCCTTCCCTCCCTCCCTCCCTCATTTCCTCTTTCCCTTCTTCCTCTTTGCCAGTGCCTGTGGTGTGTGTCTGCCTGTCGGTTACTGAAGCACAAGTGCTAGGCACCGAAGGGGGAATGAAAAGAGAATTCGGGGAGTCTTGGAGCCTAGCACGTTAAAAAGTAGACAATAGGTACTTCTGACAGTGTTTGAGCTGTGGCGCTTCAGTAATGTTCAGTGGGAATGGGGATGTCTGTATATTAAGAAAGGTTTATTGTTGCAATAAAAAGAAGTATAAAATTAGCATACAGTTTTCATGATGGTTTAAATTTTAAAAGTCTTTAGGGCAATGCTTCTCAAGCTATCTTTGGTGAAGGACTAATGTTTTAATTTCCAATCCCTTGCAGACTAATAATTTTGTAAAATGTATTAAAGATTAATTACCAGAAAAGTGAATTTAACCCCTCTTTGTTTTCCTGGTTCTTTCTTCTACCTTTTTTTATTCCTTTCTCTTTCTCTCTCTCTGTCTAGATTGGGTTGTTTTTCTTTGTTTACCTTTTGACCCTCTCTCTTCTGTTTAGCTGACAATAATAGAACACAATGCTGTGAGCTAGGGTGTGTGTGTGTGTGAGAGAGAGAGAGACAGAGAGAGAGACAGAGAGAGGGAGAGAGAGAGAGAGAGAGAGAGAGAGAGAATAATGCTCAGTGAATGAGACATAGTTTGTCATTCAGAAAATTGTGCTGTTTCTCTGTAATCCATTCACTCCTATTTTAGTTTGCCAAAGGGGTGCCAAGTCAAAGTACTAGAAGAGTGTTGGCTTTTATAAAGGGTATTTATTTGGGATAAAAGGTTGCAGTTTCAGGGCCATGAGAAGTCCAACTCAAAGCACCATAAGAGGTGTTTTCTCACCAAAATCACCTGCCTTGTGTTGAAGCAAACGGTGGGTCATCTCTGCCTCCTCCTCTGGGCTTTGTCTCTCAAGCTTCCTCTCGCAGGCTCAGCTGCTCTGCTCTCTTCCCAGTTTTAGCTGGCATAGGGCTTGTCTCTTACTGGCTTTTTTAGATCAATCTAGGCTGTTCTGATTGCTTCCCAAGTTCAGCTGTAAACTATCAAGCATATAGCAGGCTCGTTGTCTCTTAAGCTGCTACATGGGCTCAGCCTCTTGGGGGCTTCGTGCTTAAGCAATCCTCTCTCTCTCATTGCAGAATTAAATATGCTGGCTCCCATTTTCCTCTGTCTGTCCATATGAGTCCATTTATATCCGCCCTATCAAGGGGAAGGGGCATTCAACCTGACTCAGGCCTCCCTGAGTCACTAAAATCCCTAAAGCAATCTTATCAAGTAATCCAATCAAAGCCCCCTCAACTGAATTTAATGCAATCAAAGGGTATCACACTCAGAATAGATTAGTTTATAAACATAATCTTTCTCCTTTTGGGATTCAGAAATACTTCAAACTGCCACAACTGCCTTTTAAGTTATTTTTGGTGGATGGGATTTTGTCATGTAAGGGATACCACCACCATTGAGATAAGAGAGGTCCTTGACCCCTTTTGGTATTGGACTCTGTTTAAATTGTGCACTTTCCCAAGGAAAGAAAGGCAGGAAAGAAGATAGGTTAAGAGGAAGAATTGGCAAATTCTTCTGGTAGACTCTACATGGATCACTCTTGTTGATATAATGAAATATATGTTCTCTTTAAGAATGGCTAACATTTCTAGCTTATTTCTATATTCTCTGAAGCATCTTTCACATGGTAGACACTTGTGGGACCATTTTCTTTAAATGAGCCTCTCCATGTCATTGTGCTTTCATCCCTAGTATCAAAATAAGTAAAATAAGATGTAGCTCCTCTTAAACACATCATGATTAGAAACATCTATGACTGAAGTTTTGATGGAATGAATTTGTTTACTTAATTTTTTTTTTTTTTTTTAAAGATTTTTATTTATTTATTCATTTATCCCCCCTTTGCTGCTTGTGCTCGCTGGGTCAGCCAACCACGCCGTGCGGGCGGGCCTGCCTTCACCAGGAGGCCCCGGGAACCGAACCCGGGGCCTCCCATATGGTAAACGGGAGCCCCACTGATTGAGCCACAGCCGCTTCCCAACTTAATTATTTTTTAAGCAAGGAGTTTTTTTTTTTGCAGTAGGACAAAGAAAGCTTATTAATCATGTAGCAGATCAATCTGATGGACATCCTCCCATCCTCCCCCCCCACACCAGCTGAAGGCTGTGCTGTTTTTGGTTTGTTTTCTTTTCTTCTTTTAGACTGCCTGCTGGCTGTTAGAATAAAGGTGACAGACAGTCCTGATATACTATTGGGCAGAGAATCTGCTGGCTTTTATTTGGCATAATAAATGATTGAAAATGGTGATGTTTTGTTATAGTTCTAATAAAACCAACATAATGCATTAATTTTAAACTCTGGAAGCAAGCAACTTAGTATACTGGGCACTGTAAATGTCCCTAGAATATATGAAGAAAATACTAAGCATTAGGCATGCATGAGATAGAAATCATTTAATTGAACTTTTTCATTTAATGAAACTTTTTCCTTAAAGTACATAAAGGATGAAGCTCATATTTTCAGGATAATCCATCTTGGTGCAATTTTCCTTCCTGTTGGTCTGTTCCTTCCCCACCCCTCTCTCATTGGTGGATTGAGTGAATCAATTATTTTCTCAGTGACACTCACTAAAGTCTGCCCCCAAATACTATTCTTAAAGTTTGTTTTCTAAATTAAAAATGGCATGTTTCTTATTGTATCTTTTTGTTGATTGTGATTACAGTTATCCTTCCACCTGCATGCATTTTCATATCTCCTGCCTTAACTGGTTTTTGTTATGGGAAGCATCAGAGCAGAGGAATGCTTTCTCCCTTGCTGTGATCTCTAATTTTGGAAGATAAACTAATTTCAAAATGTATGATGTAGGAAATGGCTGTATATTCCAAAATACTTAGCTAGAACTTGCTAAATAATTCCCTCTCCTTGGCTCAGCATTGTTTTGTTTTCTTTACATCTTTTGATCTATCTAGACTGTCTTCCTACCTGCTAACATTTCCATAAAGTAGAACTTTACTAATCACAGGGTAGGTAAATTTGTATTAGGCTGCCTATCTCTACTGCCCACCCAAATCTTTGAGACTAAACCTTTTTGTGTGTTTGTTTTTCAAGGATTTTAGAATAAAATGATGGCTTATAGTAAAGCTTATTTTCTCTCCTATTTTCTATTGAGGTGATTTAGGTTGACTCAATTTCCAACACACTTACTAATGTGTTTTAATAGTTATGGAGCTATTTAATAATTTGAAAAAAATTTTTTTTTAGTTACGAGAATTCTTTTTATTAGAGAAATTGTGGGTTTAGAGAATGATCATACATAAAATACAGGATTCCCATACACACACACACACACACACACATTATTAACACCTTGCATTGGTGTGGTACATTTGTTATAATTGATGAAAGCACATTTTTATAATTATGCTATTAACCATAGTTCATAATTTCACTTAGGGTTCCATTTGTGTTGTGTAGTCCCATGGATTTTTAAAAAAAATTTAGTGATATATATACAACATAAAATTTCCCCTTTTAATCACACTCAAATATATAATTCACTGCTGTTAACTATATTCATGATGTTGTGCTACCATCACCACCACCTATTACAAAAATTTTACATTGTCCCAAATTGAATGCTGTGCATTTTAAGCCTTAGCTTCCTATTCCCTACCTCCACCCTGTCCCCTGGTAACTTTTATTCTTGATTCTGACTCTGAATTTGTTTGTTCTAATTATTTCATATCAGTGAGAGCGTACAATATTTGTCCTTTTGTGTCTGGCTTATTTCACTCAACATGTCATCTTCAAGGTTCATCCATGTTGTCGCATATATCAGAACTTCATTTCTTTTTAGAGCTGAATAACATTACATTGTGTATATACACCACATTTTATTTATCCTTTTAGGTTAATGGACACTTGGTGCCTTCCATCTTTTGGCAATTGTGACTAATGCAGCTATGAAGAAAGTATTTTTTTAAATGGATATTTATGGAAATAAGGAATACTTTCCTATTTCTAACTCCTACAAAAAGGTCAGAGGAGGTATTTTATTGTCCAAGAATATACTTTCAGTGTCCATGAGCCTACCTACTTAGTTTGAAGTAAGGCTACTAGCCCCAGTTTAGTTAATCAGATGTCTAATGAATGGGTTTATAATTTAAATTATGGAATTAGATATGCAGTGTTCTGGGTAATTCCTCTCCCCCACTAACCAGCTCAGTTTTATAGTAGAAATTACAGGTTTGTTTTGCTTTTCTTGTTCATTTACAGAAAGGAGAAAACTAAAATTATTTCTATGTTTAAGAAATATGAGTAACCTGAGATTTTACTCTACTTGCAAGTTAATAGGTTGGTCTGCCATATTTTTATACACATTGCTAGACAAAGATCTTTATTACTCGTTGAACAGCAGGCAGCATGAGCCTCATTTTTATATTTGTTCTCCCTGCCTTCCAAGTCTCTTCGTGGTGATGTGGAGGTGGGCCCAGGTGGATGCTGTCCATAGAGTGGGTTTGTGTCACAACTGAGAAACCCTGAGTTTAGGCAACACCCTATCTTTTAAGGGGGCTTCCAGCAAACTTGCCCAACCTAGCTTATAGCAGAGGTTGAAGCTTCTAATTATTTAAATGTACATTGGCACGCATCTCTGTATGATTTCACAACCTTGTTTGGGAACAAAACTTTACTAAATCCTGCAATTAAAATTACAGTACCTTTTGGGAATGGGGCTTCTTCAATTTTGTCTATTCGTGTGTGCAATATTCTTTGGTAAGACACACAAAACAATTAGATATTAGTATATGATATGCACTGGTTGCTCTGTTTACTGTTAGTAGATTAGACTTGTATATGAAGGGATTCAACTTCTTGTTTTCATTTGGGAAGAATTTGGAATGCTGAGGTCTTAGTAAAAAAAAAAAAAAACTTGTATTTTTCTTAGTATGGATTTTTCTTTCCTCTCTTAATTTAAAAGCTATTGTAATATTTAATTCTCCCAGTCTTTTATTGAAAGTAAACTAGTGCATTATTTATCAGTGAGTGTGTGGTATCTGTTTTGGGAGTAGTTTACCTTGCTGAGCTCCCTGTGCTTGCCTCTATCCTAGCACTCATAACCCTGCACATTCGTATTTTTTTCGTTTGATCACACTATACTATATACTTTTGAAGGCAGGGTATGTATATGATTCACTTTTGTTTTTTTTATATTTTTATTAGGGTTGCCTATCATTATAGTAGTTAATTGTTGAATGGAGTGAGTGAATGAATAAATACATGAACAGAACCTCTTTAATTCACATTTGGTTGATCTTTTATGTGCGTTTATTTAGATTCCTCACTCTAGTTTGAGACTGTACCATATGATAGAAAACTACCTGGAACATAAAGGTCAGCAAACATTTGTTGACTGAATGGGTTAACTTTAAATAGGACTCTGTGTGGACTTTGAAAAAAATGGGTCAATTACAGAGTGGATACTTGGTTTGAACTCATCCTAAATCTGAATTAATTCATCTGTCATCCGTTTCTCTTTATATTGATTGCTTTGATCTCTAGGATCCATTTTCTTTATGGGCTCTCCATGTTCTCTAGAAAAATAAAAACTGCAGTGAAAAATTTTAGCTACTCACCGTCTTCTAAAGATGGTTGAGAAGATTCTTTAGAAAAATTAACATTGACCCATCAGTGGTTTTACTTTAGAGTGAGTTCACCGTAGAGGTCAGTTAGATCCTGAATATTATCCCATGAATAACATCTTTTGAGCCTGAATGTGTGTGTGAGATAGGAAATAAGGTTAGGACAAAGGGTGAGTGTATACATTATTGTTGTCAAAAGACCCTACAAAACTCTTTTCTACAGTTGTGTACTTCTTTAGCTGAAGACTTACCTTGGCAAAGGCAGAGGCCAGTGGGAGCCAGCATCCCGTTTCTCAGTGCCAGCACAAATGCCCCTCCACACACGCAGTTCCACTTGAATCCCACTCTCCCCACCTTTCAGAAGCTTGGAGAAGCGGTCTAAAAATGCTAGGTAATACTTTTGCCATCCTTTTTGGGATATTTGCACAGGCATCATAATCAAAGTTATCTAGTTATTTTTGTTTACATCTGTTTTAGGTTTATATGTTCTTGCTAAAAGTGCATTTTAGGTAGTATAAAGGAGAAAATGATTCATAAGCTTTTTCAAACTCAGACCTACAACTCATCTGTATTTAAATATATTTTCCCATTAATACCCCTTTAATATGGCTTTATTTGATTTTCTAGGAATTCCTCAGAGAAGGGGGTGAGGGAAAGAATAGTTTTGTCACAGTTGGTGAGCAGGTTTCCATGGTATCTGTGTATTGAGTTCCATACATCATGTGAAATGTAAAGCTTTAGCAGATGCCAAGAAATGATTATTTAATGAGGCTATTTATATCTATGGTTTTCTCATGTTGAAATACCCTGCTGGACTACTTAGATACCAGCTTCTTTCTTATTCTCTTGAGAACTCTATAGGTGGAGGTAAATACACCCACAGCCAATTCAGGAACTCATTTATTCCTGCTTTCAGTGAAATAATACATAGTGTCCAGACTAAAAAGTCTTTTGAAGAAGAATAAAAATTATAAGCCTTTAGGTACAATGGGTTAGCCTGAGTTGGTTGGTTGACCTTCAGTACACCCTGTCACATTTTCCTCCCCCTAGTTAATCAAGTATTTTTTTAAATCAAGTATTTTAAATCATTTAATGCATGCAAAATAGGAATAAAATTAGATGTGTTGCCAGCTTTCAGTAACCTTACATAGTTGAGACGGCATTCATATGGAAATGTGAAATAACAATATAAGATCTCAATGCAAGAAAGTCCATGTGCATTATTTGCCATTAGTAATAAAATGTTTTGAATTAATATGCAATCATTTTGGACTAGGGTCATTTGGAGATCTTTCTAGAGTAGGTGAGGTTTGAGAGTGGTGTTGAAAGTTGTGTTGGATTTAAAGGGTAGAAAATAGAAAGGAAATCTTAGTGTGGGCAGAGATGGGGACAGTATAAAGTGGAGTTATGAATAGTAGAACATATCTGCAGGAAATAAGGGGTAAGGGAGCAAGTGAAGGATAATTTCCATTTAAACTTTTCTGTGTTATCCATCTTATCTATTGTGGCCATATATGGATTTATCATAAAACATGACTTGTAAAGTCGGAGCCACTTTATTTTTTAATTTTTTATTTTTTTTGCAGTTCTCTGTATAGTCTTAATGACTAAAAGTTTTAATAAGCATAATAGTTGATTTTATTGGCAAGAAAAACTCAAGTTATTCATAGATATTGAACTCTTCTAGATCTTGACCTAATTTAAGGTTAGATATATTGAAAATTAGTGCATCATGTTACAGGCATACCTCATTTTATTGTGCTTTGCTTATTTACTCTGCATTTTTTATAAATTGAAGGTTTGTTGACCAAGTCTGTTGGTGCCATTTTCTAACAGCATGTGCTTATTACTTTGTGTCTCTGTGTTACATTTTGGTAATTCTTGCAGTATTTCAAACGTTTTCCTTATTTTATCTGTTATGGTGACCTATGACCTTTGATGTTATTATTGTAATTGTTTTGGAGTGCCACAAACCACTCCTATATAAAATGGTGACGTTAATTGATAAATGTTGTGTGCATTCTGATTGCTCTATCTACCAGCCATTCACTTGTCTCTCTCTCCCTCTCCTTGGGCCTCCTTATTCCCTGACATGCAAAATGTTGAAATTAGGCCAATCAGTAACCCTAATGTAGCCACTAAGTGTTCAAGTGAAAGCAAGACTCCTCCTCTCTCACTTTAAATCAAAAGCTAGAAACAATTAAGTTTAGTGAGGAATGCATGTCAAAAGCATAGATAAGGCCACTTATCTAAGGTCACTTATCTATTAGGCCACTTATGCCAAACTGTTAGCCAAGTTGTGAATGCAGGGGAAAAGTTCTTGAAGGAAATTAAAAGTGATACTCCAGTGAACTCACAAATGATAAGAAAGTGAAACAGCCTCATTACTGATGTGAAGAAAGTTTAATGGTCTGGATAGGAGAGCAGACCAGCCACAACTTGCCCTTAAGCTAAAGTGTAATCCAGAGCAAGACCCTTAATTCTCTTCAATCCTGTGAAGGCTGTGAGAGGTGAGGCAGGTGCAGAAGAAAAGTTTGAAGCTAGCAGAGGTTGGTTCATGAGGTTTAAGGGAAGAAGCCATCTCAATAACATAAAAGTGAAAGGTGAAGCAGCAAGTGTTGATGTAGAAGCTGCAGCAAGTTACCAGAAGATCTAGTTAAGATAATTGATGGTGACTATAACAAACAGATTTTCGATGGGGATGAAATAGCCTTCTATTGGAAGAAGATGCCATCTAGAACTTTCATAGCTAGAGAAAAAAGTCAATGCCTGCCTTCAAAGTTTCAAAGGAAAGGCTGACTCTCTCGTTAGGGGCTGATGCAGCTGGCAACTTTGAATTGAAGCCAGTGCTTATTTACCATTCAGAAAATCCTAGGGCTGTTAAGAATTATGCTAACTCTACTCTGCCTGTGCCCTATAAATGGAACAACAAGCCTGGATGACAGCACTGTTATCTATTTACAACATGGTTGACTTTATTTTAAGCCCTCTTTTGAGGCCTGCTGCTCAGAAAAAGATTCCTTTCAAAATATTACAGCTCATTGACAATTTATCTGGTCACCCAAGAGCTCTGATGGAGATGTACAATGAGATTAATGTTGTTTTCATGCCTGCTAACACAACATCCATTCTGCAGACCATGGATCAAGGTCTCATTTTGACTTTGAAGTCCTATTCTTTAAGAAAGACATTTCGTAAGACCATCGCTGCCATAGATAGTGAGTCCTCTGGATCTTGGCAAAGTCAGTTTGGAAAAGATTCATCATTCTAGATGCCATTAAGAACATTTGTAATTCATGTGAGGATACTGAGTTACTGCAATATCAGTGATAAAACTTGAGTGGATGAGGAGTTGCTTTTATGGGTGAGCAAACAAAGTTGTTTCTTGAGATGGAATCTACTCCTTGTTAAGATGCTGTGAACATTGTTGAAATGACAACAAAGAATTTAGAATGTTACATCAGCTTAGTTGATAAAGCAGTGGCAGGGTTTGAGAGGATTGACTCCAATTTTCAAAGACATTCTATTGTGGGTAAAATGCTATCAAACAGCATCACTTTTTATAGAGAAATCTTTCGTGAAAGGAAGAGTCCATTAATGCAACAGACTTCATTGTTACCTTATTTTAAGAAATGGCCTCAGCCACCCCAACCTTCAGATCTTAGGCACCTACCACCCTGATCAGTCAGCAGCTATCAACATCAAGGCAAAACTCTTCACCCCCAAAAAGATTATGACTTATTGAAGGCTTAGATGATGGTTAGCATTTCTTAGCAATAAAGTATTTAATCAATGTATGTATATTTTTTTGAAACATAATGCTGTTCCACATTTACTAGATTACAGTATAGTGTGAACCTAACTTACATATGTACTGGGAAACCAAAAAATTTGTGTGACTTGCTTTATTGCAATGGTCTGGAACCAAACCTGCAATATCTCCAAGATATGCCTGTATTCCTTTCTCAATGGAAGACTATTGCTTTTTAAAAATATTCATGTAGCATAATGTTTTTAAGGTTCATGTTGTAGCATATATCAGTATATCATTCCTTTTTTTGGCTGATTACTATTTCATTGTATGGATATGCCAGGATTTATTTATTAATTCATCAGTTGATGGACATTTGGGTTGTTTCCACCTTTAGCTCTTTTGAATAACTATGAACACTGGTGTACAAGTTTTTGTGGACATTAATTTTTCTTTTCCTTTTTTGGAAGTATTTTTATTTCTTTTGAGTATATACCTAGGAGTAGAATTGCTGGGTCAAATGGTGTGTCAATGTTTAATGTTTTAATAAGTGCCAGGCTGTTTTCCAAAGCAGCTGCACCATTTTACATTTCTGTTAGTTTTTAGTTTTTTTTTGTCTTTGTTGAGTTTAAGTCTAGTTACAAGGACCTTATCAGGTATATGATTTGCACATATTTTCTCCCTTTCTTTGGATTGCCTTATCAATTTCTTGATACTGTCCTTTGTATAAAAGTTTTAAATTTTGCTAAAGTCCAATCTGTTCTTTTTCTTTTTTTCTTTCTTATGCTTCTGATTTCATATCTAAGAATTTATTGCCACATCTAAGGTCATGAAGATTCTCTCCTATGCTTTCTTTTAAGACTCTTATGGTTGTAGCTTTTATATATAGATGTTCAATCCATTTTGAGTTACTTTTTGTGTATGGTGTGAGGTAAGGGTCCAATTTTACTCTTGTGTGTGTTGCTATCTATTTGTCCTAGTACCATTTCTTGAAAGGACTCTGCTCTCCCCAGTTAATGGTCTTGGCACTGTTGTCAAAAATCAGTTGTCCATAGATACATCAGTTTATTTCTGGACTCTCAATTCTATCTCATTTATTTATATATTTACCCTTATGCCAGAACCACATTGTCTTGATTATTATTGCTTTTGGTAAGTTTTGAAATTGTGAAGGATGGGTTCTCCACCTTTGTTCTTTTTCAAAATCCTTTTGTCTATTCTGGGTCTGAGTCCCTTGCATTTTCATAAGAATTTTAGGATTAGTTTGTTAGTTTCTACAAAGAAGCCAGCTGGAGTTCTTTTTTTTTTTTTTTTTTTAAAGATTTTATTTATTTATTCATTTATCCCCCCACTCGCTGCCCGTGCTCGCTGGGTCAGCCAACCACGCCGTGCGGGCGGGCCTGCCCCCACCAGGAGGCCCCGGGAACCGAACCCGGGGCCCCCCACATGGTAAACGGGAGCCCCACTGATTGAGCCACAGCCGCTTCCCCCAGCTGGAGATCTGAAAGAGATTGTGTTAAATCTGAAGATCAACTTGGGGGTTATGATGACCTTTAAGGAAAGGATTCATTAGTAATTTAAAAAATAACATTGAGTTAAGAATTTTGTTTTATAATTCTAATAGAAAACCTTGTAATAGATGATACTCCCACAAAAGAATTTTTTTCCTGGCCCTTTGAATAATTTTGGTGTAACTGTCTGTAGTAGTTGAGAAGGACTGAGGAATGATTTTAAACAAACTACCTGATAGTATAGTTGCGTATTGATGAGAAACTCTGAGGGTTTACTTTAGGGAAAGGCAGGTTTGGACTACTATCAAGGACAGAACCATGGTTACTGTTCATTATGACATTTATTGGCATTGCAGAGATACATAGGATATGTTTCTGAAAACCACTGTTTTCCAGTTTATCTTGTCTAGCTTTGTGGGTCTGTATGTTCAAATATAGATTTTTTAAATGTCTCTTTTATGATACTTCAATTAACTGACTCTCTGGGAACAACTCTTTTAGCAGAGCTGGGGGAATGTTTCAGGAAACTTTAATTGCCTAAATACTTGGCTTGAAGAATCCCTTGAGAAATCATAGCTTCTTGGAGGTAAGGAAAGGAGATGTGTTGCTTCTCTGTCATGAGTGGGAAATTGTTCCAAAGGATTTGGTGCATTGTGCTGACACTTCCCTAATATGTACCTCCATTGCAAAGGTCCAGGTAAATGATTTTCCTTTAGAAGTGGGAAAATCTTCTAAATTGTTTAGAAGGGACTCCCTACTTAGAGTATACACTTGACTTCCCTAACTTCCACTTCCCATTTCTGATATACTTGTTGTACTATGTATTCATTACTTAGTGGCATTTCTTTGTTCTTTGAAATAACTAACTTCATAAAATGATTGTGGTTGAATAGATGATGGCTTTTATTATCATTGCCTGCAGAGACTAATAATTGAATGCTTATTATTTTCATGGCAATGAGCAAACTGTTGGGAATACCTGGAGATATGAGACAAGGTCCTTGAATTCATGTTGCTTACAGTTTGGTTGCATATAGAGAGCACAAGCATAAAAAGAAAAGTAATAATACCTATTAAGCTAGGCTTGTTATAGAAATGTTTTCTAGGGAGATAGGTGGGATGTGAGAATAGGACTTGAGTTGGGCCTTGAAGAAAATAATTTAGCCAAGAATTCTGGTTATAAAGATTTTCTAAGCAAGGGATGGCATGAACAAGAAAGGTTTGGAGATAGAAATGCACATATCATGTTATGAGAAGGTGGAGTTCTGAGCATACATGCAAAGGAGTCATAGTTAAATTTGAAGAGGTGGAATGTGCTACATTAAAAAGCCTGGTATACAAATTTAAGCTTGACAGTGTAAATAGAGTTCATCTTAAAATATGTGTGTTTAGTGTGCTTTTATATATATACATATTTATATATAAATATATACCACTCTCATCAGAGTTCATCAGGGGTAGCAGATAGATATCCTTTTATGTGCTATAACTGATCATTTGGTAGTGGCTACCTGGATCTCTATGTTGAGAAGAATGATAAAATCAGTTCAGCTCAATGGACCAGAATGGTGATTGATTAGTGAAGCCCACCATTAGCATGGGATTAAGAAGTTTTGTCAAGATTGCTCATTATTTCCCATTTCTGGAGGGTAGATGAAGTGATAGCAGTGAATGTAAAAAATATGGAGTGAAGAGTTAATGATATAACTCTTTTCAGACTGGATTGTGGGGGCAAAATGTGGCTCCCTCTCCACATTCCTTTTGATTTTTGCAGAACATTTTTACTTATCTGTATGCTTCTAATCTTTCTGGCCCAATTCACATTCTCTTTTTGCTTACTACCATAGTCTTTCCTTTGAATTATTAAACAAGCTCCCTAACAGATCTTGTTTCTGAAATTCATTCTCCATCATAACCATAAATGCAAACTTAATCAATGCTATTAATTAATGTATTAATATTAGTCTTGCTGAATTGTATGATCCCAAAGTTATCATTTCATGGAATTTGTTCCAGTTAGTATCATGTTTATTAATCTTCTTAAGGATCCTGTCCTTCCAAGTTCTTTGGGCATATCAGGTACAGTATTATGCTTCAGATAGAAACACAAACAACACACATGCACATACACACAGACACATAAAGTAAGGTTGAAGGGGAAAAAAAGTAAATCTGTACGGGGGCTTCTAATGGTAGAGTAAGTTCCTAACAGACTGAACTTCCTACAGAAAAGAACTATACATTTTGGACAAAATATTAAAAAACAAACAAAAAACTACTTGTAGCAGTTTGGCATTATTTAGGAATTCAAAAAATAGATATTGGATTTTGCTTGTAAACTAATCTGTTCCTCTGGGTGTGATTAAGTTATGATTAGGGCTTTGATTGGGCCACGTCAGTAGGAGCTAGAGCCCAGGGAAGTAAGCACACAGAGGAGCTTGGTGGTGAGGAAGGAGAGAAGGTCCCAGGAAAAGAGATGAGCCATGTGCCTGATAGTTTACAGCTGGCCTTTGTGGAGAGAGGCAAAGCCTAGAGAGCCTCATAGTCTATAGATGACCTTGTGGAGATAGCAGAAGAGCTGAGCCCGGAGACAAGCAAGCCCTGGGAAGAGAGGAACCCAGGAAGCCTGAACCCTCACAGACTCCCGCAGCCATCTTGCTCCAACACATGGCAATAAACTTTGGTGGGGAAGTAACTTGTGCTTTATGGCCTGATAACTGTGGGCTTCTACCCCAAATAAATACCCTTTATAAAGGCCAACCAATTTCTGGATTTTGCATCAATACCTCTTTGGCTGACTAATACACTACTTAAGGATTATTGAGAGTGATTAAAAACAAGCAGATTTTAGAATGGAGTTGAAACTTTGAAGAAAGGACTGACACAGGGTGGGTATTCTGTTTTTACAGCTTTGTTCTAAAGATGGGCCACAGTCTCAGGGTAGATAAAACTCCCAGGAAAGCACACAGTTTTTCTGATCTGAGAAAATGGGATGGATCTGGGGCAGTCATGGCTGCCAGAGAGTGAAGGAGAAACTTCTGGAAAAGAAGGAAATGGAGGAGGAGAAGTCTAAATTCTTTGTACAAACTGTGCCGAAGTCTCTGGCCCCTAAATCATGCAAGGATGGGATATATATGTCCCATTTCTGAAGTTTAGACAGAGTTTGCAGTCTGAGTCTGACCAAATCCATTGCTTGCTGTCAGTACTCTTCAGAGGAGTATAACAGAATCTTGAGCATTTAGCTCAACAGTGTAACTGTCACAATGAACAGGGTATAATCTATTTCTCAACATATGAAGAACCAAGAAAATGTAACCCATTTGCAAGGGAAAAGATAAGCTATAGACCCAACTCCAAGATGACTCAGATGTTAGAATTATCAAATAATGACTTGAAAGGAGCTAATATAAATATACTCAGCGAGAGAAAAGAAAATATATTCATGTTGAATTAAAAGAAAAGAAACCTAAGCAGAGAATTAGAAGAAATGAAAAAACAACAACAACAAATGAAAATCTTAGAACTGAAAAAATGTAGCATCTGATATATGATTCACTGGATAGGCTTAATAGCAGAGTGAAGATGACAAATGGAAGAGTCAGTAAACTTAATGATAGATCAGTGGAAGTTATTCAGTTTGAAGAAGGGTGAGGGAAGGGATAGAGTCTTGAGGATTTGTGGAACAACATTAAAATGTCTAATTTGCAGTATCAGAAAGAGGAGAATGAAGATGAGGCAGAAGAAAATTTTGAAGAAAAAATGGCTAAAAAAATACCCTCATTTAGTGAAAGACATAAATTTATAGATTCAGAATGCTTAGTGAATCAACAGAAAAAAATTTTAAAAAACTGTGCTGAAGCATATCATAGTTAAACTGCAGAAAACCAAGCAAAAGAGAAAAATCTTGAAAGCAGCCAGAAAAAAACAAAGTATTTCATACTGAGGAACAATTATTTGGATGACTGTGAACATATATGGAAACAGGAAGACAGTAGAACTTCTCTGAGTACAGAAAGAAGAAAAAAAACAAAAACCAGAATTCTATGTCCAGCAAAATTATCATTCCAAAAATAAGGTGAAGTAAGACATTCCCAGATAAAGGAATACCATGAGAATTTGCTACCCATGGTTCTCTACTCAAATAAATGCTAACTCAGTTCTTCAGATTGAAGGGAAATAATATCAGAATGAAACCTAGGTCATCCAGGAGGGAATGGAGGTCATAGAGATCAATAATTACATTTATTATTAAAGGACTAGACATTCCAATTAAAAGACAGTTTCATAATTGAAGAAAAATCGAGGACCCAGCTCTATGCCGTCTATAAGAGACAAACTTTAAAAGATATACATAGGTTGAATGTAAATTGGAAGAGATTTCATACAAACAGTAGGCATAATTTTTGAATGTTTGATAAAATAGACAAGACAAAGAATATTAAACAGAGATAGAGATCTCGTAATGATAAAAGGACCCATTGATCAAGAAGACATATAATCACAAGTATGTTTATGTACCTGATAATATGAAGCAAAAACTGATAGAATCAAAGAGAAATAGATAATTCCACAATCATTGCAGGAGATTAACACCCATTTATCAGCAATTGATAGAGTAACTAGATTAAAAAAAATCAGTAAAGGGATATAAAGACATAGAGGATCTGGATAACACTATCAACCACCTTGATCTAGTTGATATTTTAGAATACTACATCCAACAACGAGTTCATGTGGTGCATTCACTATAATATATCATATATTGAGTTATATAAGAAAAGTTTCTGTACATTTCAAAGGCTTTAATTCATACAGAGTATGTACTCTGTTTATAACAGAGTTAAAGTAGAAATCAGTAAGACATCTAGGACAACCCAAAATATAGGAACATTTAAGTCTTTAGGGCCTGCAGTTTGTGTCCTTGCTAATTAGCTGTTTTGGCTTCTTAGTCCTTGTATTCACACGAATAATGATACTGGGGTAGAATTACAGAGGAACACAGAATGGGCTGTACATGAAAGCAATGCCTATGTATTTTGAAGATCAGAGTGGTGATGGAAATGTGCTTGTGAAATAAAGATTTGTTACAGGGTTCTGTAATTACCCCAAATTGGTGTTTACACTGTTATTGATGAGAACCTTTATCCAAGAGATGGTGCATTACACCATATTTATTTCACTGTTCAAGTTTTCGTTTGCTGGTAAGGTTGTGTGTTTTATCAGGTCAAAATGAAAAGTTCTCTTGATACTTAAAGGTCAAAGAACTGATCTTGTTATGCTTGGAAAAAAGCAGTATAACTTTCCTATTGAAAATCTCCTCTAAATGCTTGGCTTTCACTCCTCATGCTTCTTTGTGATGTCACTGCTGTAATTTTTTCTGTAAATGTCAGTACATATAGGATGTGTAAGATATAAAGTAAACTGCGAGTGAATCACATTTAATGCATAAGATTTTGTAATGAAGTTGAGTCATTCGTCATGAAAAAAGTAAAAATAAATGTTTAACAACCATTTTAAGAGTATAAAAACCAGGTGTTTTTATTTTGATTTAAATAGAATTACCCTTACATGCAAACAAATTATTAAAACAATCATTTATACTTTATTTGAAAAGATTTTTGTTTTATACCAGTAAGGAAATTAGGTAAAACAAGTGTTTAACAACTGTATTTTACTGACTTTTGATGTGGAATTTTTTTCAGTTCTTTGTATAGTATGATGTGCAGTGCTATAAATATGCTGTAAAAATGAGTTTTTTGTCCTGAACTTGTAATTTCCTTTTTTTAAAGAGGAAGAAAAAAGACTGATTAGAGTCCAGTATGATCAAAGTTAAAATAAAATTGCAAAATCTGTAGAAAGTACAGCTGTTGCTTTGAATGTTGTAGTAGATGTAAATGAGAAACCATATTAAGATTTTGTAATTTAAGATCCTGTTTGAGAAATTGGCTGTTGGATAGTGTCATTGCTTTTCTTCTTTGGGAAACAGAAATGCTAACCTCCAAGAAATCTTTTGTTTTAGTATATTTAGCAGTGAATGATATTATAGCACCCACTAACAGCTTGGTTTGCCCTTCCTATAGTACTAAATTAAGCAGGTTTGGTTCAGACTGAATGTCAGTTACATAGTTGAAATTTTCATATGATTCACTCACCAAAAGTAATAGAAGATACCGGATACATGAATCTTAAGTATTCTATTAACTAATTGTAGGATATTGAACTAGTCATACAAGTGTGCTATAAACCAGTTTCCCTATTGTACAGGGGTTCCTAACCATCCCCTCTATTTCACTCTTTTTTTCCGCCATGGACCCTTTTGGCAGTGTGATAATGCCTATGGGCCCTTCTCAGAATAATGTTTCAAATATATAAAATAAAATACATAGGATTACTTGATATCAAGATCTTGGACCCCTGATTTTGATCATCTATTAACTCCAGATTAAGAACTTTTGTTATAGAAGGAATTGAATTAGACAGACTCTTTCACTTCTCAAAGTCTTTGATTTTAAATCTCTGAAGAGTCTCCATTGATGATGATGAAATATTGTAACTAATGTAAACATCCCTTGCTTTGTAATTTATTGTGGTTCTTTAGATGTCCTACACTATTCTGTTCCAAAACACTACAATTTCTGTTATGTTAAAATACATGGCCTGTGATAGGCATATTTACTAAATATAAATGTTCAAACATTTGTACCAGGCAATTGATTAATCTCTTTTCTGAACATCCATTTGAGTGAAACACAATGCTAGAGATACTAGGAATAAAATCAACAAAAGAAAAAGGTTTTTCATCATGGAACTTTAATTTATAGTTGGGGAGATCCCTACATCTTGAAATAAACTGTAACAGTAACCCAAGGTTTAGAGATTAAGAAACCAGTGAAAATACAGTGCGGAGCCAGGTCATGAATTAGAACCATTTCACTCCAAAGCAAAATAGAGTTCTTATCTTCAAAGCTTGAAGCCTTAAAATATGCTAAAGTTTAAAGTGAGTGTTACAGGATGTTCTAAAACTTTCTCTTCATGGGGCGGGTGGAGAGGAAAGACTTCACAAAGATAAAATTATATAGATGTTGAAGAATGGGGCAGATAGTCCAAACAAAGGCCTAACGTGATGAGGTTATGTTTTCGGTGTGGTCATGGTAGAAGGTTCAGCTGCAGCAACTAGTTTTTATGTGGAGGTGTTAGAAATACTTATGTTCGAGTGTAGCCTGAGAATTAAACCTACTGAAATCCTCCTTTTGCTTTTGATGCATATTTAATACAAGATAGAGAAAACAAGTAGTAGTGTCCTAGTGGTTTGGGTTTCTGCCACATTTATCTGCTGCCTTTTCCACTTATCTTTTGTGAGATGAATTGGGTAAACGAGTAATTTGTTTAAATCACAGCTGTTACCACCTGATGTCAGGAACATCTGGGAGTGTTTTGTCTGATCATCAGTGATCCATGGTTTTCATCACTATTCTGGATCCATCTTGGTGTACTTTATGAATATTCTGAGTAGGTAGCTGGTGAAATGTCATGAATCAGTTGGAACAATTCTGTTGTTCTTGTCCAACAGCCAGATTGGACTACCACATGCCATGTGGTAGTCATTCATTGTGGAATGATCACACTGAAGGAAACTTATATTTATTTGAAATGGTTTTATGTTTGTCATATTCATATATACATACTTTAAAAATAGAATTGGTAGAAAATGACAAAAGTGTTAACCTAGCACAAACTATAAAAGTAGACTAACATCTTTGCCTTTGTGAGCAGATATACCTTAGTTTGTTACATTCCTCAGGTGATTAAATGTTATCTTTTGATATTAGATTTTAAGCCCGTCCTTGAAGTGAATATCATAATAGAGTCCCATTTTTCCTCCCTTGGGGCCTTACACATAATAGGTGTTCAGTGAATGTTTGCTGAATTGAATTCTGTTATCCAGCCTGTAATGTTGATAAATGTAAAACCCTTCACCATAAATTAGAAATATTGTTTAGTATCTTTTACCCATAGCTATTAACAGTCTTTATTTTAGAAGGGGGAACTTTATAATGCATAATAATGTGTTCAAACCAAATGTGCTTAATTGTTTTCTATAGATGGACTAACAGCAAGACTTGTGCTCATTAAAACTTTTTCTTAATATAAGACACAAACCTTATATAATTAGTTAAATACTTATCTTTGGTTAGATAAAGACTTTAAATAGAATCATTATTATTTTGTAGTTTGGTATTTGCTTATTTATAGATTGAAAGAAATAACAGAGGCCTCTTAAAATATAGGTTGTTCACAACCATGCAAACAAACAAACCTACAAAATGGAGGCATCCCCTCAAACTTGGATTGGTATTTACCAAAGGAAGCAATGGCATTGTATTTATTGTCCTTACAAGAATTTAAGAAACAAAAAAATTTGATAATAATTGTTAAAAGTAATTTAAATGGCTAAAGTGACCAAACATGTCCCACCGATTTTTCTTATTTCCGTTGGTTACACTTATGCATCATGAATGGAAAGATTCACTAGTCACTCACACCTGCAAATACCTGGTTCAGAACAAAATAGGAAGCTAGAATAAACATTTAAGACATATAGTGCCATTGGTGTATTCTCAGTTGGGAACTGAGAGGTATCATGAAAAACTGGTGGTATTGAACACAATGACAAATAAGAAAAACTATTCTCCTGGAACTCATCTGGAAAATTTTAGTGAAATTTTATACAAATATGAGTTATCAAATGAGTGAGTTTAATTTCTAATTTGGTATTGCTCTGAACCACATGCTACTTGCTTCACAATGGTATCGAGAGGTTTAATGAGTTAATTTTTCTTGAGAAGTTTTCAGTCATCATTTCCTCAAATATTCCCTCTACCCCTTTTCCATTCTCTTCTCCTTCTGGGACACTGATAATGCGTATGTTTGTGTGTTTCGTGTTGTCACTCAATTCCCTGAGACTCCATTCTATTTTTTCCATTCTCTTCTCTTTCTGTTCTCCTGTCTTTTCCAGTTCAGATGTTCTGTCTTCAAAATCACTAATTCTGTCTTTGAGCAATTCATTGGTTTTCTCATAGTGCTTTTATAAATTCACATGTCTGAGTATAAACTTCACTTTACAAGGGTTATTTTACCTGCCAAATTTGGAATCTCCTGCCATAATCTAGTTTCCTAAGTGAATGTGCTTAATGATCCTTTGGGGTACAGGAAGAAAATATTAGAACTTAAAAAAAACTCATCCTTTTTTTCTGTTTAGATTACTTTTTTTTTAAGATTTATTTTATTTATTTATTCACCCCCCCACCCTGCCCCTTGTTGTTTGCAGTCACTGTCTGCTCTCAGTGTCCATTTGCTGTGTGCTCTTGTGTCTGCTCGTCTTCTCTTTAGGAGGCACCGGGAACTGAACCCGGGACCTTCCATGTGGAAGAGAGGCGCTCAATCACCCAAGCCACCTTAGCTCCCTGGTCTGTTGTGTCTTTCATTGTCTCTCCTCTTTGTGTCTCTTTTGTTGCGTCATCTTGTTGTATCAGCTCACCGCACCTGCCCGCTCCACTAGCTCACCTTCTCCAGGAGGCACTGGGAATGGAACCCGGGACCTCCCACATGGTAGGTGGAAGCCCAATTGCTTGAGCCGCATCTGCTTCCTAGATTTGATTTTATATACGCACATACACACAAAACAAATTTTGTAAATAAAATCATATTTTGGGTGCATATTCAAAATGTTCCTACTAAAAGGTATAAATAATTAAAAAATTTGGAAACCAAATAGATAATGGATGGTTAAGGGTCAAAATTAGAATGGTAGCATTAGGAATGTAAGAGGAAGGAGACTAATTGAAGATATACTGCATATTTAGCTACAAGTTGAATGTCTGTTAATAAGATGGGAGATTGCGGGATCAAAATGAATTCCATTTTCTTGTTCATAAATTCAGTTAGCCTGGGAGAGCTATGAGAACAGAGAATAAATCACATTCAGTTTTATCCCTTGTACCTAGTTAAGTGGGCAACCAGGAAGTCTGAGCATCAGAAAAAGTTCAATTTTCAGATTGATACACTGGCATCTGTTTAATTTGTGTATGTTAACTCAAGTGAGCTCTCCTTTGCTTCCTACCTTCACTGTTCTAGAAAATCTGATTTTGTTTGCTGACTGTTGTGGGCCCCATTCTAAGAGAACAGATGCTGTTGCTGGGAATTATTGTGGGCCAGGAACAAATGTAGGCTGTGCAGCAGCCTTGGTGCACACTGTTGTGGATTTGTAAAACCTGTTACTGGCAGGAGGTGCTGCCTTGCCAGGGACATTTGAAAAACCTAGAGGTGCCATGAGAGGCTGCAAAGAGAAAAGCTGCTCTTAATCCTCACAAAAACAATACATTCTAAGAATACAATTAAAAATAAAAATCTTTTTGCAAATAAAGTCACTTGCCTTGGGGAACCTCCTTGATGCTGATATCAAATGCTCCTTGACATTTCTTGCATGCTGACTTTTCTATAATTAATTTATATAGGAGTCATGAATTTTACAGTATACTCAAACTTAAAATCTCTTTCTGCTTATGAGCTAGCCTGGGGTAGGCAAACTGTAGCCCCTGAGACAAATCTGGCCTTAATTTGTGTATTAGTCAGCCAAAGGGGTGCTAATGTAAAATACCAAAAATGTGTTGGTCCTCATAAAGGGTATTTATTTGGGGTAGAAGTCCACAGATACCAGACCATAAAGCGTTAAGTTTCTTCTCTCACCACAGTCCATTGCCACGTGTTCGAGCAAGACAGCTGCTGGCTTTTGCCAGGGTTCAGGCTTCTGGGGTTCCTCTCTTCCCGGGGCTGCATTTCTCTCCGGGCTTAGCTCCTGTTTCCTCCACAAGGTCAGCTGTAGACGGTCAGGTGAACAGCTTGCTTCTCTTCTCCTGGGGCCTTCTTTCCAACATCAAAACTTCTTCTCAAAAGACTGCTTCAACTGTCTTTTGCCTTGCCTTTTATATTCAATTCCCCACCCACCAAGGGGTGGGGCTCAACACCCTAATTCTAACCTAATCATGCCCAGATTAACAGATCAGTTTACAAGCATGATTCAATTATATCTTTGGAATTCATAATTACATCAAACTGCCACAATTTGTAAATAAAGTTTTATTACCATGCAGCATGCTCATTTGCCTGTGGTTGCTTTTGGGCTATAGCAGGAGGGCTGAGTAGTTAAGACAGAGACCATGTGATGCGTAAGCGTAAAATGTTTACACTATTCGGCCCTTTATAGACAATGTTTGCCAACTCAAGTCAGCTGAGCTTGCAGATATTTTATGGATAATTCTTTTATTTTTCTCCAGTTAGTAGATGGGTTTTCAGCTATTTACATGGAGAATCTTATCCTTTATGAGATAATCTAGAGGAATGGTTAACAACGTTGGCTCTGGAGTAAAACTTCATGGGTTCAAATCTTGCCTCAGCCATTTATAAACTGAGTGACTTGGGAAGTATTACTTCTGGTACTAAACTCAAAGGGTTGTTCTGAGAATTAAATGAATAAAGTATCTAATGCATGCCAGGTTCTCAATAGAAATTAGTTCTTTTCATTGTATATGCGGAGAAATATGACAATCCTAGTTAATTAGACAAAAGCCCCCAAAGCCCTTGCATTTGATGCATTTTATTTTAAAAACAAGGCCTTGTTTTTAGCTTCATCTGCAGTCCTATGTGAAGATTGATAAGTCAGTTTTTACTTATTAATAAAACATAATTTGGGAAAAAAAATTAGTTCTTTTCAATTCAGGTTTTTTTTTTTTTTTCTTTCCCCTTTCTCTTTGAAATCTGAAGTAAAGGAAAAGTTAAAGAACTATTCCAAGATCATGCATTAAGTCAGAAGTTTGAACCATCCCTCATACTTAGGATCTGTTACATTGCTTTTGTTAGTGCTGCTCCTAACAAAATTAAAATCTTAAAAAAGATTTTGAGTATACTGCTCCTAGTTTTCTTTAAAGATATTTGTCCAAACAACAAGAAAGGTTGGTTTGCAGAAAACTTTACTGAATGTGATTTCTGTTTCTTAATCCATGTTTATTTTTTGTTCCTTGATCTAGTAAAATTCAGCTAGGAGTTGCACATTGTACTGCTTATGCTATCCTAGATGATTCTTAAGTAGAAGAAAATTCACTAATGCTGTGAAACCTTAGGTATCTGGATATCAAACATAGGGCGATCAAATTGCATTATTCATCTGCTTTAATCAGATTGTAAGCATAATGCAGTTTAAATTTATAGTTGACTTGAGAAGAAGGCCACTGAATAGATCAGAGATAAATTGGAATTGACCCTATATTTTCATTCAAATTAATTTACTCACATCACTGAGCTATTTAGCTTTTAGGTTGCTATGTGTAGTTGGGTATGTTGATTTAAGATATTGCAGACACTTACCTGATCTTTGATTTACATTGTATTGAACTAATATCTTTGTTCCTGTAAAATCTTTATGATTGTTAGAACTGAAAATAGGTTAGAGTTGTAAATAATTTTCTGCAGATTCCAGGTTGTCTACTTATTTAAAAAAAATTTTTTTTTTCAGGATTTAGCAAACTATATTCTGTGGGTAAACTCAATGGATGCAATTAAGAGACATTACACATTACACATAGAAGCCAAGATTATTGAACTTGAATATCCATCAATAGAAAATATTCAAACAAAAGCACATGAATAAAGGGGGTGGATGAGGGCATTGCATAATCACTTTAAACACATGGGCTGATTAATTAGACATTTTAAGGTTCTCATTTTCCCACATAACAAGGATAATTATCAATTACAAATAAGTACAGGAAACAGGCCTTCTCTTGTCATCCTGGTAGTAGAGAGATATCCACCATTTTCTTTCCTAGCCTTTTGCACATGTGTATAGGAGGGGCAGGGAGTCACTCCCAGGAGGTGATTTGTGGGTTCATGGTTTTTTTGTCTGGGAAACGTGTACTAAATCAGATACTCATGACTTCTTTCTGCTTTCTCGGCTTTGCCAAACAGTGTTCTGCCTGTCCTTAAGGTGACCATTTTTTGTGATTACATGAATTAGTATAAGTATTTAAGGCATTCTGGAAATTGGACACTCCCCACATCTTCAATGAAATTCCATATCCTTGTTTGTTGTAATCTCTGTTCTTGTTGACAATAGCCCTTCTGCAACAAAATTCTGATACATGGAATGATGCGGTTCCAGAGTCTAGATCTGAAAAATTTTCTGGTTAATGTATGCATAGTTTTCAAGGCCAGGTTGGCTACTTTCGGATGTACCCTCTAGTGCCCCTTGACTAAAGCAAATAAGATTGTGTTTTTCTGTTTTCAGAACATCTACTTGTGCTTATTTGATGGCTTGTGATACCCATTAGACTTTTGGCTTGACCTACAGCAAGAAAAACACATTTCTTATGTTAGTAAATTAGAGTTAATATCCGTGTAGGTACATCTTGCTTTCAGATTCTTTTAGTCTTAATTGAAACGATGTCATAAAGTCATTTATTAAGTAGAAGTAGCTCTCTTGTAGTTCCTCAAGCACACATTAATTACCTCTTTTGACCTAGGAAAGATCTGAAAAACAAATCAGCAAACTTAGAGCATTTGATTTTAGACTAGGTCATGGTGAACTTTTTTGTGAAATAGATTCTCCACATGGAGTGGATCTAGAGTAAAACTGCTGAGGAGAAGTGCTATGTTGGGAGGCTGGATGACTTTCTGGAGTCTATGGACAATGGCTCTCCTCCTTTCCTGACCAAGAATTCTCCAAAGCAAAACATCAACCAATCTGTATTCCCCTTCACTTCATCTTCTTCTTTTCCAATCTCTATAGAACAGATGTTTGTTCTCCCTTCTAAGAGTCACATTGCTTATCAAAATCATTTGGTTTATAAAAACTCAGTTGCACACCTTTGTAAACCTGTTTTAGTTTTTTAGGCTGCTGAAATGCAATATATCAGAAGTGCGTTGGCTTTTACAAAGAGGATTTATTAGCTTAAAAGCTTACAGATCTGAGGCTGTGAAAATGTCCAAATCTTGGCTTCATCAGGTGATGTTTTCTTCCTGAAGACCAGCTGCCGTTGATCCTGGACTCCTCTAACATGGCAAGGCACATGGTGGCATTTGCTGGTCTCCCTTCTCTTGTGGGTTTTGTTGCTTCAGCTTCTGGTTTCCTCTTCCTTTCTCTGTCTTTGCCTCTAAAGGACTCCAGTAAAGGATTAAGACCCACCCTGGGCCATGCCTTACTGAAATCTAATCAAAAGGTCTTTAAGTAACCTAATCAGAAGGTCCCACCCACATTAGGTTTACACCCACAAGAATGAATTAACTCTAAGAACATAATTTTCTGGGTTCTTCCCTCTTCAAACTGTCCACTGTCTATGCAACATAAGCTATACCTAATAACTATAATTTTTATATTTTCCAGTTAAAATATTTCCCAGTAACCATATATTTATTGTTTTGAAGACTGCTTATAGGACTTGGAAGTAGATTTGTGTACATGCAACTCTTTTTATCATCAATATGACAATTTCCATACCTGTAAAAGCTCCTAGGTCCAAATAGAGTTCTGTGGCCAAGTGTGGTACCTGAGGGGTTTCTTATGAGAGCACAGTTGTCTTCCTTTATGTCAACCTTACTAATTAAGCATATGTTCTAGCTGCTTTTGGTAGTCTTGTGATTCTGTTATTTTTAGATTTGACCAAACTCTGACTCTTAATTCCTTCTAGTACAACCCATAGGTTGTCGTCTTGAAAACTATCATACTCTCTGACTATAATTTCTTAGTCTTTTAGCCTTTATACTTCATTATTCTCCCTGTACTTGTTTTCTGGCTTTTCCTTGATCCCCATTCCTCTTGTCTGTTCATTTTCTTACCATGTATCAGTGTCAACTGCCTTTATTTTCTTGCTGTTTGCTAGCTACTCCGTGATCCACTCCTCAAACTTTTTTATTCTTATTTTGTTTTTGTCAATACCCTTAACACCATGAGCCACGTGTCTTTCTGCCCTGCCTGCCTGGCAAACTTCAATCCTAAATTAATCTCTCTGTCCAACTTCCCCATGTCTATGCCTGGGCTGCCTAGTGCTAGGACAACCTCAGCTAGGCCCACCTGTTTCTGCTCCTTTTATCCACGGAAGCAATGTGTAATCTTCACTGTTCTTAAGCCTCCTACACAGGCTTCTCCCTGCTCACCTTTATCAAATGGCCCCAAACAGGAAATAGCCACCATCTGGCAGAAACTCCTTTAATTATCTACCTACCCCTAACGACAAAACAAATCAATACAAATATATCCTATTAAAACCCAATTTAACAGAACCTACTTTCATTGGGAAGACTGTATTCCCAGAGGACAAAGGCTTTGTCTCTTTTATATTAAGTTGTACCATGATTTAATAATAAATAAGGGGTGAATCTATACATTATACCCTGTGTGTTTTCTTTTCTTTTTTTTTTTTTTTTTAAAGATTTATATTTTAAAATTTATTTACTCCCCCCCTTGCTGCTTGTGCTCTCTGTGTCCATTTGCTGTGCGTTTTTCTGTGTCTGCTTGTCTCCCTTTGTTGTGTGTGATCTTGTTGCGCCAGTTCCCACACCACGCGGGCCGGCTTGCCTTTACCTGTGGGAATTGAACCAGGGCCTCCCGTATGGTAAACGGGAGCCCAACCAATTGAGCCACATCCGCTTCCTACCCTGTGTGTTTTCAACACCTGGTGAAGTTTCATGCTCAGTAGGTATTCAGGATGCTTGACAATGCTTGTATCATCCATTTAAAAAAATATGTGAACTCTCAGTTTATAAAGGAATTGAAGTAGTGCACAGGAAATACATGTGATCAAATAGTAAAATAAATTTTCAAATAAAACTTCTGGATTTTTCAAAATACTAGGAGAGGTGATATATAGCACAGGGAAAATAGAATAATAGAGGGATTGTATTAATTTTCTGTGGCTGCTGTACAAATAACCATAAGCTTAGTAGCTTAAAACAACTATTATCTTACAGTTTGTAGTTCAGTCTTGATTTTACTGGGTTAAAATCAAGGTGTTAGCAGGCTGCATTTCTTTCTGGCGCTTTAGCGAAGAATCCATTTCCTTGCCTTTTCTGGCTTCTAGGGGCTGCCAGCATTCCTTGACTCCTGGACCTTTTCATTCTTTCTTCAAAGCCAGCAACAGTGGGTCAAGTTCTCGTGGCATCACTCTGATCTCTTCTACCTCCCTCTTCTACTTTTAAGGGTCTTTGTGATTAGATTGGTTGACTTGGATGATCTCTGTATTTTAAGGTTAGCTGATTAGCAACTTTGATTCCAACTGCAACCTTAATTCTTCTTTGCCATATAATCTAATACATTCTCAGGATGCAAGGATTAGCATGTGGCCATCTCTGGGGGGCCATTCTTTCTCCCACAGGGACTGACCATCAAGTCTCACTCTGTTGCTCCAGTTAAGTCATAATTGTGTCTGAGTTGCCTTTATTGTGGCTGAAAGGAAATATTGTTATGGTTATGTGGATATTTTCTTTTTCTGTCCATAATCAGCAACATACCAGTTCTAATAGTGTTATTATAGCATAGTTCATATGATCATTTCCTCAGCCACGTTAAGTTCTTTACTACTGGAGATGGGTACTAGTGTGGTTAATAGAAATGATTAAGAGTGGATAATTCAGTAATAATTAACTTTGCTAACTTTTGTTCACGCATTTCCAGTTGTGCTGCTTGGTGCCAGTGTAGATGTCAATACTTCACTGAACTTAAATGGTAGATTTGATTGTAAGATAGTCATCCAGTTGATCCAGAGTAAAAATTGATGTTTTTAGATTATCTGTATTAGTCAGCCAAAGGGGTGCTGATGCAAAGTACCAGAAATCTGTTGGCTTTTATAAAGGGGATTTATTTGGTTTAGAAACTTACAGTCAGAAGGCCATGAAGCATAAGTTACTTCCCTTACCAAAGTCTGTTGCTACGTGTTGGAGCAAGATGACGGCCTATCTCTGCCAGGGTTCAGCCTTCCTCTTCCTTCTAAGGCTCCGTGGTCCCAGCTCTTTCTGATCTCAACTGTAGGCTACCATAAGGCTAGTCTTACTCCTCGGGACTCATTTCTTTCTGGGCTTTCTCAGCTATTCAGGGCTCTGGTCTCTTCAGCTGCAAACTGTTAGGCAAATGGCTTGGCTCTCTCCCAGGGGCTCCAACATCCAAAACTAAACTGTGTTTTCCTTCTCTGTGTATTTACTTCCCTGTCTTTGTTTGAGCGTCCATTTATATAGCCCACAGCTGTAAGCTAGCTGTAGGTGGGGACTCAAACCAAGTAGCCCTACTGATGTGGTCAAATAAAAGCCTTAATCTTGATTTAATCAAGTAAAAGTGAAACCTCTGAGTCTAATACAATCTAATATGCCCAGAGGAACAGACCAGTTTACAAACAAAATCTAGAATTTATTTTTGGAATTTATAAATAATACCAAATTGCTACATTATCATTGAAATGCAAATGCAAAATTACAAAGTTTTTATAGTGAACCCTTGAAGGCTTTTGAGGCACATCTTTCCCAGGGTTTTTAAGACTCCAAATTTGACAAATACTAAAGTAAGCAGAAATTGGTTCTGTGTCCCATATCCCATTATACTGTATTTTTTTTCCCATGGGTAATATCTCATGGCTTATATTTTCTATAGTTTAGATTAGAATATGATATAATTTTACCAGGAACTTTAGTGCTATTACAAAATTTCCAGGTAATGAGAGAATTTTATAGGCATCCATGTTATGCCAAAGAAGGAGATATTTTTGTATGCAAGATGTCTTTCTTAGCCTCCTTCCATTTCACTGTGTGGTTGAATTTGCTTAAGAAAGAACCAGCTTTGATTATAGGTTGACTGCCCTGATCCATGCAAAAAAAAAAAAAGAATCCTGCCCTGGAAGAGTTAGAGGTTAGTTATATGTGTGAGTGAGGATATGTTACCAATTCTTTTGGTTCTTAACTGGTTGTTCTTTGCTGTGTTTGAATTTGGAACTTTTACTTTTAGCCTTTCCTTTTTGTTAATGTTTTCTGAGTGGTGTGTGGGGGTTGGTTTTTCTTAGTATTAAACAAAGTTTTCTTTAAATTTTAAGAATTATTTATATATTGGACTGAGTTTTTATAGGGTTATGTTCTATGTCTTAATGAAATATATAACTATAAAATATTGGCATAGGTCACTGGATTACTTGGGTGTGATGTATGTGATGAGTTGTAGTGTTTGTAGGTGGGCATATGTGGAAGAGTAAGGGGGAGGCAGTAAAGGAAATGGAAACATTAAAATGTTCTTTCCACATTTTACATTTTCGTGTAATTTTTAAGGTATTAGTACATTTAATGTATTTAAAACCCCCAAACTTGTTTGGATTCCCATATGCTTTCATATTAGTCCATACAAGAATGTTCTTATATTGGTCTTTTTTTTTTTTTTTTTTTTCTCATTGTCTGCCCATTGTTTTTTGCTTGTTGTCTGTTCATTGTTTTTGTTTTTGTTTTTCCTTTTGGAAGTACTGGGAACTGAACCCAGGACCTCTCACGTGGGAGGTGGGTGCTCAACTGCTTCAGCCACATCCACTCCCTGTTCATTTGTTTTTGTTCATTGTCTGCTTGTTTCCTCGTTGTTATATTGATCTTTTAGATTTACAGGTAGTAGATTTATTTTGGGCAGCTTAGGAGCTGCATCAGTTTACGAATAACTAGCTTGATACTTTTTTTTTTTTTTTTTTTTTTTTAAGGAAAAGTGATAAAAATAAATTTTTTTTTTTTTTTTTTTTTTTTTTTTTTTAAGCGTAGAAGGTTAAAATGAAATTGTGGACATGTTCTTTTTTTTTTTTTTTTTAAAGATTTTATTTATTTATTCATTTATTCCCCCCTTGCTGCTTGTGCTCGCTGGGTCAGCTAACCACGCCGTGCGGGCGGGCTTTCCTTTACCAGGAGGCCCCGGGAACCGAACCCGGGGCCTCCCATATGGTAAACGGGAGCCCTACTGATTGAGCCACAGCCACTTCCCTGGACATGTTCTTAATTTGGATGAATGTGAGGCTGTTTTGGGATTTGATTTAGGGCATGTTTTCATTTAAGTATAACATAGCATTGTTTCTTTAAAAATAAGGAGGTTCAGGGTCTATAAAAGGAAAGATGGTTACATTATCCTATTTATATCCCATTAACTTAAAACATGAATGACCTGTTGAAACAGAAGTCTAGAATTTAGGAATGGGGAAATCTCCTTTATACTGTTCTCAAAAAGGGGGTTGATCTTTAGCCTTTGCCATGTATTCTTTCTCATAGATTATTTTGATTGTTATTTTCTGTGATTGGCAGGGTATTCATTAAATCTTATTTGATGAAAAATCTTGGAGTGGAAGATTGAGTAAACAAAGTACTTGTCACCTAACCACATCCTATTGGAATTCTAGCTGTGTGGCAAAACCTAACTCATACCATGTTTACCAAGTTCTGTAGAAAAAAGTGATGCAGATACTAGGTATTAAATGAAAACTAAATTCAAACTCTTATCACTTCTAATAACTTTTATTTTGGAGTGTGATGTGTCTTCCCAGGACCTTGTTAGTTTTCTGCTTCCCCTTTCCCCAATGTGGCAATGATATGAACATCCATCAAGAATGAGATTCAGTGAGCCTGCGGACCTCTTTTCAACTTTGTTTTGATTCTGTTCTGAAAAATAGTTTCAGAACTTGTGTATTTGTGTTTTTCTATCTTTTCTTTTGGAGAACAGTAGTTTAGAGGCAGCTCCTCTCCCAAGTTCTTGTGGGTTTATAGGACAGCTCATTTTGCATGGCAGTGGCTAGTGGGATTGAAATCATACTTGTGATCCTCTTGGACTTTCAACTAGTATAAACTTTCTTTGGTTCAGAATGCTCTTAAATCTGGCTTCATGAAACTGCTGTTCCCTGTCATTGAATTGTCCTCAGTGATCAAGATATTACCGATCAGAGCTCCCTTGTTGGCTGGGGAACTCAGGAAACATGTTTGGACCATTGTATCAAGGAGATAAGTATTATAGAGTATAAATACAGATCTAATTTCCTTATAAGACATTTGAGCAGCCCTAGTGCTGTTTTCTACTTCAACTTCTATGTCTTCTGGTCTCTGTCATTTGGGGGCAGAATAAGAAAGGGCCATCAGATAGAAGTAGTATTTTATAGTAAGAAGTGAAACTTACTGGTAGCATGGAGAATTGTATATTGTAGGGAATTGAATAAAAATTATGTGGAAGCACATATTTTATTACCATGGGAGATTTTACTAACAATGGAAAATTGCAATAAATTATAAAGTAAATACATGTAATATTTTTGCAGTAATATAAATATGAAAAATCAAAGTTTGATTTATTGCTCTCATTAAAAATGAGTATGATTGATGTTTACTGTTCGCTGGAGCTTCTTAGGCTCAATTCTGGCAGTAGGATTAGAGTATTAATCCTTCTTTTGGGCTCAACCTGCTGTTCATGATTTTCTTACATTATTTCAAAAATGAAGGCCTGCATCTATTTAAATGAAAAATTATGAGGAATTTGTAGCCAACAGTGTTTTGGCTATCCCAATAGTATACATGGATAAAGGTTCATTTACTAAATCTGATTCATTTACTAAATCTCTTTATGTTGAGAACGTTAATATTATATCCTACCAAGTGTGAATCAGAGGTAATCTTTCCTTAGCACCATATCCCAAACCCCTCCTGATTTACCATAATCACTTTATTGTGAGCATAATAAAGCTTCTGCTAGAGACCAAACAACCTGACCTTATTTTAAGTATTAGTTACAGGCAGTCAGAGTTACAGGAAGGGACATTTTGTTTACTCAAAACATTTGCCTTTGACTTCTATTGTAACTTAAGTGCTGTGGTGATAGTTCCCAATTCATAATAAAAATCAATTTTGGGAAGCAGATGTGGCTCAAGCGATTGAGTTCCCACCTCCCACATGCGAGGTCCCTGGTTCAGTTCCCAGTGCCTCCTAAAGAAGACAGCAAGCTGGCGCAACAATAGACACAAGAAGAAAAACATAATGAGAGATACAACAAAGCAGGGAGCGGAGGTTCCTGGTGCCTCATAAAGAAGAGCAAGACAGTGAGCTGACGTGATGGACAGGTGCGGCAAGCTGATGCAACAAGATGACACAACAAGAAACACAAGAAGAAAAACACAATGAGAGACACAACAAAGCAGGGAACGGAGGTGGCTCAAGCAATTAGGTGCTTTCCTCTCACATTGGAGGGCCTGGGTTTGGTTCTTGGCGCTTCCTAAAGAAATAGGATGAACAGACACAGCAAGTGCAAACAATGAGGGGGAGGGCAGAAATGAATAAAATAAATCTTTAAAAAAAAAATCAATTTTAATAATTTAAACATTCGATTCAAGGGACAGTTTGCCTTTAATAGTGTGAAGTCTGTGGACATTTAATTTTCCAATACGTCTTGCAAAAAGTTATTCAAGTGAACCATGAATCATTATGACCTTACCATTAAAAAGGCCCAAAAATGTCAAAATGACAGTTAATTCCCATTAGTTCTCAGTGACTTCTATGCTTGTTACATAGTAAGCTATCAACCAGTTTCAACTGAACTGAACTTAAATATTTAAGCATCTGGATTGACTCATTATCCCAGGAACTTCCAGTTTTCTAGATATGAGCCACATATGGGTTTATTTTCATTTTCTCTCCCCTCCTTATTATATCCTCTTCTCCTTCATCCCTCTATCTAGAACAATGAAGAGTTGATTTCTACAACTCTTCTAAAAAGAGTTGTATAAATGGTTTTAGAGTCACTGAATAATATTTGAAGGTTTATAAAGAAGTGCTGGAAGTTAGAAGAACTATACTTAGTGAATAGATTTTTTAAAAGTTAGAAAGATAGATTCTGGCAATGAAAACTGGCAAGTTTTCCTTGATCTTTGACCAAAATTCTACAACTTATTAAGTGAGCACATAGTGATGAGGGGTGGGGATGAGATGAACACTAGGAGCCAGTGTGGCTGCTCTCTTTAAATCTACCTCATTTCATTTTCTGAACAGGATTGCTACCTTTACAAATCCAAGTAATGCTTTAGATGGATAGTGTGTGTTCTGCTTTTGGCAGATACTCTTAGATAATCTTTGGTAGCAAGATAAAGAAGCTAGGAATGCCCACAGCACTCTGTGTGTTCTAAAGATTATGATCTGCAGACCAGTGCCAGTTCATAAAATGTTTATTATTGGATCTTGGTCAAATTGCTATTTATGTTTCTAAACTTGACTCTTTGTTTCTGTTTTTATTTCATAGCACACGGGAGGGGTTGGATTAGATGATATCTAAACTGTCTTTGTTGCTTTAAAATTGTGATGCTTGGGGTTATTCTTGTTGGTAATGGCTCTATTTTGGTAAACTTTAATCCATTAACATTCAGTGTTATTACTGTAAAGGCAGTTCTTAATTTCAACCATTTTGACCTTTGGGTTTTATCTGTCATATTTTATTTTCATCCCTCTTTTGATACTTTTAGTTATTTTACTGATATAGTCATTTCTAGACTCTCTTCTGTCTTTTCTTTTCAGGCTGTAGCACACCCTTTAGTATTTCCTGCAGGGCCGGTCTCTTTGTTATAAATTCTCTCAATTTTGGTGTATCTGTGAATATTCTAAACTTGCCCTCAATTTTGAAAGACAATCTTGCTGTATATAAGATTCTTGACTGGAAGTTTTTCTCTTGTAGTATCTTAAATATTTCATATCGCTGTCTTCTTGCCTCCATGGTTTCTGATGAGAAATTATCACTTAATTTTAATGAGTATCCCTTATATGTTATGCATTGCTTTTCTCTGGCTGCTCTCAGAATTTGCTTTGTCTTTGGCATTTGACATTCTGATTAGTATATCTCAGAGATGGTCTATTTGCATTTATTCGGATGGGAGTACTTTGCGCTTCCTGGACGTGGATATTTATGTCCTTAAATAGGGTTGGAAACTTTTCTACCATTATTTCTTCAAATATTCCTTCTGCCCCTTTTCCCTTCTCTTCTCCTTCTGGGATACCCATGACACATATGTTTGTACGTTTCTTGCTGTTGTTTAGTTCCCTGAGACCTTGTTCAGTTTTTTCTATTCTTTTCTTCATCTGTTCTTTTGTATGTTCACTTTTGGAGGCCATGTCTTTAGGCCTACCAATCCTTTATTCTGCCTTTTCAAAACTGCTGTTATATGATTCCAGTGTATTTTATATTTCATTTATTGCACCTTTCATTCCTGTAAGATCTGTTATTTTTCTATGTGTGCTTCCAAATTCTTCTTTGTTCTCATCCAATGTCGTGTTAATATCCTTAATCTCTTTAGCAATCTCATTGAATTTATTAAGGAGATTTGTTTGAACATCTACGATTAGTTGTCTCAACTCCTTTATGTCATCTGGAGGCTTATCCTGTTCCTTTGACTGGGCTATATCTTCCTGTTTCTTGGTATGGATTGTAATTTTTTGTTGGTGTCTTGGCATCTGGCTTACTAGATGTATTTTATTCTGGGTGTAGTTTCTCTAGTTTAGGGCTTTCTTGCCTTTTCTCCCTTGCTGTTGTGTAATAGGAGCCGAGAATATAGTTGGTGCTGTAAGCTATGAGCTACAGCTATGGAGGCTCAAGCTGCCTGCATTGCCCCAGGGACCAATGAAGCTTCTCCCACCTTTTTCCTTTGCCAGGGATAGGGACAGAGCCACAGCCGTGTATCATAATCTAAGTCGTGCAGGCCTAGACTGTAGTTGTCCGGAGAGACTGATGAAGCTTCATGCCCCTTCCTCCCCTGCCTGGGGCAGGGATGGAGCTGCAGATGTGGGAAGCAGTTTATGCCTTTTGGGTCCAGGATGACTGTGGTTGACCCAGTAGACTTCTGACCATTCAGTCTGTGCCAGCTGAATGTACCTGTAGTTACCCGTAGAAGCTGGTGCAGTCCTGCCAGCTTCCTCCCTGCCGGAGGTGGGACTGAAGCCTAGGCCAGGGCTGCAGTCTGATCTGGATGGAAAGAAGCCAGTCCCAACCAGCATTGTGGTTTTCAGTCCACCCCTCTTCCCCTCGTGCCGGGGGTGGAGTTAAAATGGCGGCTACCGGCCTCTCTCTGACTTGGACAGGTTCAAAATTGAGCTGTTCTTAGGATTAGACTTTAGCTTGCTGAATTTACTAATTAGTAGCTGAAGTTGGTACCCAACCATTTCTTCCTCCCTCATTTTTGGGAAGTGGAGCTTCCAATTCCAGCCATGGAACAGCTCCCAAGGCGGCTTGTGCCACCAGTGGAGGATGGGCACTGGCCTCCGGGGCATGGAGTGCTCTACTTACGAGTCTTCTCTGCAGATGGACAGTTCCATGGGTGTTTCAGGATGCTCTTGTGGTCTCCTGGAGCCCCCAAACAGGTGGTTTAGATAGCTCTGGGTGATTACTAACTGCCCTGTAGCACGAGCTGACTCTAGGAGCTCCTTACTTTGCTTCCATTTTGCTGGTTGTCCCCTACTCATTGATATTTGAACAGACTTCCACTATAGCACATGCAGAGCAGAAGCTGGACATCCGTAGTGTATATTGCCATGAATTTTAGAGTAGGTACTTAGTTAACAGATGAGTAAAGACTGGGAAAGGTATTTTCTTTTTTTCCTTTTATTTTGTTAGTTCCTGGCAATAAAGGAAAGCTCTGTCATAATATTAGCTGGAAACAAGCTTATGGAACAGATGCCTCAGTCTAATTTCTAGCAATAACATATTAAAATATCAAAATGTCCTGATTTCAACAAAAGGTCATAAAATATACAAAGAAACAGGAAGTGATAACCCAGGCAAGGGAGAAAATTAAAGCATCAGAAACCTTCAATGAGGAAGACCAGACCTGGGATAGACTACACAAAGACTTTTAAAAAATGGTCCTAAATATGCTCAAGGAGCTAAAGGAAAATATGGACAAAGAATGGAAGGAAGTCAGGAAAGCAATAGATGAACGCAAAGAGAAGATCAATAGATTTGTATTATTTTTGCATCTGTCCTGTAAGTTTTGAAAGTATTTCAAAATGAAAAGTTAAAACCAAGTACATGTAGGCTACTTCTGGATTTAAGTTAAATCCCCATACATCCCTTCATTGAATTCTTAAACCTATGTAAAATTAATCATATTATTTGAATAGGAATAAGAAAAAAACAACATTCAAGTTTCATATACTGTAGTTTTAGAAAATTACATCTCTTTCAGAAATGTTATTTAGGGCTAGATGACAAGGTGCTATTAGAATTTAAGTAAATTAGGTGCTCTGTCTTTCAATTTGGCCCTCAAAAATATTTGTAGCTTTAATTTCACTTCAGCTGCCAAAATGAAATAAAATATTTTGACTGCAGTTTGAGAAATTTGACAACCTCATATTAAATCCAAGAGTTATTCTTTATTTAATACATCAGTTTACTTTTGTATTGCTTATATATTACTAACCATAATGTTTGACATTTGTTCATGCACTTTATTTTCATGTGAGCATCACAAAATGATTTTTGATGCATCTAAGTAAATGAGATATTATATTAAGTCAACTCTTCAACAGTCATTTAATTGTCTACTGTGTGCTTTGCACATTACTTGGTGTAGTGAGAGGGTATAAAATGAAGTGTAAGATAGATTTAGGTGTTGCTGTAAAGGAAATTACATTATTGATGAATTTCTACATGTTTTTAGGAAATATAAGTACTTATTAATTTGTTGAGGTATTGAATCTTAGGTAACTATAAAATTGAATGACCAGTGTGACTCAGTTAGGGATTCCTAACTTTAACAAAGCCTAACTTAGATTGTGTTGATACTTCATTACCTTTTTTATTTTTTAGGAGGTACCGGAGATTGAACCCAAGACCTCATACATGGGAAGCAGGCAATCAACCACTGAACTACAATCATTCCCCAATGCTATACTACTTTTATAAATGTTTTGAATTGGGTATTTTTCCCATATAATAATCCATAGGCCTCACATTTATAGCTCTAATTTATAGTTCCTTTGTACCTGTTATTTTGTACTCTTATTGTCCTCCACTAGCTTATGAGTGCATAACAATGTTTTGTTTGCCTTTATTTCTCTATTAGACTCTCACACAGTTTTCCTCAGAAAGAAGTAAATTAATACATGATTATACAATTAGTTTTATACCATATCTGATATTGCATATTCATGATTCTTCCTTTGTAATGTCCAGTCTGTAGTTTTGTTTGTGTTTTAAGTGTCATCAGGAAAATAAACTAGCATAGGATTAAAAAAAAAATTCCTTTTTTTTCACTCAAGTACATACTAATTTTTTTGAAGTAGCTCTTTCCACATGTGACTTTGGAAGCTCTTACGTGAAAACCACTGTAAGCCAATTATTCATTTTTAGATTTTTTAATGAACATAATCACTATTAAGACATTTATTGAACACCTATTGTGCAAGATGTGTTCATTTTTTCATCGCAAATATTAGGTTTGGAGCAAATTTATTTTGTTATGGTACCTTGGATGTGAGCCTTATTTGTGGTCTTCGGAGAATTTTAAACAAACAATATAAAGGCAATTTCAGTTTAATGAATGTCATTGTTCTAGAATTTAAACTGTAATAAGCAGGGGAAGTGTCATGTTGTATTGGGCAGGAACATTGGTTTTCATCACAATATACCCCATAACTGGTGCCTGGTACATAGTTAACACTCATAGACTGAATGACGGACTGGATGAACAAATAAATGAATAAATAAGTGAATATAGTTGCAGAGGGTTGGTAGAGAGTACTTAACTGACCAGGCTGGTATGCAGCCATCAGGAGTTGAATTGCTTCTTGATTAAAGCTTCAATTTGTCTTCAAGGGTATGGAAAACTTAATTATGGTGAGAACTATTAAGTAACGAATATTAATTGAATGATGTCTCTAAGTGTGTTGGGGCAAGGGAATTTGACTTCAACCTTTTTCAGCTCATAGTGGACGAAAAGAAAGGAAGGCTCTAAGCGATATGGACATCATCATAGATACCACTAGCAATCTTTGGCATCTCCATACCTTTCAGCAGCCAGTAAATTATTCATCTCTGGGGTTGTTACTGCTTATTGGAACTCAGTATTGTGATTACATTTTTATACTGAGATGCATTTTGAGCAAAGGCAGTATAAAAGTACATCTGTGCTAAGGAAATTCATTTTATCCAGTAAAGTGGATGTCTGGTTTCCTATTCCTTTGGGGCTAAACAATAAAATCCTGTCTTCTTTCCAATTCAGGCAGATATATTTAGGCATCTGAGACTTGATAACATGTAGTGAGTATAAAACCTTGATTACTATGAGGATAGGAAGGTGGAAAAGATTAGACTGCCTTACTGCACTCTTTTGGCAGTGTTATCACTTACAGTGGAGATAGGGACCTCTCCTCTGGGTTTATAGAAGGAATGAATGCCAAGGAGTTGTGCTTTGTGCAAACCCAGCAATTCTGAATTGCAAATTTCAAACTGTTTTAGTTTTCCTACACAGACCATGCTTTTTTTGCTCATTTTATTACATCCCTTTGGAATACCCTGCACCTATCTCCTTCTTTACTTGATTAACTAATGGTTTATTGTGTCTAGGTTCACCTGGGGAAGGTGATGCTTTTATAGCATCTTGGGTATATGCCTCTACCTGTGGTTTCCAGAGCAAGGAGCAGGATGATCCATTGGGATGTCAGAAGAAAACATTAGATTTTCTAATAATTATTTTAAGAGAAAGAAATTAAGCTTTTCTAATATATCTTATATGAATTGACACCCGCACTCTCATCGTCTTCATGTGTCAAATGGACACTTGTTATATATAATAGAAGATGTGTTCTGAGGAAGAGTGGGAGTTTGTGAAATACAGAGGAGTTTATATTAATATCAACACTTGTTTGTTGGCTTTTAGCATATAATGTAGTGTATTTTAGTTTGTTGTGACTGTCTGATTATCTTAAACGTTCAAACTTTGTGGTTACCCTTGGTAATATAAAAGCATACGTAAGACAATGGTTAACCAGTATATCTACGTTTCTCTTGTGCAAGATGAGGCCTTTTAATTCTGTCTGTTAACTCTAACGCTAAGTGTTCACCTTTTCTAAATCAAATGTTGTTGTGTTTAATATTTTAGTTTCATGCTCTCTTATCCTGCCAACATTCGTTGTTACTCTCCCACTTGTACACCAAAGCTTACTATTTAAAATGTACTTACAGTTTTACTTATTTGCTCAGGTCTTTCTTGTGCCCCACATTTTTCTTTTATTGATTTAGTTTTCTTCTTTCAGTGAGTATGTTAGTAGTAAGTACTTTTACCTTAAAATATCTTTGTTTGGCTCGCACATGGTAGTGTGATTGGGCATGATAGCTATCTTTGTTAATCTGAAGATACTATCTCACTGTCCTCCAGTTCCTGCTATAGCTCGTATTAGTCTAATTGTTATTCCTTTGTAGTAATTTGTATTTACTTTCTGACTGCATTTAACATTTTCTCTGCAGGTTCATTGATTGGGATTCATACTTCCTGTATTTGAGGATACTTCTCTTTTATTGATGCTGGAAAATTCTCTACGTTGTTCTCTCCTTTGAAACTCCAATTTGATATGTTCCTTTTTCATTTTGTTCTCCTGTCCTATAATTTCCTTTTCATAATTTCCATTCCTTTATCACTCTATGCTGTCTTCTGTTTAATTCCTCAGTTTTATCACCCAGTTCACATCTGCTATCTTCATCTGTATCTAATTTACTGTTTAATCCAAATATTGAGGATTAAATTTCAGTGTCCATTTAATCTAATGCTTTTTAAAAAGTACTATCTTACTCTATCTCATGTTTTTAATTTATTCTTTTATATATACTTAATAATTATAAGCTTAATTATATTTGAATCTCTCCTACATTATTCTGTTATCTAAATTTCTTGGGGATATAAATCCCCTGCTTATTGTGCATAGTGACACCTTTTCACAATGATGGATTGTTCCCATGGTTTTTTTTTTTTTTTTTTTTATAATTTAGGGTTATGAAGTTATCTTTAGGCTGCCTTCCCTGGTAGAAATTCTGTATGGATGGTCTAGATTGAAAATATGTTTCTCTAGACCTGTTTTGTGTTTACTTGGCATCGGAGGCATCCCAGCCTTGGTGTAGGTAATTTCTTGGCTCAGGAGATTGCCCAAAGTTCAAAAAGTTTAAAAACAACAACAACAATATATTCTTGTATTAGTTTTCTAGGGCCACCATAACAAATTACTACAAACTTTGTGGCTTAAAACAGCAGAAATGTAATATCAGTTCTGGAGGCCAGAAGGCCAAAGTCAAGGTGTCAGCAGGGCCAAGCTCCCTCCGAAGGCTTTAGGAAAGAATCCTTCCTTGCTTCTTTCAAGTTTCTGGTTGTTGCTGGTAATCCTTGGTGTTCCTTGACTTTAGGCAGCATAACTCTGATCTCTGCCTCAGTCTTCACATGGCCTTCTTTTGTGTCTGTGTGTCCTCTTCTCCTATAAGGACAGCAGCCATTGGATTTAGGTCTCACCCTAAGTCTAGTATGCCCTCATCTTAACTTGTTTACAGCTGCAAAGACCCTATTTCTAAATAGTCATAATCCAAGCTTCCACATGGTCCTGGATTTTGGGAGAACAGTCTCAACCCATTACACTTCTCATCTAATTGATTTGGAACCTACCATAGTTCTGAGATGGGAACAGCCCTGAACCTGCTAATGGGAAAATGATATTGGGCCTAGCGAAACATAGCATAAGTTGTCGTTCTTGAATTAGATAAGATAGAAAGCACTAGTTCCTTGGCACAAAGAGAATGGTGTGCTGGAGATTATGCCAAAAGTTCAAGGCAGTACAGATGAAATCAGCTTAATGGTTAAATAAAGATGTTCTCATGTAAAACAGTTAACAGTGAAAGCAAACTATTACAAAATTATTACTGTGTAAGCAAATTAAGGAAAGTATGTGTAAGTACTTAATAGTACTAGTTTTTCCCATTGGTTTGGGACTAGTTGATAGCCAGAAAGAGAAACGGGTTGTTGTCTTATTTGTTTCCAGAAGGAAAAGTGGAGCAATTAAATAAATGTCATTCTGTGTACAATAAGGGAATGATTTTTGTCTTAGTTCATTGCGGTTGGTGAGGTGAGAGTCATTTGTCTGTCGGCAGCGTGGCTTAGGCTGACATCTTGTGGGCATTCATCCTCTGCGGTCTTTTACTTAGGTTTCGCTTTTCTTCATGTTACAGTATTATTTACCATTGTTCATCTACTTGACACAACATAAAATTGTTAGCATTGGGTGTCTGCTCTTATCTTTTCTCTCTTTCTCTTGGTCCTTGGGGTTTATACTAAAAAAAAAAAAAAAGAAAAGTTCTGTTCTGGTTTTTTATTTCTTCCTTTCTGGAGGAAGCAGAGGTAAGTGGGTATGCTCAATCCATTGTCTTTAACTAGAAATCTCTGCCTTGATTTAGTGCTCACCCTGGAATTAAACCTTAGGTATTACTTTTTCTTCATTTCCTGGAACCAGTAATTGGTTGCTTTAGAAAACCTTGCTTCCCTTTACCTTCCTCCCCTCCCCCCCCAACCTGAGCTTCCTCTAGTCTTTCTTACACTATGTTCTATGAATTTTCCCCAGCCAAGAAGATTTTTAAGCTTTATTTTTTTTAATAGCTTGTATTATGGAAAAATATAGGCACATAGAACAGGTGGTTTCATACTGTTACCTCTCGTATGTTTTGAGATGGTTTTGAGCCTCCGATCCCTCTCCTTTCCAGTGAAGATCAAACACAGTTCACTTTTTAGAGTACTGCCTCTTCTGACGAACAGTATCTTAACTTGCCAGAGCTAGAAGACACATCTATTTATGAGTGCATGGCTGGCAGCATATCAACACTTGGTAATTGTTTACAATTTTTCTTACCATTCTGTGCTGTTATTGAAAGGACTCAGTAACAAGTAGCTTTATGACTGACAGATAGCAGAGTGAAATATTTGCAAAACCTCTTCAGAATTGGACACCGGCTCATATAAATGGTTGGTGTTGCCAAATGCATTCAATTCTGAAAGAAGTGAATAAATGAAAGCTGTCTTTAACTTATTAGTGAAATGAAGGAAATGTGAATGTGAGGGAGAGTTGTCATGGGATATTAAATGGAAATGAAAAATGTTAATAATCTTCAATTGGTTTTTCCAGTTTTCCAATGTGACAGGTCACATTGGCAGATGGATGCTGTAGAGACTGTGACCTTCACAAGGAAGCACACAGTTCATTTGACAATTGAGTGAATGTATCAACAAATAAATGGATGAGATACTCTTGGTTTAATTCAGGAATTGGTAACCAGCTAACTGAAAAGCATAAAGAAAGAGGAATTTATGCTAAGCCTTGGTATCTGGATTGACTTAAAGAAACTTGAGTGTCTATCATGGAAAGTGCAGCATCTCAGAGCAATGCCCTGAGATTGATCTTGGTTTGCTTATGTAGCAGACAGTAGATAGGGATGAGTTGACTTCCTTACTTCCTTTCCTAAGTACTAAAAAACTTAAATATATAACTGCATCTTCAAAAAATTGAGGTGATTTCAGAATTACTTATATGTTCCATTTTTGTTTTCCTTTATCACTTTCCCAACAAATAATTCAGCATATGTGTAGTTTTATTGGAATGTAATCGAGTAAACAATTTTAAGACATTTTTGAGGTATAATTTACATGTAATACATTACTCAAATTTTAAGTGTTTAGTTTGAATTTTAAAAAACAGACACACTTATGAACCTACCACCCCATTTAAGATTTAGGACATTTTGATCATCCTAGCAAATACCCATGTGCCCTTTTCAGCCAAACTTCTTTACTTTTCCCACGTAACCACTATTATGACTTTATTCATTGTGGCTTAGCTTTGCCTATTCTAGAATTTCATGTACATGTAATCATACAGTGTATACTTTTGCATGTGGTTTCCTTTGCTCAATGTAATTAAAAACATTCATGTTGTTGGATGTATTAGTACTTTCATTTTACTGTTGAGTTATAATCCATTGTGTGAATATACTACAATTTGTTTATCTTTTTACTTGTATGAATAAAGCTCATACATTCATGAGCATTTGGGTTGTGAGCATTCACGTAAAAAATCTTTCATGGACATAAATATTCGGTCTATTGAGTAAAATACCTAGGAGTTGAGTAGATTTATATAGAAATTTAAAGCAATGGTTCTCAGCTGAGGGCGATCCCCCCTCTGCTCTGGGGGGGTGGGGGAGATATTTGGCAGTGCCTGGAAACATTTTGGATTGTCACGACTGTGTGGTGGTGGATATAGGCCAGGAATCCTGCTAAACATCCTACAGTGCACAGAATAGCCCTGAGTAGTAAAGGATTATCTGATCCAAAATGTTAGTAGTGCTGAGTTTGAGAAACTCTAACTTAAAGGAAACTACTAAATAAGGTTCCGAAGTAGTTGTATCATTTTGCACTCCCTTCAGCAATATAGGAAATTGCATTTACTCCATGTTTGCTCCAAAATGTGGAGTTGTTAGTCTTTTTAATTTCAGTCATTCTAGTGGTATCCCATTTTGGTTTTAATTTGCATTTTCTTGATACTGAGCCTCTTGTCATGTGCTTTGGGACCATTTCTGTATCTTTTTTTTTTTTTTTTTTTCCTTTATTTGAGAAGATGTGAGTTTACAGAACAATTTTGCATAACATACAGGGTTTCCATATACCACCCCACCACCATGAACTTGCAGATTGGTGTGAAACATAGTTACAATTGATAAATATTATCAGTTGTAACACATGGCACATTTTAATAATTGTGCTATTAAAGTCCATGTTTAATTTAGAGTTCACTGCTTGCATAGTGTAGTTCCATGGATTTTAAAATTTTTATTCTGTTACCCTATATTCAACCTAACATTTCCCCTTTTAATTATAGATACATATTTCAGAGCTGTGAATTGCATTCTCAGTGTTGTGCTGTCATCACCACCAGGCATTACCAAAACATTTCCATCATTCCAAAAAGGAACCATGTGCATTTTAAAAAATTTTATTTACTTTATTTTTCTTTATTTATGCCCCCCTTCCCTAGATGGTTCTCTCATCTGTCTGCTCATTGTTTGCTTGCCTTCTCCAGGAGGCACCAGGACCTGAACCCGGAACCTCCCACATGAGAGGCGAGTGCCCAACAGCCTGAGCCACATCCGCTCCCTGCGGGCTGCAGTGTCTACTGGCTTGTGACATCTGCTCGTTGTGGTGGGGGTGGCGTCTAGCTCATCGTCTTTTAGGAGGCACTGGGACCTGAACCCGGGACCTCCCATGTGGCAGGCACCCAACTGGTTGAGCCACATCCACTTCCCAACCGTGTACATTTTAAGCATTAATTTCTCCTTCCCTCTCCTCACCCTGACCGCTGGTAATCCATATTCAAGTTTCTTACTCTTTGAGTGTGCTTATTTTGTTTGAAATCAGTGAGATCATACAATATTTGTCCTTTTGTGTCTGGCTTTTTTCACTCATTATGTCTTGAACGTTGATCCATGTTGCTGCATGAAACAGGACTTCATTCCTTTTTATGGCTGAGTAATATTCCATTGTATGTATATACCACATTTTATCTGATTATTAGTTGATTGACACTTGGATTGCTTCCATCTTTTGGCAGTTATGACTAATACCCCTGTGAACATAGTTGTGCAAATATCTGTTTGAGTCCCTACCTTTAGTTCTTTTGCATATATAAATTGTAGTGGGTTTGGCAAGCCATGTAGTAATTCCATATTTAGCTTTCTGAGGAACCCCAAACTGTCTTCCACAGCAGCTGCACCATTTTACATTGCCACTAGCAAATAATGAGTGTTCCTATTTCTTCACACCCTCTCCTACATGGAATCTCCATTTTTTTTTTAAATAGTAGCCATTCTAATGAGTGTGAAATGGTATCTCATTGTTGCTTTGATTTGTATTTCCGTGATGGCCAATGATGTTGAACTTCTTTTCATGTGCTTTCCAGACATTTGTTTATCTTCTTTGGAGAGATGTCTAAGTCTTCTTCCCCCTTTTTTTTGTTTGTTTAAAGATCTATTATTTACTTATTTATTTATGCCCCCCCCCCACTGCTTGTGCTCACTGTCTGTTCTCTGTGTCCATTCGCTGTGCATTTCCTCTGTGTCTGCTTGTCTCCCTTTGTTGCACCATCTTGCTGCTCCAGCTCTCCACGGGCGCGGGCTGTCAGCTCTCTGCGGGCGCGGGCTAGCTTGCCCTCACCAGGAGGCCCCAGGAACCGAACTCAGGGTCTCCCAAATGGTAGACAGAGCCCAGCCACTTAAAGCCACATCTGCTTCCCTCTTCTGCCCATTTAAAAATTTTTTTTTTTGTTGGTATTTTTGTTAAATTGAAAGATTTCTTTGTATATACTGGATATTAAGCCTTTATTGGGTATGTGGTTTACAATATTTTCTTCCATTGTATAGGTTGTCTTTTTACTTTCATGGTAAATTCCTTTGAGGAACAAAAGTTTTTTATTTTGATGAGGTGCTATTTATCTATTTTTTTCTTTTGTTGCTGGTGCTCTGGGTGTACCCTTCCATATATATTTGATGATTGATTGGCTTTTCCATTTCTGCCAAGAAAGTTTTGGGAATTTTGATTGGGATTGCATTGAATCTATAAATTGCTTTGGGTAGTATTGACATCTTGAGGATATTTAGTCATGCAGTTTAGGAACATGAAATATCCTTCCATCTATTTAGGTCTTTTAGCAACCTTTTGTAATTTCCAGGTACAAGTCATTTCCATCCTTGGTTAGATTTATTCCTAGATATTTGGTTCTTTTAGTTGCTATGTGAATGGAATTTTTTTCTTGATTTCTTCTTCAGATTGTTCATTGCTTGTATATAGAAACACAACTGATTTTTCTGGGTCTTGATCTTTACCCCACCACTTTGCTGGATGCATTGTTAGCTCTAGGAGCCTTGTTCTGTACTTTACAGGATTTTCTGTATACAGGGTTATATCATCTGCAAATAGGCAAAATTTTACTTCTTCCTTGCCAATTTGGATGCCTTTTCTTTTTCTTACCTCATTGCTCTGGCAAGAACTTCCAGTACAATGTTGAAATCAGTGGTGACGGTGCATCCTTGTCTTGTTCCTGATCTTAGAGGGAAAACTTTGTTTTTCACCCTTAAGTAGGTTGTTAGTTGTGGGCTTTTCATGTATGTCCTTTGTCATGTTAGGAAGTTTCCTTCTATTCCTAGTGTTCTAAATATTTTTATCAAGAAGGGGTGCTGGATTTTGTCAAATGTGTTTTCTGTATTGATTGAAATGATTATGTGGGTTTTTTCCCTTCATTCAGTTAATGTGGTATATTACATTAAGTTATTTTTATGTTGAACCAACCTTGCATAACAGGGATAAATTCCACTTGATCATGGTGTATAAAACTTCTAATATGCTATATTAATAACATTTTAAAATGCTAGTATTTTGTTGAGGATTTTGAATCTATATTCATAAGACATATTGGTCTGTAGTTTTTTATGGTATCTTTATCCAGCTTTGGTATGAGAGTGCTGTTGGCCTCGAAATATGAGCTGGGGAGAGCTCCCTTCTCTCCAGTTGTTTGGAAGAGTTTGAGCAGAATCAGGGTTAAGTCTTCTTGGAATGTTTGGTAGAATTCCCCTGTGAAGTCATCTTGTCTTGGGATTCTCTTTGTTGGGAGGATTCTGATTACTGATTCAATGTCTTTTCTAGTACTTGGTTTGTTGAGATCTTCTATTTCTTCTTGAGTCAGTGTAGGTAGTTTGTGTGTTTCTAAGAATTTGTCCTAAGAATTTCAACTATATTATCTAATTTATTTGTAAACAGTTCATAGTATCCACTCATAGCCTTTTTTAAAAAAGATTTATCCCCCTCTCCCCTTGTTTTGTGCCACTGTCTGCTCTCTGTGTGTTCTTCTGTGTCTGCTTGTCTTCTTTTTAGGTGGCACTGGGAACTGGTCCTGGGAACTTCCGGAGTTGAAAGAGACACAATCTCTTATGCCATCTCAGCTCCCTGGTCTGCTGTGTCTCTTATTGTCTCTCCTCTGTGTCTCTTTTTGTTGCTTCATCTTGCTGTGCCAGCTCTCTGTGTGGGCCAGCTCTCCTGTGTGGGCCAGCATTCCGTGTGGGCCAGTTCTCTGCACGGGCCAGCTTGCCGTTAACTGGGAGGCCCTGGGAATCAAACTGTGGACCTCCTATATGGTAGATGGGAGCCCAATCGCTTGAGCCACATCCGTTTCCCCCTCCCACACCTTTTAAGTGAATAAATTTTAAATTTCATTAAATAATAACTTGATTAAGAGAACTCAAAGCTTAACTTAGAATAAACATTTTATTTCTGTCAGAAATAATTGATTTCAATAAATCCGCAACTTTGGTAAACATTAGGATTTAATATTGGAAAACATTTTTAACTTGCTAAAATTTCAAAACTAGTAATGAATATACTCCAATCCAATTAAACACTTACTTCAAAGAAAGCTTTGTTAAACTTATTTTGGGAGGTGTATACCATTGTGATGAAAAAGTTTAATTTTTAAAAATTCAAATTTCAGTCATCTATGCCAAAAGAAGGAAGTGGGACATGGATAATCCACATTATAATACCTTACAAAGTAATCGAAATTTTCTAAAGGCATTTTATACCTATTTTTATCCATTATCTCATATGACATTAAAAGAGTTGGCCAAGGATTTCCATATGGTCTTAGAATTGTGCTCTATTAACCAATTGAATTATTTCCTCAGAGCTCTAGAATGTTTTTTCCTCCAAAAGTCTCCCTGCTGAATTAAATTTATTGTAGGTTAATATTAAATTTATTTCACTCAATAGTGATGGAGACAATGAGTCCAAAATGTGTTGGGTATTTAAGAAATGAGACAGAATAGGATTTTGTTTTATTCGCCTCCTCTTCACACCATTAGTGAAGGATGGATTCCAGCTCTAGGATTATGGGAGGAGCTGAACACAAGATACTTGACACTGGACAGATGAGAGCGACAACAGTTTATCAGTCACATATACTCACAGTCCAGGGGAGGAGGAAAGCACACACCAGTCAGGTCCACATGAGGTTTGCATTCAGGAATAGAGTGAACAAGTAGGAGCTGTGGGAGGTAGGCTTTGTAGTGTAGTAACAAGGTGTGATAACCCTCGGTTCCTGTGGGAGAATGTGATTGGCTTGTTTAAGTTATTCCATGGGTTGGCAGGGAACTAAAGCTCATTACTCCCCATGATAAAGGAGGGCTGTTTGGCTTTGGGACCTACCATATTTGCTGGAGCAGAGGGAGAAAGAAATTTACAGTTTAGGTCATTTGAGGGCCTCTGAATTTTACCATATGTCATGGTAGCACGTAATATTAATTTCAGGCCATACACTACAGATTTACCATTTTCTAAAGATAATATTAAATTAACTTCAGACTAATAAATCAATTAAGGGATGGAGCCAATGAGCAAAATTCACACATGAGCTATTTATGAAATGTATGTCACTGATCAGAAAGGAGTATAGAATTGTGTGACATTCTAAAAGCTTGCCTAACTTGAGTTAGTTGACACATCATCTAATGCAAGAATAAAAATGGTGAAACAGGACTTGATATTAGAACCAAAACAAAGAGATCCATTTATAAGACAAACTAATCTTCATGATCTCTCACAACTTTAATTTCTTGAAAGATGTTTAATGGCTATGCAAATAGCTTTCTGCTGTTGCCATAATTTGAATTTATATCCATAGTAAAGGAATTTTATCTCTTAAATTTATATATGTAGATTATACACCTGAAGACAAAACCACCACTTCACTGATTTTTCCCACTAATTATATATTTTTAAGCCTGTTTCATTAGATACATAATCAATTTAGCCTTGTGTGACTCTTCACTAAATTAGTATTTAATTTGCATTTATTTTTGTACATTTAGAGCATTATTATAAGCAAATGAAAAAGGAGGCAAGGGGAATAACAAAAATTTAAAATACCCTTTAAAAATATTTTTGGGGAAACCGGATGTGGCTCAAATGATTGGGATCCCGTCTACCATATGGGAGGCCCCTGATGGCTTGCGGTGCACAGAGAGCTGACAGCCCGTGTGGCGCGGAAAGCTAACACAGCAAGATGATGCAGCAAAGGGAGACAAGCAGACACAGAAAAATGCACAGCGAATGGACACAACGAGCACAAGCGGCAAGGGGTGGGGGATAAGTAAATAAAATAAATCTTAAAAAAAAATTTTTTTTTAAAATATAAATGGCTAATTTGGATAATTCAGGACTAACAACCAAACTTGCTATGAATAAAAAACTAATTGGGAAACAGAGTATTATAGATTACTGTGTTAGAAATATAAACTAAAAGTAACCAAAAACTATCATAGAAGTCATGTATTAGTGACAAAGTAAAAGTATAACTTGATTAGCAAATTTTTAGTTTCAATATTACATTATAAGTCTATTCCTTTAAAGATTCTTTTCCTATCACATCTACAATGATTTAGATCAGGAGTGAGAAACACTTCCTTCCAATATGAAACATGAAATTTTAAATCTAATGGATTACTGCATGGATCTTGAAACGTTAAGAAATGTAAGATAGATTATAACTTTACATGGCTTGCTGAACAATATTTATGAACATGGAGCAATATTTTAGACTTGCTCTCTGATGAGGTCTTCTATAAAAAATTCACGTGTAACATACACCTGTCTAAATTTGTAGAGCGGGGTTCTCCTAACTTAAAGGAGATGAAATACAGTCTGAGATAGTGCTTTAGTTTCCTTTGCTTCTCCAGGAAATATCATGAAATGAGTTGGCATAAACACTGGGAATTAGCTTACAGCTTTGAGGCTGAGAAGATGTCCAAATGAAGGCATCATCAAGGTGATGCTTTCTTCCTGAAGACCAGCTGCCAGCAATTCTTGGCTCCTCTGCCACATGACAAGACACATGACAGCATCTGTTGTTCTCTCCCGTCTCTTCCCAGTTTCACTGCTTTCAGCTTCTTGCTTCCATGGCTTTCTCTCTCCTCATAGTCTTTTTTATTTCAGCGGCATTGGTAGTAATGTGTCCCTTTTCGTTTCAGAATTTGGTTATTTATATCTTCTCTTTTTTTCTTTGTCTAGCTAAAGGTTTGTTGATTTTGTCAATATTTTCAAATAACCAGCTTCTGGTTGATTCTTTCTATTGTATTTTTGTTTTCCTATTTCATTTATCTCCACTCTAATCTTTATTTCCTTCCTTCTGATTATTTTGGGTTTTGTTTGCTCTTCTTTTTCTAGTTTTCCCGTTTTGAGGTTGGGTCTCTGATTTGAAGTCTTCTTTTTCAATGCAAGCATTTAGACCTATAAATTTCCTTCTCATCACTGCCTTTGCTGCATTCCATAAATTTTGGTATGCTGTATTTTCATTTTCACTTGCCTCAAGATATTTCCTAATTTCACTTCTGATTTCCTCTTTAACCCATTGTTTGTTTAATAGCATGTTGTTTAATTTGCACATATATGTAGATTTTCCCTTTCTCTCTCTCATTGATTTCTAGCTTCATTCCATTTTGATCCCAAAAGATACATTGTATGATTTCAGTATTTTTTAATTTATTAAGACTTGCTTTGAGACCCTACATATAGTCTATCATGGAGAATGATCAATTTGCACTCAAGAAGAATGTATATTCTATTTTCTTTGGGTACGGTGTTCTAGATATGTCTGTTAGGTCTTGTTGGTTTACTGTATCATTGAAGTTCTGTACTTCCTTATTGATCTTCTGACTAGATATTCTATCTTTTATTGAGAGTGGTGTGTTAATGTCTCCTATGATTAATGTAGACTATCAATTTCTCCCTTCAAATTTGTCAGTATTTGCTTCATATAGTTTGGGACTCTGCTGTTAGGTGCATATATATTTATAACTGTTACATCTTCTTGTTAAATTTTTCCCTTTTTCAGTATGTAACGTCATCTTTGTCCCCGGAACTGTTTTTGACTTAAAGTCTATTTTATCCAATATTCGTATCACTACCCCAGCTCTCCTTTGGTTACTACTTGAATGATCTATTTTTTCCCATCCTTTCACCACCAACCTACTTGTATCTTTGACTTTAAGGTGAATCTCTTGCAGACAGCATATAGTTGGGTCATGCTTTTTTATCCATTTTGCCAGTATCTGCCTTCTGACTGGAGAGTTTAATCTATTTACATTTAAAGTCACTACTGATAATATAGGTCTTTCTTCTGCCATTTTGCTATTTAGCCTTTGTAAGACTCATACCTTTTACCACTCACTTCTGTTAAAGCCTACTTTTATATTTAATTGCTTTCTTGGATTATACCATAATGAGTGCCTTCTCATTTCTGTCTGGATATAGTTTTCATCTGTAGTCCTTGTGGTTACCATAGGGTTAAAATTTAACATCTTAAGTATATAACAATTATATTTGGTTTGATACCACTTAACTTCAATAACATGTACATAAATGTGTTCTATACTTTTCTGTTCCCCCACCATTTTTTTTGTGCTTGTCACTAATCATCTTTGTACATCATATGTTCAAAGGCTGCATTTATCATTACTATTTTTCATTTGCATTTTAGCACCTGTGGAAAGTATGAAGTGAAGTTACATAGCAATCAAAACAATACAATAATACTAGCATTTATATATACTCTGATGGTTACCTTTACTGCAGGCCTTTATTTCTTTGAACTACTCTCTAGTGTCCTTTCATTTCAGGCTGAGGAACTCCCTTTAGCATTGCTTGTAGGATAGGTGTAGTGGTGATGTGCTCCCTTCACTCTTGTTTATTTGAGATTGTCTTAATCTTATCCTCATTTTTGAAAGAAAATCTTGCTGGATATAAAATTCTTGGCTGGCAGTTGTTTTCCTTCAGCACTTTAAATATTTCAACCCACTCCCTTCTTGCCTCCATAGTTTCTGATGAGAAGTTGTTGCTCAGTCTTACTGGGACTCCCTTGGATGTAATATGTTGCTTTTTTCTTGCAGCTTGCAGAACTCTTCCCTTTTGCATGTGATAGTGTAATCAATATATGATGGGGTAGATTTTTCTTCATGTTTATCTTGTTTGGTGTTCCCTGAACATCTTGGGTGTGCATATTTACACCTTTTGTTTGTTTGGCAAGTTCTCTGTTATTATTTCTTTGACTATTCCTTTTGCCACCTTTGAAGTTTATGTTCAAGTTTTTTTGCATATATATATAATATAAATTAGGCTGTTATTCTTTATAGATTCTTGTTAAATCCTTTGTCAGAGTACATATATTTTTGTCCTAATCTGTGGCTTTACTTTTCAGTTTCTTAATTGTCTTTGAATACCAGAAACTTTGATGCCCATTTTAATTAATTAATTAATTAATTAATTAGGTGATTGCTTTTTGTGTCCCTATATAGTTTTTGTCTGTGCCACAGAATTACAAAGTTACTCTTCTTTGTTATGTTCTAGAAGTTCTTAGTTTTGTTTTTTAGTTGGCATTAAATCTTTATGTATGATGTTAGGTGTGGAACAAAGTTGTTATTTCAGTGTGGGTTTTCAGTTCTTCAAAAGACCATCCTTTTCCCCATGAATTTCTTTGGCTTCTTTGTCTAAACTCAGTTTCCCTATTTTGTGGGTCTACTTTCAGACTTTCTATTCTGCTCTCTTTGATCTCTATCCTTATTGCCAGTATCACACTTCTTTAATTACTGTAGTTTTAGAGTATAGTTTTATAGTAGGTCATGGAAACAGACAATGTAAACCATTTAATTTTGTTGTTCTTCAATACTGTTTTGGCTATTCTACATCATCTGTATTTCCATTTAAATTTTTGAAGCTGCTGGTCTATTTCTATAATATTTGATACAGATATTTTGTTTGAAATCTAGCATTTTTATTTTTCCATTTGATTCTTTTTTTCAGCCTTCACATCTCTTTTGAAATTGCCATCTTTTCACCCACTAACTGCATTCTTTCCTTTAGACTCTTTTATATTTTTGTTTTAGAAAATCCTCACCTATTAATTCTAATATCTGAGTCATTTGTAGATTTTTTTCTATTGTCTTTTGTCTGTCCCCCTAACTGAATCACTTTTCTTCCTTTCTTCCTTTCTTCCTTTCTTCCTCTCTTCCTCCCCTCCCCTCCCCTCCCCTCCCCTCTCCTCCCCCTTTCTTTCTTTCTTTCTTTTTTCTTTTTTTAAATCAGATGTAGGTTTTTGGTTTTTTTGTGGTTTTTTTTTCAAGGAGGTACCAGGGATTGAACCTGGGACCTTGTACATGCGAAGCAGGCTCTCAACCACTGAGCTGCACCCGCCCCACAGATGTAGTTATTTTTTAAACTGTAAACTACCCATTCCAGATGCTATATATTGTAGGGACTCTAAATTTTGTTATCTTTGTCCGATGAGCTACTTTTCTAGCAGGCAGTTAAATTCCTGACAGACTGTCTTGAACTTGGGATGGCTTCGTCTACACCTTAAAAGGCAGATCTGTTTTGACTTTCCTCTTAGTTTTAAGGTACATTTCTTAGTCCTGGAGTCTCTTTGGAGTTTCAGGGGAAATTCGAAGGTGTATATCAAGCTCTTCTAACTTGATGAGGCTCAAACCACGAACTTTCTCTCCCTTTCACTGAGGAGTAGTTGAAAACTCTGCCAGAGCTCCTTGGAGTCTTGCCCCTTGTTTATGCATTTCAGCCATCAGCCAATGATTTGAGGGAAGTTATACACAGATATTTGACCTACTTTTTTTTGTTGCTCCCTGTGTGGCTCTGTCCTTTTCGGTATCTTTACTTACTAATATCTAGATTCTTTGGGCCCAAGCTGGTTGCTTGGCTTCTAAGACCAAATAGATAGTGACTTTCTGCTTAAGTGGTATCAGTTCATACTGGGTCGATTGGGGAAATCTCTTGCTGGAAAATACCATATAAATAAGTGTTTTAGGGGAGAATTCTAAAAATAGTCCCCAAGATTCCGTACTCTAATCCCTTGAACATATGAATATGATGTAAGAAGTTGTAGAGATCTTCTTTGTGAAAATATCATTTGGTCCTTTTGATTTATTTACTTAGGGCAAATTTGTTTGAATAGAATTCTTGGGATAAAGGAATTATAGGAAATAACAGGAGTGAGATGTGATGTCCACTTAACTTCTAATATAATATTTACTAGATATGAGTAGGTGACAAGCTAACCTCTTATAGCCTCATTTTCCTTTAATGTGAAAAGGTAAGAAAATCTATCCTTCATGTTTTTTTCAGGATTAAATTATGTAGTTTATAGAAAGCACTGGGCAAAGAGTGGACACTTACTGGTAGATGAGAAGATGAAGACAATGACCGTAGCTATTGATGTGTTTTTCCATCTTGCTTTCTAAAAGTAAAATACAAATTTATAATTGGATTGCTTATTTATTTTTTAAAAGTATTTTTTATTGAAGTTTATCATTCATACATGAACATAAATAAACAGTAAGTGTATAGTAAAAGTCGTGAGCTTACAAAACAAACATGTATAACATCATACAAGGGTCCCATACATCACCCCACCACCAATACCTTGCATTGTTGTGAAACATTTGTTGCAAACTATGCAAGAGCATCATTAAAATATTACTGCTAACTATAGTCTGTATCTTATACTTGGTGTATTTTTTCCCCAATCTACCGTATTATTATTATTATTATTATTATTATTTTTTAAAGGTTTTATTTATTTATTCATTTATCCCCCCCCCCTTTGCTGCTTGTGCTCGCTGGGTCAGCTAACCACGCTGTGCGGGCGGGCTTGCCTTCACCAGGAGGCCCCGGGAACCAAACCCGGGGCCTCCCATATGGTAAACGGGAGCCCTACTGATTGAGCCACAGCCGCTTCCCCGTATTAGTTTTTAAATATATTTTTATTACAGAGGTTGTGAACTTACAAAACAATCATGCACATGTGTAGAATTCCCATACAGCACCCCTTCACCAACACACCACACTGTGGTGGAATATTTGTTAAAGATTATGAGATAATATCATCAGACTGTTAACCTTCAACCATGGTCCATAGCATACAATTGGCACACTTTTTCCATACCCTGCCATTATCAACACAGTGCATCTTTGGTATTGATGCAAGAATATTACAGTACTGCTGTTAACCACAGTCCATAGATCATATCAGTTGTATTTTCCCCATGCTTCTCCACATTCCCACCATCCTGCAACAGTGATGTACATCTGCTCTAGCTCACAAAGGACACTCTTGCATCTGTACCATCAACCACAATGTTCATCCACCTCTGGGTTTACTGTGCTATTCAGTCCCTAAATTATTCTCTAGTTTTCTTTCAATTGACATTTACATCCCTAGACTACTGTTTTCAGCCACAATCCCATTTATAAACTAGCTGCTACTCACTATAATGTGTTACCATCAACTCTATCCATTTCCACACTTTTACAGTAAAGTTAATTAAAACTTCTACATACACTAAGCATCAGTAGTTCTTCTCAGCCCTCCTCTTATCTCCTAATAACCTGTACTCTAGGTTTTAACTCCATGTGTCTATTCTTTGTATTTAGTTCATATTGATGAGACGAAGCAATATTTGTCCCTTTGTATCTGGCTTACTTCACTTAGCATAATATCTTCAAGAGTCATCCATATTATCATATGTGTCCCAATTTCATTTCTTCTTACTGCAGCATAGTATTCCATCTTATGAATATACTACATTTTATTTATCCATTCATTAGTTGGATAACTAACAACCCAAGTGTCACTTGGGTTGTTTCCATCTTTTGGCAATTGTGAATAATGCAGGTGTGAACATCGGTGTGCAGATGTCTGTTTGTGTCACAGTTTTTAGTTCTCAATATATTCCTAGTAGAAGAATTGCTGGATCATATGGCCCTTCTACCTTTAGCTTTCTGAGGAACCACCAAACTGTCTTCCCCAGAGGCTGCAGCATTTTACAGTTCCCTCAACAGTGAAGGAGTATTCCTGTTTCTCCACATCCTCTCCAACACTTACTGTTTTGTGTTTTTTTAATAATGGCAATTCTTGGCTGGCTTATTTTTAATAGGAGTCATATAACAAATGAAACAAAGAGGGGCATATACAAAGAATTGGCAGAGGACAAGGTAGCTGAAGTTAAAGAAAGAAGAGTTCATAAAACCAGTATTTATGTAATGGATGCCAAATCATGGCTCCAAAAGACAGAATAATTCTGTTCTCTTGAGTTTGTGTATTAAAAGGAAATCCTTTTTTGATGATTTAGAGAGGTGGCTTCTGGACTCCTTTTTCTCTGTGCTTTGGTGCCAGTCTAGTCTGTATGTTTAGGCCAGCAAACTGTGTTATCTGGTTTGTTTCTGGCATAGCTACAATTGGAATGATCCAGAGTTCTAAGAAAGCTGTGTACTGGAGGTCTTTATCAAGTGCTAATTGGATTTGTAATTTTCCTAGTTTACCACATCCTCTATAAATATACTTGTTGTGTCTTTGTGTCCTAAGGGGTGGTATTTTATTACAGCACATTAAAATAATATATTCTTTGTATTCTACTCAAGTGACTTATTAATGTAGATGTCTGGGTTACATGGTTGCAAAATGTTTGTTATTGACAACTTGCTCTCTTTATTTGGATGGGGCAGTAAATAAAGGTCCTTAATTTACATAAGCCTATTTAAATGAAATTCTCAAGAGGAAGGGAAATAATTTTAAATGTAGCTTACAATGTGGTGACAACTGATCCACTTAGAAACAAGTTTATTTAATGGAATTAGAATGAATGAAAAAATTAGATAGTTTCATAACATTATTGTGACATATAGCAAATGACACTCATAATATGAGCTGTATGTGGAGGGATTGGCTTCTTTCCTATTGATCCCTTTCCTTCTCTCCTTCTCTATCCTACCCTAGAGTGTAAAAGAAGAGAGGGGTTTTTATTTTGCTTTCCAAACTGGTTCTATCCATTTATAGTTGAAATGGCTTTCCTTTAAAAGGGAAGCAAAAGGGCAAAGGGGCAAAGCTACACTTAATAGAGATTCTGAAAGTGTAGTTAATGTTGTAAATCAAAGAATCATGTGTCCTGAGCGCTCTTCATCCCCCTCCCCCTTGCAATTTGTTTCCTTTCCTGGATGAACACCTTGGGAGACTTTTTTTGTTGTTGTTAGAAATAAAATTAGCATGAGTATTAATAGGCAACTGAATTGCTCTATTTTTATTTCCTCTTTAAAAGTTTTTAAATGCTTCTTCTGTAATGTTATAAGTAAAAGACTGTTTCCTTTGGCAATTAGGAGTTAAGAGCACAGCCATCAGAAGAAACTGTTCTCAGATTCTTTCTTTCTGACCTCCACAGAAGTGCATTTTCTCCTGTTTGAGCCAGCTGCTGGCAAATTGAGCTAATGCAGAACATGGAGTTCATTTGTTTAAAGGCCTGCAGTCTCAGGGCACAAATATAATGTATTTGCTTTACCAGTTAATTTTTGACAAGCTGAGTGATGATTTTGATATGTGAAATTGTATGTTGTGTGCTTCTGGGTCATGGTAACTTTAGAAACCATCTCTCTTCTTACGTTTCTGGTTAGGAGTTGTGATTTCCACAGGCAATTTTGCAGAACATTTCCAGATTTGAACCTGGATATAAGAAGATCTCACTTTCTTTAGAGAGAGCACAAGCCTAGAATTTCTCTCCCATCTTTTAATCTTTAAGCAATCACTTTTGAATGTCTTTCTGGACGTGGTTAAAATGTAGATGATAATTTTTTCTCATCAGCAGTTAAATTCTAGTTAGGCTATTTCCAGATCATCTTGTTTCTGCAAATTCATTTTCCCAGGATCCATTTCTGCTTCTGTTCAATACATTTTATTAATCTGCTTTAGTGTACCCATGGCCACTATTTATGGACCATATTGTCCTCATAACTGCTGTTTTTATATTTAGTTTGTACAGTACTTTTTATTAAGCAATTAATTTGGCTATATTCTCTAATGCTAATCCTGTGGAGAGAGTTGAATATTCTTTTGCCCACAGGTATCATCATTCAGATTTCAAAGGAAAAGTTTCCTTTTCTTTGTAGTGACCCAGTCTGTAGTGTCAACCAGATCACCAGCTGGTAGTAGGCTTGGATCAAATCTTCCTGAGAGCATATAGAGTGTGAGGAGAATGAGTACAGGACTCCTGGGAACAGAAAGAGAATATAACAAAAGGAGGGATAGGAGAGAAGCTAGAGAGAATCAAGAAAGGAAGAGTAGTCAATGGTATCCAATTCTGCCTAAGTCAGTTAATTTTTCTAGATCCTTTTCCTCTCTGTGTGCACAGCCATTGCCTTGGTTTGAGTTACTTCTCTCTTCTTCATACACATATGTTCTGTCTGCACTGTTTTTTTCTGTGTCTACATTACACATTCTTGTTAAGCCTTTAAATCTCAGATTATTCATTGTTTCTTTGAAATTGTTTCTGAGCTCACATTCCCTGTTATTTCCTTGTATCATGTATAGGCTTCTGTCGTTGACTTTACCACAGTATTAGAATTATCTCTGTGACTGTCTTGCCCATTATTGTGGGCTTGTTAAGATTGGGGTTGTTTTACTCATCTTTGATCCTTGTGATGGTTAGGCTAATGTGTCAACTTGGCCAGGCAATTGTGTCCAGATGTTTGGTCAAGCAAGCACTGGGCTAATTGTAATACAAGAGCATTTATGGACTTAGATCACCATGGAGTTTACTGCATGGATGGCTGATTACATCTGCATCAATCAGGGAGATTGCATCAACAATGGATGACGCTTTTATCTAATCAGTGGAATGCCTTAAAAGGGGAAGTGATTTCAACATTCAGAATTTCCCAGCTTGTCTTTGGACAGCCGGCTTTTCCCAGAAACTCATCAAGGACCTTTCATTGGACTTTCATTGGCGCCCCTGGTTTGCAGCCTGCCTGCAGAACCTGGACTTGTGCATCCCCACGGTCACATGAGAGACTCTTATAAAATCTCATATTATTGACAGATATCTCCTGTTGATTCTGTTTTCCAAGAGAACCCTGACTAATACAATCCTCAGCTGCCCGACTTAGTGTTAGGCTTTAAGAGAAGCAAAATGCTCAAGAAAGAAATATGAAGACTTAAAAGGGGTCATCAAAATTAGCTATGAACCAACAATTGACCTTTTCCAGAACAGTTTTAATCAAGTGGAGGAGGTGAAAGTCATTCTGAAATGAGTTGATAAATGAAAGGAAGAGAGCAAGAGTGGGCTACACGTCAGAAGGTTGGCTGTAAAAGGCAGGGGCTCAGGAGTGGAGGATGTAGCTGGCAGGGAAAAGAATAATTGGTACAGAGTTTTATACTAATGTAAGAATTGGGAGCTGTGAGCTTGTTTATAGGCCTAAGGAAGGGGCTGCTGAAGAGAATGCCATTGAAGTGCATTAGGACAGTGAAGAGCAGCAGGTTCAGGAGGATTGGGAGGGATTGAGTCCAGATTAAGGGAGAGAGGTGAGCCTTTGATGTGACAAACTGCCTACATTGCTTTGAGACCAAATTGAAGAAAGTTCTAAATAATTGAATTAGAATCAAATTTAAGGTAGAATCCCGTAATCAAGTACTTCTGGCTCATGTACTGCCTGAAATTAAAGCCACAATTGAAGAGTATCCACTAGCAGTTTAGGATTGGTGTCAGCTGCTTTTAGTGTATTTAGGTAGTTTGAATTGATGAGCAGGACAAAGGAGTGTATGTCACCTGTTTGTTTTGTTTCACTTTGGTTTTGAGAACGTCTGTATTTCAGACTGATTTATATATCTGGGAGATAGCTCTTAAGCTCTTGTAAAAGATTTGTGTGCAAGATGATGTTGTCTTATATACTATTGCTTCATTCAGCTTCAGAGAAGAACCTCTTTTGTTTGAAGAGGCAATTAAGCAGGCATATAGATATTTGTAGAAATATTAAAAATTAGATTTTTTATAAACTATGGAAAAATTTATTTTCATGTACAGTAAAATGACATTAGTCTCTTCTAGTTCATATAAAATTGGCTTGTCCTCTATCAGCAAATGTCTGAAGGTCTGCTTCATATTTATAAAACCAAACCTTTATCCTGAAAATTGTATTGCCAGTGCTAAGTGGGATACTTTTCACTGCAAGTAACAGAAAACACAGCCAGAAGTGGCTTAAAGAATGAGGAAAATTTATTTTTCTTAATGAAAAATCTGGATTAAGGGCAATTCTAGGATCAGTTGATTCAACAGAGTTGTTAAGATCAAGATTCTATCTATGTTTCCACTCTGACAACCTCAGTTCCTTATGGAGTTGGCTTTTGTCCTCAGACTTGAGGACAAAAGGATACTAACTCCAGACTAATTAAAGTAGAACTGTTAGGGAAGGGGCCTAGGCTTTGGTCTTTTAAAAGCTGCCAGATGATTCTACTGTGCAGTTGGATAAAGATAGAGAACACGGAATTAGACCAGTCAAGATTCCCCTGGGGATTATAAACCCAGCTCCCCTGTAGCACTTGGGAACTAACCCAGTGGTGCCTGCCCTGCTACAGATGATTAAAAAAATTTTTTTTCTAACCATTCACTGTGTTTTGAATTCACACATGATCACTATTATCACTTAAAAAAGAGCTATATGAATTGTTCCTATTTCCCACCTTGTAAACAAATCTCCTGTAGGCAGTTCTTTGTAGTTCTCTTTGAACTACAAAGAGAATATTTTGGCTCGAAAAGAAGGAGGGATATTAAAGCACACCTTTCAATCATTTTGTGTGCAGATAAAGATCAACCTTTTAGGTAAATATAAAATAATGTTCCATATACACTTTCTCCTTTCTGTTTTCAAATGCATTCTCCCTTCATTAACATGTGCCAAAAGAGAATTTATTACCAGTCCTCCTGAACTTTCTCACTTAATAGCATGGCCATTTCCCAGAAGATTCTGCTTTGCCTAGACATTTCACTTGTACTTACATAGTGTCCCTGGCAAACATGTTTCCTCATCACTATGATCACAAACATTGTACCATTTCATGGCCTCTTTGGCTTTTGACTCTTGAAATACCACCTTAATAGATCTGTCTCTCTCCCTGCCATTTTCCCCAGCCCCAAAGCCTTGCTATCACACATTCCTTCTTTAGTTTCTCTGTTTTAGTTTATTTCTAAGAATGCTTCTTTGGTTATTATTCTAAAATATAGATGGGATCATGTTATTTTTGAATTGCCCTAATGGGCTCTCATTTATCTACAGAATAAAAATCCAGTGTCTTTTCCATGATATCCAGAAAAATATCACCTATCTCACATGCTTTGCTTTACAATGTGATTTTTTTTAAACAAATCAATTTTATTGATACATATCAATAAAGTATACAATTCATCCAAAGTGGTGTATGGTATAATCACGTATTTGTGCATTCATCACTTTAATCATCATTAGAGCATTTTCATTATTTCAATAATAATAATAATAAAAAACAAAAAACAGACAAACAAGAAAATTCTTCACCTTTCAATCTCTCTACCTATGGATAGATCGTATGGTATGTGAATATATTTCAGTAAAACTGCTTAATTAATAAATAATTGTGCAAGAATAGCCAGAAATAGCAGCTATGTACAGCAGGGGAGAGACAGAGAGAGATACAATGTGATGTTGATACTCCTCCCTTCAAGCCGTGGAGTCTGTGTCCCTCCACTAGAATCTGGGCAGGCACGTAACTATGGTGAAAGAGACACTAATGTGACTTCCTAGACCAGGTCATAAAAACTGATATGGCTTCTGCCTGGTCCTCTTGGGACACTCAATATTGGAATTAAAGCAACCATACTGTGAGAGAAAGCCCACCAAGATCTCGGCCTAACACCCTTGCTGAGCTCCCAGCTAACAGCCAGCACCAGCTTGCCTGCCATTTGACTGAGTGGTCTTGGACGAGGCTCCTTCAGCCCCCAGCCAAGCTGCCCCAGCTGATGCTACGTGGAGCAGAGATGAGCCATCCCTGCCAAGTCTTGCACAAATAGAAAATTGTGATAAAAAAAAAGTGATTGTCTTTAAAGCAATTATTTTTTCTTTTTTAAAAATCAGCTTTAAGGCGGTATAAGTTACCTGTGGTAAAATGGACTGCTATTGAATATACAGTTCAGTGAGTTTTGACAAATTTTTGCAGTCTTATAAATACTGCCACCATTAAAATATAGAACATTTTCATCATTCCAAAAAGTTCCCTTGTTTGTCTTTAGATCCAATCTCTTGTCCCCATCCTTGGTCCTTGTCAACCTTTAATCTGTTTTCTGAAACTCTACTTTTAACTTTTCTGAAAAAAAAATTCTCATACTAGTTTTGGCTATTATATAAATCTGCTATGAACATTCAAGTTTAAGTCTTTTTGTGGACATATGTTTTTATTTCTTTTGGGTAAATATTAAAGAGTGGGATTGCTGGGTCATATGGTAAGGTTGTGAAACTGCCGAACTGTTTTCCAAAGTGACTGTAACTATTTGACCTTCCCAGAATATATGAGAGTTGCAGTTGCTCTGCATCCTTGCCAGCTCTTGGTTTTGTCTTCCTTCCTCCCTTTTCCCCTTCCTCCCTCCCTCCCTTCTTTCCTCACTCCATTCTAGTGGGTATAAAGCTGAACTCATAATTGTTCCAATTTGCATGATCCTGATAACTAATGGTGTTGCTCTCCTTCCTGTATTTATTTGCTACTTGTCTATCCTCTTTGGTGAAGTGTCTATTCAAATCTTTTGTCATTTAAAAAAAATTGGGTTCTTTGTCTTTTTAATACTTGCATCATGTAACCAATTTTGAGTTAATTTTTGTATAATGGTGTGTGGTAAGTTTCCAAGTTAATTTGCTTGCATATGATATCAAATTGTTTAAGCAACATTTGAAAGGACGATTTTCGTCATTAAATTTTATTGGTACCGTTGTTGAAATTCAACTGACAATATACATGTGGATTTATTTCTGGACTGTGTGTTCTGTTCCCTTGATCTTTCTGTCCTTATGCCAATACAACACTCTCTCAATTACTGAAGCTTTATAATCAGTCTTGAAATTAGTTAGTGTAGGTTTTTCAATGTTTGTTCTTTTTTTCAAAAAAAAAGTTCTTGCCATTAGAGGTTCTTTGAATTTCCACATACATTTCAAAATAAGCTTTTTTTTGGGGGGTGGGGGTGGGGAAGCGGCTCATAAGTGTCTTTGTTTTGATGATATCCTTTATTGTCTTGTTTCTACTCCAATACTTTTTTTTCAAGGAGAAGTTTTGGATTTTCAGAAAAATCTTGCATAAAATACTGGGTTCACATTTACCAGCCCATTATTAGCAACTTGCATTGGTGTGGTGCATTTGTTACAATTGATGAAAGCACATTTTTATAATTTTATTATTAACTGTAGTCCATTGTTTAACTTAGGGTTCACCATGTTGTGTAGTTCCATGAATTAAAAAAAATCTTTTTATTCTAGAAACATACATGCAACCTAAAATTTCCCCTTTTATAACCACATTCAGATATATAATTCAGGGCTGTTAATACAGTCACAATGTTGTGTAACCCTTACCACCATCTATTATCAATGTCTTTCCATCATCCCAAATAGCACATTTTAAGCCATAACTCCTATTCCCTACCCCCACCCCATCCTCTGGTAACCTATATTCTAGATTCTGACTCTTATAAGATTGGTTATTCTGATTATTTCATGTCAGTGAGCTCATACACTATTTGTTCTTTTGTTTGTGGTTTATTTCACTGAACATGATATCTTCAAAGTTCATCCATGTTGTCACATGTATCAGAACTTCCTTCCTTTTTATGGTGGAATAATATTCTATTGTGTGTATATACTACATTTCCTTTATTCATTCACTGGTTGATGGACTCTTGGGTTGCTTCCATCTTTTGGCAGTTGTGAATAATGCCACTGTGAATATCGGAGTGAAAATATCTGTTTAGGTTCTTGCTTTCAATTGTTTTGGATACATACCTTGAAGTAGAATTGCCAGTTCATATGGTAATTCTATACTTAAGTTTCTGTGGAACTGTCAAACTGTCTTGCACAGCAGTGGCAGCATTTTACATTCTCACTAGCAATGAATGAGTGTTCCTATTTTTCCACATCCTCTCCAACAATTGTAGTTTTCTTTTTTTTTAAATAGTTCTGATGAGTGTGAAATGATATCTCTTTTTGGTTTTAATTTGCATTTCCCTAATGGCTAATGATATTGAACATTTTTCATGCTTTTTGGCCACTTCTGTATCTTCTTTGGAGAAATGTCTGTTCAGGAGTTTTACCCATTTTTAAATTTTTTTTTTGTTGTTGTTGTTGTTGAATTGAAGGATTTCTTTATCTCTTCTGAATATTAAACCTTACTGGATATGTGGTTTCCAAGTACTTTCTCGCATTGTGTATTTAATTTAGTGATAAAGTTCTTTGCACAAATGTTTTTAATTTTCATGAGGTCCCATTTATCTATATTTTTTTCTTTTGTTGCTTGTTCTTGGGTGTAACATCTAAGAAACCATTGCCTAACACAAGGTCTTGAAGATGTTTCCCTATGTTTTCTTCTAGGAGTTCGATAGTTCTGGCTCATATATTTAGGTCTTTGATCCGTTTTGAGTTGATTTTTGTATATGTTGTGAGGTAGGGATCCTCCTTCATTCTTTTGTATACGCATGTCCACTTTTCCCAGCATGATTTGTTAAATGACTATTCTTTCCCAGTTGAGTGGTCTTTGACCCCTTGTCAAAAATGAATTGGCCATATTATAAGGGATGATTTCTAAACTTTGAATTCGATTCCATTAGTCAATATGTCTGTCCTTGTGCCAGTACCATGCTGTTTTGAATACTGTGGCTTTGTACTTTGTTCTTTTCAAGATGGCTTTGGCTATTTGGGGCCCCTTACTCTCCCATATAAATCTAATAATTAGATTTTCCATTTCTGCAAAAGAAGGTTGTTGGAATTTTGATTGGGATTGTTTTGAATCTGTAAATCATTTTGCACAGAAAATTAACAATATTTAGTCTTCCAATTCATGAACATAGACTGTCCTTCCATCTATTTAGGTCTTCTTTAATTTCTTTTAGCAATGTTTTGTAGTTTTCTGTGTACAAGGTCTTTACATCCTTGGCTAGATTTAATTCCTAGATATTTGATTCTTTTATTTGCTATTGTAATTTAAGGTGAGTCTTAAATAGTATATAGTTAGGTCCTACTTTTTTATCCGTTCTGCCAATCTCTGCCTTTTTACCGGAGAGTTTAATCCATTTACATGTAAAGTCACTATTGATAATATAGAACTTTCTTCTGCCATTTTGTTATTTTGTGTTTGACTTCTTTTGCACCTCAATTCTTCTGTTAATAACTATTTTCATATTAATTTATTTATTGTACCTTTTTGAATCCCTTCTCATTGCTACCTAGATATATTTTTCATATATTTTCCTTGTGGTTACCATGGGCTTAAAATTAAACATCCTAAATATAGAACAATCATATTTGATTTGATACCAACTTGACTTCATTAACATACCCATATTCTGTTCCTATATCCCTCCATCCCTGCACCTTTTTTGTATATTTTACAATTATATCTTTGTACAATGTATGTCTCAAACCATAGATTTATCATGTACTTGTTATGCATTTACATTTTAGCACCTATAGGCAGTAAGAAGTAGAGCAACATACCAAAAAATACAATACAGTAATACTGGCATTTACAATTACCCAAATGGTTACCTTTACTAGAAGTCTTTATTTCTTTGTCACTTCCAACCACTGTCTAGTATCCTTTCCTTTCAGTCTGAAGAACTCCTTTTAGTGGTATTGCTTATTGTACCAGTTTAATGTTGATGAACTCCCTCAGCTTTTGTTTATCTGGCAATGTCTTAATCAATGTCCTTTGTGAAAGAAAGTTTTGTTGGATATAAAATTCTTTGTTTTTCTTTACCACTTTAAATATTTCAACCCACTTCATTCTTGCCTCCATGGTTTCTGTTGAGAAATCAGCACTTCATCCAACTGGCAGTCCATTATATACAACACACTGCTATTCTCTTGCAACTTTCAGAACTCTTTCTTGTCCTTTGTATTTGACAGTTTGATCAGTATGTGATGGGACCAATTTCTCTGGAAGTTCATCCTGTTTGGTGTTCTCTGGGCTTTGTGGATGTGCCTATTCATATCTTTTGCTAATTTTGGGAAGTTTCCTGTCATTATTTCTTTGATTATTCCTTCTTCTCCTTTCTCTCTCTCTTCTTCTGATGTTCTATAATGCGTATATTGATATGCTTGATGGTATGCTGTTTTCACTTTTTGTGATTCCTTTTTCTTCCCATCAGCCTGACTCATATCAGTTGTTTTGTTCTGAGTTCATTGAATCTTCCTTCTGCCAGTTCCAATCGGCTCTTGAACAACCCCCTTCCCCAGGCATTTTTCATTTCAGGAATTGTGGTTTTCAACTCCAGTAGTTCTATTTGGTTCCTTTTAAAAATTTCTGTGTCATTATTGAGATGTTCATATTGTTTATTCACTATTTTCCTGATGTTCTTTAGTTCTGTCTTCTCCTTGAGCATGCATATTTTCCTTGAACATATTGAAGATCATTTAAAAAATGTCTTTGTCTGGTATGTCCACTGTTTGGTCCTCTTCGTTGATGGTTTCTGGATTTTTATCTTGTTCCTTTGATTGGACCATCATTTCCTGTTTCTTTGTCTTATAATCTTTTGCTATACACTACACATTTTACTTTAAAATGTTAACTCTGGGATTTATGCCCTGCCATGTCTGTCTGGTGGAGTGACTCATTCCTGGAACTTCTTTCTCTGCCATCTTCCCAGAGTTTCCCCACCAGAATAAACTTTTTAATTCCTGTGGAAAAGATGGGTAGAATTTTGTTTGGGGTTTTGTTGAATCTGTTGATCAATTTGCTGACATGAACATCTTAAAAATACTAAGTTCTCTGATTCTATATTTCCTCTTTTATTCTTTAGATCCTCTTTTATTTCTTTTAGCAGTGTTTAGTAGTTTTCAGTGTCCTAGTCTTGCACATATTTTATTGAATTTATCCCTTGCATTAATGGTATCAGCCAGACAGAGTTCAGTTACCAAGAAAGACTCATAGGATCCATAATGTTAATGCTTGTAAATCTACATTTTATTGCAGTGAAATGATGCAACATACCAAAAGTGTTAATCATTTACTTACAACAAAGCACAAAGGTTTACTTACAGCAAAGCACAATTGTCCTCCCTCTAGGGAAGGGGTTCTTAACCTTTTTTGTGCCACGGACGCCTTTGCCAGTTCAGGCGAAATGAATATTACTGTAATTTATTTATTGCATACATTTATAAGTGAAGGAAATGCTAGATTTCAGTTAGAGGTCAGAGAAAATAAAGATAATAAGTTGATTTTTTAAAATTCAAGCTCACAGATCCCCTGAAATCTTTCCATGGACTCTTTGGGAGTCTGTGGACACCTGGTTAAGAACCCCTGCTCTAGGGCCATATGGATATACTTCTCTAAAATCAGGAAATACTGATGTTTGCACAGAACCAGGGAGCACAAAATGGAGTCTAGACTAGTGCTTCTTATGCCCTGCTGGTCTTGTTGGTATAGTCTTTCATTTAACGAGCTCTAATGGTAGAGCCCTCTGGAAGTTTTCACCAAGATCAGATGCAAATCATCATATCTTATTGTTATTAATAAGCATATCTTATTGTTATTAATAAGCATTCAGTACACACTGCCCTGAAATTCACCTTGGACTCGATACACAACAACACTATTAAGCAGTATATTTCATGTCTTGACCGTGGGTTTATGCCATGAGGTACATTTTTATTTAAACTCAGGCCATTTCCTGGCCTGCTGGACTTAAGCTTCATAGCACATTCTGTTTGTGTATTTTTTTTTTCTGATCCTATGATATTTCAAAAAAGTTCAATTTCTAACTGTACATGGCAAGTATATAGAAATGAAAAAAAGCAAATACTGGCATTTTATCCAATGTCCTTGTTGACTCACTGTTGCCGTTGGGAAGTTTGATGTAATTATGAATTCCAAAAATATAATTGGATCATGCTTGTAAACTGATCTGTTAATCTGGGCATGATTAAGTTATGATTAGGGCGTTGACTGGGCCATGTCAGTAGGGCGTTGAGCCCCACCCCTTGGTGGGTGGGGAATCGAATATAAAAGGCAAGGCAAAGAACAGAGTTGAAGCAGTCTTTTGAGAAGCAGTTTTGATGTTGGAAAGAAGGCCCCAGGAGAAGAGAAGCAAGCTGTTCGCCAGATTGTCTACAGCTGACCTTGTGGAGGAAACAGGAGCTAAGCCCAGAGAGAAATGCAGCCCCAGAAAGAGAGGAATCCCAGAAGCCTGAACTCTGGCAAACGCCGGCTGCTGTCTTACTCTAACACGTGGCAATGGACTGTGGTGAGAGAAGAAACTTAACGCTTTATGGCCTGGTATCTGTGGACTTCTACCCCAAATAAATACCCTTTATAAAGACCAACCCATTTTTGGTATTTCACATTAGCACCCCTTTGGCTGACTAATACACTCACTTAATAGTTTTAGTAAATTTTTGTAGATTTCTTAGGAATTTTCACATTGACAATCATGTAATCTTTGAATACATGTAGTGTTTTTTTCTCTTTTCAATCTTTATGCCTCTTATTTCTTTTTCTTTCCTTACTGCACTGGCTAAGAACTCTAGTTCAATGTTGAATAGACATGGTGACGGTGAACATGTTTGCCATTTTTTTTTCTGATCTTGGTGATAAAACATTCATTTTCTCAGCTTTAAGTAGGGAGTTGTTAGCTCTAGTATTTTTGTAGATACCTTTTATCAAGATGAGGAAGTTTCTTTTTCTTCTATTTTAATTTTCTGAGAGTTCTTATTGTGAATTGGTGTTGAATTTTATCAAATGCCTTTTCTACATCTATTAAGATAATAATTTGTTTTTCTTTTTTTGGGTTTTAGTATGTTAAAATGGTGAATTATATTAATTGATTTTGGAGTTTTTAACCCACTTTGCATTCCTGGAGTAAACCTCTCTTTTTCATGATTATTTTTATATATTTCTTGGTACAGTTACACATTATCTTGTTAAGGATTTTTGCTTCTATATTTATGAGTTATTAATCTGTACTTTTTTGTGATCTCTTTTTCTGGTTTTGTTATCAGGGTGATTCTTGTCTCAGAATGGTTTGGAAAGTATTCTCTATTCTATAATTTACATGAGTTTGGGTAGCATTATTATTTCTTTCTCACATTTTCCAGTGAAACCTTCTGGGCCTGGAACTAACTTTGGAAGGATTTTTTAAAAAACTACAAATTCATTTTCTTTCCTAAATAGGGGCCGATTCATACTATCTGTTTCTTCTTGAGTGACCTTTGGGAGTTCATACCTTTTAAGAAAATACATTCCATCTAAGTTATTGAATTTGTTGACATAAAATTGTTAATAATATTCCCGTATTATCCCTTTAATGTCTGTATGATCTGTAGTGATGTCCTCTCTTTACTGATATTGTGAATTGTGTTTGTTCTTTTTTCCTTATATTCAGGAAAAAAAGCCTCTTCATTTTTTATTGATCTTTCAAAGAGCCAGTTTTTGGGTTCATTGGTTTTCTATATTGTTTTTGTTTTGTTGTTGTTGTGCTGAACTATCCTTGTATCTCATTACCTTTATATTGCAGATTCCTATGTGTCTTGTGTTCTGGTTGACTGCGTATATGTGTTGGTGTTTCCCTTCTTCATCTCCCAGCAGACAGTATGATTTTTTGGATAAAAATTATTTAATAGTTGTCATTGTCTCTTCCACATTGTCTTGAATTAAGTTGAACTCATTAATCAGGGATGAAGATCATAGACATTGTTATAATAGGTTCATTAGAGATCTTGGATTTTATTATAATAAGTTGATTTTTCTCTTCTGATAACTATCTTTTATAGATTTCAATAACTTAATTTAAAAAGTCAAAGACTTTTCAGTATTTGGGAAGGCAAATTTAGCCTTTTTTAAATGAAAAAAATGTCTCTAATGTGGCATAAGTATTTAAATTTTTTTAGAAATTCACATTCTTGTTAATAGGCTTTGGATGACTCTGGTCTCATTTCCTTTTGGTGTCTAAAAGCAGAAGGGCTCTTTCAGTACTTTTATCTGATTTTGGGGCTTTCTTTTAACTTCATTTGAAACTTTTCTTCAATGCTGTGGTAGAAATAACTTCAGAGGAATCCACACAAGGATATAACAAAATATATAAGTGATTTCTACTACAAAAAGATAAGCTGTATGAGATAGGGCTCTGTCTACTAAATATAAGGGCTTACCTAATTCATTTTACATATAACTGGAGTTATCACAATTTTATTTATAAAATTTTCATAATTGCATCTATTATGTGATTTGTAAAGAAAGCCTTGCCATTATCACAACAAGTCAAATTCTGGGGAGTGTAAATACTACCTTTGTGCTTGCTCAACAGCAAATAACAGAGCAGTAGTTATTTGCTGACCTTTTCAGATCTTTTTTCAGATGAGGAAAGGTATAAATAAATAAAGCAGTTCTTTGATTCCTGATAAATGGCCTGGAGGCTAAAGAGCAACAGAAAGGGCCGTCCTTCACCCTGTGCAGTTTACTGCCCCTTTCTCTGCTTGTTCAGTCAACTCCTCAATAATGATCCTAAGGGAGCAGAACCCTGGCTGCATTCCTCATGTACACGGGCTAGAAAACTTAACTTTATCTTTAAACTCACCCTTTGACTTCTCTTATTTCTTTAAATTTTTCTAAAACTGCTTTACTTGGCTCCCTACTTCTAGCTCTCACTTCTATCAAATACATTATATTATAATGTTCTTGAATTAATCTTTCCTAAATGTGCATTTCAGTTGTGCCATGGCTTTGTCCCCAAATATTCAATGCTTACAGAAATAAAAGACTTTAAAGTCCGAGTTCCCAATAAAGGTTCTTTTGATTTCACCTTCTTGGCACATGGACTCATTCTCTGTTATTCACCATTTTAGTTTCAATGAATTGAACAGATCTCTTTTTCAGAGCAATTTTTTTTTTAATAGGAAGAGGGTTGGGGATGTTAGAGTATTAGATATCTGAGAAGTACTATATTTTACAGGCAGGGTGGAGAAAACAGATTCTGGGGCTCCTGACGTTTTCAACTGCTTGTTTTCCATTTACTGAATTGCTTCTAAGTATTAATAATGCCTTAGTTTTCATAATATTTTTTAATTAAAATAAGATTCATTGTACTCCGTATGTTTCTAATTAGCATAATGATTGAGTAACTGTATCTGCTATCTTAAACACCTTTTCTTTGCACTCTTTGTGGTGTATGTGCTTTTTCATTGAAAAATTGTTTGGAGTCATGATAACTGAGATGATCTGAAAATTACGTTTTTTCTTTGGAGTTTTAAAGTAATTGATAGAAATGCAGATAACAAAGTCCACTTTTCTTGTTGTGTATTACACATTATTTATTGTAAAGATTCAGAATCTAATTTGGACTGAACGTTTTTCCTGTTCAGTGTCTGATAGATATGATCTTTTCCTGAAAGGGTGAGGTCTTAGTCTCTGTGAACCAGAATCATCCTAAATAGTTCTTTAGCTCAAGTCTGATCACGTCACATCAAATATATGTCTCTACCTTTTTCTATAGTGTGAATTTTACAATCTTTAGCATGCTATACTAAGTGCTTCACAGTTTGATGCAAAACTAAATTTCTTGTCCCATCTCTTGCCCGACTTCCATTCCCACCAAATTATTTACATTTCCCCAAATGTAGTACACCCTTTCCTTGGCCTAGCAAATATTATTCTCCCAGCCTAGGATTCCTTATTCTTGTTTCTCTGTATCTGGTGAAATTCCACTGGTAGGTTGAAGCTTTTATCTGCCATGGTTCGTCATCTGAACCTTACAGCTCAGTGATTTAAGTGACTATTTTCTCAATTTTCCCAAGGGTGGTATGACTAGTGCCATTTTAGATGCATAAGAGAGAAGTCAATTCTTTACCTATAATGGCTGCATCAGACCTTCATTCTCATGTGTATTATCTTTATTGCCATTCGCTCATTTCTCAGGTAGATATGATTATTGTCCCATTTCTTTAGATGAAGATTGAAGTTCAGAGAGTTTAAATATCTAACTTGAAGGCATACAACTAGTAAGTTAGTGAAGTCTGTGTCACTCCTGAGTCTGTGCTCTCAACCAATCCTCTATGCCCCTTTTCCTCAAAATTGAGTAATGCATTTGAGAAAAGCATTCAGAACTTTCTCTTTAAAAACTGACAACTATCATTCACCATTATTAACAATAGAATGGTGATCTTGGTAATCTCACTGTTCAGAGATAGCTATTAATTAAGTGGATGCTTGAAAAAGAAAAATAGAGAAGTTCTCTCAATATGGCACTGTTTCAGTAGATTTATGTGTGGGCAAAAACAAAGAAAATAGAGTCTGTGTGTGTGTGGAGTATAAATGTCCTGTTGTGTCAACTCTATTCAGAAAACTCAGAAAATGTATGTATGAGGCTAAATCTGGAGCTCCCAAGTAACAGTGCATTTACGAAGTTTCAAACGTAATCCAATAGTGCTGTGACTTGAAAGATGTCAAGTTTTTTTTTCTCTTTCAGAACAATCTTTTAAAGTTTTGTTAGCTCTTTTCTATTTATGTAGAATAGAGAAAAGAAGCATTTGATTTTTTTTACAAAATGTATGGTTACGATGTTAGCATGTTAAACTTAATTCATTCCTGTAGGACTCTCTTTTTTAGGTTACTTCAGTTAAAGTGGGGTCCACCTCAATCAGGATGGGTGTTAATCCTTTTACCTGGAGTCCTTTAAAAGTAGAAGGCAACTCAGACATAGAGAAAACCGGGGAAAGCAAGAAGCTGAAATTTGCTGGAACCCAGAAGAAATATGAGAGGCCAGGAGAGGCCGCCATGTACATTGCCATGTGACAGAGGAGCCAAAGAATAAGGATGGCGAGAAGCCAGGCCCAGAATGCCACAGTCTTCTGGGGAAAAATCATCACTTTGCTGTTGCCTTGATTTGCACGTTTCCCTGGCTTCAAAACTGTGAGCTATTAAATTACCATTGTTTAAGCCGACCCGTTGCATGATATTTGCTTGAGCAGCGAAGGAGACTAAAACACACTGTTAGTGAAAATTCCCCATTTTTACCAAAGTGAGTTTTTGAATGGGAAAGAGCTAACACATTATACTTGTCTCATGAATTTATCTTTCTAGACTTGCCTGAAAATAATTTTGTATCAAGAAAGTAAATTTAATTATATCAATTCTTAGAATTGGGTATAGGGTAACTCTTATCAGCAGAAGCAGCCTGTCATTTTTATAAATTCAACCTTTGAAAAAGCCTAGTTCCCAGAAAAGGCAGCCAGATTTGAATTTATTCTATAGACCCAATACTATTCTTTTTCTTTTTCTTTTTTTTTTTTTTGCTGCTTTTAAAATAATTTCCTGTTTCTTTTTCCAAGCAAATGATTCTTTGCCAGCAGTATTCTTTCAACATATCAGACTTGCTTCAATATATTGTTTATATCCTTCTACTTTTTTTTGTTTTTTACTTATTTCCACCTAGATGCATAATATAACCCAGGAGTAATATTTTAGAACCTTTAAGAATCCTTGCTTTTCTTTATCATTGTTGTTCTCATTATAGCTAAGACAAAATTATCTTTTGAGTTTATGTAAAATATACTAATATGTAGATATTAATTTCAGCAGAAACCTTTTGAGTCTTAATCTTTTGTTTATAAAGTAATTTCTAGGTGGAGATCTAAGGAATAAAGCAAATGCTCATTTGTTGGAAATGAGTATCTGATTGTTGCCTGTTTTGCTAACCTGTGAGGATCACATGAAGTACTCCCCTTCCTTAGACATTTTCTCACTTTCGGGTTCTGTAGCCTCTCATCTCTTAGAGTAAGGTGCTGATGAGTTTCTTTCCAAAGCAATTTCCAGCTCCCTTCTTTTGTTTTCATTTTTGATTGTTCTGATATCATAGATTTGAAAAAGAAGTGGGCCAAAAAGATCTAACTCTTACAGTTAATTCAATAAGCATTTATTAAGGGCATTGTATATTGTGTTCAAGTACATCAAAGAAAAAAAATCAAAATAGAGAGCCATTCTAAGGCAGCACATTAGTTTTCTATCGCTGCATAACAAATTATCACTAACTCAGCAACTTAAAACTTTGCACATCTATTATATCATATTTTCTTTGGGTCAGGAGTCTGGGCATAGCTTAGCTGTGTTCTCTGCTTGGGATATCATGAGGCTGCAGTCAAGGTATTGGTCAGTCTGTGTTCTCATGTAGTGGCTCAACTGGAGAATAATCCAATACCAGGCTCATTCGGGTTATTGGCAGAATTCATTTCCTTGTGGCTCTATGACTGAGGGCCCTGGTTTTTTGCTGGCTGTCAGCTGGAGACCACCTTTAGGTCCAAAGGCAGCCTACATTTCTTTGCCACTTGACCTTCTCCAAAATGGCCGCTTACACCATTAAGCCTTCACGGAAAATCTTTAGGTTCCCTTGGATAGGAAGATGGAGTCTTATGGGATGTAATATAATCATGGGAGTGCCATTCTATAAATTCTGTTGGTTAGAAGAGAGTCCCAGGTCCTGCCCACACACTGAAAAGAAGGGGATTACACAAAGACATGAACACCAGGAGGCAGGCATTACGGAGTTTCACCTTTTGGTCCGTCTTAGGCAATATGTAAATAAATGGATGATAAGTAAACCTCAGGTGATTGAAAATGGCACATTTTGGCTATATTGGACAATATGTTGAAGCTGGCACATTGTTGAAGCATGGTTTCTACTTTGACTGGAATATATACATGCTAAGGATGAGGTCTCTCTCATGAGACTCTATGCTCTTTGTGCCCCATTGTTCCACAAGGTAACCACAAATGTTTGATTCTAAGCAGTGGAGGCCAGAACTCCCCTCTCCCCACATTATCTTCATTAAAGTGAAAAGTACTTCCTGATTTCAGTGGAATAGGGCTTGGCTAAGAAATGGAAGGGAGGGAAGGAAATAAAGGATAGCGTGAATACCAATGAATAGGTGTGTGTGTGGGGGGACTGGGGGGAAAGAATGGGGTCTTGGAGAATTTGTCTCTCAATTCATTTGATTGATTCAATAAACATGTAAGTGACTGCTATGTACTAGGCTATATTCTAGGTGCTGGAGATATAGATGCAACAAAGTCCCTGCCCTCATGGAGCTCACATGTTAGTGTGGGTCTTCCGCAGTGTCTTCTGAGCCATCTGAAATAGGACTTTCCTTAGGTAGCACTGCCTGCACTGGTCCTTGGCATATCTAGTAGGCACACCCAAAATGAATTAATGAATTCCCTTTACATTTACTGTATTACCTTTTTGGTAACTGCTATCTAAGGTATAGCCTTGTCTCTTACTTCTTAGACGTAGCAGATGCCCCAGATATTGGTTGTTTGATTATTATATAAGTAACATAACTTTTAAGAAGTAGTAATACATATTTTAAAAAGCAATCATCAACACTATTGATAGCCTTTCTTTTATGAATGGTTACTATTTGAAAAATTTTTGGAACCCAGAGTAAATTTTTCATAGGAACTGTTCTTAAATGTGTTTTGAGTATTTTACATGTTTCAAGTACTTGCCTTGGAATAAGAGTTGAATAAGGTCAAATTCTATTTGAGTAGATGAACATTTTAATAACTAAATAAAATATAATATACCAAATGTTAAAATAGGTTATGAACAAAGCATGGACACAGGGAAGGGAAGTGGTTAATTTGGACTGGTTGTTTTCCTTCTCAGTTGATAAGTATTTATTAACTTGTAATGCAGTAGAATTTGCAAATTATACTAGCCTGAACTCTGGGAGAGGGAGAGGGGAATGATACTTTTTCATAGACTTCCTTTTTTAAAAAAAATTTTTTTTGTTTTTTTTAAAGATACTTAGATTACATAAATGTTACATAAAAAATATAAGGATTCCTGTCTGCCCCGCTCCCTATACCTCCCATATTTTCCCACACAAACAACATCTTTCATTAGTGTGGTACCTTCATTGCTATTGATAAATGCATTTTGGGGCATTGCCACTGAGCATAGATTATAGTTTACATTGTAGTTTACACTCTCCCACACAATTCTATAGGTTATGGGAAGATATTTAATGGTCTGTATCTGTCGTTGCAAATCATAGACTTCCTTTTGAATCCACGTGTTCTTTAAAAATTTGGGGTTATTTGATTGTACTTGTTTTCTTACTGGTTTCATGGGGCCAGCAAGGGCAGCCTCTGTGCTCTGGAAGAGGAGGTGCAATAACTAGTGGAGTTACGGATTATAAATAATATGGAGTATAAATTTAGTTTGAGGGCTGGTATGTGTGTGTGGGGGGGCAGTGAGAAGTACAGACATGTTGAGAGTGGTGCTAAGGGTTGTTGATTAGAACCTTGTGATTTGGACCACATCTCTACAGTGAGGGTACTGGACCTAATCTCCATGCTCCATTCCAACTGTAAACTTCTATAGTTTCATGGAATCTGTCAGAATGAAAGCTGTCTATCCTTGTTTTGTTTTGGATGATCCCCACCTTCCCCCACCCCCACCTCTGGAAATTTTAACAGTCACCAACTTCTGATTCCCTGTCCCCGCTTACTCACACAGTCAAACAAAGACACCACGTTGTCCTCACCCTTCCTCCTTACCCTACCTTATATTTTCCCCAACAGCATTTAAATCTAATTCATTGTCTGTTGTTCCAAGATCAACATGTTGGCATAGGCAAGAGAAAGCTTTTTTAAAATAGGTGGGACTTCAGTTGAACTTTTGAAAGAATGGTCAGAGGGTAAGGAAGGCTATTTCAGGAAACGGTCCTCATGCTACCTTCTCTGTGAACACTTTCAGCTTATATCCACTCCTCAGGATTTATTTTAAAAAAGGAAACAGAAGAAAAAGTTATTCACCATCTCCTGTGATCTGGGATATAATACATAATTTAAAAGTTATTTTTTAATGAATTTCTTAGCACTATTTGTATTCTGTCCTCTTCTCAAACAAGCAAGGAACTTGTTGGACATTTTGTTGGTATTACCTTCGAGATAATTCTTTTTGTTTTATTTTATTTTTTTAAGATTTATTTTATTTACTTCTCCTCACCCACTCTTTGTTTGCACTTGCTATGTCTGTTCGTCTTCCTTGTTTCCTTAGAGGAACTGGGAACCAAACCCAGAATCTCTGATGTGGGAGGGAGGCGCTTAATCGCTTGAGCCACCTTTTCTCCCTGCTTTGTTGTGTCTCTCATTGTTATCCTCGTGTCTCATGTTGTGTCATCTTGTTGCGTGAGCTCACCGCACCTGCCCATCGTGCCAGCTCGCTATCTTGTTTAGGAGGCACCGGAAACTGAACAAGGACCTCCCATGTGGCAGGCGGGAGCCCAATTGCTTGAGCCACATCCTCTTCCCTAGATAATTCTTTTTAAAAAGCACGAGAGAATGTGTATTCCTCTCAGTGAATCAGAGTACTTATTGTGACTCTATCTAGTCCCCACTTTAATATTTTTTCATTAACTGCCCATCAATTTCCCATTGCCTTTATGTTTAGAAAGTACAAGTGACCTTACTGAATTTTAGTTATTTGGGATGAATAGAGTAAAAAGACAGTTCTAAGATGAACTATAGGGAAGGGAAATTTATAATAAATATGATACGATAGCTAAGTAGTTGATTTGACTGACATTAATTGTTATACATTTGCCATACTTTTTTTGCTATATATATAGATTTTTTAAAAAAGATTTATTTTTATTTATTTATCCCCCCACCCCCCACCCCCTTTGTTCGCGGTCACTGTCTGCTCTCTGTGTCTGCTCATCTTCTCTTTAGGAGGCACTGGAAACCGAACCCGGGACCTCCCATGTGGAAGAGAGGCACTCAATCATCTGAGCCACCTCAGTTCCCTGGTTTGTTGTGTCTTTCATTGTTTTTCCTTTTTGTGTCTCTCTTGTTGCGTCATCTTGTTGCGCCAGCTCTCCATGCTTGCCCATCGCGCCAGCTAACCTTCTCTAGGAGGCATCAGGAACCGAACCTGGGACCTCCCATGTGGTAGGCGGAAGCCCATTCGCTTGAGCCACCTCTGCTTCTCCTGATTGTATATATGTGGAACATCTTCATGTTTATTGATGTTTACTTATCTTAATATATATATTTTTTATCCTGGTACTGGTTAGATTTAAGCATGTTGGTATGTTCCTAGGAAAATTGTTGATATTTTATATTAATGACCTGCAACTAACCTCTAGCTGTCATTAATTTCCCTCTAGCTGTTGTGAGAGACTTTGCCCAACACACTATGTAGTGTTTGAACAATGGACAGTAAAGCCAATAAATAAGATAGTAAAAAATTCTGGTTATTGTTCAGGGATTGTTAAACAAATCAGAAATACAGTGAAACTGTGCCTCTAAAACAAGCTTACTTTTTGCCACACAGCATTAGCAAATCTTGATGTTTGTTATCTTATGCAGTCAGTTGTCTTCAATTGGCTTTTGTCTATCAGAGGTAAACTGTCTAGATATTCTTTTTGATAGTGTTCTGTCTTTCAAAAAGCCATACTTTTAGGAGAATGTTAGAACTTCATAGTTTTTTGTTTTATTTTGTGTTTTTATAGGAGGTATAAGGGATTGAACCCAAGGCTTCATACAGGAGAAGCAGGCGCTCAACCACTAAGCTACATCTGCTTCCCAGAACTTTATAGATTTTTGATGAAATAGACACATTAGCTCTTTGCATGCATAGATTTATAATTACATTTATGTCATAGGAGTAGGCAACATTGAACTGTATTTTGTGATTTTTAAGTGTTATCATCCTTTATCTAGTTGCATATGTTCTTCAAAACTGTTGATTAAATGGACAGTGTGAAGAGATATAAAAGGAAGACTTCTGAAATTGTAATAAAAAGTCAGTCATAAAAATGCATTTCTATAATTGCTAGTGATGTTGAATATTTTTTCATGTTTTTTTTTTTTTTGCCATTTGTATTTCTTTGGACAATTGTCTTTTCAAGTCTTTTGCCCATTTTTTAAACCAGGTAGTTTGTCTTTTTATTGTTGAGTTGTATGATCTTTTTATATATCATGGATATTGAACCCTTATCAGATATGTGATTGACAAATATTTTCTCCTATTGAGTTGGCTGCCTTTTCACCCTTTTTGACAAAATCCTTTGAGGTGCAAAAGTGTTTAATTTTGAGGAAGTTTTGTTTATCTATTTTTTCTTTCATTGCTCGTGCTTTGGGTGTAAGGTTTAAGAAACTCCTTTGATATATGTACTCATCTTTTAACTATATGTAGTGGACATGGCAAGGTTTATAAAAAGCAAATATTTGGATGTTTGTTTCTAAGTTAACTTTACAAATAGATCATTTTCTATGTTTTATTGAATACTACTCATAATTATTTAGTAAAAGTTCACCTTCTAAGCTTATGACTGTTTTATTTTGGGATGAATACCTGTGGTGGGATGTCTTTCTACTCTCCACCCTGGAGCAAGGGAACTGATTTTGAAAATAGGGTTCCAGTCTGAACTTGTACATGGAGAGTGTATGAGCTGGCAGTATGCCAACAAGAAGTAGAAAGTAGGAGTAGCAGTCAGAGAGTGAATGGTAGATACCACACTGAATAGGGTGTGTGTGTGGGGGGGGTAGGAGAATCAGAATAGAAGGGGCATCATCTGTGGAATCAGAACTGGCAGATGGCCTTCAAGTTCGAGAACTAGATGAGTGAAGATAAAGCTTCTGGGGCCACTTCTGTTCTCTGCTGGTTTGTGAATTGGACACGGATACTTCTACACCTCTGGCGCATTCTGCTTTGTGGACTGCCTTGGTGGAGGCAGCAGAAACATAGCAACCACTTATTATACTTCACTTTTATTTTCTAATTTATCCTTAAAATAGTTCTATTGAAAATATATTATCTTTCTCATTTTACAGTTGAGGAAATTAAAGCTTAGGAGGTTAAATAAACTTGAGCTAGTCAATAGTAGAACTGAATTTGGACATAGTAATGACTAGTTCCAAAATGTGTGTTCTTAATCGCTGTTATACTGCCCCATTAGGAAGTAAATATTTTGAATCTATTTTCATCTTTTTGTTAATTTGTCATGTTCAAACTGTAGTAAATTTGCACCCCTTCAACACATTCATGCAAATGCTGTCTGGTTGAGTCCAGCCTGGGTTATGATGTGTTTATGTAATCAAGTTTTTGTATGGATCTTCTATAGTTACTTGCAATACTGTGTCAGTATTTATTAACAATCAAAATTAACAAGCCATCCCTTGTTTTTCTTCATTGTATCTGTTGGTTTATTTTTTTATGTTAGTAAATTTTAATACAACTCTTATTAAAACAAAACAAACTAGCTGTTAACCTTGAGAATAAAAGAACAAGTACTGTAAGTTGTTACTTTTCCATACCCTGCCAACCCTCTTAGGTGTGGGAACCTTAATCTTCTAATTTGACATTAAGAAGTTCTATGACTAATCATAAGATAATGACTCTCTTAGCATGATTTTGGGAAGTAGTTTAAAACAAAAGAGTAGATGAGGTAAGTATCATGGAAGTTTGCCATTATTTTTGGATAAGCTAGATTTTTAAAAATGATGAGCACTATTAACAATCCAAAGCTTCCTGGGAAATGGATGATTAATGTTATTCAGAAGTTCTGGATGTCCTTCTGTAAAATGGGCTTAATTGTTTTCATGGCTGTTAATCAAATTGGGAACTATGAATCAAATCTGACTCATAAATAATGAGATTTCTTTGGGTTTAATTAATTTTGTTCCTTTTCCTTATTAAGTTCAATCTAAATCGTAATAAACTGATTTCTCATTCCCTTCATCTCAGCCTGCAGATGAGGTCAAAAGGAGTAAGCTTGTTAGAGTTCAGATTAAAATCCCAAAATTTATTATTATTATTACTTTAAATTGGTTAGAGACGACTGGGTTTTAAATGAAACAGTATCTTGCTTGAACAAAAATCAAATTCCAAAGTATTTAGTAATTTATAATTTAGTCTTTGTTTTTAAACTTGTAAGTTTAGTTTCATTTTTGAAGTTCTTTGTTAATTAGAAATCTGTCCCTTAACACTGCTATTTACCTATATCCTTTAAATCATCTCATGCAATTTTAATAAAAGCCATTTACTACTCTTCTCTTCTAGACACTTAGCCTGAATTAAGTATCTCCCCTAAAGCTTTATCAGGAAGTAAAGGATAATATACGTCAGAAAGGTTACGTTTCTCTGGCTACTTAGGTGGGATAGACATAGAATAAGAAATGGTGGCTTTATCTCTGTATTGCAATTGAAACAGGGCTTTGTCTATATTTTCTTTTGTATATAAAGATCATTATTTTTAGGCTAATCTAGAGGGTAAAATTTTCTTCTCCATTGTATGTCAGCCCCTATTTGTAAACATGTCATTTATTTTTAATTGATATTTGTGAAATATTGTTTTTTAAAAATTGTATCCTAAATCACATTTGACTATTGTCTTATAGACTTACAATTTATTAAGCCCTAGGTATAGGGAATTCACTCTCAGTTCTGATCTCCAGCAATTTAGGATGACAAATCATCACATCATGGTCTGTAACTTATCTTCATGCATCATAAATTACCTTTGAACGAACACAATCAAATATAAGATATTTTATGCAAATATTAATGTAGCATCAAAGATTTTCTGATTGATAAAATCTTTAATTTCTCTAGAATACAAAACACCTCTCATAAATTTTTTGTCATTCAATCTTCACATTTCATCTTAAAAGTAAAAATGATTATCCTTTATAGTAAATCTTAAGTTGACATTCCTTAGGAAAAAAATTGGCAATAGGGCAGTACATTTATTACGTGGATAAATCAAACCAATTAATATTTACTGAATATCCTCAATTGAGCTTACTGAGCTTAGTGCCATTGATTATATAATCTGATGAGTTATGTATGTTCCTAAACTAACAGTTACAATATAGTCTCTGGGAGCACAGTGGAGGGCACTTTACCCAGTCTATAGTGTTGAGGAAGAAAAGGGATCTTAGGGGAGAGGCTTCCTTAAGTAATTGGAATTAGAGTTCATCTAGAAGGATAAGCAGGGAATTTTGGTCTTTATTATTTTAGCATTCTTAGCAAATAACCCCATTGTTGTCGTGCCCCCCACCCCACCCCCATGACTCCCTCATCTGTTGCTTGTTGTTTATGCTTGTTTTTTTTGTTTGTTTGTTTGTTTGGGTTTTTTTTTTTTTTTTTGCTCTTTGGCTTTTTTTTTCTTTTCTTTAGGAGGCTCCAGGAACCTAACCTGGTACCTCCCATGTGGGAGGCAGGCGCTCAACTGCTTGAGCCATATCCGTTCCCTGCTCATTTGTTTTGGCTTGTTGTCTGCTCATTGTTTGTCTTTAGGAGCCACATCCGCTGCCCTCATTGTTTTTTATGGCTAGAAGAAAATAGTGCTTAAAATAGTGATTGAATAGTGGTTCAATCCAGCATATTTTAAAAATAAGAGTAACCCATTATGTAGATGAACTCTGGTCCCAGTAGTACTAGATTGATTCCTGGTTCTGACCTCTTTGAGGATCAGGGGAATGAGGAAGAGAATTCTTTGAAAGAAAGAGAATTCTTTGAAAGTGTTATCTATACTTTCTGTCTTCACTGCCTAACCTCTTATTTCCTCTTGAACCTATTCTGGTCAGGTTATTGTCCTGCCACTCCATTGAAAACTTGTTGTCAAGGTCAGCAGCAATATCCATTTTGCTAAATTCAAGAATGAACTCTCAGGACTCATCTTATTCAATATCTGAGCAACATTTCCTCTTTGGAAAATGAGCCAAAAAGATAGCTTTTGGCTCACTGCATTTTCTTGGTTTTGCTCCTGCCTCAAATGATTATTCCTTCTTGGTCTTTTTTGCTGTTACCTCCTTCTTTCCCTGTCTTTAAATGATGGAGTAATACCCCGTGGCTCCTGTCTTAAACACTGTTCTCTGTCTAGATACTGTCCTTAGGTAAACTCATTAAGTTCTTTGACTTTAAAAATCATGTGCTGATGAACCCAAATATATGTCCTCAACCCCTTCTGCTTCCATAAACTCCTTTTAATTAACCTTTTAATCTTTCTTGGGTAGTTTACACCATTCACTATGACACTTGAAGCAGACACCTAGAAGTTATCCCTGAATTTCTTTTCTTTTTCTTTCCTTTGTTTTTTCCTCCCACATCTACCTCTTTAGGAAGTCTTGTTTATTCTTCCTTCAAAATATACCCATGTTCTACCATATCCTTCACTTATTGCCCTAATTCTAAGTCATTGTCCGCTCACATATAGACGAATGGAATAACATTCTAATTGGTTTTTCTTTTTTTATATCTCCTTGCTTCTGTAATCTATTATCCTCATGGCAGCCAAAAAAAAACAAAAAAAAACTAAAACAAAACAAACAAAAAAACCAACACCAAAAAACAAAAAAACAAAACAAAACTGAATCGTGTCATGTCCCTTGGTCAAAACTTGTATTCTTTCTATCATATGCAGGAAAATCTAACTCCTTACTATGTTCTATGAGTCCTTACATAATTTTTAATATTATTGTCTCTCTCCTTAACAACTCTGTGAAACCTTGTAAAAAGAGGATTTCCTCTCCTACCACTCTCCACCTTGCTCACTTTGTCTACTCTGACTTTTTTCTTGAACACAACAAACTCATTCCTACTTGTGGGCTTTTGCACTTACTGCTCCCTTTACCTGGAGCCATCGCCTCCTACCCCTTACCCTGCCTTTGTTGCTCCCTAGCACTTACCACTTCTTGATGGCTCCTTATGGCTCATTGGTGCTTGTTGGTCTTCCCACTAGAATGTAAGCTCCTCTATAGCCCTGGTGCTAGATTAGTACTTGGCACATAGTAGATATCCAATAAGTGTTGAATAAATGACTGAACTTCTTGTAGTTTTAATTTACATTTTTATCTCTCCTAATTCCACAAGGAGCTTGAAGTAGCTTAAAATTACTTTCAAATGCAGTAAAAAAGAAAACAGGGTATGCAAAAAATAGAAGAGAATGGCTGGTGGGAAGTTTAATATGCAGGCCATGCAAAGTTTTATATGTTTTTTTTTTTTTAAGATTTTTTTTTTAGCCCCCTGCCCCACCCTCCCTCCCATTGTTTTTGGGCTCACTGTCTGCTCTCTGTGTGTTCTTCTGTGTCTGCTTGTCTTCTCTTTAGGCGGCAACGAGAACCAATCCTGGGACCTTCGAGAGTGAGAGAGAGTCACTCAATCTCTTGCGTCACCACAGTTCCCTGGTCTGCACGTTTCTTATTGTTTCTTTTCTGTGTCTCTTTTTGTTGCACCATCTTGCCGCGCCAGCTCTCCCGCACAGGCCAGCTCACCTGCGCAGACCAGCACTCTGCGCGGGCCAGCTCTCAGCTCAGGCCAGCTCGCTGCGTGGACCAGCTTTCCTTTCACCAGGAGGCCCTGGGAATTGAACCCTGGACTTATTATATGGTAGATGGGAGCCCAATTGCTTGAGCCAAATCCATTTCCCTGTATGGTTCTTAAATATGTATAACAAATTTAGCTGTCAAAACAATAAGGGGAATATGTTTTCCAAAAGGAGAAAACATCCCTATGTCTCTAAAGAAGCAAAGCTTTCCCTAACATTTCAAAATCTGTGCTACAAGACACACAACAGTGGCTTCTCAATATCATCCTTAAAGTAAACTAGAGAGATGAATGAAATTCAGCAAAAGCATTTCTCTGGAAATCCATAGAAAACATTTATATTCCCTCCCTTCCATTCTCTCTCTCTCTATCTCTCTCTCTCTCTCTCTCTCTCTCTCTCTCTCTCACACACACACACACACACATTTCTCTGAGTATGTTAGAGCTTATTTTAACACCATTAATAAGGTACAACTCTTTTCTAAGTGACAGAACAGTGAGAGGCAGCTCATTATAAGGAATTTGCAAATTAGCCAAATAATCTTATAGCTGATATAGTGACTCCATTTTGATAAAGACACTCTATGATAGTATGTGATATTTATTTGGCAGCTTTGACATCTAGCATCTTAGATTTGAAATTAGTGAGGCAATTTATCGATTAGTTTTATAATATTCTAACTTAAGAAATTGTAACACAAAAGTGAAGACTTAATTACATTTTAATACATTTCCATAAGTTTAACCTTGTTAACTTGATATGATTGAAGTTGAATGTTTTCAAAATTAGTTTGAGGTAAATCATCATTTGGTTATTTAATGTTTTTCATTTATTAATGAATCAATCAAGCCCTTCAAATTATTATATGGTATAAATAATTGAATTACTTGGAAGAAAAACAGTCTAGAATATGTTGAAAACAGCTCGTCAGTGATAGCCTACCAATTAGACAATCACACTGAGTACCAAAGATTCTTGTGATGTACTCATATATTCTTTTCATTTGGATCTACACTGTCTAGCCTTGTATTTCATACATTTCTTTGAAAGGAGAAAATATTTGGGAGATGGACAGCTTTTGCAAGTCATTGTAGATATACAATTATTATGTATCCTCTTAGTTGCTCTTCCATCAATTAAAAGTTTCCTTCCTGTTGTTGGTTTACCATTTATTTTCCTGATTTATGGTTGGGGATCTGCTAAGGAAAAAAAAATGATTTGGCAGTATGGTGCAATGTTTTTGCAACACATCGTTAATCCTGAGAGAAGACCTTTTCCTTTCCCTTGTGCTTTCCTTTCTTGTGATTTTGTTTTCCCATTGTCTCCTTTTATCACTGTAACTGTCTTAACTCTGCAGGGCTGTCCTTTTCCAATTTGTGCTGTCTCTTGCTGTCTCTTGGCCCTTAGTCTTCCTGAGGCTTGTCACAAAACTCTTATTACTTTCTCTTATTACCTTTCCCAATTTCCCCCCAACTTTATTTCATCTCTCTGTAATTACTATTGTCTTTTTCTTAGACTGACAAAAGAAAATACAATTTGTCTTTGTTTTCAGCACCTGTATAGTCCTGTCAAGGATAACACTGGAACTTGAAAAAAGCATTTGGATTGTGATTTTGATCAATATTAATTGCTTCTTTGGTTTGGAAACTATACTGTTTTTAATGAACAGAGTTATTTTCCTCACTGATTCTGTTGATGTAATTTATTCATATATATAAAAATAAATACAGGAAAAATAGTAAAAATAGTCATATGTTTCCCAGCACAACAAATGCCTTCTTTATGTATTGAGTCCTCTGTCAAAGGATTTTTTTGAGTAGAAACTGGGTGACTATCTCTGAGCAAGGTTAGAGACTACAGCAGAGGAGAGTAGACTAAACCTTCCTACAAACAATGTGTTTCTAGAGTTTACTTTAATCAGTGGCACTGTGGACTTCTGAGAACCCAAGCTTTGATAGACCTGTGTTTAGAGCCTGCCACTGTCCCTTTTGACTGGGTCATTATTTAACCTATTTTATTGTCAGTTTCATCACCTGTAAGATGCGTGTAATACCTCAGAGGAGTAGTTGTGAGGAGTAAATGAAAGCATCTAGTATGGTATCTGGAACTTGGCAGGTGTAATTAACTAATGTTCTGTAAACTCCTCAATGAAAAGTTTAGTGACGTCTGTATTTGCCAGATAAGTCCCATCTGGCTTGGCTAGTGTCATGTATCAGAGCTTAGGACAAATTCCACAGTGTCATATGGCATGGATTAAGGAGTAGGCTTTATAGGGAAAAGGGAAAATTTACAAAGCCAGAATCAGCAAGAGGAAGAAAGGCATGAGTTCTCTATCCTCTGATTATTCCACACAAGGGGATTCCAGGGCTCTGGCAATATGCTGGATGCATAGCATAGATTTCCATTCCAGTGGAGGGGTCTCTATTATTCTCCATTCTTTTCTTTTCTTTTCTTTTCTTTTCTTTTCTTTTCTTTTCTTTTCTTTTCTTTTCTTTCTTTTTTCCTTTTCCTTTTTTTTTCTTTCTTCCTTTTTTTTTTTTTTTTTATGTTCTGGGGCTGGGGATTGAACCCGGGACCTCTTATGTGGGAAGCTAGCGCTCAACCACTGAGCCACACTGGCTCCCCTGAGTTGGCTTTTCGTTTATTTGCTTGTTGTTTGCTTTTTTGTTTTGTTTTTAGGAGGCACCAGGGATTGAACCTGGGACCTCCCATGTGGAAAGCAGGCGTTCAACTGCTTGAGCCACATCCATTCCCTCTCCCTTCTTATAGAACAAGTTGTAAAGCAATCTTTTTAGTGAATAATCACACAAACTACTTGGGAACCAGATAGTATAGACGTAGGTACCTGGGGCCATCTTACCAGTTCAGCTGCCAAACATATGGAGACTTTGGGGCTCATGGGAAATTGGGTCTGCCTTGCTGAGGGAGGACACAGTGGTCCAGTGGGAAGCTAAGTGTGGCTTGTAGCCCCTCCTGCTGTGAGAAGGAGAGTGTAGAGTGTTTTCAACTCATTGTCTGGGCAACCTAGAATGACTCCTGAGACCATTTTCAGACAGTCCTGCTCCTCATATCGCACTATATTGCTAGAGCCTAGCCCAGACCCAGTGAATTGATTTTCTCAACAAATAGTTACCAAATTAAATGTGAGCTTTTAAAATTTATTTCTGTGCTGTTTAAGCAAGTTGATATCAGAATAGGCAATGATAGAATACATTTCACTCTTTGAATGAATGTTAATCCCCAGAATAATTGGTCTTGGTTAGTCCAGGATCAAACTCCACTCCACAAATATGCTTGCTATAGGAATTAAAAGGTGGGTAAGACAAATTCCATACTCTCAGAGTTTAGAGTCAATGAAAGATAAAATAGAAGTGAAAGAATCTGTTAAAACAGAAGCAGAATATAAATTGTATCATGAGAAACATAACCAGAGGGCTGAGGGTAAAAGGTGAGAAAAGTTCTCAAAAGATATTCAGTGATGAATCTTTGTCATCTTAAATCTTTTTTGGGGAGTCTTCAAGCATAATGATAGCTCCTAAATTTTCTAGTCTATAGAACGGACATTAGGAGAGAGAATGATTAAAAAAGAAAAAGTTTTTGGGCTAAGTAGTATATGGAATTTGGGGATTAGTAAATATCTTATTCAATTCCTTGGACATTGTGGTTTATAGTAGTTTTTAGTGTAAGTTGTAATTCCTGAAAATACTACATTTTAGTATGACAAATCAATTGCCTAACAAAGTAGCAGGGGCTCACAACTAAAGGGGGAGAAAAACAAGCAAACAAAGGAGCAGCTTCTGATGGCTAGCAAATGTTTTGAGTGATTGTATGATAAGAGAGGCAGGTAAAAGTTGCATTCATCACTGCATGTTCACCATATAATTTGCTAAGAAAAAAATAATAGAGCAAAGTAGTAGAGAACTGAGTGACAGAATACTTTTTTCCCTTTTAGATGATACCTGTTTCTCTTCCTCCTCTTCCTTTTTCTTCTTCTTTCTCCTCCTCCTCCTCCTTTTTTTTTTTCCTTAACAGGAATTTCTCACTTAAAATAAAAAAAATAAAAAAATAAAAAAAAAAAAACTAGAACACTTATATATATAATTCAGTGCTATTAATTACATTTCCAGTGTTGTGCTCCCATCACCACCATCTATTACCAAAACTTTTCCATCATCCTAAACAGAAACTCTGTACCTTTTAAGCATAAGTCCTCATTCCCTACTCCTGCCGTGGCTCCTGGTAACCTAGAAAGTTTCTGACTCGATGAATTTGCTTATTCTAATTACTTCATATCACTGAGATCATATATTTGTTTTGTGTCTGGCTTATTTTACGCAGCATGATGTCTTTAAGGTTTTTTCAAGATAAAAATAATAGATCAAATTTAGAGTCATATCTGTGGTCCTTTTATGGAAGAAGAACACTTTTTAAAAAATGCATTACTTGAAGGACTCTTTTTATTTTAAAGAAAACATCTGTTATTGCCCAGCTCTTGATTTTCATTTTATGAAGTCTCTGAGTATTGTTTAGGAAAACTGTGACTCTCAGAGGAAGGTCTCATTTCTGAGACATTTCCATCTCACATACTGTTGTTATAGATGATGTCAAAGTAAGAGCACAGACTAAGTTTGGGGCAGATTTGGGAGTTCTAGCCCTAATTTTGTTGGTACTAGTTGTGTGATCTTGAAATCCCCTTTTAACCTCTCCGTTTGTGTGTGTGTTTTGGTTTTCTAGGGGATCTTGTAAGACTTTTATTTTTTAATTCTTATAAGCTCTGTCTCCACTAATGTCAATCTTTTAATTCACACTTATTTGGCTTTTGCAAATCACCATTTTACAAGTGGTATATTTTAAAAATGTAATTTAAAATGATTAGACATTATCCAACCACATATTGTTGAAACATGGTACTTGTAGGCTGGATCTTGTCTTTTCATTTGGTACTGTCTTCTTAGCTAACATTTGTGCACAGTATAATAAGGCAGAGCTTGGAAGATTCTAGTCACGTGGTATTTATGAAGTTGGCTTGGATGTTGTAGTGTTGCTTGTTATTTCTCCTTCATTTAAGATGCAGTTCATATATATTTTTTTGATTTACTAATATCAGCAATTTTTCAAACATTATTTGTACATTTAATAATTGAAAATATAAGCAATTAAAAACTAAAAAGTAAATACAGATGAATAAATATATACATTTCTCAATTAAATGTAATGGATACATATAAATTTTATTTTTTATTTTTTATCAAACAGTATGTTACACAATATATTTGGTTCATAGTAATGCATTCATACAGTATTTGTCCTTTTGTGTCTGGCTTGCTTCACTCAACATAATGCCCTCCAGGTTCATCCATGTTGCCATATGCTTTACGACTTCATTTCTTCTTACAGCTGCATAATATTCTATCGTGTGAATAGACCACAGTTTGTTTATCCATTCATCTGTTGATGGACACCTGGGTTGTTTCCAACTTTAGGCAATGGAGAATAATGTTGCTATGAACATAGATATGCAGATGTCTGTTCGTGTCACTGCTCTCAGTTCTTCTGGGTATATACCCACTAGTGGTATTGCAGGGTCACGTGGCAAGTCTATATTCAACTTCTTTAGGAACTGCCAAACAGTCCTCCACAGTAGTTATACCATTCTGCATTCCCACCAACAGTGAAGAAGTGTTCCTGTCTCTCCACATCTTCTCCAACACTTGTAGTTCTCTGTCTTTTTAATAGTGGCCATTCTGATAGGTGTAAAATGATATCTCATTGTAGTTTTGATTTGCATTTCCCTAATCATGAGTGATGTTGAGCATTTCTTCATGTGTTTTTTTGCCATTTGTATTTCTTCTTTGGAGAAATGGCTATTCAAGTCTTTTGCCCATTTTTAAATTGGGTCATTTGTCTTTTTATTGTTGAGTTGTAACATCTCTTTGTATATCCTGGATATTAAACCCTTATCAGATACGTGATTTCCAAATATTTTTTCCCATTGAGTTGGCTGCCTTTTCACCCTTCTGACAAAGTCCTGTGAGGTGCAGAGTGTTTAATTTTGAGGAGATCCCATTTATCTACTTTTTATTTTGTTGCACGTGCTTTGGGTGTACGGTCCAAGAAACCACCACCTACTACAAGGTCTTGAAGATGTTTCCCTACATTTTCTTCTAGTAGTTTTATGGTCCTGGCTTTTATATTTAGATCTTTGATCCATTTTGGGTTGATTCTTGTATAGGGGGTGAGATAGGGATCCTCTTTCATTCTTTTGGTTATAGATATCCAGTTCTCCCAACACCATTTGTTGAAGAGACTGTTTTTTCCCATTAGTGTGGGCTTGGTAGGTTTGTCAAAAACCAGTTGACTGGGAAATGGATTTGGCTCAAGAGGTTCGGCGTCCGTCTACCATATGGAGAGACTGGGGTTCGATCCCTGGTACCTCCCGGTAAAAAACAACAACAACAACAACAAAAAAACAGTTGACTGTATAGGTGAGGGTATATTTCTGGGTTCTCAATTCTATTCCACTGATTGATGTGTCTATCTTTATGCCAGTACCATGCTGTTTTGACCACTGTAGCTTTGTTGTAATATGTTTCAAGGTCAGGCAGTGAAATTCCTCCCACATTGCTCTTCCTTTTTAGAATGCTTTTGGCTATTCAGGTGCACTTACCCTTCCAGATGAATTTGGTAATTACCTTCTCTAATTGTGTAAAGTAAGCTGTTGGGATTTTGATTGGTATTGCATTGAATCGATAAATCAGTTTGGGCAAGATTGACGTCTTCACGATATTTATTCTTCCAATCCATGAACACAGAATGTCTTTCCATTTGTTTAGGTCTTTTTAAATTTCTTTTAGCATTGTTTTGTAGTTTTCTGCATATAGGTCCTGTACTTTGGTTAAATTAACTCCTAGGTATTTGAGTCTTTTTGTTGCTATTGAAAATGGAATTTTCCTCCTGATTTCCTCCTCAGGTTGTTCAGTACTAGTGTACAAAAACATTACTGATTTTTGCGTGTTGTTCTTGTATCCTGCCACTTTGCTGAACTCATTTATTAGTTCAAGTAGCTTTGTTGTGGATACTTCAGGATTTTCTAAATACAGGATCATGTCATCCGCAAACAGTGAGAGTTTTACTTCCTCTTTTCCTATTTGAACACCTTTAATTTTTTTGTCTTGTCTAATTGCCCTAGCTAGAACTTGTAGTACAATGTTGAATAACAGTGGTGGTAGTGGGCATCCTTGTCTTGTTCCTGATCTTAGAGGGAAAGCTTTCAACCTTTCCCCATTGATATGATGTTGGCTGTGGGTTTTTCATAGATGCCGTTTATCATATGGAGGAATTTTCCTTTTATTCTTATCTTTTGAAGTATTTTTATCAAAAAAGGATGTTGGATTTTGTCGAATGCCTTTTCTACATCTATTGAGATGATCATGTGGGTTTTTTCCTTCAATTTATTAATTTGGTGTATTACGTTGATTGATTTTCTTGTGTTGAACCAGCCTTGAATACCAGGAATAAATCCCACTTGGTCGTGATGTATAAGTCTTTTGATACGTTGTTGGATTCTTTTTTTTTTTTTTAAAGATTTTATTTATTTATTCATTTATGCCCCCCCCTTGCTGCTTGTGCTTGCTGGGTCAGCTAACCACGCCGTGCGGGCGGGCTTGCCTTCACCAGGAGGCCCCAGGAACCGAACCCGGGGCCTCCCATATGGTAAACGGAAGCCCTACTGATTGAGCCACAGCCGCTTCCCCGTTGTTGGATTCTATTTGCAAGTATTTTGTTGAGAATTTTTGCATCTATGTTCATTAGAGAGATTGGTCTGTAATTTTCTTTTCTTGTGGAATCTTTATCTGGCTTTGGTATTAGGGTGATGTTGGCTTCATAAAATGTGTTGGGTAATTTTCCCTCCTCTTCAATTTTTTGGAAGAGTTTAAACAGGATTGGTGTTAATTCTTTTAGAAATGCTTAGTAGAATTCACCTGTGAAGCCATCTGGTCCTGGACTTTTCTTTGCTAGGAGATTTTTGATAACGGATTCAATCTCCTTAACTGTGATTGGTTTCTTAAGTTCTTGTATTTCTTGTAGTGTCAGTGTAGGTTTGTCATGTATTTCTAGAAATTTGTCCATTTCATCCAGGTTGTCTAGTTTGTTGGCATATAGTTTCTCATAATATCCTCTTATGATTCTTTTTATTTCTGTGAGGTTATTTGTAATTTCCCCCCTTTCATTTCTGATTGTATTTATTTGCATCTTCTCTCTTTTTTTCCTTGTTAGTCTAGGAAGGGGTTTGTCAATTTTATTGATCTTCTCAAAGAACCAGCTTTTGGTTTTGTTGATTTTCTCTATTGCTTTTCTGTTCTCTTTTTCATTTATTTCCGCTCTAATCTTTACAATTTCTTTCCTTCTTTTTGCTTTGGGATTGGTTTGCTGTTCTTTTTCTAGTTTTCCTGGTTGTTCAGTTAAATCTTTGCGTTTAGCTCTTTCTTGTTTTTTAATATAGGCACATAGGGCTATAAATTTCCCTCAACACTGCCTTCGCTGTATCCCATAAGTTTTGATACATTGTGTTCTCATTTTCATTTGTCTCAATATATTTATTGATTTCACTTGCAATTTCTTCTTTGACCCACCGAATGTTTAGGAGTGTGTTGTTCAGTCTCCACACATTTGCAAATTTACCTTTTTCCTATCTGTTATTGATTTCTAGTTTCATTCCATTATGATCTGAGAAAGTGCTTTGTATAATTTCAATCTTTTTATATTTATTGAGAGCTATGTTGTGACCTAACGTGGTCTATCCTGGAGAAAGATCCATGGGCACTTTAGAAGAATGTATAACTCGCTGAGTTTGGATGTAGTGTTCTGTATATGTCAGTTAGGTCTAACTTGTTTATCATATTATTCAAGTTCTCTGTTTCCTTGTTGATCTTCTGTCTAGTTGTTCTATGTAATGATGTGAGAGGGGTGTTGAAGTCTCCGACGATTATTGTAGAAATGTCTATTTCTCTTTTCAGTTTTGCCAGAGTTTGGCTCATATATTTTGGGGCACCCTGGTTAGGTGCGTAGATATTTATGACTGTTATATCTTCCTGGAGGATCGTCCCTTTTATTAATATATAATGGCCTTCCATATCTCTTATCACTATTTTACATTTAAAGTCTGTTTTGTCTGATATTAGTATAGCTACCCCTGCTCTTTTCTGTTTACTATTCGCGTGGAGTATCTTTTTCCAATCTTTTATTTTCAGCCGGCTTGTATCCCTGGATCTGAGGTGAGTGAGTTTCTTGTAAGCAGTATATAGATGGCTCATGTTTTTTATCCATTCTGTCAGCCTGTATCTTTTGATTGGGCAACTTAATCCTTTCACATTCAATGATATTACTGAAACTGCACTATTTATTTCAACCATTGTATTCTTTGGGTTTCATATGTCATCTTGTTTTTGTCTCTCCTTTTACTCTTTTGGTTATCCTTTATGCTTCTCTTTCTTCTATACTCTCCTCCAAGCCTCTCTCTCCTGTCTTTTTCTCTCAGGTTCTAAGGCTTTCTTTAATATTTCCTGCAAAGGTGGATTCTTTTTTGCAAACTCTCTTAGGTTCTGTTTTTTTGTGAATACTTTATACTCACCTTCATATTTGAAGGACAGTTTTGCTGGATAAAGAATTCTTGGCTGGCAGTTTTTCTCTTTCAGTTTCCTAATTGTATCATACCACTGTCTTCTCGCCTCCATGGTTCCTGAAGAAAAATCTGCACTAAGTCTTACCGGACATCCTTTGTACGTGATTGTTTGCTTCTTTCTTGCTGCTCTGAGAATTTTCTCTTTATCTTTTACATTTGACATTCTGAATAGTATGTGTCTTGGCGTAGGTCTATTTGGATTTATTCTCATTGCGGTACAGTATGCTTCTTGACACGTAAGTTCATTTCCTTCTCTGAGTTGGGAAATTTTCAGCTATTATTTCCTTAAATACTCTTTCTACCCCTTTTCCTTCTCTTCCCCTTCTGGAACTCCCATGACATGTATGTTGCGTTTTGTGTTGTCATCCAACTCTCTGAGCCTCTGCTCAATTTTTCCCATTCTTTTCTCTCTCTGTTCTTTTCTTTCTTCAATTTTAACTGCTCTGTCTTCAGTATCACTTATTCTTTCTTCTATCATTTCGAGTCTACTGTTGTATGCCTCAAATGTGTTTTTGACTTCACCTATTGTGTCTTTCATTCCCATGAACTCCGTTACTTTTCTGTTCAGGATTTGAAATTCTTCTTTGCATTCGCTCAAGGACTTCTTGATGTCATTTATCTCTTTAACTATATTCTCTTTCATCTCATTAATTTGATTTTGGAAATTTGTGCTCATCTCACTGATTAGTTCTCTCAAATTCGGCATCTCTTCTGGGACTTTGTTGTATTCCTTTTCTTGAGTCATGTCTTCTATTTTCTTATTATGGCTTGTAATTTTTTGCTGGTGTTTAAGCATCTGTTTTTTACTGTATTTTACTTAGATGCTCTATCTCTGTCTCTTTTATAGGGTTTTAGTGGCAGGAGGCTGTGAGTTACCACAGCTCTTTGATTTTTGGCTCAACCTTGATTGTTAGGATTGTTCTGCTGGTTGCTCAAAACTGGGCACTGGACCCAGTAATTGGTTATAGAGTTGTTTCCTAGGGCCTTGGGCAGGGAGGCTATAGAGGCCAGGAAAAGCCTCTCCTATTTAGTTTTCTTATGTGCACTTCCTTGGTCTGCCAGGAGACAGCGCTCGTTGGCCACTCTCAATTCAATGCCTGGTCAGAGTGTATCTGTTGTGACACAGACCAGATCAATGTTGTAGAGCTTCCTGTCTGGGCTAAGAGCCTTGTAATTCAAACTTTCTGAGATAGTTCTCCAGTCTTCTCTGGTAGCCCCCTCCCTTTTCCCAGCTAGAAAATATTTCCTCTCCACTCTGAATCCTCAACAATCAGTCCCTGTTAGTAGAGGAGGAGATTGGGAGGTTTGTATATCTTTAGCCCCTTGTAGGCTCCAAGGCAAACAATGGCACAGCCCCACCCGGCCTGGAAGGGCTCTCGGGACAGGGCAGACCAAACCTACAAGTCAAAAGCAGGGTCAGCTCCAAGCTCTCTCTCCCCTCTCCTGTGGAGTCCTCAACAATTAGTCCAAGTTAGAAGAGAGGGGGGGTTGTGAGGGTCGGATTTCTCCAGTCCTTCCTAGGCTCCCAGGGCAAACCACCTTGTTGAAGGATCCGTGGGGCTCTGCAGTCCAAATTTGCAGGTCAGAACCTGAGTCAGCCTAAGGCTGTGTCCCTCTCTCTTTCCTTTCCGGGAGTGGTAGATCCCTGGAGCCCCCTTTGTAGTCGCAGGCCCAGAGGCCCGAGAATTCTAAAGAGTGTGGGGGAGTGTGCCGGCAGCAGCAGCTGCTGCTGGTTCCAACTCAGGGTTCTGGTTCTGTCTTCACGATTTCCCTCTTTTGTCCCTCTCTCGTCTGGGTGGTGTGCAGCCTTCACCTGCTGTCCTAAACCCTAGAAGATCTATTTTGGGGCTGTTTCAGCCTGTTCTCTAGCTATTTTTCTGGAGAAGAGATTTTCGTGTCTTGCTAGTCCACACTAATATCAGCAATTTTAATTAAAAGTTCAGACATTTGAACCATGAATACCTAGTAGCGGTGATCACCTCATCATAGGATTCTGTGAAACCAACAATTAACATCTCTTAAATGTCCTAAAATAAGTGTCAAAAATGGCCAGCTAACTAGGCACCAAACCCAATTTTAGTTTACATCTTCGTTCCATTATTGTAGTTCTTTGTAAAACCTTCAAATCATATAGAGATAATGTGTCTATAATTTAGAGCATGGATGTACAAACATGTGTTCGGGTATGATTTTTTAAAATTGGTTGTCCCCTGAATCATTTTTTTAAAAATAAAATATAATTGAAGTGTATCATTCATACATGTACATACATAAACTATAAGTGTATAGTAAAAGTTGTGAACTTACAAAACAAACATGCATATTATCATAAGGACTCCCATACATCACCCCACCACCAACACCTTGCATTGTTGTGAAACATTTGTTACAAAGTGTGAAAGAGCATCATCAAAATAATACTACTAATGATAGCCCATATCTTACATTTGGTGTATTTTTCCCCCAACCCACCCAATGATCAATACCCTGTATCAGTATTATACATTTGCTCTAGTTTGCGTGAGAGAGCATTCTCACATTTGTTCTGTTAACCACACAGTCCATCTTCCACCACTGGATTCCTGTGTTTTACAGTCCCATGGTTTGTATAGTCTAATAACTAATATTAGGTGGCATTTGCTTGTTGGACTTTGATGATGAATGAATTTTCAGGAACTCTGCTTCAGGTCACACTAACCAGACTGCCAAATATTTTGCTATTGTAGATGCTGGGGCCAACTTTAGAATTCTCAGTTAAAACTATAATTAAATATTCTTAAATGTTAGTTTGATGCTCTTTCATTTTGTACAAATAAATCCTGATTACATTAGCTACTGATCCATTCTAATTGAGTCTCGGGTATCACTTATGGTAGGGTGTGCATGGCTCAGATGCTCTCCCAACAGAATCATATCTTAGTGTCATGTTGTTTACAGTAGTTTCATAAATTGTGAGTTCCCTGTGGCTAAATCCTACTAAATCTTTCTACCTCCCACAATGCCTAGTAATTTGGATATAATAAAATAAATAGGTCTATAAATAAAGCAGCCAACTAACAAATAAGCTCTTATTGTTTTTGCTGCATACGCAAATCAGTGAATAGTGAAATGTCAAAATTAATGTTGCTTGGTAGAGATTGATTGAACCATAAAGATTTGGAGACCCTAAATCTAGGACATAATGGAAAGAGTAACCCTGCTTTTCATTTGCTGTATGAACTCAAACAGATCCTTGGATCTTTTGTTCTTAAGAAGAAAAAGTAAAGATAAGATTTTTAAAAAATGTTACTGCATATAAAAATCGGCTGCTTACAAATGCAAAGTATTATTATTATGATCTGTATGAACAGAAGATGAATATTAGCATATTTCTCCATCCCCTTTACATTTTGTGTAACAGTTAATTGTTTTAAAGCACCTTTCCATACATTGTCATTTATTCTTTAGAAAAATCCCTGGGCGGTAATTTTTAATTTCCATTGTACAGTTAAGGAACTACATGTGAGAACTAAGTGACACAGCTGGGGTTCTGCCCCAGGTGCTCTGACTTGGTTCCTTACCACCTTGGTGCTCCCCTTGGGTAGTCAGTCTCTCTCAGCCCTGCACACTCAGCCATGGAATACAAGTTAGCTTACCTTTTTATATTACTGATTTTTTTTTTTTTTTAATGTGGTTTACAAAATTTCTAATTTCTAGTAGAATTCTAAAAGTTGTAGGAGACAGCAGAAATTCATGTAACCAATTTGGACACAAGTTAGAAATGAAATTGGCAATGTCATTTCTTGAAATCTAAGATGCAAAAAAGTATAACAGGTGCCATTTGTCTAAATTGCTTCCAGCTGTCTGCTTCCTAATATAGAAATATTTATTAAAAGTGGCAGGTTAAAAATTAGATTCCTAAGGCATAATTTTGTTAAAGAACAGGACAGATCAGACTTTGCCACCATAGTGTCTCTTTTCTTGGTGGTTGGGGGTGCAATTGAGACATATTTTCTGGCCAGCAAAACAGAACAGTAAACAGCCTAAACAATGTGAGTGAACCAAGGAAAATATCCTAAGGTAGTGAATAGGGGAATATGAAATTTTCACCCATGAGTTTCAAACAAGTATAAATAAGTGTTTTAAATGGTAAAATGGACCATTTAAGATAATAAGAGTAAAAGTAAATGGATTTGGCTAATCGCCAAACTCAGTTGGGGATGTGGCTTGGTTAAGGAAGTGACATGAAACAAAAGTAGGATGGTTTGGGTGGGGAATAGAAATTTGAATTTTATCTAGAATTGGAGGCAGTGAAAAAGATTTAAAGAATTATTTGGCTGAAGCTAAAAAGAGGCTTGTTAAAATCAAGGAAAATCTTAGGCTGATTCTAGCAAAAAATTGATGAAGAAAGGATGAGAGATATGTTGAAGGAAAAATCACTGGCATTGAATAAGGGTTTGATGGGGGATGTATAACTGAAAAATGAGGGAAAGAATAGAGGGAAATAGAAACTGTGTATTGGCAATTGATTTGAAAGTTATTGTTTTCAAGGTATTCAGTAACATTAAGGTGGCAGGTATATGCTCCCAGGAAGAGAGTTTACAAGGTTAGAAAGCAAGCTTCTGGAAAGGACTCAAAGTTAAGCCTGTGGAATCAGGCACCAGGAATCCTGAAGGAGGACTATAGTAATCAAAAAAACATCATATAAAATGTTTGTGTTGGGAATGCTGATAGAAATTGTACTTTATGATCCCCCTTACTGGAAGAAAGGAAGTCCAAAGCTGTGATCATTTCATATCGATGTAGTTATTTGGTCTAGAAAAACAAAAGGAAGGGAACAAAAAATATTCCTCTCTGTCTTCCCATTCATGATGAATTTTTAAGAAGAATGAGAGTTTACTAATAAATATTTTGTCATTGTTGCACAGTATATTGCAGTATCCATCATCCATTTTTATCACTTTATTATACATTGGACTACACTGGATAGTTCACAGACTACAGAGAAAATAGTGCTTGACCTTACTGATGATACAGAATAGAGAAAGAGATTAGCATTTACTTGTGGCTGACATCTTAATAAAACCAGAAGGACTAAACTAGCCTTAAAATGTGGGAGGTTGTAATAAGAAATGTAGCTATTCATCTGTATGATTATATATTTAGAATAAATACCTAATTGCATTACCGATACAATATAAAAAATATGCAGGTGTTTTTTCAACAATGTGTTTCTAGGTGTGTCTTCTAGATATAACTTACGAAGTGTCAATATAAAGTAATGAGTCAAGTATCTCATACAAATGAATACCATTACAGCTGTGATTCTCATCAGGAGTAGGGTTGGGATCTTGTAGTTTGAAATAGCTTATTCAGTATTTAAATTCATATTTGTGTGTGAAAAAAATAATCTTTTCCAATGGGTCATGGATTTTTAAAAAGTTGAAGAAAGCTGTGTGTTCCTCAAATTAGCACATTTCAAACATTCTTTCAAAGTTAATAGAAATTTAAAAGGCAAATATTGAGTCAAATTTCTTCTAAGGCCGTTTGAAGAAAAATCAGCTAAGCACTAGAGAATGTGAACAATAAAGTCAAACAGACTTTGGATTAAATTATGCAACCTTGAACAAATTGCTGAAAAGCTTTGGTTTTCTGATAAATAAAAAAATAATATTAGGGACATCCTTTACTCATGTGTTCATTATGAGCAGTAAATGAAATAATGCATATATAGTTTACTCACTAATTCTTAAATTCTTCCAAGAAGTATTTATTAAGTGCCTCCTATATGCCAGACTCTCTGTGATACACTGGGGATACAAATGTAATACAACTGGCACTAGCCCTCATGGAGATGACAATCTATTAGGAAAATCAAAATAAGAAAAAAAGTGATTACAATAGAGTTTACTAAATAGGGACAAGAGGGAATGCAGACTCTAATTAATAGTCTAATGCATTAGTAGCCCACTCAAGAGAGAATGCTAAAGGAGAGTTGGATGGAGGCAGCTTGGACTCTCAGTGTTCTTTTTAATTCCTGTTTTCCCAAGTTTATGCATATGCCCAAGGTTTGTTATGTTTTCCTTCTATTAATTTCTATTAAACAATGAGGTTGGTAAATTTGGACTTTTTTAAAGGAGGTACCGGGGATTGAACCTGGGATCTCATGTATGCGAAGCAGGCGCTCAACCACTGCCCCCAGTATGGACAATTAAAAAAAAAAAAAAAAAAGAAATCCTGAGATTTAAAAAATTCAGACCATTATAAAATTATTTTTATAATTTATAAATACTCTTCATAGCATTTTAATTGGTATCTATTTAAGGTCTATAATCCTTCTTGTGTCTTTTATGCTTTTCCCTTGCATTGCCTATTCCACTTTCTGTCCCCCAGCTAAAACTTTTCCTTCTTTAGTGTTGGTTGTGTGGTACTAGGACTGCTTATAGCATGTAGGTTTGTCCTTTACAAGTTTGCATTTTTGTAGGAATTCTGAAAAGATGAAACTCTTCTGTTGTAATATTTTAAACTGATGTCCATGTATATTGTAGGTGGCTATTAATTTTAAGGCTATAGTTTATGCAAGGATTTCACAAACATTACTTATGCTACTTACTGGCAGTGGTGGGGTGGTAAGTTTATTCTCAAAAGAATTTTTAGGTGGCTTTTAAATAAAGTATTAAACATTGTGATCCTTAATTTATACTGTCAAATTAGAAAATATTTGAATTGAAGTTTAATAAATTTAGGATGACTGGAATTAATGCTTACATAGCAGGCAGTTTTACTTTTCTTTAAAAAATTAAACAATGCCAGTAGGTTTTGGTTATTTAGGCAATGGAAATGTGTCAAGTTAAGAAGTTTGTAGTTTTGGGAGATAGTATTTATAAATGCTAAGAAATGCCCTTATCTTTAATATGATATATTAGGCTATATGTATTAGTCAGCCAAAGGGATGCTGATGCAAAGTACCAGAAATCTGTTGGCTTTTAAAAAGGGTATTTATTTGGAATAAAAGCTTACAGTTACAAGGCCCCAAAGAGGCCAACTCAGGCTGCTTTCTCACCAAAGTCAGTTGCTACATATTGAAGCAAGATGGTTGCCGATCTCTGTGAGGGTTCAGCCTTCCTCTCTCTCAGCTACACGCTGGCATAGGGCTTGTTTCTTTCCAGGCTTTCTCAGCTGCTCAGCTGCAAACTATCAGGCAAATGGCTCATCTCTCTTCCTGGGGTGGCAGGATCAAAGTTCTTCCCTCTGCTGTGTCTATGCAGCTCTCTCTCTTCCTGTGGGAATGCCCACAAGGGGGCGGGGCTTTACCTGAGTCACGTCTTACTGACATGGCCGATTCAAAGGCCCTAGATTGACTTAATCAAGTAAACTTAAAACTTTTGAATTTAATACAGACAAAGGGTATCACATCCAGAGGAAAAGAGCAGTTTATAAACATAATCCTTCTCTTTTTTGGGATTCATAAATAATCTCAAACTGCCACACTGATCTCCTCTATGGTTGACACTTCTTTATTTTGTTGGTTTCTTTTACTTTTAGATACAATTTCAATATAAAGTATTAATTATTCAGTGAGGCTTGTGGGAGCTCCTTTAAGGAAACATAGAAACCTAACTTATTTCTCCCTATGGCTTTTTTTTTTTGAGGTATTGGAGCCGGTGATTGAACCCGGGACCTTGTATGTGGGAAGCTGGCACTCAACCACTGAGCCACATCAGCTTCCCTGAGTTGGTTTTTTTTGTTTGTTTTCTTATTGTTTGTTTGTTTTTAGGAGGGACCAGAACCGAATCCAGGACCTCCCATGTGGGAAGCAGGTGCTCAACCGCTTGAGCCATATCCACTCCCCTGTTTTTTTCTTTTTAAAACAGTGATTCTTTAATTCTGTCCTCTAGGTTATCTAGAAGTAATATTTATATAAAGGTAGGTGGTTTTCATTGATTATAGTTTGTATCTTCTTATAGTCACTGTTCACTACATGGCCCTTCTAAAAGGAACTTTTACTGCTGAGTGCTTTTGTGACTGTTCTTTCATTTTACAAGAATATTTATGGTAATCTCATAGCTATTACAGAACCTTGAGAATGACTTGAGGCTTTATCAATTTTGTATTTTATGATATTCTTTTAACATTTTTGTCTAAAGTCTTGCATACATGTGGAAGAAGTGCAAATAGAAATGAAAAAATTGCATTTTGATGTTTAAGATCTTGTCAGCAGATCTTTCATTATACATTTTGGCTGTTGTGAATTTCACTCTTGTACCAATAATATAAAGTTATTGTGGTCAAAATAAAACTACCTAGCACTAGGTATACTTTATATTTTCTCTTGTCTTGATGAATATAGTAATATTATAGTGAGTACTTTCCCCTTGTCCAAGAGCTAATGTTGTAACTTCTGAAAAACTAAAACCTGCATTTTAAGAATTTAAATTCATTTTTAAAAAGTATTTTGTTAGAAAAAATTCCCAAGTATGGCACATACCCAGAAAACATTTTAAAAAATGATAAAACTGATTACATGAAAATTAAAAAATATCTGCTTGGTTAAAAAAAAAAAAAAAACAAAGCAAATCAAAACAAAGGAACAACAACAAAATAATCCTGAATGGCAAAAATGTAAGCATAAATGAAGAAGTGTAGGGAAAATATTGCTACATCTTTAGCAATGAAATTCTGTAAGTTGGTTTTTAAAAAAATACCAGCAATGCTCAGAAAAAATGCCTTGACAAGATGCTTCACTTAAAATGATGTAAATGTATATTGTAACTTCTGAAATATTGCTTTTTTTCTGTTATCGCAGAGATAAAGTCTAAGGATATATTGTTTGAATAAATGTGGAGAATCACTTAAGTAAATTTTTTGTGAGAATATAAATTGATATAACCTCTTTGGAGGGTTATTTGGAAGTATCTATCAAAATTTAAAATGTACATACCTTTAACCTAGCACTTTAACTTTTAGAAATGTATCTACATATATAAATCACATGCATATGAAGAGGTATATACAAGGCTATTCATTGCCCTATTGTTTACAATAGCAGTAAACAGAACCTAAATGTTTATTACGGGGGACTGGTTAAATATATGAAGGAATAGCCATGCTAAGGGATATTCTGCAGACATAAAAATAATATTGTTTAGTGTAAAATGTAAGGGACAATACAATATGTATTGTATGAGATTATGTTACCATTTGGTTAGGGAGTAGCCCTTTTAGTAAGTTTGTTGTTTTTCAAATATGCTCAGATATGGATAGAATGTCTCTAGACAGATCACAAAAGAAGGTGGTAACAGTGGGAAACTGAGGTGGCTGACGGGAACATGGAAGGCAACTTTTTGCTGAGTATCCTCTAGGGAATACATGTGCATGTATTACCTGGTCAAAAAATAATATAAAAAACGATAACATTCAACTAAATTGTTCTTGGAAACCATATGTGAAATACAGCATCAGTAGACTTACAGAAGGTACTTGTACATCATTTATACACCAGTAAATGTGTCATTTACTCAAACAAGTGGGTGTTTCCACTCAGTTCAAACATTTCTCCCTCACAAGGATGTTCTACTTCACCTGCCTTCTTTTTGAGTTTTTTATTACATTTGTCATTAGGTTAATGTTTTCCATTAGCTCTTTACTGTTTTTTCCACTGGTGGAGTTAGGTTCCACAAGGCTTGAGAGCCCACCTGTCTCCTTCACTGCCTGGTGTCAGCCTATGATTCTGTGTGTGTTGTTGATACTTAGTGCATATTTGCACGAGTTAAGAGTAATTTTAGAATATGAGAGCAAAGCCAAAGCCTGTCAGGAAAAGCTGATAAATATGTCTCATCTCACTCATATTGGCATTTCTATTCCTTAAGTGACTTCTCTAAAACAAACAAAGAAAATTTAATTTTATTGTTTTCTTGGGGTGGGGTCAGAGATCTCTTTTAGAAACCAATGAAAACCATACAAATGTAAAGATGCAGATGCCCTGAAATTTCAGTAATTCAGAGGTTTGGTGGGTTTTCTTAAAGCTATCCCACTAGCTCTTCCTCCCCCTAAGGTCCCTGTGGGAGTGCTTTTCTTTTTTTGGCATGTTGTTATCTTTGCTCTATGGCTTTGTCCCATGTTCTTGGGACTGAGCTACTGTGTTTTATTATGAAAATATTTAACAAACAGAAAAGTTGAAAATATTATGCATTTGGACACCAATATACCCACCACCTATAGTCTACCATTTTACTTTGTTTTATCATATAAAGGAAACATCCTTTTTTATTTAACGGATTTTAGAATAAGTTGCTAACATCATTACACTTTCCCCCATACATTTCAGCTTGTATGTCATTAGAGTTTGATATTTTATGGACTGTTTTTTTAAGTAGAAATTTATATACACTAAAATGCATACATCATAAGTGTAGCATTTGATGAGTTTTGAAAAATGTGTATACCCATGCACCCCAAATTCCTATCAAGATATAGAGTATTATCATCATCCCAGAAGGACCCCTCATGTCCCTTCCCAGTATTCTTGGTGTGTACTTGTTTAAATGGTTATTATCATTTACTCCTGAATAATTGTTAGGTTTACATTATAATGGTCCCCTTGGTGTGTGCTGTTTGACTGGCTTTCTGTCTACCATTAGATGAGGTCTGATGACAGACTATCAGTCCACCTAGGATGTTTAAGAATTGATCTAACCATCAAACCAAGAGGATACAGTGGGAGTCAGTAAGAAAGTTGCTAACTGTAGTGGTGGTTTCTGAAAAGCATCTGTGGGCAAGAGGAGTGCAGGAGTAATGACTATTCTGAAGGGGTCTTATCAATCCCCTGTGCTCATAAGGTGTCCTGCAGGGAGCAGCTTATTTAGGTTAGTATGCTTCTTGCCCCCTAGTCTCTTTCAATTGAGGAGTTTTACTACCATACAACTTAGTAAAAATGGCTTTAATCAATTACTCTCTGAAGTAAGATAAGGAAATGAGGAAATGAGGATTGTAATATCTACTGAGGGAGAATAATAGTAATGTATCTTAGAGTACAGTGTTGGGGAATGTGAGGGGTGGGCACAGGGGATTTAGGGCCTTATGCTGCCAGATGGTCACTTTCATGAAGTCATGGACTACTAAGGGATGGATACTTTTAGGAAAACAAATTTAATCTGTTTTCTTAAAAGTCTTGTTAAATAGGTACAGTTATTGAAGCATATTAGTGTCTGCGTCTGATATAATGAACGTTATTATCTCAGAGGTGGCTAATCTTTTCATAAGCCTCTTACGTGCTAGTAACGCCTTAAATATAAATTGATTTGTGGTCTGAGAAATAGATAAGTGTAATTCGATATCATAGCGTACATGTAAACCCACGTTGTTAGTGATACCTATATAACAAAACCATTGGTGGAAACAGCTCTCTTGTGCCTAAATCATAATACAATTGTAGATGCACTAGCTGATTTTCATAACCATGGACAATATCTAAAAAATAATATATTAACTTTATACATCTCTAATTTAGTAAGTTCTTTTATTGTGATTTATGAAGTATGCAAATATATAATATGGAATAGTAATATATATTATAATATATAATATGGAGTAATAGTAATATACAAAAGTGATATTTGAGGTTTATTGAACACTTTTTAAAAATATGTTTTACATTTATCATTTAATCCTTCCAACAACTTTATGAGCTAGGTATTATTATTACCCTTATTTCATAGGTGGGGAAACTTAAGCATAGAGGTTCAGAAACTTGCCCTCACATAGCTCATTCAAATCCATTTTAATATTACACCAAAGACGACGACTTCTCATTCTGTCTGCCAGTCTAATAGGGGCTGCCCTAAATCAGTTAACCCGTGATGTACTACTGGCTCTAATATGAGGTTAACAATTCAAATCCTTCTTAAAAGGGAATTACTGGGGAGGGGTGAATGGGGCGTTATTGATTGAGTACAGAGTTTCTGTTTGGGGTGATGAAAAAGTTTTGGTAATGATGGTAGTGCTGGTAGCACAGCATTGTGAATGTAAGCAATGCCACTGCATTGTACACTTAAAATGGAAAAATTTGTGTTATATGTGTTACTACAATAAAAATTAAAAGATAAAAAGTCAATTATTTCTTGGTATGCTCTCATCAAAGCAACTTGCCATCAGCTATGCTGTGACCTCTACCATTGCCCATCTCAGATGGTTCACTCAACATTCACATAGCATAAGTTAGCAGTGGCTTTGAATGTTTTGTATTTTGTTATAAGTAGTTTTTAGACATTAGCTGGGTCCTAATCATTGTATCCCCATAAGTACTTTTACTCCATTTTGCCTTTGAACATAACTTAATTGTCATGAAATTGGCATACAGTGACTTACCCTACTGGGAGGAAGAAGGTTGTGTTGCACACAGTGTATTGTAGTAATTTTGCTTTCCAGGTATGCATTTTCCTAATCTGAAACGTAAAGCTCGCCCTTGGGCATTAGAGCTATTTAAAAATAGCCATTTTAATTTTCAGTTGGGAGAGAGCTTTATTTACCTTGTGTCTTTTTATCACATTACCAGGTAGTTTTAGGTGCCTCAGCATTATCAGGATAGCATAGTTGTAGAACTGTAACGTCTTAAAGGTTATTCCCATTCGTGCTTAAATCCCCCTAGCTTGGGGGAGGTCATTAACTAAAAAACAGTGTTTTTAGTACCAGCGAGCAGTGTAAATGCAGGGAGTTTTGGAAACCATACTGCCGAAGTTAAATTGTTGGAATAAAGCAGCTATTTGGTTAACCTTCTGTGTTTTTGTGTATGTTCTTACACAGAATAAAGAGTCTTCTAAATCCAGTGTCAAGAAAAAAGTGACCAAAGTTGCAGAAGCAAAAAAAGTAATGAAGAGAAATTTTAAAGTGAATAAGAAAATAACATTTACCGATGAAGGGGAGGTAAGATTCTGTAAAAGCTTTGTTACTAAGGTACATTGTAAATATTATAAAGAGTTTAACTCTCCTGCAGAATTACCATTTGTTAATGAGAAAATAAATGCTTCTCTGAAGCATAATGGGTACTTCTTTTCTCTGTGACTGTGATCCCATTGATCAACCATACACCTGTGGACAAGGATGCCTTAATGCAGGAAACTGAGATATTTCTTGGTGATACCTACAAAGAGCTGGTTTTGAATTTTCTAAATTCCATTGTTATAGATAAGATTTTCTTGTGTCGTGGTATCCATAAACCTTTTCTGTGGGAAGAAGGAAACCTTGATCATGAGTACAAGAACAGTAACACAGTTACTTGCCACGACTTATTTTGCTTGACTCTAAAGTGTCTCCTTTGCAGCTCCTTTGATTTATTTGCATATTTCTTCCTGGGCTGGTTATGAGAGGGAATTCTTTATCTCACCATTACCTTGGCCTTAGTGTAAATGAATACCCATAGAGTAGGGAAGAGGTTACCACTTAAGGATGGCTTGTGAAATGTTACTGTATTAGATAATAATTATTTTCCTTTTTAAATGAGGAAGGAACTAGATCCAGAAGGTCAAGTGACTGACCTAAGAAGTCACGGCTAGTTAATGGCCAGGAGCTTTCTGAATAGCAGCTCATTACTTCATTCTTACCAACCTCCAAGCTTCCCTGACCATCCTGACGTAGCAGGCAGCATTTCACTTCCCATCACAATCTCATTCCACTCTCCCTGCTTCATTTTTCTTCATGGAATTTAGTATGTAACTCTACATTCTATATTTATTTAGTTATTGTCCATTTCTTGATCCAGTGTAAGCTACGTGAGGAAAGATATCCTCAGTGCCTAGACAATTGCCTAAAATATAGTAAACCCTCAGGAAATGTTTGTTCAATTCATGAATCACCATCTAATATGCTAATAAAATAACAGCTTTTCACCGTGGCTGTAATGCATCACATCCGATATTTTACCATCGCTAATATAAATGCTGCCCAAGCAGTCTCTATCCAGTGGAGTATGTTTTTAACTTTGAAGTTAAAGATTTTGGATGTTTTTTGGGGAAGGGGAGGCTTTGCTTTAGAAACTCAGATTTGTGCTAATAATATCGAGTGAAATGGTGTATATATCAGATGAAAACTAACAAAATAGAATGCAATTTGAAGTTGTTGTTGGAAAGCTATATAACTGGTTATTAGTGACTTTATGTAATTATTAAAAAGAGGTCATCACCTGAGAAGCTGGTTGAAATACAGTATAGTTGTATTATATCACATGCTCATTGTAAAACAAGACTAGGGCTTGTAGCATAGTGAGGTTACCTATGTTCTACGAAGTTTAACTGCACAGATCATGTCAATAATTTCTAAGATAAGTGTAAATCCCATAAAATTTTTCGTGGTGTACCTGTTGCTGATAGGAGCTGAGTATGGTGCTGAGCCATACTGAAATTTCTGATCTGAAACTCTGAGAGAAATACTGCTACTGGTTCAGCTCTTGGAGGGATGAACTTTCTTCACTCTGTGATAGAAATCGTAGCCAGGAGTCAGAGTAATGGATGGCATCCTGACGTCACAGCCGGCCCCTCCTCCTACTTCTTCAGGGCCACTGGCTGCTGGCATGGCTGCTCATGGGGTTACAGACTGGGAGTCTCATTTTGAAGACCGGCTGTGATAGGCACAAGAGTGAGAGGAGGGCTGACACCTGGGATGTGTGTGCCTGAGTTTTCCGTTGGCCTGCGGGTTAATTAGCCATCTTTCACAACATAGGCAGCTACTTAAATCCTTGTGGCAACCAATTATTAGATAAAATAAGAGAATAGTTTTCGTCTAAACTGTCCAGGGTTTTACAGTGTTAGACCTGGAAGAGTTCTTAAGGATCGAGACGCACAAATCCTCTGTATTTTTCAGGCAAGAGCACCGGTGCCCAGAAGTGAAGTAATTTCTTTAGGATTATGCCATAGCTAGTGAAAAAGCCAGGACATTAGGCCAGCCCCTTCCCAACCCCCCATAAATGCCCTGTCTTCCTTGTCACCTTGTACCTAATCATAAACTGTGTATGGAAAATTCTGGAGATTCGAGCAGACCTGTGGGACCCAAGCTGATTTTCCCCTTTGCATTTAGTTATATATGTCCTATGTGTAGTAGTGGCTGATGTGGGCTGTGTTAACTTAACAGTAGATTCTGAGCACCTAATATGTACCAGGTGCTGTGCTGGGCCCTGAGGTAAATCCTAGCGGTGCACAGGGGGGACACCCGTGCACATAATTTTGGGCTGCATTGTGTGGCTGTAGCATACTAAGAGTGCTGTTGAGACGCTCTTGAAGCTTTCTGTTCTGGAACTATATTTTCTTCCAGACTATTTTCTGAGGGTTTCCTTTAATCCTTCTCACTGGGGCAATATGTAGCTTGCTCACATTAATTATAAAATTTTTAGTAAAGTTTGATAGAAAATTTAAGAAATATAGGTTTCAAGGAAGAAAGTGGGAATATATGCCATTTCAAAATTATTATACAAAAGGAAAAGGCTTTGTGTTGATGTTGCCTGACTCCCACCTCACACTCACCTATTTGCCATCTACAGTTGGTTCAGCAGTGGCCACCAGTGCAGAAATCCATCACCAAGGATGCTGAGGAAGAGGATACCGGAGGAATCAGCTTAGATAAAGCAAAGGAAAGGCTTCAAGAAGAAGACAAATTTGATAAAGAAGAATATAGGAAAAAAATTAGGGCTAAGCACCGGGTAAGCTTTCTATCTGGAATTAATTCTGAGTGAAATTGAATATGTCCCTGAATAGACCTAAATATTAATTCATACTTATGTACACATGTGCGTGCATACACAGTATGTAAATTATTTTAGGCATTTTTGATGTTGTGAACTCTAACATTAGACTTTGGAAAGAAGTTCCAAATAACAAAACTTGTGGTTTTTTTTTAGAGTTTTAATTAATTTTTCTCCTGAATACTTTGTTTTACTCTGCAAAAATGAAAAACCTTATTGGGATTTATTGAATCTTTTCTATATAGATTTTTAAATGTAGTCCACAGGTATTTGTGTTTTTTTTCCATTTAATAAATATTTATCATCCCTGTTTGTGGAACGTACTTTATTATTCTCCTTCATGTATGAAATCATTCTCTTAGATTTTAAAATTTCTACTTTGTGTAAAAACAATTTTTTACTTTTTCAAGTGTTTCTGTTTTTTCTTCATTTTTAAACCGAGTGACCAAAACATCCTAACCAGTGATATCACAGTAGTGGTAAGAGAAGGTGATAAAACATATCTGAAAATTTTAAAAAACATGACAGGCATAATCTAACCTTTTATGCTGCCTTGGTTTACTTCATCTAGTATATGAGAATATTGCGACAAATTATATATAAAGCCTTCTGACTCTTATCTTTACAGAAGTTGGGTATGTTTCTTTCTCTCCAATATTAGATATAGATAACATGGGGCCCAGCAGTCATCTTTGAAACTTGTTTTCTTGGAAGTGTTCCTGGCCTCAGTTTGCTTTTTAGTTATCCTCCTAGATGTAGAGTGAAAGAAACAAACCTATCTGTTCTCTTCAGTAATAGAAGATGAACTAAGAGAGGAGATGAAATCCATTTTATACAACTGTTTATTATATCTATATATCATATCCTTAATTAATTAGACCCCTCCCCTTCCCTACCTTCCAACACATTGTGAACTTTTTTTTCTATTGTCAGTGTACCTGATGCTTGATACTAGCCTTACTTTTTGCATATGATTTTTGTAGCTTTTTTTAAAATTATTATTATGTGCTCAATGAAGAAAACAAAGAAAGATAAAAGTATAAAATATATGGCTTCTTTTGATCCCTGTAGCTAATCTTATTACTTTTCTTCACTGTTTTATCTAATATTTTTCTTTCTGATTTTCCTGTGGCTCTTTTGTCATTTTATCTACTCATTTCTTCCTGGGGAGTCTTGTATACTGACTGGTTTCTGAGATTGTCATCTCAATTGGCTTCTAGTCCAGGGTGACTCACACAATATTAATCTTTTTTTAATTACAGTTTTTATTTTGTGTCATTACTCAAACTGCAAGTAGTTTTATATGCAGCTATAAGAAATAATGCAGAGAGATCCTATGTTCATTTCTATAATTTTTTTGTTTATAAATTATTATATAAATGGAATCATTCAATATGTAGCCTTTTGGAATTGTCTTTTTTTCATTCAGCATAATTCTCTGGAGAGTCATCCAAATTATTGTGTGTATCAGTTCTTTTTTTATTTCTGAGTAGTATTCCATGGCAACAATATTCCACAGTTTAATTGTTTATCCCATTGAATGACATGTGTTATTTCCAGTTTGGGGCTATTATGAATAAAGCTGCTATGAACATTTGTGTACAGGTTTTATGTGACCTTAAGTTTCTCTGGGATAAATGCCCTGAGTACAATTGCAGGCTTATATGGTAATTGTGTGTATAGTTGTGTAGGAGACTGCCAGACTCTTCCCACCAATATTGTATGAATGATCCACTTTTTCTGCATCCTTATCAGTATTTGGTGTTTTTACTATTTTTTATTTTAGTAATTCTGATAGGTGTGTAGTGATACCTCATTTTGTGTGTTTTTTTTTTAAAGATTTATTATTTATTTCTCTTCTCCCTGCACTTTGTTTGTGCTCACTGCCTGCTCTCTATGTCTGTTTGTTGTGTGCTTTCTGAGTCTGTTCGTTGTCTTTTTAGGAGGCACCGGGAACCAAACCCAGGACCTCCCATGTGGGAGGGTGGCACCCAATCACTTGAGCCACCTCTACTCCCTGCTTGTTGTGTCTCTCATTGTGTTTCCTAGTTGTGTCTCCTCATTGCGTCATCTCATTGTGTTATCTTATTGCTTCAGCTCGCCATGTCAGCTCATTGCATGGGCTCACTGTCTTGCTCATCATCTTTAGGAGGCACTGGGAACCGAACCTGGTACCTCCCATGTGGTAGGCTGGCGTCTAACTGCTTGAGCCACATCTGCTTCCCTTATTGTGGTTTTAATGTACATTTTCCTAATGGCATATAATATTAAACATCTTTTCATGTGCTTATTTGTATCTGTTAATCCTCTTCAGTGAAGTATCTCTTCATTGCTTTTGCCCATATTCTTACTGGATTGTTTGCCTTATTATTATTATTATTTTTTAAATCACTGAGTGTCTTGAGAGTTCTTTCTGTATTCTAGATAATAATCCTTTGTCAGATATATGCTTTATAAATCTTTTCCGCCAGTCTATAGCTTGTCCTTCCATACTATGAACAGGGTCTTTCATAGAGCAATGGATTTTAATTTTGAAGAAGTCCAATTTATCAACTTTTCCTTTTAGAGATCATGCTTTTGCCTAGCCCTTAAATCTGAAGATTTATACCTATGTTTTTTTAAAGGTTTTTATAATTTTATGTTTTACATTTAAGTTAGTGATCAATTTTGACTTAATTTTTATATAGGGTATGAAACTTAGGTTGTGGTTCATATTTTTTTCCTATGGCTGCTTTGTCAGGGGTCTCCATGACCACACCCCAGATTAGTGAATAGCTGGGTGGACCTACAGGATGCAGCATATAGTCATACTTATGGCTATGATTTATTTCAGTGAAAGATAAAAAACAAAATCAGCACTGAAAAAGGTACATGAGGTAAAGTCTGGAGGAAACCAGTTGTAAGATTCCAAGAGTGTTCACCCAGTGAAATAACACAAGACGTGACTGTTTCCTCTAGAAAAGACTTTTGACAACACATATGAAATGTTGTCTACCAGGGAAACTCAATGATTCAGTGTCCAAGGTTTTTATTGGGAATACTCATATAGACACTCTCTGCTTAGCACTTACCACATTCCAGAATCCCAGAAGGAAAGTAGGTATTCAATGTGAGACAAAACTGTTTTTAGAAACAGATTAGGCACAGGGAGCCAGTTTTATCATTTAGGCTAAGTTTTATATCATTTAAGGAACTGTTTGCCATTCAAGTTCTCAGATACCAATTAAGGGACAACATTGCATGCTGGCCTTTCTAAGGATAACATTCTCAGGCCTGTCATATTAAGTCTTTTCCACGCAGAAATACAGTTACTCCAGCACTATTTGTGAAAAGGCTCTCATTCCTCTATTGAATTGATTTTGCACTTGTGTCAAAAATCACTTGGATATATTTGTGTGGGTCTATTTCCATGTTCTTTATTTTGTTTCACTTAAGTATGCATCTGTCCCTTGGCAAACCACACTGTCTTGATACCTGTAGCTATATAATAAGTCTTCAAGTCAAATAGAATGTCTCCTTCCACTTCTTTTTCAAAATTGTTTTAGCTGTTCTGGTTCTTTTGCCTCTCCATATAAATTTAGAATAATTTTGTCTGTATCTCCAGAAAATCTTGTTGGAATTTTGATAGGAATTGTGTTAAACATATATATCAATTTGGGGAGAATTTATATCCTTACTATGCTGATTCTTCTAATCCATGAACATGGTATGTCTCTCTCTTCATTTAGATCTTTGATTTCTCTTCATCAGTGTTGTAATGTTCAGCCTATGAGTCCTATAAATGATTTGTTAGCTTTATACCTAAGTATCTCTATTTTTTTTTTATTATAAATGGCATTGTATTTTTTATTTTGGTGTTCGTGATTTCATTGCTATTATATAGAAATACAATTTTTTAAATGTTGCTCTTGTATCCTACAACCTTGCTGAATTCATTTATTAGTTCTAGGAATTATTTCATAGATTCCTAGGAATTTTCTGCACAATCATGTCACCTGCAAATAGGCACAGTTTTACCTCTACCTTTCCAATCTGCATAATTTTGATTTCCTTTTCTTATTTTATGTTACTTGCTGAAGCTTCCAGCACTCTGTTGAATAAGAGAAGTGAGTGTGAACATCCTTGCCTTGTTCCTTATCTTAGGGATAAAGTGTGCAGCCTTTCATCATTAAGTGTAATGTTAGCTGTAGATTTTGTGTGTGTGTGTGTGTATGCTTTTATCAAGTTGAGGAAGTTCCCCTCTACTCCTATTTTCCTAAGGACTTTTGAAAAATTATCATAAATGGCTATTGCATTTTGTTGGTCTAGAGTAGAGCAGTTATTGCCTTAAACTTGCCTTGCCAAGCTGCTCCTTTTCTTGTCCTTTGGCAAGAGAGATCAGTCTTTAGTTGGTAATTTTTTTTGTCCCTATCTTTTAGTGTTTCTGGGTTACCTGCTTCTTTAGTTCCAAGTTTGATATATGTGATACAAAAAGAAAACCCAGGCAACTTAACACTGTGTCATTCCTTGGGTTCTGAGGTCCTTTGTTGGTATGACTTTTTCTTTCCACCTTTTATAGTCTTTTTATGTTCCTTTTATATATCTTGACTCTAGGGTCTTTAGTTTTACTTAGCAGGAGGAATAAGGAAAATACCTCTACTCCATCTTCTCAGCAGCAAAAGTCCCAATGCTGTTTTTTTTTTTTTTTTTTTTTTAAAGAAAAATATTAAAACTCAACTGTAAACAATTCCCTCTCTTTGCATAAAAATACGGTAAATCCATGCAAGGAATGCTACATACCAATTTTTTTTTCCTAGGATGGTATTCTGATATGAATATCAAATCCACAAGATACTCTGAAAAAAACTTTTATTTTTGGCCAAATATGTTTGGGAAGTGTTGTAATGCTTTATTTAATCTCTCTGAGGTTTACTCTGCAAATTATTTTTTTATTAAAGGTTTCCAGAAATCTTGCAGTAAAATAAACCCATTTAACTTCCTTAACCAGCCTATCATTTTCCAAACTTTAATTTGGCTGTGTAACCATTTTATGTAATGTATAATTAATGTTTCCATGGTATACTGCTGTTTACAGTTCTGATTCCATATGCTGGAAATTGGGGGTTTGTAAGAGAAAGATAAAGCCTCTTTTAATAAATAAAGGCTAAAAGATCAAGTGGCAAAAGCTGAAAGAAAACATCAAATTACGTGTGACCTAGATATGAGGGGTTGCTTCTAGAAATCATGATAACTTGGATGAGGACCTTGTCTTTGAAATTTTAATGTAGGGAGATTAAGAAAAATAACAAAAATATTCTGCAGCCAGAAATAAACTCGTGAAAGTTTCTGTCTGCCTCCAAGAAAAATATAAGTGAAAACATATATACATTTATAAATAATAGAAACATTTTCCAGTCAATCAAGATGACAGTATAAGTGGCACCAAGGTGCCATTCCCCTACAGAATCTTTTGAACAACTAACAAAAACTGCCAGAGCTCTCTTCCTCAGATCTCTGGGGAACAATTAAATGGTTTCAATAACTGGGTGAGTGCCAAATCAAGAATCCACTTTATAAACTTGTTAGCCGAGTGGTGTGGATCCAGCCTATACTCCCATTGTGGGTCCCTAGCCCTGTTCCAAGGGAGTAGAGTAACCCTTATGTGCAAACCGTGGTGCCTGTATATGGGTGCCAGTCTATCCGGTGGTAGTCCTAAGGACTGAACCAGGAAACTCCTCTCTGACTCACCCTCCCAGAACTTGCCCTGCGGCTTGTGGACTGCTAAAGCAGTGTAAGAAACAATTAAGTCAAAGTGGCCTGGAGCAAAGCATTTCCTGCTTTAAGTCATACAGTGCATCACCCTGGAGGGAAAGTTAGTGTATTTCACAGAGAGTAGAGGAGGCATCAGAATCCTGTAGGTTAGGGTATTCCTAAGGCCAGGGGCAAGCACTCATAATTGCCTCGGGCTGATCTTCTTTGTAGGAAGGCTAAACTCTGAAGGAGAGTACCAGCCAACAAAGAGCAAATTTGCGAGGACTGTGAAAGGTGCTTTTTGTGTTGATTTGTTGGTTTGGTTTTTTTTTTTCTTAAATCAATTTTATTGGTACATATTAATAAAAATAAAGTACATTGACTTTATGCAAATCTCTAATTTAGTAAGTTTCTTGTTCTTTTATGGTGTTTTATAGAAGTATGAGACTATACAATATGTGATGGCAATGTATATTTTATATATAATATGAAGTAAGAGTAATATATAATAATGATATTTGAAGATAATTGAACACTTTCTAAAAATATGTTTTACATTTATCATTTAATGGTTTGGTTTTAGTAATTTTTTTTAAATTAGAGAAGTAGGTTTACAGAAAATTCATGCATTAAATACAGTTTCCACATACCTCCCCCTTACACACACTATTTTCCCTATTAGCAATTTGGATTAGAGTGACACCTTTGTTACCATGGATGAAAGAATATTATTAAAATTTTACTCTTAACTAGAGTCCACAGTTTACATTAGAGTTCCCTGTTTGTGCTTTATAGGCCTATGTTGTTGTTTTTTAAAATTTTATTCTAGTAACGTACATATAATGTAAAATTTTCCCTTTTAACCACATTTAAATATGTAATTTAGTGATGTTAATTACATTCGCAATGTTTGACTACCATCCATAACCAAAACTCTTCCATCACTATTTAACTTTAATACACATGATTGGTTTCTTGGTTATTTTCATCATTAAGATTATTAATTATGTACTTTTTGGTTTATGTATTAAATTAGAGAAAATCCTGCATTTTGTGAGCACTGTGAATTAATATGTTTATTACAATAGCATACATAAGACACAATACAGGTGTTCAAATCAGTTATGCCCCAAGTTGCCATGTACTAGATTTCTACACAGAGATACATGGAATATTTTCTTAAATAGCAGGTTTTAAATTTTGGTGTAGTGAAGCAGTAGTTTTGAGGTGGAGTACTGAACTGTAAGGTAGAATATCTGTGTCTGAGTCCTAAGTATGGCAATATCTAGTCTAGTTGGAGTACCACTCACTGATTTGGACTGTGGTTTCTTACTCTGAAAAATGAGGGAGTGGGATGGTGGCTTAATATCAGATAATTAAAAATATCTCTGGGTCCAAGTAAAACATGGGAATAAATTTATCCTTTGTTTGAAAGTAGAATTTTTATTTTAAACCTTTTTCCCTGAAAAATCAGGTTCCTTGCTTTGCTTGGCAAGACTTCCTTCTTGTTTACTTATTTTCCAATGGCTACTAAAACTTTACTTTAAAATCTAAGTATACTATTAATACTGCAAAGATGATTTTAATTAATTGCTTTACCTGAATACATTGTTTTTGAAATCATATGTTGTTTTTTTTTTCGGGATTTTTGTTTTTGTTTTTTTTTCCCTTATTTGAGTACATTACTGAGGCTGATGATAATTCTGGTTTAAAAGTAGTTGTTTACCCCTGCTTCTTAAAATTAAGAGCCTTGCAACTCTTGGTTTTAGAAATGTACTCAGTCTTTGTAATGTAGGACTCATGCATTCATTTATCCCACCTGTTTTTCCTCCATACTAATTGCAAATGTTCTTGAACCAAATTTTCATCTACCAAATTCTGAAACCTATATAATTCCTGTTGTGACTCAAGTAAATATCTTCATCTTAAAAATTTTGAAACTGAGATGTATTTTAACTGGTTTGTAGCCACAAAAAGGCCATATGCATTCATGGCATCAGTGGGAGTAGAACTCAGCTGCCCACTTACTGGGACTCAGCTTCTCACTCTGTGGAATTCAGGGGTTCTTTGGGTCACTCTGTGAGCATCTTTATTTGCTCTTCTTGAGGCTCCATTAAGCACCATTTTCTTCTGAGACTTTCTGGTCTTTCGCTTTGCCTGGGATTTATAGGTAGCTGTACTTAACTAGGCCTGTTATTTTTACTTTCTCTGCCAAACCTCTTGAAACCATTCATTGGAAGTAAAGTTATAGCAAAAGCTATAATTTTAGCATATAAATTAGTAAATTGTAAAGACAAAGCACTGCTCTTGCATGGAAGATCTATTATTTAATTCAATCAGAACTGAAAGATGGGCCATGGATCACATCGTTGAAAGGTTTTTACTTTAATGGAGCAAAAATCTGCTCTGTGGCTTGTGTCTTCATTCTCAGCTCTGAATGAATATTTGTATTTAGGATGAAAATATCTGCTATAACAGCTGAGATAATGGAGAGAAACAATTCATTATGAGGTTCTCTTTCATCCCCTTGAAATTTGTTCTGAGTGCTTTATCCATGTCAGATTGTTTATTTGATAACATAACCATGTCAGGGTGTTGCTCTGAACAGCTTGCATAGAAGGTGCAGCATTGCTCTGGGTTTTACTTACTACTACCCTGAGCATTAGAACTTAGGAAAAAATTAAAGCGACATTTAAAATAATCTATTTTGTTGGTTTTGTTGTTGATGCAGAATTGAATAGCATGGAATTCAGGTTACTTAATCATAAATTTATGTAATCGTTGAGAGGAAGGAAGCAGCAACCAGGCATCTTAGGAACACTAATAAGACTGTCAACAATAACAAGTAACAGTACCCTGTGCTAAACTCTTTATATATGTATTATTGTGTTAAATCCTAACAATTAGCTTCTGAAATAAATGAGCAAGATTTAGAAGGATCAAGTAATTTATCCAAGGCCCCACCACTTGTAAATAGCAGAGCAGGGGCTCTTACTAAGGTTTTTGTTACTCTACGGACTTAGTTTTTAACTATTAAGTTGTGTTGCTACCTATCTGAAACCAAAGACATTCTTATAGTAAGTTGGGAGAGATGACTAACAATGTGGAGGACGATGAATCAAGTGAATAGAGGCACAAAGGGTGAGGGTGGGTGGCTTTAAGCAAGGAATAACAAATAATTGAAATTATTCATATTTCCAGAGCAAGGTGAATAGTCTAAATTGGAATAAAATAAAGGTTTGGTCAACAGTATAGGCTAGTTTCCTGGCTGCTAAAACAAATACAATGCAATGGGTTGGCTTAAACAACAGGAGTTTGGCTCATCCTACCTCTGTCAGAACCAGGTATATTATGAAAAAAGGAGCTGAACTATTACTGCAAAAACCTTGCCTATATTTGGAATGTCTGTCTGGGAGGTTTCTATGCTTATTCTCATGAGTTTAAATAGTATCTAGTAACATTCAGCTCAACGTCTTGGTGCCTGAGCCCTCCTCTCTATCTAGCATCAAAATGAGACAGAAATTCAAAACTGCATAGATCTTATCTATCCACTCCATCACAAGTCTTTGTGTGCCTTATTCCCTCTGTTTTATTGCATTTTGAGTTGTTTTGTGGGTCTTTTTTTGTATATCTGTGTGTTTTTGAGAGGTGAACTGGTTTGTCAGAAGGAACAACTGCTATTAAGAGACTGAAGTTGAAGACTAGGGAGCAGTTTGTTGGTAATGGAATTGGGGGCGGGGCAGGGTTAGGTCACTGTACATCCCATGCACAGTCCCTTGCACCTAGTCACTCAGTAAATATTTGAAGGAATTAACGAGCGAATCATTGTTTCCGTGTTTTTCTGTTTTCATATCCTTGTTGTAGTTGTTACTGGTTTATGGAAGATTTTTTTTTTTTTTTTTTATGTTGTTCAGACTAAACTCTGTAAAAATAACAGATCAGAGAACCTTGTTGTGTTCCGAGTACCTGGGGGAGAGGGAGGTATTTAGGCTTTCCTGGGATTTTTCTTCCTGGAGGGGTTAGATGTGTCTTCAGGGCCTATAATTCCTGTAGTCATTCTTTCAGTCACCTACATTGGGCCAATTTTCTTTTCTGAAAAAGAAGTTTCTGTAATATTGAAATAAGGTACATGTCGTCTCCATCTCTATGTGATAGCTGGAACTCGGTTCCTACCAAGATGACACAGTTGCTTGAGACTCATTCAAGTGGTTATGCTTCTACCACCTTCTGAAAAAGATGAGTATTTCCAAATCTCCAAATTTCCAAGTAACACCAGAGAATGGAAAAGAATTAAATATGTAATCCTGACTCCTGATTAAATTCATATTTTATAGCACTTTCTTTTATAGAAGCTAGCGACTTATTGTACTTCTTCTAGCTTCTCACACACTAACATCTGTAAAGGGAGTATATTGTACCTTGAAATATGATTTTCTTTTTTCTTGTCCCCTGTGAATTTGATTTTCATTATTGGATTTCATGCTTTCCTTATAATTTAATCATTTGTAGCAAGGCAGAACTAAAGATAAAATTTTGTCTCCTTTTTTGTGTGACATAAAATAGCTTTTGGTATCCATCTGCCCTTAAAAATGAAGTAAAAATAAGGGATTTAAAGCATTTGAATCACATAAAATTAAGGGGGAAGTGGGGAAATCCTTGGTTACTGGATCTAATAAAATTCAATTATATGTTTTCCCTAAAGGCATTGCACTCCAACCTTTTATCTTTGTCTTGTCATTTATAAGCATCTATCATTCATACACTTTTCTTTAAAAAAATATATATATATATATTTTTTTTTTTTCCCTACCTTAGCAAAGAAAAAACTGTGCTTTCTTCCCTATATCCATCTCCAAATTATGGATTACCATAATTCTACTTCCAGTTCTTCTGCTGCTTTGTTTAAAGGCTAATGTCTACTCTTTTGCCTCTTTCCAGACAGAGTGATGACATAGCTTTCTAAGATAAGAAAGAGAAACTTTCCAGTGGTTTATTTCAAATTGCTTTCCTTTTATTTCCTAATATTGAAAGTTTGTTCTCTTTAAGGCACGTTCACTTCATGTTGCAAAGGCTTTGCATAGTCCTCATCCATCTGACGCTTAGGCAGAAATCCTAAAAGAGGCAGTTACCCCATTTGTGTAAGCGTGTGAATTCTGATAGTTTAAATCTGAAAATTAAAATATCTTTTAGTGACTATAATGAATTAATACTGAAATTCAGTAATCGAAAATTGGTTTTTGTGCCAAGATTAAAATGGCTAGATGAAAAGCCACCAAATAGAGATTGTTATGTTTACTTGTATAGAAAGGTTTTTTCTGGTGTGAACATTTGAGGTTATTCTTTGGAACTTTGAAGTGCCATTTTCAGATACTCTTATGTGTTGTGAAATGGCCAATTATTGAATAATTACAACAAAAATTTGTGTGACTGTAAAATGTGGATATTTACCTGTTTCTTCTGTGTAGGAGACTAGCAAAAATTAATGTCCACAAAATGTTATCAGAAAAACAAAATGCTGTCAGGATAAAAAGACTTAAAAGAAAATGCAACATTATTTTTATAAAACATTTTGATAAGGTACAAACATGAATCTTGAAAGCTAAATGAACTTTCTAATGGGGAACAAAGGGGTGGTGTAGTGTGTTGGAGTCAAAGGATGGAGGAGCCAGTTCATTTTTTATTTTTTTGGTTAATTGATTTTTAAAAAAAATTTTATTGAAACATATTCATAGACCATATAATCCATCTAAAGTGTACAGTCAGTGGCAGTTGGTATAATCAGAGTTGTGCATTCATCCCTTCAATCAATGTGACAGTATTGTCATTACTCCAATAATAATAATAATAAACAAAAAACAAACAACAAAACTCTACCCCTTATTAGTCACCTCTCAATCTTTCTATCCTTTCCCTGCCATATATGAATGCTAATCTATTTCCATGTCTCTAATTTGTATTTATATTTTGTATAGATGAAGTATACTATACTGTATATAGTACCCCTTGTCTAGTTTCTTTCACTTAGCGTATTTCCTTTTTTTAAAAAGCATTAATCAAAGATCATTAATATGTTATTAGGGAGATTGAGAGGTGAAGAATTTTCTTGTTTGTCTGTTTTTTATTATTATTGAGATAATGAAAATGCTCTAATAATGATTGCAGCAATGAATGCACAATTATGTGATTAAACCAAATGCCATTGATGGTACACTTTGGAAGAATAGTGTGCTTTATTTTAATATGTATCAATAAAATTGATTTGTTAAAAAAAAAAATATATATATATATATATAACTATACACTACTGGCCGTAGTTTTCTTTGGTTGTATTTTTGCCCAAATCACCCTGATATTAACCCTGATATTAACATCTTATAACAATAACATACATTTGTTCTGTTTCAGAGAAAAACATTCTTATATATGCTCTATTAATCATACTCATTTTTCACATGAGGGTTCGCTATACTATACAGTACCATATTTCATTTTTAGCTTCCATTTGAGTAATGTATAGGACCTTAGACTTTTCTTTTCAACCACTGTCATAACCACCCTTGCATACCAGGAATAAATCCCATTTGGTTGTGATGTATAAGTCTTTTGATATGCTGTTGGATTCTATTTGGAAGTATTTTGTTGAGAATTTTTGCATCTATGTTCATAGAGAGATTGGTCTGTAATTTTCTTATAGCGTCTATATCTGGCTTTGGTATTAGGGTGATGTTGGCTTCACAAAATGTGTTGGGTAATTTTCCTTCGTCTTCAATTTTTTGGAAGGGTTTAAACAGGATGGGTGTTAATTCTTCTTGAAATACTTTGTAGAATTACCTGTGAAACCATTTGGTCCTGGACTTTTCTTTGTTGGAAGACTTTTGATGATTGATTTAATCTCTTTAAATGTGATTGGTTTGTTGAGTTCTGTTATTTCTTATAGAATCAGTGAGGTTGTACATTTCTAGGAATTTGTCCATTTCATCTAGGTTGTCTAATTTGTTGGCATACAGTTGTTCACAATATCCTCTTATGACCCTTTTTATTTCTGTGGGGTCAGTCGTGATGTCCTCCCTTTCATTTATGGTTTTATTTATTTGCATCTTTTTTTTTTTTTCCCCTTTGTTAATCTTATCAATTTTATTGATCCTCTCAGAGAACCAGCTTTTGGTTTAGTTTGTTTTCTCTATTGATTTTTGTTCTCAATTTCATTTATTTTTGCTCTAATCTTTATTTCGTTCTTTCTGCTTGTTTTGGGATTGGTTTGCTGTTCTTTTCTAGTTCCTCCAGGTATTCAGTTAGGTCTTTGATTTTTAGCTCATTCTTCTTTTTTAATATAGGCACTTAGACCTGTAAATTTCCCTCTCAGCACTGCCTTTGCTGTATCTCATAAGTTTTGATAAGTTGTGTTTTCATTTTTATTTGCCTTGAATTATTTACTAATTTCTTTAACAATTTTTTTGACCCACTGACTGTTTAGAATTGTGTTGTTTAGCCTCTACACATTTGTGAATTTTCCCCTTTTCCACCTATTGTTGATTTCCAACTTCATTCCATTATGATCCCAGAAGATGCTTTATATAATTCAGTCTTTTTATGTTTATTGAGACCGGCTTTGTGACCCAACATGCCATCTATCCTGAAGTAAGATCCATGAGCACTTTAGAAGAATGTATAACCTGCTATTTTGGGGTGCAATGTTCTGTATATGTCTTTTAGGTCTAGCTCATTTATCATATTGTTCAAGTTCTCTTCCTCACTGATCTTCTCTCTAGTTGTTTTATCTATTGATGTGAGTGGTGTGTTGAAATTTCCAACTATTATTGTAGAGATGTCAATTTTTCCTTTCAATTTTGCCTGAAGTTAGCCTCATATATTTTGGGACACCTGGATAGGCGCATAGATATTTAGGACTGTTACTCCTTCCTGGTGAATTGTCCCTTTTCTTTATATATAAAGGCCTTCTGCATCTCTTTTCACTTGTTTTGCATTTAAAGTCTGTTTTGTCCAATGCTAATATAGATAGCCCTGCTCTTTTTTGGTTACTGTTTGCATGAAATATCTTTTCTCAACCTTTCACCTTCAGTCTATTTGTATCTCTGGGTGAGTCTCTTGTAGACAGCATATGGGTGGCTCATGTTTTTTTGTTTTTGTTTTTTTAAATCCATTCTGTAAGCCGATAGCTTTTGATTAGGGAGTTTAATCCATTCATATTCAGTGTTATTACTGTAAATGCATTATTTACTTTCAACATTTTATTCTTTGGCTTTCAAATGGTACATCTTATTTTCATCTCCCTTTTACCCTTTTGGTTATCCTTTGTGATAGTCTTCAATTCTATACTCTCCTCCAAACCTCTCTCTCCTGTCTTTTCCTTTTATGCTGCAGAACTCCCGTTAGGGCTTCCTGTAGAGCTGGAATATTGTTTATGAACTCTCTTAGTTTCCATTTATTTGTGACTATTTTAAACTCACCTTCATATTTGAAGGAAAATTTTGCCAGGTAATGACTTCTTGGCTGGCAAATTTTCTCTTTCAGCATCTTAGTTATATTACACCACTGTCTCTTGCCTCCATGTTTGTTTGTTTGTTTGTTTGTTTGTTTGTTTGTTTTAGGCAGTACCAGGAATTGAACCCGGGATCTCATACATGGGAGGCAGGTGCTCAACCACTGAGCTATAGCCACACCCCCAGCTTTCATGGTTTTTGATGAGAAATCTGCACTGGGTCTTACTGGGCATCCCTTATATATGATGGTTTGCTTCTTCCTTGCTGCTTTCAGAATTTTCTCTTTATCTTTATCATAAAAAGGCTTCACAGGTTTGCGTGTCATCTTTGCTTGGGGGCCATGCTAATCTTCTCTGTATTGTTCCAATTTTAGTATACATGCTGCTGAAGTGAGCACTGGACCCGGTTTTAATCCCAGTTCCCTTAGTTACTTGTGGTGTGATATCAGGCAATTCACTTAACCAATTTCATCGTCAATTTTGTCATTTATAAAATGGGAATATAATACATTGTAGCGGTTTGGCAGTTTGATGTAATTATGAATTCCAAAAATATAATTGGATCATTCTTGTAAACTGGTATGCTAATCTGGGCATGATTAAGTTATGATTAGAGCATTAACTGGGCCATTTCAGTAGGGCGTTGAGCCCCACCCCTTGGTGGGTAGGGGAATCAAATATAAAAGGCAAGGCAAAAGACAGAGAGCAGTTTTTTATGCTGGAGTTTTGATGTTGGAGAGAAGGCCCCGGGATAGAGATGAGCCATTTGCCTGAGAGTTCACAGCTAGCCTTGTGGAGAAAAGCAAAGCCAAGAGAGCCTCCATAGTCTACAGCTGACCTTGTGGAGGAAACAGAGGAGCTAAGCCTGGAGAGAAACCCAAGAAGCCTGAAACGTGGCAAACGTTGTCAGCTGTCTTGCTCCAACACGTGGCAATGGACTTTGGTGAGGGAAGAAACTTAGGCTTTATGGCCTGGTAACTGTGGACTTCTACCCCAAATAAATACCCTTTATAAAAACCAACCTATTTCTGGTATATTGCATGAGCACCCCTTTGGCTGACTAATACATACATCAAAAGTTTTGTTCTGTAGATTTAAAAAGATGTAAAATTCCTAACACATTTGATATTCAATAATTCGGAGCTAGGGGTCGGATGTGGCTCAACTGGTTGGGCGTCCGTCTCCCATATGGAGGGACCCGGGTTCGATCCCCAGGACCTCCTGGTAAAAAACAAAAAACAAAAAACAAACAAACAAACAAATAATTCGGAGCTATTATTGTTGGTAAGAAAATAATAGTAATAATGTGCTAATGGACAGAGATTAATTTTTATTAAGATATAATTTTATTGCTTGTTGTAGTTATTTGATGTTTTATATACCGGTAGTTTTAAAATTAGTTTAAGCAGCAAAACACTTGAAAGTCATTGTGATCTTTGTAGAATAACATACTGTTTTGCTTAATTTCAGTGTCCAATATAAGGTAACTTTTTTTTTTTTTTTTAAACAGTGTAGGACACTGTGTGTGTGTGTGTGTGTGTGTGTGAACGAGAGAGAGGGAGAGGGCAAGAGAGAGAATAGAGGCAAAATTACAAATACATGCTAAGGTTTATAGAAAATCTCAATTGATGCCAACTTCTGTGAAAAGTTTGGATGCAAAATTGCTTAGAAAATGCCATCCATTAACTTATTTTTTTGTCCACAAATTGAAGGAACACTGAGGTTTTTTCAGTGGCAGAACATCTCTCGCAATCTCATTAGAGAACCAATTCAAGGATAGAGTTTGATAAGTATTGCATTAATTGGCTACTTGTTAAAATAATACTAGATATTTTCTTCTGTTATTAAAGTCATGTGTCAATGTTTAACTCCCAAACTGTAAGCAATTTTATTTTTATTAGAATGTATGGGGAAAAAAACACTAGTCTTGGCATCTGTAAGCCTAGGTTTAAGATCAGTGTCTGCTACTTACTAAACGTTTGATAATCAAGTCAAAACTTTTCTGAGTTTTTGTTTCTTCATCTGTGAAATACTAAATTCCTCCCTCCCTTTTGCCTACTTTTCTTCCATTGAACATTTATATAGTCTTTGTAACATAAGACTATGTTCTGAGTTTACAAAGATAATTGAAATCCAGCTATTGCCCTCAAGTAGTTCCCAATCTAGTATGCAGATAAGACTATGCTATGAAAGTGCTGTAACAGGTACAGGGATTGATGCATAAAAGATAAATTGCAATATGATGTGATGATAGGTAATACAGTTAACATTTAATGAGCATTTACTATGTAGTAGGCCCTATTCCAAATATTTTTTGTTTATTAATTTATTTAATCCATATAATCACCCTTTGGGGTAGGCAATATTATTACCCTCATTTTCCAAAAAATTAAGTAACCTGCCCGAGAGGACACAACTATTCAGTGCAGAGTTGAGATGTGAATCTAGGAAGTATTGCTTTGGTGCCATACTCTTCTTTTCTTTTCTTTTTTTTAAAACAAATCAAATTTATTGATACATATTAATAGAGCATATAATTAATCCAAAGTGTACAATCAGTGGTATTTGGTAAAATCACATACTTGTGCATTCATCACTTTAACCGTTATTAGAGCATTTTCATTATTTCAATAATTAATAAACAAAAAACAGACAAGGAAACAAAATTCTTCACCTCTCAGTCTCTGTTTTCCCTGCTGTACATAGCTGCTATTTCTGGCTATTCTTGCCCAATTATTTATTTATTAAGCAGTTTTATTGAGGTATCCACATACCATTCGATCTATCCAAAGTGTATAATCAATGGCTTTCAGTATAATCATGATATTGTGCATTCATCACAACAAAAAATTTTAGAACAATTTCATTACTCCAAAAACAGTTCTACGCTCCTTAGCAGACCTTCCCCAGCACTACAAAACCACTAATTTCATCTTTATAAATTGATTTATATTTGCATTTTATATAAATGGAATCATACAATACGTAGTACTTTGTGTCTGATTTCTTTCACTTAGCATAATGGTTTTTTTTTAAATCTGATATTAACATTTTGTAATATTAACATACATTTGTTCAGCTCCAAAGAAAAATGGTCTTATATATGCAATTTTACCCATATTCGTATTTCACATGGGGTTTTAATATGTTAAACAGTTCCATGTACATTTTTTAGCTTTCCTTTTAGTAATATACATGACCTTAGATTCTCCTTTAAACCACTTTCCTACCCACGTAATAGTAATGCTAGTTACAAACATTATGTTGGGCTTTCACCTTTTCTATTCATTTCAGTCAACAAATATTTATTGAACTACACTGTCCCATATGTTGCGTGGAAAGCATAAAATTAGCAAATGATATGAACTCTGCCTTCTAGTACCTTTTATGTCTTGGTAATCACGTAGTTTACAGACCCATAAAAATTCAAGCCTATTACAACACCATGCAGTATTATAATAATAGCAGCTAATATTAGTAAGGGCTTACTGTTGTACCCAGTGTCCGTTCTAAGTGCTTTATAGTCAATTACAGCTTTTAAATCTTATGAGTTAAGTACTGTTATCATCTCCAGGTATCTATGATGGCGAAACTGAAGCACAGAGAAGCTGCTCAAGGGCAGTCAGGTCCTGAGAGGCACAGGCAAGATGTGTACCCAGGCGGACTGTATGTCTTTTGTTTGTGGCTTTCCTTTGTCTCCAGATCCTTCCCTTTTACACTGGCTTACTTAGTGTTCAGGAAGATTCCAGATCAATAGGCTTTTGTAAATGGCAGAGTTTACAAAAGGAGTTCTTTCTCTCTCTTTTTTAAATCAGATATAAGAAAATATGGAATCTTCATGGCAATTTAAAGGAGGAATAAGATCTTCATTTTCTCCAGTTGACTTATTGTCCCTTTAACTCGAGTATTTCCTTAGGCCTGACTCATTTGAATGTGGCCAGCCGCAAAAATCAAGCTTTAGCTTTTAAAATAGTTATCCTGTATGGGTTTCTGTATTCAGGTATAGACTGAGATAGATGAGACTATAGAAGAAAAGAGAAATTAAGGATAGGCATTTCCAACTTTCTCTTTCCATTCTTTTGTTTATTCCATTATTACTGGTGCCTGATACAAACCAGACACTGCTCTCGATGTTATGGTTGCAGAGATTTTATCAAGAAAGGATGCTGTCTTTTGTCAAATACCTTTTCTGTGTCAATCCAGATGATCATGTGATTTTTCTTCTTTAGTTTATTAATATGATGTATTACACTAATTGATTTTATTGCTTTGAACCACCCTTGCACTCCTAGGATGAAACCTACTTGATTGTAGTGTATAATTCTTTTAAGTTGCTTTTGGATTTGGTTTGTAAGTATTTTTGCACCTGTATTCGTAAGAGAAATTGGTCCGTAATTTTCTTTTTTTCATAGTATACCTGTCTGTCTTTGGTGTTAGGGTGATGTTGGCTTCATAGAATGAGGTTGGTAGTGTTCTCTTCTATTCAATTTTTTGGAAGTGTTTGACCAAGATTGGTATTAGATCTTCTTTGAATGTTTGGTGGAATTTACCTGTGAAGCCATCTGGTCCTGGGCTTTTTTCATTTTGGGGAGGTTTTTGATGTGTGTTTCAATCTCTCTGCTTGTGATTGGTTTGTTGAGGTCTTCTGTTTCTTTTAGAAAGAACTGAGTGTGGGTTGTTCATGTATTTCTAGGAATTTATTCATTTTCTGTATGTTGTCTAGTTTGTTGGCGTTCATTTATTCGTAGTATCCTGTTATGATCGCTTTTATTTCTGCGTGGTCAGTGGTAATGTCCCCCCTCTCATTTCGGATTTTATATATTTGCATCATCTCTCATTTTTTCTTTGAGAGCCTAACTGATGATTTGTCTGCTTTGTTGATCTTCTCAAAGAACCAGCTGTTGATGTTGGTTCTATTATTTTTTAATTCACAATTTCATTTATTTTTTTAATTTTTATTTCTTTCCTTCTGCTTGCTTTGGGATTAGTTTGATTAAGAAATGCCTGTTTTATATATGACACTGTTATATCATTTTAAAACTGGGCATTTTGATACAGTAATCAAAAACCCATTGTTTTTTTGCTCTGCATTTCTGAACTGCATGCCAAGTGTTTGGTTTGGGCCAAAGAGGATATCTGTGTGGTAATAAAATGTAGTTTAAAGTCCTTTTTAAGAACACTCAAAATATATCATATATTGGACCTTGAAATGCCCAGTCCTCCTCTTCCCACATCCCCAGCCTCACTGTGTTCACATATTACTTTATTTGTACTTCCATTTTTGTCCTGTATTTTTGAGTTACAATTATTTACATTTCTGTGTTCCTCAGTGTAGAGTGAGCTATTTTGCCTTAACTTTTATTTTCTTCCTTAGACTCATGATAAATAATAGCTAACATTGATGCCAGACCTGTAAATAACTGTTTGGGTTTGACAAAATAGCATTCTGATAGGTTTATTTGAATTGGTACATGCTGTGGGATATCCTCCTCTTTGCATTAATTAGTATTGAGCCCCATTTAAGACTTCCAATATTTATATGCTCACTTTATCTTAAAAGAGTCTATAAACCTAGACAAGGCATATAGTAGCACTTGCCTGCCCTTCTCAATGCTGGAAGTAACAGATCAACCTCAGGTCTGTCTTAGGACTATATTAGAATTGGTTTTTCAGTCTGGAGAAAGCCATTTGTGTATAAGTTATAATAGTAATCATATAGTACTCAGAATTAGAAAACTTGTTCATTCTCATGTTAATGGTTTAATATAATAGTGAATTGTATTTGTAGTTTCATTTTATCTCATGAAAAGAAAATGATTTGCTCTCTGACTTTTTACATTGACATGGTATTTTATTAAAATTTAAAAAATATTCTTTGCTATGAATTTTGAGTTGAGACTAGCCTTTTGTTTCAATACTTCAATTTTGAAAGGGAAAATAGGTGTCTGATTTAAAATAAAACTATTTTCTATTTTACCTAGGTCATTTTTGGTTTGAATTTTAATACTTACATATTTGTGTTTTTTAGTCTTAGCGTTGCATTTCCTGCCTATTTTATGGTCAAGTGAAAAGTAATTGGGAAATTACAAAGCAATTTAATAAAATAGCGTGTCTTATTCTTTGTTTGGGGGAATGATTAACTCCTTTTTGTGTGTGTGTTTGAGAAAACATTTTCACTTTCCCAAGAATGCCAAGGAAGATGATTTCATATTCTCTATAATTTCTGCTTTCAGGCATTGAAAAAAGGAAATAGTCATTATTGCATTCCTCTCCTCTGCTGCTGCTTCTTTGATTCCATGATTCTTCAAATCAATTCATTCTCCTTCTTTAAACTTCGATTCTTCATCTTTGATTCTTCTTCAATTCTTACAGCCAACATTAATTGTATACTGGTCAAAAGTAAGACATTGTGCTAAGCACCCATGTATGTTATCTTATATAATTCACATATCAACTTGATGAAGTATGTACTCCTATTACTTTCATTTTTAGGGGAGAAAAGTGAGTCTTAGAAAAGATAAATAAATTGTTCTAAATTGCATAGCCGGTAAGTGGTAGACCCGGAATTTGATTCCAGATCTGTCTGTTACATAATGATTATGAATACATATACTAAACTCATAGTGGGTGATCAGTAACTATCTGTTGTCTTAAAAGACTACTGTTATGAATGTATCATCTGATTTACACCTAATAGATCAAAGAGGTTTATGTGGTACTAAATTTTCCCCTTCTTCCTGCAGGAGAAAAGACTAAAAGAAAGGGAAGCCAGAAGAGAGGCCAACAAGAGACAAGCAACGGTAAGGGTTTATATTTTAATCAGAACAATGTTGATGTGCAATTAAATACTCTTCTTTTCAGTGTGCATTTTACATTTCCTTTATATATCATGGCAGTGGAATTGAGTTTAACCCCATGTGTGTCTGTCATTTTCTTTCTCCTATTCATTTCCTCTGTTTTTTTTGAATGAAAAATGTGTAAGGATTTATTAATTGGGCTTTGCTTCACTATTCTTAATGTCTTAAATGCTGGACACCATACTGATTCTGTGGACTAGGCCTGGCTTGATTGTAAACTGTATCACCTTAGACTGTTTGGACAGCCTATGTGAACCCAACTCTGAAAGCATTTAGTTACTTCAGTTGAGCTTCTATAATCCAGGCAAAAGCTCTCTTTATCTCTCACCTTCACTGTAAACAATAATTTTCACCTCATATTTATATATGTACACTTGTAAATACCATCCATGGGTAGTTATAATTTTTGTCTCACCTATTTGACACTGAGAACAGTTCAGCTTCTGCATTCTGAGGACTTTTAATAGAATGATTTCCTAGAACTAGAGCCCAGTCATGCATGCCGTTTCTTATGTCATATCTCATTGTGCTGTGACTGACTAGCCATGATTTCTTCTTGTCAGTTAGCAAAGATCTGACTCCCTTGAGGAAGCCCATAACATTCTTTGTCATTTTTTTCCTTGCTGGCCAAAGCACTTAGAGAGCAAGTCTGAGATGATAACTCATGCTATAGTTCTGAAGTGGGAAGCAAATTACTCTGCAATAAGATGAAAAGACTGCTTATATTCAGTATTAAATATCAGTCTGCCTTCAAAGGTGCCTGCAAACAAGAACTATAATGTGTGCAGCCTGACTACTAAATCAAGTGGTGCATTCTGCATATGCTTCTAAAATCAGACATGAACCTCCATGGCATGGAAATTAGCTCTTAGGGACTGTAGAGGGAAAAGTTTAAATTTAAGAAAGTATTAAGTCTAATGAAAGCATTTGATATTTATGAATATTGCATGTTCAGCATAAAAAGTAGTCCTATTTTATTTCACTAAAAAGCCCTCATTTCTGCATAAAACTATTATAAAATGAAAGGGAGACTCTGGAGCCAGGTGAAGTCCCATTACGGTGTTTCCTTTGCATATTTGTGTATAAGAGTAGATATCGGTTATCTTATGTGCTTGTGGGTGCAGTCTGCTTTATCTTTCATTGTGGGTTCTTTTTTGTTGTTGCTGTTGTTTTTTCTTGTTTCATTGTGGTTTAAGCTGTAAGAAATGGCAGTCACACTTAAACCTGCCTCCTGGAACCCTGTTCTTTTATTTCCCTATAAATTGGTATGTGTCTTTGGTTTTTCAATTTTTATTTATTTGTTTATTTTTACTTTTTTAATTTCTTTATTTTTTTAAAAAAAGATAATTAGATTACATAAATTTTACACAAAAAATACAGGGATTCCCATATGCCCCACTCCCTACACCTCCCACACCCTCCCACACCCTCCCACATCCTCCCACATGAACATCCTTCATTAGTGTGGCACATTCATTGCAGTTGATAAACGCATCCTGGGGCTTTGCCATTAAGCATGGACCATAGTTCACATTGTAGTCTACACTCTCTCCCACACAGGTCTGCATATTATGTGATGATATAAAATGGCCTATATCTGTCATTGCAACATCACTCAGGGTGATTCCCAAGTCCCAAAAAAGCCCCCCTGTATTACAACTGTTTTTCCCTCTCCCTGCCCCCAGAGGCTCCAGTGGCCCCTGGCTCCACATCAATATTGTAATTTCTTCCATAGCTAGAATCACAATATGTCTATAGTAGAATATCAGTAAGTCCACTCTAGTCCATAGATCTTCCCCCAATCCCGAGGATTCTGGGATTCTGGGATGGTCCTTTCCACCTCCAGTTGAAAGGGGGTTTATATTCCATGGGGAAGATGGATGGGACTAACCTGCCTGCAGCTGTAGACTCTCTCCATTCCCTGAGACGGCTGTTGTCCATCATCATCTCCTCGCCAATTGTCCTGGGTGAGTCCAATGAGCTGTAGGTTAAGTGTTGCAACTCCGTTGAAGTTCCGGGCCCAGCTGGCACATGGACAGCCCAAAGACTCGAATCTCTGGACGTACATCTACAAACTCCAGCACCAAGTATAGGTTTAAATAGAAGGACCAGATGAGCCATGTGTGGGGAAGACATAACTGAGTCCAACTCTGTCACTCTCAGGATCACAAACTTCAAAGTAGGGCCCACTGACAAGGCACCAAACTCCAGAGCTATCCGCCTAACCATAGAACCTGGGTGTCTCCAGAGCCCTCAGGAGTCCCACTATTTGGGGTAGTATCCACTTTGGAAGTCTACGAGATCCTGCTGAGATGTACATAAGCGTTACCTCTGGGATGACCTCACGACTCACTTTGAAGTTTCTTAGCCATATAAACTCATTTGTCTTTATGTTTTCCCTCTTTTATTCGAGGTCTTTTTTCCAGTTCCATTGCTAGTTGGTACTTAGTAGCAGTCCCTTGGTCCCAGGGAGGCTCATCCCCGGGAGTCATATCCCATGCCGGGGGTGGGGGGAAGGTAATACATTCATATGCTGAGTTTGGTTTGGAGGGAGGCAACATCCAAGCAACAAGGAGACTCTCAGGAGGCAACCCTTAGGCATCCCATAACAATAGGCGAAGTTTCAACATCAAGAGCAAAGGCTCATAAGCCTAGTTGTCAATATCAAGGGCCCATCAGTGGATCATTCTCCTTTGCCAGCCACCTCCCCTGCACTTGGGGAACTGTTGCTGCTCCCTTAGAAAATGTGGCAGAGCTCTCCAGGATGGGAATTCAGTATTCTCACAGTTATTGTGTGAGTCTCCACCCACTGTGACAATGCCCTGTGAACATTTGAACATTTGAACATTTTTACATACCTTATGTGTATGCTCAGGTGAACTTCCTCCCATGCATCCCCTGTCCCTGACACCCCACACCAACGATCCTCCCCCTGCCCAATTGTAACCCTACTGTGATCCAAAGCTTCTTCAAAAATGAAACCATTACAATAGCTAAATACAATTAATAGGAAAATGAAACAATAACGATAAGTTTAAATATAAGAAATAAAATACATAAAAATTTAAAAAAAACTAAAAATAAAATAAAATTAAAAGTTTGGAATATTAGAAAAAATGAAAAATGTTTAAAAAAAAAATTTTTTTTTTTTTTGACATTTTACCTTTCATCACCACAATATCTGGTGTTCTGACTGTACCATGGCACCTTTGCCCCACACATTCCCTAGTGTCTCACTATTTTTCTTTTTTTTTTTTTTTCAAAGAAGTTTTAGGTCACAGCAAAGTCACCACAGAACACAGGAGACTCTCATATACCCAACATCCTCCCCGTTGCCTCTCCCTCCCCATATTAATACCTTTTTATATGTGGATGGTGCCTTTGTTATAACTGATATACAAATAGTGAAACATAGCTACTAAACATAGTCAATGGTTTTAATACTGTGTCAGCTGGGCTGGGGCATACATAAGCAAAAACTGTCAAGGCCATCAGAGAAAGGTTTTTCCATTGGGGCAGATCTCTAATGTGAACTCCCTAAGCAAAGGTAGGGCCCCTCCCCTACCTCAGGTTTGTCATGGATGTTCAATTCCCTGACATGAAAGAAAGGAGGAGGGCGTTCTTATCAAGGTTTCATTTCTATATAATCACTAAGGATTATACTAGGAACAAGAAAAAAAAGAGACTCTGCAGCTGACACGGCTTTGCTGCTCAGCCAGGATCTTTAAATAGACTGTGGCTGCATTTATTACTCTTCATAGTTTAATCTATCTCCATTTCACAACCCTTGTTGCCTGAGTGCTCAGAGATGGCAGCCCTCTTGTAAGAGTGATATTTCCAGAGGGATGAGAAGTCAGTTTGTAGCCAGAATTCAAACATTCCTCAAGTCACCAAGGCCTGGCAGTTGTGACGGGTTCAGGCTGACCCACAGAACCCAAGGAATTGGCTTGATTCAACGTTTTTGCACCCAGCTTCTTTGGAAGTAAAAATGGCAGGGCATGAAGGTCCTCGCGGCTTTTTAAGAACCCCTTTGGAAAAAGCCCATGGGATGTTATTTGGAGAGACCCAAAGTCCTTAGATATCTAAGAAGAAATATATGATGTGAATTATCAGATTTTACACACACATAGCTTTAAATGATTCACGTGACTTAGGTAATTTTAGAGTAAATTTTGTCTTCTCTTTATCCTTTTTTAAGCATAATCATTTTGTCACTTGAGGATGTTGGCTTCTGAGACACTTTAGTCAGATTCAATCTAGAGTATCCCCTTGATTCCTGAACCTTGAAGAGATTTAAAAGATATCTTAATGGTCAGAGAAAATGTCATTTGCAGAATTAATATGCTAGGAATTACGGTCTTACCCATGGATAGCTATTTTAAGGAATCAGTGTATAGACATTGAAAGTGTGAGAAAGGGAGAACTCACAGAGCTTTCTTTTTTCTACCTTGTTTTGTGCTTCTTTCAGTAAGCATCATGCTTTTTATTACGTTTCTGTTACATTGTATTTCCTACATTTTATTACATTTTTATTACCTGAGGAGGAATATAGAGTACAAAATATTTAAAAATTTATTTTGAAAAGTTAGTGAAATTATCTTTATTTCCCAGAAAAGAGAAGGCTTAATGATAATGTAAATTTTTAGTTGTATAAATGATGGTTGCTCGTTATCTCTTCTCTGACCTATTGAGAGTATTCCTAAGAAAAATTGCTTTAAATTGTGAGTAGGGTAAAATAAAATTGGAATGGACTTTTCAGGAATCTGAAACAACTTTCTGTTTAAAAGATAGATCTAAGATCTGCCTAGAATATATTAATGTGCAGTGCCAGCAGTAGGAGAGAAGCATGAAGCTGAAACTCAAGAGGGTTTTCTGGATACCCTGTATTTAGTAATTTGGAATATATTAGGGCTTTGGGGTGTCAACACTTGGTTCAGCAGAGAAATACTTGAACTGCACATTAGAATTGCTTTTGCTTTATCTAACACATGTCGTACATTTTATTTTTATAACTTAGAAATTTTAAACTGAAATCTGAAAAAAAAAAAATTGTTGTGGCAATGATCAGTAGAACACATTGCTTTTTGGGTACAGGGCGGTTTCATTGTCCTTGTAAATGCAGCTTCACTTCATTATCTGGCTTGATTCCCTCATGTTGCTTTGGCCACAAGTGCTTGTTCCGTCCTCAGGTGATTGGAAGGATTTTGTGGAAATGTAAAGAAAAGGATCAACAGTATTGAAACTTGAGGAGATAGATCCTCAGAAATAATTCAGTGCTATGCTACTTTTGAAAAGGAAATAGAATTTATGCAAGGAATGAAATATGCAGTTGATAAAACTGAGCTCTGAATATGAAGGAACAAAGAGTAGGAAATAGCTAAGATACACCGAACAACTGGAAATTTGTGTCATTTTGAATATATTACAGGTTATACTTCTAGTTCTTATTTTTCAGGTGTGAGAAAATTGTATTAATATAACTAAAACAGTATCATATGTTTTGAGGTTGAAGTTTTAAGGAGATTGCAAATTTTAACTTTTTTCCTCTTTTTTGTTTTTATTTCTTTTTAAGTTTAATGACCCCACAGTACTTTATTCATTTACTCAACAAATAGTAGTCTTAGGGAATAGTTTCTTGGATACCGAGAGTGGTCATGGTACTAACAGAAAAGTGGCTTTGCGGCTACGTCTCTCAGGATGGGAGGAATAACAAATAGAAGCTGCTAATCTTAGAACCGAACTAGGCCTGAGAGGTGGTCTGGGCTGGGTTCCTACCATAAAGGCTTTTTCTTTCGCTCAGCAGTAGTTTCATGAAGCAGAGCTGAATTTATTTATTTTGATGTTATGTTCTTCCTGCTTTTTTGGTGCTAAAATGTTCTTTAATTTATGATATAGTAGTGATAGTAGCTGGTAGGTGATTTTTAAAAAAAAATGTCATTACTTGATTTGTTAGTTTTTTAGGGCTGCTTTAACAAAGTATCACTAACTAAATGGCTTAAAACAGCAGTAATTTATTCTCTCACAGTTCTGGAGGCTAGAAGCCCTAAATCAAGGTGTTGGCAGGGTCGTGCGCTCTCTAAAGGCTCTAGGGAAGGAATCCCTTGCCTCTTCTTAGCTTCTGAAGGCGGCTGAGAATCCGTTGCCTTCTAGAGCTCAGAGCCTGCATAAATCCAGGCTCTGCCTCCATCTTCATGTGGCCTTCTCCCCTGTGTGTGTCTTTGTCTCCTCTTCTTGAAAGGACACCAGTCATATTGGATTAGGGCCACCCTAATCTAGTATGCTCTCATTTTAATTTGATTACATCTGCAAAGACCCTATTTCCAAATAAGGTCTTGGTCACAGTTACCAGGGATTAGGACTTCAACATATCTTTTGGGGGGATGCGATTCAGCCTATAACACTTACAAAGTAAAAGCCCTGTGTCAACCGTTGAGAATCTTTTTTTGAAGTAGTTCTTATCCATGAAATGGACCAGATTGTGGCACCCACTGGTGTATACTCTAGTGGTTTTAAATAGAACATGGAGTAGCCTAGGGATTCTGTGGAACTTCTTAGGGGCTCTTCAGGGACCAAGAGGCTCACCTGGGCAGGACTGTAGTCTCCCCTTTTATCTTCTACCAGAGCAGCTCCAAGTTTTTTCTGTGTATGCTGAGTTTCCAGGGAAGCTTTTGTGTGGGAAAAAGTTGTTTTCCTTACATACATACATACATACATACATGTGTATGTACTTAGTATTTTTTAAAGTACCAAGGAAATTAAGGCTAAAGGAGCGTAGATGTCTTGCTCAGCATCACTGGTGTCTTTGATGGTAGAACTGGTATGTGACCCAGGTCCCCTGAATCCTAATTCCCTGGTATGGTTATTGTCCCATGCCCTTTATTTTTTTTCCCCCATCTTTTATTTTTCATTCTTCTCCCTACAAAAACAAATCTCATCTGTTACATGGGCTAGTGACTATTCATAGAAAATTACTAATAGCAAATCCATTAAACATTGAATAAGGTGAGCACTCTGGACTGGGAATCTATGAAGCAGGCTAGGTCTAAAATCACTGTGTGACGCAGGGCATGAGGCTTCTTCTCATCATGTGTAAACTTAACACTGTATATCGCATTGTCACTTTTAATCATGGTTACAATCCAGTCGTCCCATGTAATCTTTTTTTTTTTTTTTTAAGATTTTATTTATTTATTCATTTATCCCCCCCTTGCTGCTTGTGCTCGCTGGGTCAGCTAACCACGCCATGCGGGCGGGCTTGCCTTCACCAGGAGGCCCCGGGAACCGAACCCGGGGCCTCCCATATGGTAAACGGGAGCCCTACTGATTGAGCCACAGCCGCTTCCCCCATGTAATCTTGATTGAGCTGAGCTATGTAGTGAAAGGTATGAATTGTTCTCAATATAATATCTAGTATAGGTCCTCAGTCTTTCTCAACATTTGCTGATAACTGCATTTTTCTTCACTTTACTGTGAGCTTATCGGCTACATGATTATCTTACTATAGAGCTACAAATAGGACATTAATAGATGTTGGTAATAATTGTTCCCAACTCTTCTAGGACTTAGGCCTTTGCATGTATTCATCTTTGCAATGTTATTGACCCACACTAAATTAAAAATTTTCCCTTTTGGGGGAAAGTGCCCCATTATTCCATCTGTTTCATGTCAAACCCTCTCTTTCCCCATTTTTTCTTTTTTTGGTATTTTTTGAAATTTCCCCAGTCTATTTCTTTGTTCTTAATATAATTAGTACTTTAAGGACTGTAGAGGATCAGTTTGTTTTAAACCAAACTGCTCTTGATAAAATTAAAAACGAGATAATGGAAACAAGTATGTTTATAGTTCTAATTCCCAAGGAAAGCAAAGTTGCTTGCTGGAAGTAAATTGCTCTCCCATTCAAAGGGAGTGAACTTTTCCGTGGTCCCGTTTGCTGCACTGATGCAATCACTTTTTAAATGGTGCTCTAAATGAATCATTCAGTTTCTCTGAGTGAGCTGTTCAAACAATACCTTATTTCAGTGCTATAATAAAACCCATTATGCTGTCCTACTACTTTTTTAATAAACAACATTCTGAGACTTTTAGATGACTTGTGAATTTCCCTTTAATAACTTCCTAAGGTAACTGGGAAATCCAAGGAGGTTGAGCTTCTATTTGTGATTCTAGTGTTGGTTTGGTTTGTTTGGGGATTATTGTAGTGTGTTTTATTTTTATTTCTTTCTTCGGTGATAAAGAAGAGGAAGGTGATTAGATGTTTGAACTTGTAACCGTCCTGAATTAAGACGTGATTTCATTGTTTCCTTGTCAGAGAATTGTTCTTCTCTAGTTAATGAAGATTTTAAGTTGACTATCGGAGAGGGAAGCATGCTGGTCATGATATCATTCTCATGGACCTGCTGTTTTGTTTTTAAGACTCAGCTTAAGTGTTATTTCTTCTATGACGAATTTTCAGATCCTTTCAGATATAATTGGCTCCTGCTTTTGTAGCTCCTGTTCTAGTCTCTGATATAGAATCTCTCTGATAGTTTATAGGACTTCCTTGGGTACACATCTGGCTCCTCTGCTCAGCACGGTCTTGTTCTGTGTATGCTTATCATATGGCACAGTGCTTGCTTCATAATAAGTACTTAAATATTTGAATGAATGAATGAATGAGTGAGTGAGTGACTGGGTAAATGAATGGCATAAAGGGACACAGAACATAGCCTTTTAAAGATAAAGCCTTAAAACATAATCATTATTAATGATCAAACCTTCAACCTTACTACTACAGCCATTATTAAGCCAATGAGGCAATGAAAGGCCGCAGTGAACAGGTGATTCTTCAGGGCCCTGCAATTACGTGAGTGATTTTGTATGCTTTTCATTTGACTTTATACCCTCCTTATACCGATGTAATATCAAAAATATCAAAGACCACTGTAATTAGTTTAGGGTTTTATTAGATTTATTCAATTTGTGGTTTCAAAAACAAATATAGCAAAAAGAAATTACTAATTTTATTTTCAGTCACAATTATAACACCTATCAAAGATTGTAACCCAAGTAATATTGAAAGTTTCAGTAGCATCAATGTTCAATTTAGAATATTTTGTAAAGAGTATCCCTTTCCCCCCACTAGAATAAATAGGACTTAGATTTAGCAGCATTAGTTTGGGTATAACACTCATGGTCAGGGGAAGGCACAATAATAATAATAATAATAATAATTGTAGCTACTAATGTTCATTGACTGCTTACCATGTAACAAACGTTGTGGCTAAAGGCTTTACATGCATTATTGCTTTATTCCTCACAAACCACACTGTGAGGTAATGGTATTATCTCCATTGCAGATTTGGAAATTGAGGCTTAGGGAATTTAAGCAACTTTCCTTAGATCAAATAGCTAGAAATGGCATAGCCAGGACTGGAATCTAATTTATGTGATTCCAAAGCCTTGCCTCATAACCATTAGTCCATACTGTCACCTTGTTTCCAAGGCAGACAAGAGTATGCACATTTGAGAGTCATATAAACTAAAAGAGAAGTTGCAAGTAAACACTTCCTTTCTCCTGAATTTCCTCCCCTTATCCACAATTAGTTCCGTTCTGTAAGTGTGTGCATTAAGAAGCAGAGCATTTAGTTCTGTAGCCAATGACAGATACAGAATATTGTGAGTTTACTTTTGGTTTGTGTAATATCTCACCATAATCCCAGCAGTCAGGTTCTTTCTTATGAATGAAATAACATGAAACATTTATCCAATATTTCTAGCCCAGGAGGGTCGGTTATACATGCCAAATTCTCTTTTCTTTTTTTTTTAACTTTATTTTGTACATTTAATAATTGAATATATAAACAATTAAAAACTAAAAAGTAAACACAGATGAATAAATACATACCTTTCTCAATTAAATATACTGGTTACATAGAAATTTTTTTTGAATCAAGCAATATGTTACACAATATATTTGGTTCATAGTAATGCAATCATACAGTATTTTACACAGCTTTTCCTCTGCCTAGGGTGCCCTACCCCTCCTTGCTTCTCCCTCCTAGCATTATTTCCCTTATAGAGTCTTTCTTGCCCCTTTTCAGGCAGATTTAGGCATTTCTTCTTTTCTGCTTCAACTGCACTTTTTGTACGTTATTCTGCTGTGGTACTTATCATCTCCCTCATCACTAGCAGTAAACTCCTTGAGGGTAACAACTGAGGCTTTTAATATCTGGGACATGATAAATGCTCAATAATTATTTAGCAAATGAATCGATGAAATGCAGGTATATTCCTTCCTAAATTTGACATTTTACATGTTAGTGCCATGTCATTGATAGGCTTCTTGAGACAAAGCAACAATGAATTTACATCATATGTGTTTAAATTGCCAGACTGTAGACGTAGCTATACACCCCATCCTTTCCAAGTCACTGCCCCCTTCCTCCCACATCTTGTTTATTCGTCACAATTTCAAACAAATCCATTAGCATCTATTAAGGATATGGATCCTTAATATTAAAACAGAATGGAATAAATTCTGCAAGTAATTAGGATTGCTTTGGAATACTTGACCTATATTCCATTTGCTAAGAATTTAATTATTTTAAAGGCTGAACTGTCCTAATATCTGCATATTGGTTTTCATTTTCCTGCCTTCTTTTATCTAATATACTGATTCTCAGGCTTTAGTGTAGTTGAATATACAGAACCTTGTAGAGCATACTTTATAAGTGATAGAAGGTAATTGGACCGTGTTGATTTTCACCTTTTCAGCTGACTTTGGAATCTAAACCCCATAGAGTTTGTGGCTTCACTCTTATTTATTTTTTTAAATATTTTAAAAGATGCTTAGATTACATAAATGATACACAAAAATTACAGGGAATCCCATGTTCCCCACCTCCCACACCTCCCACAACCTCCCACATAAACATCTTTCATTAGTGTGGCACATCACCTGCAATGGATATACACAGCCTGGGGCTTTGCCACTAAGCATGGACCATAGTTCACATTGTAGACCACACTCTCTCCCACACAGTTCTGCATGTTATATGCTGATGTAAAGTGGCCTGTATCTGTCGTTGTAATGTCACTCAGGATAATTCCCAAGTCCTGAAAAAGCCCCTGTATTACAACTACTTTTCCCTCTCCCTGCCCCGAAAGCGTCCAGCGGCTACTGGCTCCACATTAATGTTGTAATTTCTTCCATTGCTTGAATCAAAGTATGTCTACAACAGAATACCAGTAAGTTTACTCTAGTCCATAGCTCTTCCCCCAATCCTGAGGAGTCTGGGATGGTGATGTCCACTCCACCTCCAAGTGAGAGTGGGTTTATATCCCGTGGATAAGATGGATGGGATTATCCTGCCTGCAGCTGCAGACTCTCCATTCCCCGGGATGGCTGGTGTCCATCCTCTCCTCGCCAGGTGTCTTGGGTGAGTCCATTGAGCTGTAGAGTAGGAGCTGCAGCTCTACCGAGATTCCAGGCACAGCTGGCACATGGGCAGGCCAAAGGCTCCAGTCTCTGGAAGTACACCTACAAACTCCAGCACCACATATAGGTTTGAATAGAAGGGACTGATGGACCATGTGCAGGGAGGACTTATTTGAATCCAACTCTGTCACTCTCAGGAGCACAGATTCCAAAGTAGAGCCCACTGATAAGGCATCAATCTCTGGAGCTATCCCTCCTTATATAGGAACTGGGTGTCTCCAGAGCCCTCAGGAGCCCCTCTGTTTGTGATGCTATACACTTTGGTGTTCTGTGAGATCCTACTGAAGTGTGCATAAGCGTTACTTCTGGGATGACCTCCTGACTCTCTTTGAAGTCTCTTAGCCGTATGAACTCATTTGTCTTTACCTTTTCCCCCTTTTATTCAAGGTCTTTTTCCAGTCATAGTGACTTCACTCTTTAATTCAGTACCTCACTCTAAATATTTGCTGATTGGCCAAAAGAATGGATCCTATTAGCATTTCTTTGTTGGCAGCTTCATTGTAAACATTACATTTGATGCCAGGGAGCATGTGTGCCTGAATAATTGTAATATAAATGCTTTCAATAGAATTTTAAAATTTTCTTCCTGCTTGGGCTTAATTAGATTGGCTTTGCCTTTTTGTTTTTCTGAACTAAGAGACTTCTTTCAATTCTTCTGGGTATATATTTAAACTATTTTTTAGCTCTCTTCATTTTTTTTTTTTTTTAATTTTATTTTTTAAAAGATATTAGATTACAAAGCTCTCTTCCATTTTGCATAGTAGAGGTATCAACAGCTGTGGATGGACAGATCTATAAGCTAAACTGCAGACTGGCTCCATGAAATGGAAGGAAGGAGCACTTGGCTGAATCTCTCACCAAAGGATTTGTGCTGAGGTGTCATTTGAGCTCCACATGGCTACTCTTTAGTTGGGAATTTCACCCAACATAAACTATATACTTATTTGAATTTGAGTGCTTCCTTTTCTGATTCGAGTTTCTCATCCCAACTGCTCATTTTTGAAGTAAATATTTCTAAGTGTTGTCAAGATTATATTAAAAAATTGTCTCCATCTTTTAAAAAATAATCATGCTTCTTTTTAAAACAGGATCATAATCTTCTACTATGAGCACTTTTTATTTTATTACAAAAAAATGACAGATCTAGGACCTATTTTGTATACCTCAATGGGCAGAGATTACTGGTCATTTAACATTTTATAAATCTGGATCCCTTGGGTTTTATAGTAAGAACATCTTTCACTCATCTGTTACTGAATTCAGGCACTGTGCTGAGCAGTTTACTTGTACTAATTTGTGTTCATTGTCAGTGGGATGACTTTGAATTTTGTGACCAATCCAGTATTCAGTTGAATATCATTGTAATATTTGTAAAAATTATTTACTTTCCCAAGAATGTGAAAATTTTAGTATTCCCACCAAGGTCAAAGGTCTTTTGACCTACATAGGAAAAACGTTTATCTTCAGGTCCAAAGATACGTAAAATTGAATCAACTGATACACGCATTATGAACGTCCCTGAGTAGAAACGTAAGTAAACTATAACAAAAATGTAAGTGCTGTGAACTATGTGAATAGTCCCTCCTGTCTCACCACTTCCCCTACTCTGGTCCCAGCCTGAATTTCTGGTGAAATCACAAACAAGCTAAGAAAGCTAAAACCTATACAGGATTATAACTCCAAAAATGTAAGGAATGACAAAATTGTCTCCCATATTACTAGATAAGCAGCTTTTATCCCTAGAAATCTGTAGAATTAAGTTTAAAAATGTTTAAGAACATCAGAACCTTAGTTTTGGTGTTTTTGCATTAAGAAATGTATGGTTAGTTATTTTAGTACAGGTAATAGTTAAAAGAATTGGGCCTTAACAGATGAACCTTGAACCTTAAATTTGTAATTGGATAATTAGATATGATTTTAAGTTGAAATCTTACAATATTCATACATAATCTTGTAATATTATGAGAATTTAAGGCTTGCCATATTTATAAATTTAACTTAACAGATTTAGAATAAATCTCAAGGGGATTTTGTTTGTAAAATCAGACAAAATATTAAATAGGATCCTGAATATATTACATTTACACATGCAGTTTTAAATGTCTAAAAGTCTTCAATTTGCAAATGGAACAAGTGTTACTCAAAGACTGCTGAAATTTTCTAGACTGTTAATAGAATAAGCTGAACCTGAATTCTAAAGAAAAATTAGGTTTATAAAATTATTAAATTGAATAAATTAAATATTTATTTTTAAAACTTAGTTGTCAAGTAGTCTGTTTGGCATTCAGATGCCACCATTAAGGACACCGGAGTAGTCATGGGTGCTTTATGAGGGTCCTGCTAATATCCATTTTAATGTTAGGAAATGGAAATGCAGTAAAAGTAGATAACTTGATGAAGGTCATGTGGCCAGTTGGACTGTGAGCAGTTGCACTGAGAGCAAGGCTTTCCTGCCTCCACCAGCTGACTCAGGCCCACTGACGGGTTTGCAGTGAATGTTAAGTTTAAGAGCAATCCTAAACTGTCTGGGCAAGCCATTAACCCTGAGAACAAGAAGAGATTTTTCAGAAAACAAGTCAGACTTGTTACTTTTCAAATTTTAATGCAAGGCCACATTAATTTGAAATTGAACTTTAATGACTATTTCAAAAGGTTCTGAAAATCTCTTAGAGAATGTTGTTTCTTTTATGAAACTTACAAGATAAAATGTTCTAACCAGATAAAGTTGGGAGAAAATAGAATGATAACACATTTGAGCAAGTTGCTAAAGAAAGCATACACATGTATACTTTTTTCATGTTATATATGATAATTGTATTATTAAATGGTCTGCCGGACCCTGCCTAGTTGGGTGGCCAGGTAGGTCCATTCCAATACATTAGGACTCTTGAGTTCTGATTGGACCAAAACAGAATAAACCAATCCCTGTGATGCCCTTTATACTTAGCATGTGTAATTTTATTCTGCTTATCACAGTTAGAGATAATTTGACACTTACATACTAGAGTTGGGATTTTTAGCTCGATCTTTTCTATCCAACAAATTAACTTTATTTGAATTATTGTGGTTAATTGCTTATTATGTGGCTGAGTGTTATTCCACTGATAAATACATATTTTACATTGTAGAGACTGTGTGAGTATGAGACCAACATAATTGTGGAGACTGATATTTAAACTTATTGGCCCATATTTTATATATATCACTATTCAGTCATTACCTGTGATAACTTTGGCTTACTAAACTTGTTATTGACTGAAGATTCTACTATAAAAATTTCTGACCCAGAATACAAAAATCTCAATAAAATAAATTTATAAAACAAAAAACCATGCAGATCCTTTTCTTCTTCTTGTTAAGATTTTGCTTCACAACTCAGAGTCCTTTCATTTACACATAGAAATAGGGACAGGGATAGAGAATTGCCTTTAGAGTTGATTTTAGCGATTGTCAGCCCGAGGTACAAGGATCTGTGCAGGTCCTCCAAGTTATTCCTGGAGATTTTTTTTTTTTTTTTTTTTAATTCTCATAAGCATCTAACCTTGGCTATATAGTGAATAACTTATTTATACCATACATAGATATTATCATTTTATTGCTAAATCCATAGTACCTTTTTCTCATGTATTTGCTTAAATGACATAAACCAAATGTAGTTATTGTCCTGTAAATAGTTTGATGTTAAAGTCGTCTTATATCAGAAGAGATAGAAAACACCACCATATGTATGTAAACAGAATCAGCCATACACATAGCACTTAGTCCAAATCCAAGACAGTCACAGGGAGGAAGAAAAGAGAAGGCGGGGAGGAAGAGGCCACAATTTCTTAAAAGAAATTTCTTACAAGTAGGATTTTTTTGGAGGGTAGAGGTTCTTAAATTGCCAGTTGACTATTAAAATAAGTTCACTGAGCTTTATTCAATAAGTAATAGGGAGCCATTGAAGAGTTGTGGGCAGAAGTGGGGATGTGTGTTATGAATGTAGCTCATGTTTAAGTATTTTTAAATATACATATATTAGAGTAGTCAGAAAAAGTTGGAATTTGAAAAATGAGCCCAAACTTCATTTGAGTCTTCATCTTGAGAGATTTTTATATAAAGTTAAGCAAATAATTTTTAAAAAATGGAAATCTAGTTTCATCCATGATGTCATAACTCACTTGTTTGGAAACTAACTATCATAGTCAAGAACCAGGAAGTGGACACACTGCCTCTGATCAGTCAAGGTAGAAGTCACAGTAACTTTGCACTGAACCACACCCCTGCGAACTGATTTCATTGTATACATGAGCCTCCAACAAACAGGATTTTTGTAGGCTGTAAGTCTAGAGGATAAATAGCAAATTAGAGCAGGTCGTCTGTTAAAGTCCACTGACAGCAGTGAGGTGAAATAACTGACAAGGAAAATCTGGAAAATTTGTAAGAAAATTGTTAAGAAAACGGACCTTCTGATTTAAAAGCACAGTGGTACAGGGGCAGAGACCTCCCAGAAATCTCTTTAGTTCCAGAGGACACTATTCTGCTACGGTACTGATAGTTGTGTAATGTTTGCACTCAAGCATCAAGGAAATATTGTCTTCAGGTAGCCCTGCATGAATGATTGGACTTAAAGACCTCTTTCAAAAGAATAGGAGCTTGGGACTCAAGGTTATAGGAAACTCCTAATTTTCTAGATATTACAACTTGGTATTTACTGGATTCATTTTTCTTTTGCCTATAGTCCTTAAGACTACTGACACTACTACTTCACCTTGTCATGTGGGTTTGTACTCAGGAAAGACAAAGGGGCAGAGAAAATCTCTTGGCTCCTTATCTGAATTTATACCAAATAACAAAGGACTTTCATTTGTTTTTTGTAGAAGCTCTGTGAGATGGCTCTTAGTGTTACCTCCGTTTTCCAGATAAGGGAAGAAGACCCAGAAAGTTTATAGAAGGTGCTTCAGCTGCAAGGATTATCAGTATGGCTAGATTATTGAAGATCATGAAGGTGTGTTTGCAGAATAGGGAGTAGTCCAATGCAGGGTTTTCTATACTATTTCGCCTGGACCCTAGAGTAAGAAATACATTTTACATTCTTTTCCAGTAACACACATCCAAAATTGTTGAAACAAAAATTTCACAAAATAATGCTTATTCTTACACTCCGAATTTTCTATTCTATTCTGTATTTCCTTTTTAAAAAGTGATAGTCACAATCCACTTAACTGCAATCACTAATGCGTTGATGTGCAAATTGGAAACACTGATCTAATGTGACTTGAAAGTGGATTATTTCATGGGGAGGGAGAGCTAGAAGGGTGTACTGGGGTCATATTGCAGATGTCCTAGAGTGCCAGGCCAAGGAGCTTAATCTAATAGGCAAAAAAAAAAAAAAAAAAAGGTCCTTGAAGAATTTGAGTCCCGGTGCTAATAACATCACGTCTATGTTCCAGGAATATGCTGATAATACCTTAACAGAGCTCCTTACGGTTTATTAATAACTTTCATATACATTATTTACTTTGTTCCCCATAGTAGAACAAAGAGGAAAATAGAACTGAGAGAAAAATAAGAGTAGATATTTACTGTCAGTTCGCAGTTGAAGAAATTTAGTTGAAGGACAGAAAGCTCCTGGTCCAAGTTTATAACCACAGCTAGGAATTAATGCTCAATTTTTCTGTTAGATGTGTGACTAGGAAGAACATGTAAGCAGACTAGACTTTTCAAAACTGTGGGCAAGAGGTAATGATAGTGATGGAAATGGAAGAGGGGAGGGGTTAGTTGTAGAATTTAAAGAAAACACAAATAATTGCGTGGAGAATTAATTTACTTTTATGTTGAAAGCTGTGTGCATAAATCCTAAACTGTTTCTTTTTCCTTTTTTTTTGAAGACAGTTTTATTGGTTATATTGTAAAATTCCAGCCCATTTCCCCAGCAAGGCCAGAATAGAAAAATGCCATTATGTTCTGTCGTGGCTGATGATAGTTTTCATCACTCATTTTCTCTTTGAAAGGAACTGAATTGAGAAAGCATTTTTCATTGTTTAATGTTTAAATCTGAAAATACTGATATTTAAACTTGGGAAACCTATCATTTGAAATAAGACATGTCACCAGGGTCTGTTGTCAAGTGTGAATTGTTACAGATGTGACCTAAGTCTGCCTGCTTGGTATAGATTATTCTGAATTTTCATTGATACGTTTTTCATTGACACTTTACTTTTTCTGGATTTCTTACCCCTTTGAAAATCATTAAAAGGACAAGTCTTGCCCCAGATTTTACTCTGAACAGACAGCAGATCATCAGTGTTAGTCTGAAAGACAAGAATGAAGAAATGAGTGCTTAAATATATTAACATACAAGTAAATTTTAAAATCTCAAGTTTGTACTTCTCAGATCGCCTTTAATTTTTTTTCTTTTTCATTTTCATTTTTTTATTAGAGAAGCTGTGAGCCCACAAAACAATCATGCATAATGTGCAAAACTCCCACACATCACCCCCCCCACCGATACGCCCTACATTGATCCCCTTTAATTTTGTCAAAAGGATTTTTGATTCTTTTACCAAGAAATGTTTGATATATATTTTGTTTTCTGAAATAGTGCTTCCTGCAAAATGTGTTCATTTTTTAAAAAGGTTACTACTGACATTTTGGCAGTTAGACTTAGTTTCACAATTTAGAGAATAATTTGGAGACAGCAAAATTGAAATTTTCTCACTTCTTCCCTGCCTAGAAATCTGGGTGTCATTTTCAGATTCCTCCATAGTCACCACATACAATTGTCACCAGGTTCTCACAGTTCTTTTTAAATCTTTCTCAAGCTCCAGTCCAGACTTCTTTCCTGAATGCTAGACTTATATAGCCAGTTGCCTATTGGACATCTCTAGTATCTCAAACTTAACATATCCAAATTCAAACTTTAGATTTTTTTGTCTCCCAAATCCATTCTTTCCATGGTCTTCCTCAACCCAGAAATGACATCACCATCTTTCCAGTTGCTCAGGCTGAAAGTTTAGAGATATCCTTGATTTCTTTCATTTGTATACTCTCCTATCAGTAAATTCTATGGACTTGACCTTAAAAATAGATCTAGAAAAACTGGTAAAATTCACATAAAGTCTGGAGTTAGGTCATAGCAATATACAATGTTGGTTTCTTAATTGTGATAAAATATCACAAGATACTAACAGTAGGGGAAATTGAGTATGGGGTAGATGGAAACTCTATACTGTCTTTGTACCTTTTCTGTAAATGTAAATTTAAAAATAAAAACTCTGTTAAAAAGATAGATCCAGAATCCAACCACTTTTCAACACCTCCACTACTCTCACTTTGATCCAGGTCATCATCATCTCTAGCGTGGATTATTGTAATAGCCTTTTAGCCAGTCTCTCTTCATCTACTCCTCTCCACCACAGTTTATTCTTATAGTAGGCAGATGAGTCTTTAAAAGTAAATCACATTATGTTATTCCTCAGAATCCAGCCTTCCAGATGCTTTCCCATCTTATTCATAGTGTATGTTGGAAAGTCCTACAAACATGATCTAGCTCACAGTTCCCTCTCTGATCTTATTTCCTCCTGTTCTGCGATTCCCTCTCTTCAACCTCTTTTAGGTGATTATTCCTTAATACACCAAGCTCCTTTTGGCCTTTGCCCTTTGTACCCCAGATAGCCATGTGATTTACTTCCTTACTCTCTTCTGGTCTTTGCTAAAATGTCGCCTCACTAGTGAGGACTTCACTGACCACCCAATGCAGAATAGCAGTCTCCCCCCACCCTACACTGCCTTACCCCGATATAGTTTTCTCCATTGTGCTTATCTGTATCAGGCAATATATACATACTTAGTAATTTGTTTTTGCTGTTGCTTGTCTCACTCCCAGTGGAATGTGAACTCCACGATAGGATAGGAACTTATTGTTCATTGCTGTGTCACCATTGCCTAGACTAGTCCCCAGCTAATGGTAAGCTTCCAGTATTTACTGAGTGAGTGAATGAAGCAGTGATTTTTCAATACAATTACTTGTTTTCACTGTGACACTTCCAAAACAATGAGGTAGCAGAATTATAGCTTGTTATTTATTGGAAGGCATAATAACTTTGGGAATGTTTCAGGGTCATTTCAGGGGAAGAGTGATAAAACAAAATATCAGGGAAAAACAAAGCAATTAAAGAGCACTGTTCCTGGGCCCAAATAGGATTTATTAATTATATGAAATCTCTGATTATACACTTTATATCTCCAAAATTCGTTTATAAGCTAGATCATGTTTTTCCATAGAAAAGATGTTATGTATACATGGTGGTTGAGTTCCATTATCATGAGGGTAACTATATGAAGTATACAAACAAGACTCTTGAGAGTAGAAGGAGTACAATGAATCATTACACCAGGATAACAGATGTAAATTGGGACTGGGCAAACATAAGCTGTGTGGTCACCCTAGTTATAACTCTAAAACCCTTTGCCTAGCCTAAGGGAAAAGGTATCTTCGAGCTCTACTAGGAACTTGGAGCTGTGGAACACATAACCTCTTGCTGTAGAAAAGATAAGTTGTAATGTAATGCCCCACTTTGTTTTATCCATTCCCTTTCCTATCCAGCATGGTCTACTCTCTACTGGTCACCCAAGTACTGAGAAAAGAAACAATTTCTCCCTCCACTGTTTTAGAATTTAGAATAAATTTCAGCTTTCCTTTACTCAATATCTACCCATATTCCAGCTTCATTCTCCTTCTACCTGTCCATGAATTAAAAAAAAAAAAAACAAAACAAAGAGTGCACTTTGATGCTAGGATGAATGGCTCTATTTGTTTATTAGTTTATTTGTTTAAGAGTTTCAGTGAAGTACTAAGAAGGGTAAAAGTTAAATGATTGCATTGATAGTAGTGATTTACTAAAATGACATTGTTTGCGGCATTCTGAATTTGCCCTATGAGTTAATTATCTTCTGGTTACCTGATTCTTACTTTTGTACTATGTGTTCTTGAAAACTCATCTCTTGTCAAATGTTCCTGTGAACACCAAACACTGGTATAATGTTATATCAACAAAATAAGTCACAAATATATAAAAAGAGATTGACTAATTGCAGTCAAAGTCAACTTAATTTTACATAATCGGTTTTCCATTGGGTGGCTATTTGCTCTGAATAGCCTTTAAGATCATTGTGTTCTATTTTAGTGCCTGTAAAATGAGTAGTTTCTTCACTATGTTCAGTTCTTTCTGAGGAAAGCGAATTAGTATAGGCATAAAATAGTTAAGAAAATATTCCACACTTCCTTAAAATTAGCACTTACGTAAGTTAGTGTAGGTGGAAGAAGTGTAGCCTACAAAAAGTATTTGAGTTGCACGAAACCAGGGATACTTTGAGATAATATTCTCCCCAGGTTAAGACAGCTTTGGTTGCACAAATAACTTGTTTTGACAACAAAAATAAGAGTCCATTTTGGTTCAGTGTGCTAACTTCTCAACTGACTTATATGGCATGGAATCTTTGTAAACACCACGCGCATAATTCTTAGTTAAATCACCCCGAGTACTTAATGCACTTTTTTTTTTTTTTTTTTTAACATTGTTGTGTATTAGTGGAAGGTTACCATGAGATTTTGCATTGCATTCTTGTGTTAGTATAATTATGGTAATTCAGTTTGGGCTAAGTGTCCATATTTTTAGGTTGGAAAATTGAATCATAGAGTATTGTCCTTCTATGTAAGTAGACAAGGATGTTTTAACTGTCTGAAGGTCAAATTTAAGAAACTTGACACCTTGTCCCTGAGTAACATGATTGTTTATCAGGGTTGAGTGTGTTGTTTTCCCTCTCAACCCTATGAGAGACAACTTAGAATCTCTTTCCATTGCTCCTTTTCACTGTCAACTTTAGATCTCTGGACATTTTATGTCTGAGTGCAGGGAGATGGGCTTTTTTATCCTCTTGACTGACTAGACATCCCCTTCTGTAGAGTGAACCATTGAAGGATTTATTCTAAGTCTGGGGTTGCCTTTGTCTTATAACATTGTCTTGGGTATTCCAATCAGAAAGCTGTACAGAGAATCCTGAGTTCCTTTCATAAAGCCTCTTCCCAGAGAGGTTAAATGATTGGTTGGTTAAAAAGGAAAACTCAAACTCCAGACCCGCTGATATCTGCACTGCCTCTGTTTGACCTAGAGCATCCCTTAAATGTTTTGTCCATTATACAGAGCTGTCTCATAAGAAAGTTTAGGTGTCTTTATAGTTTTATCACAACGCAGATTATATAGCACTAACCCCAAATAAATTACTTTATAAATCCTTTATCCTTCTAGGTATGGGCCTAAATTCAATAAACAGTTCATGGGCTGTGTTTCAAATACCTCCAGAGGGTCTATATTTGTTAGGGTGGTTTAGCTACCCACAGTAGGTATGCTTCTTTTACCTCTGGAACGAGGATGCATGTTATTTAATCGGCAAGATTACTAAGAATCAGAGGGATTATTGCATTAGATGATAGTATTGTGTTTTCCTAGCAGAAAAAGAAATGAACTCCACATTGTTTTACTGCTACAGGATGTGTAGCAAAATTGGTGATTAACCCAAGATGAAATTGCTTATGAAAAACAAAACAAAGCAAATTACTGTGTATGACAAAGATTAAAAGTTACCTAGGGCAAGAACTTTATAAAAATTCGAATTATTGAGAAGTGGAATGAGCTCCCTCACGAGGGGAAAGTGCTTCCTTCACTTTCCACTTATAGACCACATTCTCACTGAAGCTGGGTAAGCCCCTGGATACCTGCCCCCAGTGGGAGTTTGGATGAGACAGTTTCTAAGGCATTTCAACTCTCACAGGGAGCAGGTGTAGCTCAAGTGGTTGAGAGCCTGCTTTCCGTGTTCGAGGTCCTGACTTTAATTCCCGGTACCTCCTAAAACCAAACCAAAACAAACAAATGAAAAAACCAACTCTCTTGGCAGGATGGATGTAGCTAAGTGGTTGAGTGCCTGTTTGCTGTGTATGAGGTGTCCTAGGTTATATCCCCAGTACCTCCTAAACAAACAAACAAACAAACTCAATTCTGTTTATTCTTTTTTGGGTGTAATCAGAGGAGGTAGACAACATATTGAAAAGGATTCTGTATTAACATGACAGTTGCTTTAAAAAAAAGGTACTCTGAAATGGTTGAAGGTTTCCTCTTTTTAGTAGCTTACCTTTCTGACTTCTTAACAAATGCAGCCTGCCTTGGTAGCTCAGAATTTAAATTCAGAAATTCAGCTGAACTTTTAAAAAAAATTATGAATGCCACAGTACTGAGGCCTAAATGAATAAAGTGTTGCAGTACTTCAGCTGAGTTCCTTTTTAGAGCAGAGTGGTAAAAAGGGCTGGTTCTGAAATTAGAATGTCTGTTTTTGGATTTTCAGGCACGTTATTTAAGTCCTTAGATCAAGTTCTCCATTTCTAGAATGAAGATAATAATACCTATTTTATAGCACTGTTGGGGGATTAAATAAGACATATATGTAAAGTTAACATTACTCAAGGTGAAACAATCAATAAAAGGTTGTTGATGGGGAAGGAAGAGGTTTTGGGAAAAAAAATTTTTTTCCCCCAAGGAATAACTCTAAACCAAGAAAGGGCATGAAGTTCCTATGAAGACATATTATTTTGATTCTGTTTTGAAGAAGAGACTGACTTTATTCAAACCAAGCTGGTTGGCTAATTGGCATAGAGATATATTCTAAAGCTTTAATACAAGTTTTTTTAAATTAGTTTTATTATATCTCTAGCCTCTGTATCCACTGAAACCCTAATGAGTCATGGTTTGAAAGTACAGATATTGGTGGAAACCAGAGGGACCAATAGGTCACAAGCTTTTAAAATATTACTGGTACTTCTAATCCCATTTTTAGAACTTCCTGTCACTCTTTTTCTTTTTGTCATTATAGAGCAGTTTCAGGAGTCATAAACTGTGTAAAGGCTCTCTCAGTAAGAAATTTCCTGTTCTAATTTTTAAATTGACATCAGAATGCCTTTTACGACTGCTGAGGTGTAAGAGTATACATGCAGAGTTGTGCATACAACATTCTAATATTCATCGAAAATAAATGACCAGGTGTCCAGGAGAGCACCACAGGCAGTTAGAAAAAGGGAGGGTCTTTATTTCCATAGGTAGAGTACAGAACTAACGTCCTCAGATATAAACTGTAAAACAGCAGTAGCTAAGAGCTGCAATTTTGCTTTCCAGTTCATGAAGCACTTTCACATAGCACGGCCCTTCTCATTACTACCATTTGCAATAAAGGGATTACTGTTGTTATTGGTAGGACTTGCAAGTGGATAGTGAGGTTTGGTTGGAGAGGCCAGTGAATTGATTTCAAGGAGGACCATATTAGGAGTTTCACTGTTAATAGGTTTACATATAAGTACAGCCTTTTAGATTCAGAGAATCCTTGGAGAGGATAATATTAGGTTGAATCTTTTCTGATATTTGACAAATTTTCACCTATAAGAACAGCAGTTTCACCTTGTTCAACCTAATAATTTATTTATTGCCACTAAATAGGTATATTTGTATATCTGTAATCTGATCCATTTCATATTGATTTTTGTGGTTTAACTGTTGGAGGACAGTCTTATTTTCACTCACCCTAGGACCTCTAAAGATATCTTGTTATACCTGACAATTGTTATTTTCCTTCATCAAATAAGGAGCCTGAAGGCCAAAGGGGTTAAGTGACTTGTTCAAAGTTGCACAGGTTATAATAGGTGAATCCTTGGACTCCAAGCCTCTTTCTTTTCCCTCTCTCTTTTTCCTTTTTTTTTCATTTTAAAAACAATTTATTGAAGTACCTAACTCATACATGAACATACGTAAACAAGTGTTTAGTAACATTGTGAACTTACAAAACAAACATGCATAACATCATACAGGGCTCCCACACATCACCCCACCACAAATACTTTGCCTTGTTGTGAAAAATTTGTTAACAAATTATGAAAGAGCATCGTCAAAGTATTACTACTAACTATAGTCCATATCTTACTCCCCTATACTTTAAAAGAAAAAGATTTATTTATTTATTTATTTACTTACTTATTTATTTATTTATTTACTTTTATCCACCCAACCCCCCACCCTTTCCTCTCTTCTCATCCTTCTTTTCCTGTCGTCACTGGGATTCGATCCTCAGAATCTCTGATGTGGGAGAGAGGCATCCTACCACCTGTGCCACCTTAGTTCCTGGTTTTTTTTGGTGCGTCTCATCTTGGCTGTCCCTTGTGTCACTCTCCTGTTACATCATCATCTTGCTGCATGGCTTGGCAAGGCCTCATGGTGCACCCGCGCAGGGCCTTAGGGGCTCACCCGCTCATGGTGCCTGAGGGCGTACCCACGTGCGGGGCCTGGCGGCCCACGTGCCTTCTATATTTATCTTTTTTTTAAATTTTTACCGAGAGGTCCTGGGGATTTAACCCAGGTCCCTCCATATGGAAGACGGACACCCAACTATTTGAGCCACATCCGCCTCCTGCTATATCTCTTAAGGTTGGCCAAAGATATCTAGAGTTAGTCATTTCCCATACAGGATGGTCATATAATAAATCAGGCTTAGTTTATCACCAGCATTCTGAAAACCAGACCTGGGGAGGAAAAACTAGGTCTGGGGACACATGCATGGTTTCTAAATAACGAATGTTTAGCCTACGCTGATTATCACAAAATCAGGACAGTGAGAATATTTGCAACCTTTCCCTCTCTACCATATCATATCATTGGACATAATGTTGAGGGGACTTCACAGCCATGAGATTTGTGGAACAGTTACAGAAGAAAAACTTAGGAACATGGACTTTTGAGTCATACAGATCTTAACTAAAACCCCTCTCATTATTTACTGTCTATCTTAGACAAGTTTCTTAAACTCTCTGAGCCTAAGATTTTTCATCTGTAAAAATGGTGCTCTTAATGGGGAGTGGATATAGCTCAAGTGGTTGAGCACCTGCTTCCCATATATGAGGCCCCAGGTTTGATCCCTGGTACCTTCTAAAAAGAAAAGAAACAAAAAAACAACTCTCATTGGGGAGTGTATGTAGCTCAGTGGTTGAGCACCTGCTTCCCATGTATGAGGTCCTGGGTTCAATCCCCAGTACCTCCTAAAAAACACCCAACATGGTGTGCTATTCATACCTATATCTTAGAGTAATTGTTAGAAGTAAGTGAGAGGACATTTGTGAAGCACCTGGTAATGCTTGGCACTCAATAACTTCTCAGGAAATGTTAATTCCCTTTCACACCACGCTTCCCCTTCAGAAGAGAGTGATTACATCTTTGTTGTTGTTGTTGTTGTAGAAACCCTATCAAAGACCATAAGGATGTTAAAATGGGACAGATTTCATCACAGGGTTTTAGAGAGATTGTTAGCTTTATCCCAACACTACTGCTAGATGTGTCCAAATAAAAGTTTAAAGGCCTCTCACTTAGTATGTTATAAAGGGAATCCTTGGTTTGGTGATGGTTGGGTTGATTCAGATGACCTTTCCAAGCTTTGCTAATTCTGAGGTTCTTTGAAGAGATGGTCCTGAGAACTAAATGTTGAAATTGTTTTGTCGTCTTCATAAACCATCAAAATATTCTGGAAAATTAAAAATTTTTGCTACATTTCCAATATTGTGTTTTTTTCTATAACACTTTGGAATATACTGTAACCCCCAATGTGAAAATCATAAGTGGATGAAGTCTTAATTGCCTTGTGACTGTTTTTTATGTATTTAACTTTTCAAATGAATGTTCTCAGATTAAAGCATGGTACAAACGTGGATATAAATAATTTATGTGGTTGCTTTATTTTAATGATTACTTGAAAGTCATCAGTACCATTTGTCTTTTTTTTTTTTTTCATAATCTACATGTTTTTCTGCAAATTAAAAGTCTATTATGTATATTTATAGTTCTTTAAATTTAACACTTTTGATTCTAGTCAGCAAGGGTAGAATCTTATTTTAATGACCTGATCAGATTTCAGAAATGTTATATCTGAATTCCAATTACAGTTTGAAATCTGTTGTTACAGCATAGCTGCTGCAAAGAATTTCATTTAGTTTGGGCATTCTTAACAAAGGGTCCATGAGCTTGAATTTAAATTCAAAATCCCACTTATAAACCAGCTGCTACTCACTGTAATGTGTTACCATCAACTCTATCCATTTCCACACGCTTACAGTTAAGTTGTATATTAATATATTTTTAAATAATGGGAAGTATTAGAACATTTTACATGGCAATGGGAATGGTCCAGTGGAAAGGGAGAGTTGAAGATGTAGAAGAGAACGGACAGCAGGATTAAGTTCTTGAGAATATGAGACTGGATAGGATTCAGAACGTGTAGGTCAGGGATTTCAACCTTGGTAATATCTACATTTTAATCAGATACTTTTAAAAGAATGTTTTTTCTTTTCTTTTTTTTTTTTTTTCTTTTTTGAAAGATACTTAGATTACATAAGTGTTACAGAGAATATATAGAGGATTCCCATATGCCCTGCTTATGACTGAAAAGGTTAGTCTAGGGATGTAAATGTCTGTTGAAAGAAAGCTAGAGAATACTCTAGGGACTGAATAACACAGTGAACCCAGAGGTGGATGAGAATTGTGGTTAATAGTACACATGCAAGAATGTCCTTCTGTGAATTAGAATGGATGTACGTCACCGTTGCAGGGTAGTGGGAATGTGGAAAAGCATGGGAAAAATAAAATTAATGTAACCTATGAGCTATAAATAATAGCAATAATATAATATTCTTGCATCAATGCCAAAGATGTACTGTGTTAATAATAGTGGGGTATGAAAAAAATATGCCAAATGTATGCTATGGGCCATTGTTAGTGGTAATAGTCTGATATCTCATAAACTGTAGCAAATGTTCCCTAATGGGGTGGTGTGTTGGTGAAGGGGTATATATGAGAATTCTACACATGCACATGATTGTTTTGTTAAGTTCACAGCTTCTGTAATAAAAATAGATTTTAAAAAAGAAATTAAAATTCTGTGGGGACATGTTGGTGTGGGTATGATATATTTATTAAATAATACATTGTGTAGTGTGGACTTAGTAAGGGGTCCATGGTTTTCTCCTGACTGGCAAAGGGGTCCATGGAACAAAGAAGGTTATGAACCCTTGATTTAGTTTGTAAAATATTTGTATAAAGCAAACTTGTTTTAGATCTTTATTGTATTGTGTTGCTAACAACAAAGGGAGGTTGGTTATGCGATGATTATTTAGTGTGTGTGTGGGGGTGTGTGTGTTCCTTTTGAAATGGTAAATATACAGTGTCTACATTTGATACATAAAAAGTCCACATTTGGCAGAGTTCATCTGATCATTTGAAGTGAGATAGCCTGCTCAAGTAAAATAAATTTTACATTAAAAAAAAATTTTTTTTTAAGGCACAGATTAGAGTAGCTAACTTTTTTTCTTATCTTGCTTCTATTTATATATTGGTGAGTTATTTTTCCCCTCCTCTCCTCCTTTCCCCTTACCCTTCCTTTATTTCAGAAGAAGGAAGAGATTTAGAGGAAAGCTTTTTTTTCCCCTCTACTTGTTATTTGAAAATAACTCCCAAGATAAAATACCAAGTTTTGACCTTTTTGAACTTGTTTTTCAAAATTAGGCATATTGGAGTGGCATGCAAGGTAAGAAAATTTTCCTGGAGACAATAATGACTTTTCCATCTCCATGAACAAGTTTAAAAAGCAAGAGAAAGAAGAGGTAGATTAGACCAAATTTTTTGTTTGTTTTTCATTTTTCTCCCTAGAAGGAAAACCAACTATTTCTTGCTTTCTTTCCCTAATGTGATAACTACTTACTTAAGCATGAACATCTATCCTGTTTTCCTTTTGTGATGAAATTTATAATTACTTGAAAATGATTCTTCCACTTTCCCCCATTAAGACTTATGGCAGAACTCCCTATAACATTTTGTTTGTTTCTGATGAGGGTCTTTCTTTGACATGTTGCTACCATGGGATTCTCTATCTTGAGGACTTGGGCTTACTCCAGCATGAACTGCTCTGAGTAAATACTTGCCTTCCTTTTTCAGTTGGTTGCCAAAGCCAAGTTTTAGTGCAAAGAATTTGAGCATTGCAGACAACACATTTATTTTTTTCATGGCAATTGTGAAACTTCCTGGGTTTGTGAATTTGGGCAAATTACTTCTCTAAACCTCAAATTTCTGATCTACAGAGTGAGGGTAACTACAAAATGAGGTCTGAATGGAATGAAATATTTTAGCTTTTGTGGTAGTTTCCATAGAGTTCTACAGAAGTCCTACAGTGACTGGAATTAGGAAGAGAACAATTTTTCTCCTAGGAACTTCCTGAGTTTTCTGAACATTGAGATTCATCAATTTGCTGTATTCCTCCCAGGATAAACAGATAACTGCCTTCTTATATGAATAACATAGCTAATACTCTAGTTTAGGTTTTTCTTCCAATTCCTGTGACAAAATCATATTCATAAATAATATAATTTTCCTGAAATAGTAACTTCTGTATTGCTCCTCCTGTTGAAAGACCATGAAATTAATTTGCAGTAGATTTAAGGAGCATTTATTACCACATGGGTACACAACATCTGGCTTTGCTATTTTGATACAGGGACACGTTAAAGTACCAAAAACAAAAGACAGAAGTCCATAATGTACACCTGTTTTTATTATCAAATAACGATAAAAGAGGTAACCCCTGCTCTAACCTGAGCACTCTCCCGAGCTCTGAATGAGTGACTGTCTGGGATAGAGTAAGAGTCATGGTTATGTGTGCACATAATTCTTGCTAATAAAAAAAAATTGATTTTGCATTCTGACCTGGTCATCCTGACATGCCTTCATCGAATTAGCCTTGTCAGAATGTCCCTGATTTCAGCCATATCAAAATGTTCTGCTCTGTCTTATACATATTATCACCAGGTTTTTATGGGCACAATTACATAGCTTTTCAACTTTAAGACATGATGTTCAAGAAACGCGTGCTAGTGATTGAAGGAAATTATCTAATTTGTGGATCTTTTAAGACTAGCTTTGAAAAACATTCCACTTGACAAAATACTCTCTTGGCTTAGCTTTAGGCATTAGAGATATGATGATTCAAAGACATCATCTCAATCTTTAAAGGTTTCGTGTTCTAGTGTGAAAGCCCAACATGAAAATAAATGTTTTTTTTTTTTTGTTTTTTTTTTTTTTTAATATATCAGGGTATAATCTGATAAATACGATAGCAGATATACTCAAATGACAGTGGTCACACAGCAAAGGAAGCTACCAACATTCCAAGATTATAACTGGATGTTTTTTTTTAGCTAGATATTGAAAATATTGTAGAATTTGCTATGAACAAGGCATTGGAAGTAACAACACAGTCCACAGGTAATGTGAGGTAGTTTGGAGATTGTGGGAGGGGTCAGACTGTGGAGGCCTTTGTATGCATGCTAAGGAGTTTGGGTTTTATTTTGCAGGTGATAGGGAACCCTGACAAGTATTAAATAGCAAAGTCTATAATCTGGTTTGTATTTAGATAGACAGCACTGGTTATCTGGCTCAAACTCCAAAACAGACGTAGAACTCCTACTTCTTTAAGCACTTCATCAAAGCTGCTCCCAAATTACACTTCTAGCTATATTTCATGTTTGCTTTCTTCTACCATGCTTTTTTGGAGTCTTTTCCAACATAGACCTTGAAATTTTCTTATGTAGCTTAAAGCGGTTTTACATTGTTTTTCCCATTGAGTGTCCTAAAAAAAAAAAAATAAAAGACGTCTTATTTTTACCACTCAGATTATAAATAGACTCTTATGCACCTTTTTGTGTTCTCTAAACTAAACCGTAAGTATCAAGTGTTTAAAATGTCTCCTTAATCATTTTTGAAGCTCTCTTTAAACTCTCACGTTCTCAACATACCACAGGCATTGGGAGCACACAGTTTTGCAGCATTGCAAAGGCTTCAATATTTTTGTCCTGTAGAAGCTCTGTGAATAGTCATAAAATGGTAGCTTAATGGTAGTTTTCCCCCTCTCCTACAAGATGGGGAAGCTGTTAAGTTTTATGACTGCCTTTCATAGGAAGATTGGCTTTTTCTAAGTTTTTTTCATAGATCCGTTTGGTGAGATAGAAGGCTTAGTTAGATATGAATTAAGGTGAGTGATCATAATGTGATTATAATGGCAACCTTGAAGTAAAACAATCTGGGAAAATATCCATTAAAAAACAAGGTTAAAGGAATTAAGAATGTCTTGCCTGGAGGAGAAAAGACTGAGAAGATGTAAATAAATCAAAGATATATAAAAGTGTATTTTCTAGGTGATTATGATGGATTCCATTTTCATTGAGTACAGGACAAAAATATGTAGGCCTAGTACTGCACATCTAGAAATAGCTTACCACAGGAGCTGTGGAGTCAGGCACCATCACTTCCAGGGAAAAGTTAACTAGATAACTTCGAACAAGTTAGAATTGTCAACAGACTTTTTCTTTAGTACCTACCTACTAGAATGAAGGATTCTATGAACTACTTTTAGGGTAGTTCATTAGTTTTAAGGGATTAGTCAAAGCCTCCCAGTGCTTCCTTCATTTTAGTAGGCTGGCTGTTGCTTTTCCATTCTTTCCCATTGCCATCCACTTCAGTCTGAGATTTCTTTTACATCAAACTATATTGCTGCAAAAGCTTTCTAAATGACTTCAAACTCTTTTACAGTTATTTTCCAGGGGGCACAATTCACATACAGTATGATATGAAGGTACTTCGGGGAATTCTTTGGAAAATTGTGCAACTAAAGGCTGCCCCATGATATGACTTTCACTAGTCTTACATAGTTCTGCAAAATTAGTCCTGCTCAAATACAGCTCTTACTCTGTTAGTCTGTTGTTTAAGAATCTTCTTGTTTCCCTTTTGCTTATTAGGTAAAACTAAAACTTATATTTAGAAGTCTGACCACATCCCTCATGGATTATTTTTACTTCATTTTGTAGTCCTACCTGTTTTGCTAACGTTTTCCCAAACGTTTCAGACCCGGAACTTCACTTCTAAGACCTATCTGGATTGTAAAGACCTTGTTTTACAAATAATCTGTCCCATTTTAAAATTTCTATGGTGGATTCTAGGTATATAACCAAAAGAATTGAAAGCAGAGTCTTGAACAGATATTCACACATGGATGTTCATAGCAGCATTATTCACAATTGCCAAAAGATGGAAGCAATCCAAGTGTCCCATCAGCCGATGAATGCATAAACAAAATGTGTGGTATATGCATACAATGGAATATTATTTAGACATAAAGGAATGAAGTCCTGCTACATGTGACACATGGTTGAAACTTGAAGGCATTAAGTTGCATGAAATAAGCCAGACACAAAAGGACAAATATTGTGTAATCTCACTGATATGAAATAATTAGAATAAACAGACTCATAGAGGCAGAATCTGGAGGATAAGTTATCAGGGGCCAGGTTGGGGGTAGGGAATGGGGACTTAATGCTTCAGTTATACGGAGTTCCTATTTGGGTCGATGGTAAAGTTTTGGTAATGGATGATGGTGATGGTAGCACAGTATTGTAAATATGAACATGGTTAAAAGGGGAAAATTTTAGGTTGTATATTTCACTAGAATAATTTTTTTAAAAAACCACATAGGATATACAACACAAACAGTGAATCCTATTGTAATTAATAGTACAATTGTAAAAATCTTCTTTCATAAATTGTAACAAATATACCACACTAATGCAAGGTGTTAATAATAGGGTAGTATATGGAAATTCTGTATTTTTTATATTTTATATATGACTTTTCTATAAACCTACTTCTCTAATGAAAAATAAAGGTAACAATAAATAAATAAATAACAGTGGAGCAATGTTTCCCAAATATTGGTCTCTAAATTAGTGCTGGTCTGTGAAAAAGTTTTCACACCAATTTATATAGAAATAAAAAATAATTTAAAATATAAGTGGCAGAAAATAATAAAAAAATAAAAATAAAAAAAAGTAGGAGAGGGACAAGGGGGTGAAGGGCACAGTAAGGGATTTAAAAGACAAATTTAAAGACATTTCTATTTTGAGATTGTCCTTCCTATTATGTGCATGTGGTAAAATGTCCTTTCTGTTTTGAAATAATGGTAATTGGAATAGCAGCTAATTTTTTTTTTTTTAGTTAATTTATTTTTAAAGAAGCTTTAGATTACATAAATGTTACATCAAAAATATAGGGGATTCCCATATACCACAAACCCTCCCCCCTCCCACACTTTCACATAGAAAATATAGGACATTCCCATATACCCAACCCATTAACATCTTTCATTAGTGTGGTACATTTGCTGCAATTGATGAACACATATGAAGCATTGCTACCAACCGTGGATTACAGTTTACATTAGAGTTCACAGTTTGCACCACATAATCTCATAGGTTTTGACAAAATGTACAATGGCCTGCATCTGTCATTGCAGTGTTGTGCAGGACAATTCCAATGTCTTCAAAGTACTCCTTGTTATACCTACCCCCCACCCCCGCCGCCCCTCAGAACTCCCCATGGCCACTGCCTTTATATCAATGATACAAGTTCTTCCATTGCTAGAATAATCATAAGTCTACATGAGTCCATATTTGCATTTCCCCCTCATGTATGTTCACTACTCAATCTTGAGGATTTTGGCATAGTGGTGCCCACTCTGCCTCTGATTGAGAGGGAACCTAGATCCCATGGGGCAGATGGATGGAATGGTGTTGCAGTTTTAGATACTCTGTTTCTTGGGATGCTGCGTTGTCCATCATCATCCTTTTGTTAGTTGTCCTGGGCGAGTCCAATGAACTGGAAAGTAGTTGCTGCAACTCTTGCTGAGATTCATGGCTCAACCAGAATATGAACAGAGCAAAGGTTTAAGTCTCTGGGACATAGATTTAACAAGTATAGAGCTAATTATAGGTTCAAATAAAAGGGGCAGAGGAGTCATGTATAGGGAAGTTGTGGTATAACTCTGTTACATTGGGAGCACATATTTCAAAGTAAGGCCCACTGACAGGGTACCGAATTCCTGTGATTTTCTGCCCTGCCTATAGTGTCTAGATGTCTCTAGAGCCCTGAGGAGCCCTTGCTGTTTGAGGCACTCTTTACTGTTGGTAGTCAGTGAGAGTGTGCTGAGACATGCATAAGTGTAACCTCTGGAACGACCCCTGACTCACTTTGAAATCTTTTAGCCATAAAAACTCATTTGTATTTAATATTTCCCCCTTTTGTTCAAGATCTTTTTCCAAATGTATTCCTAGTTGGCTCTTGGTCCTAATCCCTCAGTGCCAGAAAGGCTCAACCCTGGGAGAGTCATGTGCCACGCAGAGGTGGGGGTGGGGGGTAAATATTCTCTAAATATCTAATGCAGGTATTATCCCAATTTGATGGAAGAGGAAAAAAGCATCAGAGAGGTAGCAAGAGGCCACATTTGATCAACGAGGAAGCTTTCAGGAGGTAACTCTTAGGCGATATATGATACTAGGCTGTTTTAGTTTTTCAAGAAAAGGTTCATAAGTACAACGGTCAATATCAAAGCCCTAGTGTCTGTCCTCCTTTGCTAGGCACTGCCCATGTACTCTAGGGATTCTTGCCACTCTATTAGAGACTGTAGCAGGACCTCCAGGCTGGGAATTCAATATTCTTTGGTTATTGTGTGAGTTTCCACCCATGAAGACAATGCTTCATGACCACTTATGAACATATTCATATACTATAGAGGCACGCCCCAGGTGCACCCCTCCCCACGCATCCCCCCATCACTGATACCCTGCACAAGTGATTCTCCTCTGCCATAATTGTGACCCTTCTGTGATTCAAAACTTCTCCCAAAACAAAGCTAAAAACAAAACAAAACAAAAATAAAATAATAAACAAAATACAAAAATAAAAGTAAAAAGAATAAAAAATAAAGGTAAAACAATTTTAAAGTATAATAAATTTTTTCAATGTTTCTTTCATCATTTTAATATCTGTTATCTTTTATGTATGGTGCACTTTCTTCTGTATGTTCCCCCAGTGTCTTATTCTTTTTGCTTTATCTTCAAAGAAGCTTTAGGTTATAGAAAAGTCACATAGAAAACATAGGGGATTCCCATATACCCAAACCCCTCCCCCCTTCCCCTCTCCCATATTAATAACACCTTACTTTTGTATGATACATTTGTTACAATTGATGTACAAGTATTGAAGCATTGCAACTAACCATGGTCAATGGTTTACATTATCGTTTACATTTTGTATCATATATTTTTATAGGTTTTGACAAAATTTAAAATGGCCTATATCCATCACTGCAAGATCATGCAGAACAATTCCAGTACCCTATGTTCCATCTATTCTATTCTTCCTTCCCCCTCCCCTCGGAACCTATGGTAACCATTAAGTTTCAATTTTTGAAGAATAATGTTCATAGTTATATTCAGTGATATTGAGGGCTTGACATATTGGTCTGTTTTCTATTAGGCACTGCCTATGTTCTCTAGAGATTCTTGCCCATCTAATTGAAAACATAGCAAGACTCCCCAGAAGGCTTCAGTAGCTCAAGGATAGAGCATTTGACAGCAGATCGTTTTTTAAAAGGGCTTTACTTGGCAAAATAAAGCTGATAACCCTAAAAAAAAGTGTCCATGGTGGATGAAAGGGGACAGAAAGAAAACTAAAATGTAAAATGTGTACTGTTTTAGCCTCTGCACCAGGGGCTCTATGTAGACCATCTCATTTAATCCTTTCTCCAAATATCTAATGTAGGTATTATCCCAATTTGATGGAATAGGAGAAAAGCATCAGAGAAATGAAATAATTTAACAGAAGGTTTACAGCTATGAATTTGACATTTGAACTTGGTTTGCCTAATTCCAGAACTCTTTCTCTACTCAATTGTCATTTAGTCTTTACTATATAAATTTTTACTTAGCAATATGTCAAGTTAAATTTTCTGTATTTTTATTAAGGTTATAACAAAATGGGGTCCAGGGCAGTCCCCAAACAAAAGGCTTCCTGCTTGGTTTCTCTTACTTCTTGGGTAACTTTCTGTTGTTCTCATGTAGGCTATTGGGAACTTTCTCTCTCTCTCTCTCTCTGCCCCTGCCCCCTCCTTCTCTCCCTCTCTCTCTTTCTCTATTTTTGTGTATAGATCAGGACCCCAGTCAGAGACCACAGCAGAGTTACATTTTGAATAGTGGCCAAACTTTTTAGTTCAGTAATGTGTAGTCTTTTTGTGATGATAAGGGACGTATCTTAGATAAATAGTCTATCTAGTATCCCCAAATGTTTTTAGCCTATGGTAGAATTTCCTTCTAAATCAAACCATTAGGAGATCCACTAACAAGTGGTCAAGTTATCAGTTCTAAAAATAATTTTTATTAGCTCTGTTTACTTCCTGGTAGAATTCTGAGCATTATGAGGGTTATTTAGCCAGGAAATAATTATGTATTGAAAGTAAGAAAGTAAACTAAAAGCACCCCATCATCCGTAAACCAGAGTAAATAATCAATCCAAATTATTCAAGAAATCCCTGAAATCATTTTCTTGCTTTTCTATATTATCTTCCAGTAGGCAGTGTTTGTTTAATCTGCATTTTTCCTACATCTGAGAACATACAGATGTTTCTTAAGCCCATTTTGGGGACACATTTTAAAATATAACCCTCCATCATTATAATCACAAGATGTTCCATTCATGTTATAATTACCCGTCTTACCCAGAAATGGAGGCAGTGGTTAGAAAAGAGGGGAATCTAGTTCATGGGAATCCAGCTGAAACAGGTCACTCAGTAATCTGTTTGACAAGAGAATTTGTGTTTGATTCCACATTTTGAAGAAACACCCTTTAAAACCCCATCAAAATTTCATGGTGTTGTCTCTAATGTAAGCAGTTCATACTCAATTGTGTAAGTAATAAGGTAATTTGAAACATGCTCTTAAGCCATTATGTAGTGAGTAAAATTTATTGCTTTTCATTGATGGATGGGAGGTCAGATTTGTAAGTTTCTTATCTCTCTGGGTAGTAGGATTCTGGGTAGTAGACTAGAATTAGGAAGCCATGCTTTTATCTTGTTCTAGATCAGTGATATGACCTTGAGCAAATCATTTAAATTCTCTAGTTTCTTGCTTCTACATGTCAAATAACGATTATCATTAAAATCCTTAAACATTGATTTTAAAAGATTGTAAGTGGTTATGTTTTTTGGGTGTTACATCCTCTGCATAAGGACACAATGTACTAGATTCCTGTAGAACTTGAATTGTAGCTCAGCACATTGCTAATTAAGTTTGCATGGCAAAAAAATAAAAATAAAAAAAAATTGAAGGTCTTTTTTCCCCACGTACTACTTATATGACATGCAAAAGCAGCGATCGTATTTCAGGACTTTATTTTCTCTATAATATTAGTAATTATGAGATGTACAGAGAATTTCATGGAATCCCCCCACCCCGCCTTCAAACCTGTATATAAAAGAATGAAATTACAGGTATAATACTTGCTAATTTCTTCATTACTTTCAGAGCTTAATAGATTTGGAGAATAGCATGATACAAATTATGCAGTTTTTCAGCCCTGTAAGTAATAAATCACACCTGTTCAGGTTTGCTTTATTATTAGTGGTGTAGTCTAGACTAGAGAGCACTGAGGAAATCAAGAAACCTAGGATGTTGTTCCAACTATAATAGCAGTTGCATGACCATGACCTTCCCTTTCCAATTATATGACCCTCTCTCTTTACATAGGAGGAGATTGCACTAAATTATCTTTGATAACAATCACAGTTGCTAACATTTATTGAGCACTTGCAAGTTTCTTTTCACAACAACCCCATGAAGTGGTTTCAGCTGTCACCCCACCCCATTTAAAGATAAAGAAACTGAGTTTTTGTCAAGATTAAATAATTAGCCTCAGGCCACAAAAATAGTATCACAGGTGGTCTTCACCCCCTACTGTACTCCCACACACCACCACCTGCCTTAAAATTCATTTGAACACTTCAATACACTGCCTTCCAACTTAAAACAGGATATGGTTTTGTGAATTTCTAATGTGAAAGACTATCCTAAGCAACAATCGGTAAAATAACTTTATAAATAGTCTGTGCTTATGTTCACAACACTCCATAAGATTAATTGGGCAACTGAGTTATTATATTACAGATAAGAAAGGAGATTTAGCTGGTGAACTAGAACCCAGATAATCTGATTTCTTGACTGGTCCTATTTTCAGTAGGCCATATTGCCAGTGATAATTGCTCTTAAAGGTATGCAAAATATATCATACTGAAAGAATCTCTCAGATTACTACTGAGAAAATAGTGGTAATCTAAGAAATTATGCCATATTATCTCAGATTCCTTCCACCAAGAGTATCAGCCTTCCTCATCTGTTACAGAGAATGATTTGACCCTGCTCCAATCCATGGCCACCCTCTTTCTGGATATTAAATTCCACCCTTTCACTTCTACACAGGAACTTTGCTCCTGAATTATTCCATGTCTCTTCTGCAACATTGATTTCTCCCTCTTTACCAGATCATCCCATAATTAAGAGGCAAACATATCTTTCATTGTAAGGAGAAAAAAAATCTCTCCCTAGATTCCACAGTTTTGTCACCTTTACCGATTTCCCTTTATAGCAAAACTTTGCAGAATTTTCTATTCTTCTATCACCACTTCTTCTTCCCCCATCTCTTTAGGCTACCTGTTCAGGATGTTATACTAGTACCTCACTGAGACCTTTCATAACACAATCACCAGCAACTTCCATCTTATGAAATTAAGAGTCAAGTCTCAATCTTCATCTTACTGGACTTCCCAGCATTTGACGCAGTTGTTCATTTTCTTAGTTCTTTCTTCACTAGGCTTTCAATGTATCAGGTGCTCCTGATTTTCCATTTATTTCCCTGGAAACTTTCTCTGTCTCTTTTTCTGACTTCTAATTGTTGGAATACTTCTGGAAGCAAATGCTCTTTGCTTCTGTGACCTCACTCATCCCTAGATGAGCTCATTGATTCTCAGCACTATAAATACTATTCCAATGTTAAAGATCCCTAAATTTGTACATCTAGGCTCTCTGTTAAGCTACTGGTTCATATGTTTAACTAGGTACTTAATCTTTCCATTTCAATGTCTCTTAGGCATTTCAAGTTTTTCACAGCTAAACAGTCTCATGATTTCCATATGTTTGCCCCTATTTCTGCTAAATGTGAACCTCTCCAAGCCTTCCACATCATCATCATTCACCCAGTTGATGAGACAAAAACCCTAGGAGTTCCTTGAACACATCAAGCTCATTGCTGCCTGTGGGCTTTTACACTTGATAGTCCCTTTTCCTAGAATGTTCTTTACCAAATCCACATGTGGTTCATCTTCACTCTCTTTCCTTCCTCACCCTTCATAGCTGTTGATGGCTACCAGTTACCTACTGATTAACATATTTTCTCAGCCTTCATGCTGTTCTGTCTCTATTCTATTTTGCCCTTCAATAGCTCTGACAGCACAGCATGGGATCATATCTCAACTTTTATTTTTCTCCATTCTCCTCTTTAGTGAATTTGTCCTTTACTACCAGGTTTTTGGTAGACAAGAAGTGAAAAGCCTCTCTTTAACTCCTTAAAATCTGGGCTCTTTTGAAAAGACTGTTGAATTTGCCATGGAAAATCATCTTCATTTGAATGCTATTCATAGCACTACTTTAACATCAGTGACATCCAAAAACAAAGTTGTGTCTTTTATTTATTTGGAATGAAGAAAATCAAAACAAGATAGCAGTTGAGATATCTTTCTTCAAGACAGATAAAACGTTTTTCAGTTGTTTAACAACTAAGTTGTTGAACTGATCTTTCTTTGAATCTTTGTTAATGCTTTTGTATTGTGTTGTGGTGTTGTGGTGGTTTTGTTTTGTCGTCCCCCCCCCCACAAGTAATCCTTCACTTGTCACATAAAACTAATCTCATTCATTTCATGAAAATGCACATGATATAGTGGACATTTGAAGGTTGTCTCTTATTTTTATTAACACTGATTTGGCTTAATGAGATACTTCTACAATTTGTCTTCTAGGACATCCTTCATCACCGTCCTCCTTCCTTCCTCTACTGAATATGTAACTCTTGAAAAATGTTATATAATATGAAAACATTATAAATGGAATAAAAAATCATTTATTTCCCCATATTATAGATTTGGAAATAGCTAGAAATTAGCATATTTTAATTTTCAAAGAGAAATAGAAAGCTAGTGTTTTTCCTTAATTTTAAGTGTCTGAATGAAAATGCTTTACTGCCATGTTATACACAGACCACATGCTTTACTCAATACAACAGTGAAGGCTGTAAGTCACCAAAAATTAATTGATTTCTAGAATTAAGTATTTATCTCCCAAATAGGAAAATGTCAAAGCATATATACTTTAAAAAATATCTTATAAGTATTTTTTCTTCTTCTATGCAGCAAATCAATTGTTTGGGAAAGGGTTGTTTTAATTTTTGTTTTGTTCTGGTTTTGTCATTGATGCCCCCCCCCCAAAGTGATAAAACGAGTTTATTAGTCTTGGAGCAGATTGCTAGTGAATTCTCTTGGTACAAAAAATAAACCCATATTTGAACTAACCTGAAAGTCATAGTCTGCAGGAAAACAGAGCATGTTTTCCGACTACCCTAGTTAATGCTTTGGTTTAGGCCTAATTCATGAAATTATTATTATATTGGTTTTTTTTCCTTTCTTGTTACTAAATTATTCTTGAGTTTTATGACATTTTGATTGGAGAAAGCAGGTGTTGCTTTGTTTGAGATGGTGTTCTTAATGCTTATAAACCTCATGTTTAAGATTAGATAACTCATGATTTTAATAGCCCTGCCAGTTACTTCATAGACAGGTCTTGTCAGCCAAGGGATAATGATTAGAATGAAAATGATTTTTCAATAGACTCTGAACCATAAAGAACATCCATCTGTAGAGAATGTCAAATTAAATTTAAATAAAGAGTGACAAAAATGCTATCAAATTCTAAAGGAAATTTATTAATAGCATGTCTGCAAATACCATGCATGGCTTCAAATATGGTAGAATACTTACACATATCCAATATGCCTGCCTCCACCCTCTTACCATTATAGTTATGTAAAACCCCAGTGATGGTCTAAGCCAGTTAAATATGCTGTCTTCTGGTTGTAAAGTTCACATACCATTTCACTTGCTGTAGTTGAATATAGTTATTAATATTAACCATAGCTTGATTATATATATTCGCCTATCTGTAACCTGCACACACAGAGATACATGAAAGGCTACACAGCTGTACCTTTATCCTTGACTAAAGTTTATACCATAAATCCCTATTTGTTTTACTAATTTGGTGAATTAGGCCTAAAGCAAAGCATTAACCAGGGAAGTTGGATGTGCTATACTGGTAATAAACTGGAAATGTGATATAGATATTGATATATCTAAGACTTACCAAGTACCCCTTCCCTTTAAAAAAAAAATTTTTTTTTTTTGGAAACCTAAGCAGTAGACCTTGTTTTACATCTCTGTGGTTGAAATCTAGTTTCCTGCTACACAAAAAAGTGTGATTTAGTGGTAACATAGAATGTTCAGCTGGAAGACCCAATTCCAGTTCAGGGCCTGATATTTATCATCAGTATAGCCAAGATATTTAAGATTTTTGTGTCCTTTCCTTGCCTATGAAATAGAGTTAAAGGCCCATCAAATATCCTTGTTTTGAGAATTAAGAGTTAACATAGTAAAGGGCTTTGTAATCTATATGGATTATACAGATGTCAGAGTTCTTATTTCTGATAGATGTTACTTTTCCTTAATAATTCAGGATCTTGCAGTGCTTTCAGGTTGTCTTTCAAAATCATAGGAGATGGAGCTAAATCTCTAGGGACTCATAAGATGTATTGCTTCTTTCACCTAAAAGTTCAATGTCTCCAGATGTTTACTTAAATAAAGATTCTAGTTAATTATATTTGAATAATGGAGATATATTTATGATCTAGAAGTACTTTCAGGTTGTAAAACTTTGGCCAAAGCAAAAATGACCATAGGAAACATACTAAATTTTATAGCCCACATTATGATAATTTGATAATAGCAATATATAGAGAAACTTTGAAAAATTTATTGTATTATCGCAATAATAATTTACCTTTATGCTTTTATGGTTGCTATGAGACAAGTAAACCAGAATTAAAGAATAAACTCACAATTACAGCAGAGCCAAGAAAGGAAAATAGGAATGAGGACATGTTTTTGCTTAGAAGTTTGTTTTGTATAGCCACATCATAAATATGAAAGATTGTTATGACATTCTTGAGGTATAATAATGAAAATTCAGTGCTTGACATACCAATTCTCTAATAAATAGGATTTTTCAATAATTAAATAGGTGAAGGAATAGCAATTTTATTTCTTTCATAGCAGAGAGCTCCAAAAAGTGGCTGAATCTCCATATAAATATAAAAATATATCAAACATGGCATTTTTGTTCTTAGGTATTTTTTAATGTATAGATGCATAATATTTTGCTTAGACTGTTAAAATAGTCTCCTTTCACCCTCCTTAGTCGTCACTTATCTTTTTAAAATACACCTCAGCTAAAAAGACTGAATTGAGTAATTGTCTCATGTACTGCTAATTTGAAGATATATGCAGGTGCTATTAGAATTAGTAAAAATACACATTTTAAAAAAGATTTCTAAATCCATAGTGATTTTTGTCATTATATGTGTTGTCAAAGATGACAGAAGTACAATTAATATCATTTGCTGGGAGATAGGGATGGAGAGATCTGCATTTTTTTTTTTTTTTTTTTTTTTTTTTAATGTAAAAGAAGTTCTTGTTTTCAGAAGGTTAATAATGTTTGGCCCAGGATTAAGTCCTCATTTCCTTAGCATAATAAAAGAGCATTTCTTAGCTGGCCCTTGCCTACTTTTCTAGCCGTGGCTTCCACTGTTCTCCTGTCCTTCACTGTTGCTGTACTAAACACCCTATGTTCTTTCCTACCTCTCTGCCTTTCCTCCTTTGCCCTATAAATTCCAGCTCATCCTCAAGATGATTTCAGATCTCTTCTGTCGAGCATTCATGGTCCTCTTAGTTTCCCCCTCCCCCTTTTCTGGGCTAATAAAATAACAGCACATATTGTACTATATATAAATCTTTCATCCACTAGACTGGCATATAATCAATAAAACTTGCTGAGGTAAGGAAGGAAAAAATGAAATGCACATAATGAGTTCAGAAACTTGTAGTTTCCTTTGTATGGTGATGATTTAGGATTTTTATTGATTTGAAGATTAATGTTATTAATATTGACTTGGTAGTTCAGATTTTGGATGACAGTAAGAGATATTTGGTTAATTATCTTTTGTGGAAAGAATTTTGTATTAAAATGAGATTTTTGGTTCTAAGCTCTGCTACTTACTGTATCTAAATTCTCTAAGCTTAGTTCCTCATCTGCAAAATGTGAAGTTCTAACATATTTTCACCCATTCATTCATTCATTCATTCATTTAAATAAATATTTATGTGTCAGATAATTTTATATTTATATTGGTCTTTCTATTTATATTTCATAAACCTCTAGAAAATGCACAAAAATGTTTGGTGCTCATTTCCTTGATGGCAGCTTATTTGCTTGCCTTTTTCTTTTTGAAAACTGCTCCAAATAAGCCTTCTTTCAAATTACCTTTAAAGAATTATATGTGGATAGGTGATTTAATCTTAGTCTATTAAATTCATTCATTACCTGAACGAATGCCAGTCTGTTAGGGAAACATTTATTGCTAAATAGAATATTAAAGAGATTGATATGCAAGATTAGCTATTTTTTCCCAAAGAGAGAATGTAATAGAAAATAAGAAATTTCATGTAAATTTATGCAGTGGATGAGTTATCTAGATTTGCAGGTATTCATCTCCTCAAAATATTTTTCTCCTGGGCAAACAAAACATTTTCTTTGCATTTTGTCTTGCTGAATGGAAAATTGATGGTCTTAATTGTGCCTCTATTCAAACTCACTTATAAATGACTATATGACAAACTGTGAAGGGATGAAATAGAGAATTTTACCACTTGAAAGTTTTCACTGCATAAGTGACTTTTATGCATATTTGATTATTGGATATTAAAAATATGAAGTAGTTAATTGATTCCTTTGTTTTTAAAAAAGGATGGCTTGCCTTGAGGATAATATACTTTGCACATATTGTGTCTTAGCAGAAGAGGTCCTAGGTTGGTACTGAGAGGTTTTATAGATAACAACAACAGTAAGAATTAGATAGTAGTAAAGGAAATGGAAATATCTTAACATATTCTTTCTGTCTTTGAGGTGAAGATGTAGGAAGTTAACAGTAACTGAGATTTTTATCATTTCTATAATATAATGCATTTAGATGGAGGTTCTTCAGTAGAATTTTTAAAAATATGTTTATACAAATGAAAATGAGCTATCAATTTATTGCCCGACTTGAAGCCATTGTTTATTAATTATAGATCATGGCTTTTCTAATTATAATGTATAATTCAGATCAATTAAATTTGAAAATAGAAGCCTAAAACTAATATTGGATTAGATTTAAGAAAATAAGGTTTATCTTGGAGGTTGTTTACAATTTTTATAAATACAAACAATTCCTTTTTATGCAAAGATCTCATGAGGAAACGACAAAGTTAATAAATATATAGAATATCTTGGAAAATCGTACTTTGCGCATTTAGGCACATTCTTTTTAATCTTTCATAAAATAATTTGTCATTAAAATCAAACCTCCAAGTAAAAGATAACTGGTTTTTAAAATGAAATAGTTATTGTGAAATTTTAAGGTAATTTTGGGGGTAATTTGTAATTCATTCCCATTTTGAAGAGGAAAAGCCGCTTCATTTACTATTATAAAGAATATTAAGAATGATTGTTTTTTCTTTTTTAAAACCTGGGATTTCTCACCTAGCCTATGGTGAAACTCCTACAGGAAATTGGATTTCTAGTTGGCATCTATGCTTGGCCTTTATTTCAGATCATGACTACTTTGGAAATTTTCAAAATGAGGAAACTATGAAATTCTAGGTAACTGTTCAGTCACGTTTGAAGTAACTACTCTGATTAATAGAGGTAAGCTTTGACATGGGTAATTAAAACTAACGCATATTACAAGAGCTTAGCTAGTAAAATTAGCTTTTATTTGAAAAGGCACAACAGTATTCTTAAGCCTATGTAATGCTCTTTAAGAAACTTTCTTCTAGAGTTTTAAATGTCATCACCCAGGGAATCATTTATTCTTTTCCTTACCAGTGCTTGGCATACAACGAATGACTTGTTTTATTACAAGTTGTGGACTTAGTCTCATTGTATTATGTTCATATTTGATATGATCTTCATAGAATATAAACTCAATGAGGCCAGAAAATTTCTCATTAATCTCTTGTTCCATAGTCTGATTCCAAAATCTGAATATTATTTCTTATCAGCAGATATTAAAGATTCATTATTTTTCTTCTTGCTGTATACTATATAATTATAGCAGTTGGACTGAGATTTAGTTTTCAGACTATATATTAATCTTAATATTTATTTTTGACTTATACATCTTAAAAAGGTATCAAATTTCCCTATGTCTTTACTGTAGATTAATAATAATAATATTATAATATAGGTTCACATAACAACATTGTTATAGCACTAGACTTAATTTATCACCAAAAATATTTTTAAAAATTAGAATTTTAACCAATAGCAGAACTTCTCATTGATTCAGAGATAAGAGCAGAGGAAAGATCAAAGCCCCATTTTAATAGAGGAGATAACCAGATAGCAAACATATATAATGCTTCTGTTTTAGCTGTCTTGCTTTCAGCAAATTCAGTAAAAACGTTTGCAGGTAAATCAAAAGTTATCAACCTGCTGCTCAGAATACCGAGTTGTTTTCTTTCTTTGTGGGTAATAGCTTTGTGGTCTGTAAAAAAAAAACCATTTGTGCCAAAAAGAGTTATATACATCTTTCTCTTTGGAGCAATTCACTATTTAGTTAGTACCCAAATTTAATCACTCACAAGAAGTGATTCAGAACTTTAAAAGAGGCAGCTAATTGAAAGGGTAGTTACTATACAATCCACTTTGTTGTTATACTATTATCCATTATATATCATAAACATTATTTAAAAACCCACCTAAGTATTGTTATAGAGCAGTTCCTTTTTTTTGAAAAATGACTAATTTTTCCATGAACTTTATTTTTTCTTTCTTAGTGAAGTGTAACATACATGCAATAAAAATACACAAATCTTAAGTGCACAGCTAAATACAATTTTACAAATTATAAACAACTGCCAGTATTAAGATATAGAATATTTCAGCTTCCCTGAATCTCCCTCTTGCCTACTCCCACTCACTGTTCACCAATATCCTGCCTTCCAACAGCGTAAATTAGTTTTATATTCTTTTTTGTTTAATTAATTTTTCAATTGTGCTAAAATATACCTAACATAAAAATACTTTAAACCACTTCAAGTGGACAATTCTTTAACATCAAGTACATTAAAAGCCCTGTATAACTTTTACCACTATTCCTACACTATTTTCATCACCCCAAACCAGAGCTCATAGTAATTTAGCAATAGCTCCCCATTCCTCCACCCCTACCCTCACTCCTGGTAACCACTATTTTGCTTTCTGTCTATGGATTTGCTTATTCTAAGTATTTCATATAAGAGACAATATTTGTCTTTTTGTGTCTGGCTTATTTCGCTCAACATGATGTCTTCAAAGTTCATCCATATTATAGCTTGTACCATACCAGCACTTCATTTCTTTTTACGATTGAATAAGATTCCATTGAATGGAATTAGTGTACAAATATTGGTCTGATTCTCTGCTCTCAGTTCTTTTGGGTTTATTCCTGGGAGTGGAATTGCTTGGTCATATGGTAATTCTATGTTGAACTTTCTGAGGAACCACCAAACTTTACTACAGTGGTTGCCCGACCCTATCTCTCCACATCCTCACCAACACTTGTTATTTTCAGTTTTTTTTCAGTAGTAGCCATCCTAGTGAATATGAAGTGATATTTCATTATAGTTATAATTTGCATTTCTTTAATGCCTAATAATTTTGAGCATCTTTTCATATACTTATTGGCCATTTGAATATCTTCTTTGAAGAAACGTCTTTTGAAATCCTTGGCCCATTTTGAATTGGGTTGTGTGTCTTTCTGCTATTAAGTTGTAGTAGTTCTTTTTATATTCTGGATATCAATCCCTTATCAGACATATGGTTTCCAACTGTTTTCTCCCATTCTGTAGATTGTCCTTTCACTTTTTTGATAATGTCTTTTGTACAAAAGTTTTTAATTTTGATGAAGTTCATTTTATTTTTTCTTTTGGTTTCATTCTTTTGATGTAAAATCTAAAATTCCATTGCCTATTACAAGGTTCTCAAGATATTTCCCTATGTTTTCTTATAACAGTTTTATATTATAAGCTCTTATATTTAGATCATTGATCCTTTTTAAATTAATTTTTATGGTGAGAGAAAGGGGTCCACACTTATACTTTTCCACTTGTCCCAGCACGATTTGCTGAAGAGCATGCTATTTCCCCATTAAATGGACTTGGCTGCCTTGTGAAAAAACCAACTGACCGCAAATGTGTGGATTTATCTTTCAACTCTCAGATAGTTTGTATGTTCATATTTTTGCCAGTATCACACTGTTAAATTATTGTAGCTTTGTAGTACCTTTTGAAATCTGGAAGAGTAAGTCCCACAGTTTTGTTCTTCTTAAAGATCGTTTTCTCTATTTGGGACCCCTTGTAATTTTATGTGAATTTGAGGGCCAGCTTTTCAATTTCTGCAAAAGAAGACTGCTGAAATTTTGATAGGGATTGCATTGAATTTGTAGATTGCCTTAGACAGTATTGACATCTTAACAATATGAAGTCTTACAATCTATGATCATGGGATGCCTTTCCATTTATTTAAATGGTCTTTAATTTTTTTTCAGCAGTATTTTCGAGTTTTCACTGTACAAGTCTTTCACCTCCCTGGTTAAATTTGTTCCTAGGCACTTTATTCTTTTAGATGTTATGATAAACAGAATTGTTTTCTTGATTTCCTTTTCAGATTGCTCATTGTTATATAGGAAACCAACTGACTTCTGCATGTTTATCTTGTATCCTCCAACTTTGCTGAATTCGTTTATTAGTTCTACTAGCTTTCTTGTGGATTCTTTGGGATTTTCTATATATAGGATCATATTATCTGTGAATAGGGATAATTTGACTTCTTCTTTGCCAATTTTGGTGCTTTTTATTTCTTTCTCTTGCCTGGTTGGTCTGGCCAGAACTTCTAGTAAAATGTTGACTAACAGTGGTCACAGTGGACACCCTTGTCTTGTTCCTGGTTTTTAGGAGGAAACATTCAGTCTTTCTCCGTTAAGTAAGATCTTTGCAGTGGATTTTTCATAAATGCCCTTTATCATGTTGAGAAAGTTCTGTATCTAGTTTGCTGAGTGTTTTTTGTCAAGAAGAGGTGTTGTATTTTGTCAAATGCCTTTTTTTCCCTTGCATCAATTGAGATAATGTGGTTCCCTCCCCCTTCGTTCTATTAATGAGGTATAGAACATTGATTTTCTTATATTAAACTGTCCTTACATTCCCAGAATAAATCCCACTTGTTCAGGGTGTGTAATCCTTTTAATATACTTTTGGATTCAGTTTGCCATATTTTGTTGAGGATTTTTGCATCTTTATTCATAAGCAATATTGTCCTTTAATTTTCTTTGCTTGTGCTATATTTTATCTGGCTTTGGTATCAGGGTAATGCTGGCCTCCAAAAATTAGTTAGGAAGTAATCCCTTCTCTTTTATTTGGAAGAGTTTGAGAAGGATTGCTAAAAAATCTTTAAATGTTTGGTAGAATCAGCAGTGAAACCATCCAGTCCAGTACTTTTCTTTGTTTGAGGCTTTTTTATTATGATTCACTCTCTTTACTTGTCAAAGATCTGTTGATCTATTTCTTATTGCATCAGATTAGGTAATCTGGAAGTTTTTTAGGAATTTGCTCATATCATCTAGGTTTTCTAATGTATTGGCATATAATTATTCATGGTATCTTTGTAAAATCCTTTTGATTTCTTTATAGTCATTAATAAGTCCCCACTTTCATTTGTGATTTTAGTTATTTGCATCCTCACTCTCTTTTTCTTTGTCAGTCTGGCTAAATGTTTGTCGATTTTACTGATCTTTTCCAAAAACCAACTTTTAGTTCAATTGTCTCTGTTCCATTTATCTGTGCTCTAATCTTTTACTATTTCCTTCCTTCTACTAATATTGGATTTAGTTTGCTCTTCTTGTTCTAGTTTAAGGTGTAAAGTTAGGTTATTGATTTGTGATCTCTCTTCTTTTTTTAATGTAGGCATTTGGAGCTATACATTTCCCTCTGAACACTGTTTTCACTACCTCCCATAAGTTTTGATATGTTTTATTTTTGTTTCATTATTCTGAAGATATTTCCTAATTTCCACTGTGATTTCTCCTTTCCCCTAGTTGTTTATAAGTATGTTGTTCAAATTTCCACATATTTGAAAATTTTCCAATTTTTCCTCTATTATTAACTTATAGCTTTCTTCCATTGTGGTCCAAAAAGATACTTTGTACGGCTTCAGTATTTTTAAATTTATTAAGATTTGATTTGTGGCCTAACTTATGGTCTATCCTGGAAAATGTCCCATGTGCACTTGAGAAGATTGTGTATTTTGCTGCTGTTAGTTGGAGTGTTCTATGTATGTCCACTAGGTCTAATTGGTTAATAGTGTTGTTCAAGTCCTCTCTTTCCTTATTGATTGTTCTGTCAATAATTGAAAGTGATGTATTTACGTCACCAACTATTATATTAGAACTATTTCTTCAATTCTGTCAATTTTTGCTTCCTTCATTTTGGGTGTATATATGTTTATAATCATTACATCTTCTTGCTGGATTGAATCTTTTATCAATATATAATTTCCTTCCTTGTCTCTTGTAATCTTTTTTGACATAAAGTCTATTTTGTCTGACAATAATGTAGCCACTTCAGGTCTCTTTGGATTACTATTTGCGTGAAATATCTTTTTCCACCCTTTTACTTTCAACCTCTTTGTGTCTTGTACCTAAAGTGAGACTCTTTGTTGACAGCATATTGATGGATCATGATTTTTATCCAATCTGATGGTCACTGCCTTTTAATAGGGAGTTTCATCCATTGGCCTTTAAAATAACAGCTGAGAAGGAAGGTTATACTTTTGCAATTTAGCTATTTGTTTTACATATGACTTGTTTGGTTTTTGCTTCTCAATTATTTCTCGCTATTTTGATTTCCCTTTTCTTTCTTTTTTTTCCCTATGTTTTAGTTTATTTTCTTAGTGGTTACCTTTGTAATTACAATTAACACTTTAAACTAATAACAACCTAGTCAACTAGTGCCAACTTAGTTTCCATAGTATACAACCTCTCTACTCCAATATATCTCCATCCCTCCCCTTTATATTGTTATTGTCTCAGATTGCATCTTAATACGTTGTATTTTCTTTAACATAGATTTTAAATATAATTTTATGCATTTGCTTAAGTCATATAAAGGAAATAAAAGCAGTTACAAACCAAAAGTTCAGTAACATAGAATTTTGTATTTACCTATGTAGTTACCTTCACCAGTATTCTTTACTTATTATGGCTTTGTGTTACTGTCCAGTGTCTTATATCAGCCTGAAGGACTCTCTTTAATGTTTCTTGTAGGGCATGTCTTCTGATAATGAACTCTTTCAGAGTTTAACTGTAAATTTCTTACTTTTCCCCTTATTTTTGAAAGATAATTTTGCCTTAATATAGAATTCTTGGTTAAGAGTGTTTTTCTTTAAGGATTTTATCTATGTCATCCCACTGTCTTCTGACCTCCATGATTGCTGATGAGAAATCTGCTGTTAATTTTGTTGGACCTTATATGTGATAAATTGCTTCTCTCTTGCTGCTTTCAAAATGCCCTCTTTGTCTTTGGCATTTCAGAATTTTGTCATAATGTATCTTGTGGTGAATAGTTTAGAGAATATCCTGCTTGGAGTTATTTGACATTCCTGGATGTGAATATTCATGTCTTTCATTAGATTGCGAAGTTTTTTTGCCATTATTTCTTCAAATACTTTTTCTGCCCCTTTCTCTCTCTTGCCCTTCTAGGACTCCAATGATGCATATGTTGGTTCACTTCATAGTGTCCTTCAGGTCCCTCAGCCTCTGTTCATTTTTTTCCCACTATTTTTTCCTTCTGCTCTTCACATTAAATAATTTCACTTGTCTTGACTTCAGGTTCACTGATCCTTTCTTCTGCTTTTTCACATCTGCTGTCGAATTTGTCTGGTATGTTTTTCCTTTCAATTATTGTACTTTGCAGCTCCAAAATTTTTCCTTGGTTTCCTTTTTTTCGTTTCTGCCTCTTTGTTTTGTTTGGAAAATGATTTCCTTTAGTTCTTTGGGTATGGATTTCTTTAGCTCATTAACATATGTAAGACAGTTAATTTAAAGTCTTTGACTAATAGTTCCAGTGTATCAGCTTTTCTCAGGGATGGTTTCTAAAAAATTCTTTTTTTCCTATGAATGAGCCTTTTCTGTTTCTATTTTTTGCTGAGAACTGGACATTCTGAGTATTATGTTGTTACCACTTTGTTAATATATTTTCTCACTCCTCTGGTATTGCTAGGTTTTTTATCTTTTTTTAATTGTTTTTGAGAGCTAGAGCCATCAGTTTGTGACTTTCTAAACTACTTTTGCTCAAAGATCAAAAATGAAAAGAGGAAGTGGGGGAGGAGGGGGATTGGAACAATGGCCACTTTCAAATTTGGACCCTCAGAGATATGAAGTTACTGATCAAGAACATTGATTAGCGATCAGACAACACACAGATACACACACTGACCTGGATTTTGGAAGATAGGGATCTTATAGCTCATCCTGGCACCAGCAAGCTGTACCACAAGCCCAGGCTGCAGTCTCCACTGCTGCCTGCCATACATTTGGGGAATGGGGAAATTCATTGATGTTTATCACAATTTAATTCACCACCCTCTTTCCCTGGATGCTGCTCAGTGTTCTGCTAGATTCCAGAGTTTCAAAATAGTTGATTCATACAGTTCTTGCCAGTTCAGTAGTTATTTTGGTGGAGGGACTTATCCTGGACCTTTCTACTCCTCTACCTTCCCACAATCCTTCCTGAAGTTCTTATTATTTATTTATATATTGATAAATGTATTGATGATGACCACAACTGTAAATTTAAAAGGCAAAAACAAATTAACAAACATACCAGTGAACAGAGCATTTAAAATTTAATGATCTCTTCAACCCCTTGATGGTTTTTTAACTGCTGATTTATAGAATAGTAGTGCTTCACAATTTTTCTTTTTCCTGCCAATGTGTCTTTTAACTTTTCTTTCCCTAGTCCCCAAAGGGGAGGAAATTGGCGTTGGCACATTCTTTATGGTGTATTATTGTGAGTGATAAATGTATGTATAGATTTGTCTGGTTGGTAGTCTCCTTTGTCCTAACATGCTAATCCATACATGTTTTAGCTTTGGGAGGTTCTGATTTATACTGAGTTGAAAAACAGAGTCTGGGGTTTATTGTTAAAGCAATATCATTCCTGGTCTCAGAATTGTCACTGAATTGTATTTTGAAATCATTCCAATTTTATAATGATACGTAGTTAAATTAGTTTAAAGCAGTTTGTTATTAGAAGCTAATCCTGATGTATTGTCTTAGCTGCCTCTCTGTTGGGAAAGAAAGGTAATTAATATTTACTGAGTGACTACCTTTGCCAAATACTTTGTACATGTGTAATCCTTACTTGAGAGTGACATTGTCTTGCTTTGACTGGAAGAATGAGAAACTAATGATCTAAGCTTAGTTCTGCTACTAACCTGTTCTGTGATCTTGGGAAGTTTGCTGAAACTCCCTAGGTCTGCATTTATTTGCTTGCTTGCTTGCTTGTTTACATGCTTGTTTGTAATCTGTAAAATTAGGCTAATAGCTAGATAATCTTTAAAATACCTTATAGTTCTGATGCCCAAATGTAGTGGTTCCAAACTGTTTTGTTCTCATCCTAATCATTGCTCTAAATGTAATGACCTGTGATAGCAAAAATTGGAGAGGATCAAAATAATGAAAAGTTCCAATAATATTTTTTGTTTTGGTGAATTTTTTGGTATAACAATCTATATGACAGTAGCATTACATTACAGTGTAAAACATACAGAATGTAAAATGCACAATATGGGGATTTTGTTAAGGTATGTTTGCACTAATTCATTAATGTCAGTAACTAGTTGCTTGTTGGCATATTAAATGCTTATTAAGTGAAGAGTATGAGCTCTTATGTATTTCATAAAACCCTAAAAATAACCCAGCAACTTTAGCAATTTTGTTACCATTGCTTTGATGGTATGTGGCAAGTTATTTAAATAATACAGATTCTCACAGATGGACTATTACCAGTAAAATCCACTTTATAAAAAAATTGAGAAGTTTATGTAAAGCATTAACTGTAGCACTATGGATGTTTAAAATATTTGAATATATATACATATATTTATATACTTATTATATACACATATATACATCACCAGTTCCTAAATTAATCATGTTTGCTGGAGCAATCAAGGACTCTACCTCATGAGTAAATAAGTAAATGCCTCATACTTTCATAGAGAAAATGTAAGACATAGTTCTTAAGGAGTAATTGCATTGTAATTATTGTTGAAATTTTAAGTTTTTAAATTTTCAAATTTTTTAATCTTAATCTCTTCAAGCAGGTCACCAAAAAATTCTAGCATTCTCAAATGCACTTTGAACATGAGAATTTTCAGAATCACAGCTCAAAGTTCCTGTCTTTGAGTATCTACTTTAATAAGCTCTATTATACTCTTACTTTTCACCTGCCTCTAGTTAAGCTTCTCATCCTCTGAGATACACTAGTCTGTATCAATCCCTTTTCTCTTCAGTATTATTCTATAACTATCTTTATGCTTTTATTCCTCTCTTGCATTAGGATAAAAATTATTTTGACTTTTCCAGTAGATATGTGTTTTCTTTTTTGTGTGATTCAAAGATTTATTAATGATTTTAAATAGCATTTGGCAATCTCTGATTTAAATGACCCCTGAAACCCCATTTTTAAATAAAATTTTATTGAAGTATATAATTCATACTTGAACATACATAAACAATAGGTATATAGTAAAAGTTGTGAACTTACAAAACGAACATGCATATCATCATACAGGGCTCCCATACATCACCATACATCCAACACCTTGCATTGTTGTGAAACTTTCATTACAAACTATGAAATAGCATTATCAAAATATTACTACTAACTATAGCCCATATCTTACATTTAGTGTATTTCCCCCTCAACTCACTCATTTATCAACACCATGTATTAGTATTATGCATTTGTTATAGTTCATGAGAGAATGTTCTCATATTAGTCCTGTTAACCACAGTCCACAGTGGTGTTGATGGTAGCATAACATTGTGAATGTAATTAACAACACTGAAATATATATCTGAATATGATTAAAAAGGGGAAATGTTAGATTGTCTATATGATAGCAGAATAATTTTTTTTAAACAATCTAAGGAGCTACGCTACACAAACAGTAAACCTTAAGTTAAACCATGGACTTTAGTTAATAGTACAATTATAAAAATGTGCTATCATCAATTGTAACAAATGTTCCACCAATCCAAGGTGTTGGTGATGGGGTGGTATATGGGAATCCTGTATTTTATGCATGATTGTTCTGTAAACCCACAACTTCTTTAATAAAGAGTGAAGAGATTGTACAAAACGTGGGACTGTATAGCACAGGAAATCCAGTGGTGGAAGATGGCTAATGATGTTGAGCATCTTTTCATGTGCTTTCTGGCTATTTGTATATCTTCTTTGAAGAGATGTCTGTTCAAATCTTTTGCCCATTTATTAATTGGGTTGTCATTTTGTTAAGTTGAAGGATTTCTTTATACTGGATATTAATCCTTTAATGGATATGTGGTTTCCAATTATTTTCTCCCATTGTGTATGTTGTTGTTTTACTTTCATGATAAAGTTCTGTGAGGAACAAAACTTTTTAATTTTGTTGAGTTTCCAGTTATGTAGTTGCTTGTATTTGGGGTGTGAAGTCTCAGGAACCATTGCCTAACAGAAAGTCCTGAAGATGGTTCCCTACATTTTCTTTGTGGAGTTGGATAGTTCTAGCTCTTACATTAAGGTCTTTGATCTTTTTTTTTTTTTGATGTACCAGGGCCAGAGAGTGAACCTGGGGCCTCAACCACTGAGCTACCCCAGCTCCCAATATCTTTAATCTATTTTAAGTTGATTTTTGTGTATGGTGTGAGGTAGGGGGTCCTCTTTTTTTTTTTTTTTTGGCAAATGGAGATCAGTTTTCCCAGCACCATTTATTGAGAAAACTATTCTTTCCCAATGACTTTTCTTTGCCACCTTGTCAAAAATGAGTTGACTGTAAATGTGAGGGTTGATTTCTGAGCTCTCGATTCTATTCCATTGGTCTATATGTCTGTCCTTGTGCCAATACCATGCTTTTTGATTACTGTGGCTTTTTAATAAGTTTTTGTAAAACAAATGAATTTTATTGATACATATTAAAAAAGCATACATTCTAGCCAAAGTTTACAATCAGTGGTATTTGAAATAATCATATAGTTGTGCATTCGTCAATTCAATAATTATTACAGCATTTTTATTATTCCAATAATAATAGTAGTAGTAGTAGTAGTAGTAGTAGTAATAATAATAAAATACAAAAAACAAAGAAACAAAAACTCATCACCTCTCAATCTCTCTGTGCTTCCCCTGCCATACATAGCTGCTATTCTGTTCTGTCTCTCTACGTTATGTCTATTTATATTTTATATAGATGGAGTCAAGCAACATGTAGTACCTTGTGTCTAGTTTCTTTACCTTAGTATATTTCCTTCTTTTTTTTTTTTTTTTCATCCTTACTGGAAGATTATTAATATATTACTATATACTACTGCCCATAGTTTGCTTTGGTTGTATTTTTACCTGATATTAACATCTTGTAACATTAGCATACCTTTATTCAGTTTCAAAGAAAAACAGTCTTATATATGCAATATTACTCATATTCATATTTCACATGGGATATCACTATGCTATCCAGTCCCATGTTGCATTTTTTAGCTTTCCTTCTAGTAATAAAAATGACCATAGACTTTTCCTCTCAACTACTGTCATACCGATATAATAGCTCTGTTACAAACACTGAGATGCTTTCACCATTTCTACTCATTTCCAAAGATTTAGCCAGTTCTGTACAGATTAACCCTCAACTGTCCATTTTCTATCCTCATTGTATTTTCTGGTGACCTATATTCTAAATTTTTTTTTCTTTTCTTTTTTTTTTTTAAGGAGCTAATGCAATGGGTAGTCTTTATTCGAACAAAGAAAACTTTACAGCCCGTTCTGAGTGCATTGGTTCAGGGGCTCATCAATGGCTCAACTGGTGAGGCACCAGCTTGTAATGGGTTCCACAGCTAGGGCATCACTGGGCCTCACCTTTATGCAGCCAGAACCAAATGACGGCACTGTTGTCTTCTTCGCAGGTGCAGCCCACTATTCACTTGTTGGTGATGGAGGGGACTAAATTAGGGTCTTCCTTGGTGCTTGCAGCTGCTTTGGGGGGCAGTTTATTATATGGGTCCAGTACTTTCCATGCAGCCATCATGACCTCCCTCTCCAGCCCTTTTGCCTGCTCATCATCAGTAGGAACACCACCTCGAGACGCCATGGACCACACAGCGACCTCGCCACCGGGGCCCCGCACAGGGCCTGCATGACCAGCGATCTAGCTCCGCAAAGTAACCTTGACGCCATCATGCCTATTCTAATTATTAACTCCATGAGTTTACACAATATATTTTGTTCATAATATTGCAATCATACAGTATTTATCTTTTTGTGTCTGGCTTGCCTCACTCAACATAATGTCCCCCTGGTTCATCCATGTTGTCATATGCTTCACGACTTTATTTCTTCTTACAGTTGCATAATATTCCATCATGTATATATGCTACGATTTGTGTATCCATTCATTGGTTGTTGGATACCTGGGTTGTTTCCAACTTTTTGCAATCGTTGAATAATGCTGCTATTAACATTAGTGTGCAGATGTCCGTTTGTGTCACTGCTCTCAGTTCTTCTGCGTATATACCTAGTAATGGTATTTCCAGGTCACTTGACAACTCTATATTCAACTTCCTTAGGAACTGCCAAAAAGTCTTCCATAGTGGCTGTACCATTCTTCTTTCCCACCAACAATGAATAAGTGTTCCTATCTCTCTGCATCCTCTCCAACACTTGTAGTTTTCCAGATTTTTAAATAGTGGCCATTCTCATAACTGAAATGATATCTCATTGTGGCTTTGATTTGCATTTCCCTCATCACTAGTGATGTTGAACTTTTTTTATGTGTTTTTTCTTTTCTTCTTCTGTTTGTATTTCTTCTTTGGGCAAATGTCTGTTCAAGTCTTTTGCCCATTTTTTTAAAAACATGTTTTTATTTTTAATTTTTAAAGATACTTTAGATTACATAAATGTTACATAAAAAAAGTAGGGGGTTCCCATATGCCCCACTCCCTACCCCTCCCACACTTTCCTACATTAACAACATCCTTCATTAGTGTGATACATTTGTTACAATTGATAAACACGTATTGAAGCATTTTCACTAACCATGGATTATAGTTTACATTATAGTTTACTCTCTGTCCTGCACAATTTTGTAAGTTATGACAAAATATATAATGGCCTGTATCCATCATTGCAACATCATGTAGGGCAATTCCAATGTCCCGAAAATGCCCCCATTTTACACCTATTCTTCCCTCTTCCTCCCCTCAGAACCTCTGATGGCCACTGCCTTTATATCAATGATACAAATTCTTCCATTACTAGAATAATAATAAGTCTACTTTAGTCCGTTGTTCATTCTCAAATCTTGAGGATTTGGGGTTGGTTATGCCCACTCTTTCTAATTGAGAGGGGGCTTAGATCCCAATGGGCATATGGATGGAACTGTCTTGCTTGCAGTTGCAGACACTGTCTTGGGATGGTCGTTGTCCATCATTTCTCTGACCACAATGGAATGAAGCTGGAAATCAGTAAGGGTCAGAGAACCAGATTAGGCACAAACATATGGAAGTTAATCAACACACTCTTAGCCAATCAGTGGGTCAAAGAGGAAATTGCAAAAGAAATCACTAACTACCTTGAAACAAATGAAAATGGCAACACAATGTATCAAAATCTATTGGATGCAGCAAAAGCAGTGCTGAGAGGGAAATTTATTGCCCATATTTTAATTGGTCCCTTTGACTTTTTATTGTTGAGTTGTAGCATCTCTTTATATATCATTGATATTAATCCCTTATCAGATATGTGATTTCCAAATATTTTCTCCCATTGTGTCAGCTGCCTTTTCACTCTTTTGACAAAGTCCTGTGAGATGTAAAAGGGTTTAATTTTGAGGAGGTCAAATTTATCTATTTTTTCTTTTGTTGCTCATGCTTTGGGTTTACGATCCAAGAAACCACCACCTACCACAAGCTCTTGAAGATGTTTCCCTACATTTTCTTCTAGTAGTTTTATAATCCTGCCCCCGCCCCTTTTAAATTAATTTATTTTTTATTGTGGATAAAAATCAAAATTTTCACAATACATACCAATATTTGTAAAATGATATATAAATATATATGCATATATGTGCATTTGCTTACAAAAATGTTATATATATATATATATATTTTTTTTTTTAAGAGGTGCTTAGATTACCTAAAATATTACACAGATCCTACCGGGATTCTCATGTTCCCCACCTCCCACACCTCCCACCACATCCCACACAAACGTCTACCACAAGTGTGGCCCATCACCCTTAATGGACTTACACATCCTGGGGCCTTGCCATCAACCATAGACCACAGTTCACGTCATAGACCACACTCTCTCCCACACAGTTCTGAATGGTGTGTGCTGATTTAAAATGGCCTACATCCGTTGCCACAACGGCACTCAGGACAACCTCCAAGTCCCGAAAAAGCCCCTGTATTTCAACTGCACATCCCCTCCCTGCCCCGAAAGTGTCCAGTAGCCACTGGCTCCACCTCACTGTTATAATTTCTTCCATTGCTAGAATCACCATATGTGTACAACAGAATACCATCAAGTCCACTCTAGTCCATAGTTCTTCCCCCAATCCTGAGGGGACTGGGATGGTGATGTCCACTCCACCTCCAAGTGAGAGAGGGCTTATATCCCATGGATATGGTGGGTGGGATGATCCTGCCTGCAGATGCAGGCCCTCTCCATTCCCTGGGCTGGCCGTTGCCCATTGTTGTCTCCTCGCCAGGTGACTTGGATGAGTCCATTGAGCTGTAGGGTAGGAGTTGCAGCTCCACCGAGATTCCACGCACACCTGGCACATAGGTAGGCCAGAGGCTCCAGTCTCTGGAAGTATACCTAAAAACTCCAGCATCACATATAGATTTGAATAGAAGGGACTGATGAACCATGTGCAGAGAGGACTTATTTGAGTCCAATTCTGTCACTCTCAGGAGCACAGATTCCAAAATAGAGCCCACTGATAAGGCGTCAGTCTCTGGGGCTATCCCCCCTTATATAGGACCTGGGTTTCTCCAGAGCTCTCAGGAGCCCCTCTGTGTGGGGTGATATGCACTTTGATGTTCTATGAGCTCCTACTGAGGTGTGCGTGTTACCTCTGGGATGGCTCTCTTTGAAGTCTCTTAGCCACTTGAACTCATTTGCCTTTACCTTTTCCCCCTTTTATTCAACGTCTTTTTCCAATTGTGTTGCCAGTTGGCACTTGGTATTAATCCCTCGTTGCCAGGGAGGCTCATCCCCGGGAGTCATGTCCCACGTTGGGGGGAAGGTAATGCATTCATACGCTGAGTTTGGCTTAGAGAGAGGCCACATTTGAGCAACAAGGAGGCTCTCAGGTAATCCTGCCCCTTTCATCTTTATGTCTTTGATCCATCTTGATTTGATTCTTGTATAGGGAGAGAGATAGGGGTCCTCTTTCATTCTTTTGGCTATGGATATCCAGTTTTCCCAGCACCATTTATTGAAAAGACTGTTTTGTGAACTTGGTAGGTTTGTCAAGAACAAGTTGGCCATAGAGGTGAGAGTCTATTTCTGGACTCTCAATCCTATTTGACTGATTAATATGTCTATCTTTATGCCAATACCATGCTGTTTTCACCACTGTAGCTTTGTAGTACGTTTCAAGGTCAGGTAATGATAGCTCTCCCACATTGCTTTTCAATTTAGGATGCTTTGGGCTATTCAGGCACTTTCAGTTCCAAATAAATTTGGTAATTGCTTTTCTATTTCTGTTTCTGTAATAAGTTTTAAGATTGAGAAGTATGAGTCCTCCAACTTCATTCTTCTTTTTCAATATGGCTGTTTGGGGCCACTTACCCTTCTATAGAAATTTGATGTTTGGCTTTTCTATTTCTGCAAAGTAGCTTGTCAGAATTTTAATTGGGGTTGCATTGAATCTGTAAATTGCTTTTGGTAGGATTGACATCTTAACAATATTTAGTCTTTCAGTCCATGAACATGGAATGTCCTTCCATTTATTTAGGTCTTCTTTGATTTCTTTGAGCATCATTTTGTAGTTTTCTGTGTACAAGTCCTGTACATCCTCGGTTAGATTTCCTAAATATTTTATTCTTTTAGTTGCTGTTGTGAATGGAATTTTTCTTGATTTCATCTTTAGATTGTTCATTGCTTGTGTATAGAAACAATACTGATTTGGGGTGTTGATCTTGTAGTCGACCATTTTCCTGAATTTATATAGTAGCTCTAGAAGCTTAGTTGTGGGTTAGGGAAAGTTTTACTTCTTCCTTGCCAATTTGGGTGACTTTTTCATTTTCTTGCCTAATTGTCCCGGCAAGAACTTCCAGTATAATGTTGAAAACAGTAGGCATCCATGTTTTTTTCCTGCTCTTAGAGGGAAAGCTTTCAGTCTTTCACCATTAAGTAGGATGTTAGTTGTGGACTTTTCATGTGTGCCCTTTATCATATTGAGGAAGTTTCCTTCTATTCTTGGTGTTCTAAGTGTTTTTTATCAAGAAAGGGTGCTACTTTTTCTGCATCAAGATGCATGATCATCGCTTCTCGGCCTTTTGGCTAAGATCAAGTGTAGTATCTGTTCTTACCAGTTTAATATCTGATACTCCTCTATCCAAGGACAATATATTAAATGGATTTTTGGAATAGGGAGATGGAATAGGGGCTTGTTCCGTCCACTCCACGCATCGACCTGGTATTGCAGTACTTCCAGGAACGACATGCCAAAAAGAAAAAAAAAGATGCATGATCATGTGGGGTTTTTCCTTCATTCTGTTAATGTATATTGCATTAATTTTTTCTTATGTTGAACCAACCTTGCATACCAGGGATAAATCCCACTTGCTCATAGTGTATAATTCTTTTAATATGCTGTAGAATTCAGTTGGCTAGTGTTTTGAGGGAGTTTTTGCATCTATATTCATAAGAGATATTGGTCTGTAGTTTTCATTTCTGGTATCTTCACCCAGCTTTGGTATGAGGGTGATGTTGGCCTTGTAGACTGATTTATTTAAGGGTTCTTAACCTTTTTTGTTCCACAGATCCCCTTGCCAGTCAAGTGAAAACCATGGACCCCTTACTAAGCCCACTGTGTATTATTTAATAAATATATCACACCCACACTAACATGTTTCCATAAGAATGGTTTTTTTTTTTTTTTAATTTTCAATTCAAGCTCATGGACCCCCTGAAATCTTTCCACATACCCCTTTGGTGGTCCGTAGACCCCTAGTTAAGAACCCCTGATTTAGGGAGAGTTCCCTACTCTTCTATATTTTGAAAAGTTTGTGCAGAATTGGAGTTAAGTCTTCTTGGAATATTTGGTAGAGCTCCCCTGTGAAGCCATCTGATCCTGGGATTATCTTTGTTGGGAGGTATTTGATTATTGATTCAATCTCTTTACTAGTAATTGGTTTATTGAGATCTTCAATGAAGGTAGTTTGTGTGTTTCTAAAAAATTTTCCATTTTATCTTGGTTATATAATTAATTGGCATACAGTTGTTCATAGTGTCCCTAATAGTCCCCCCCCTTTTTTTTTTCAGTGGGATCGCTGGTAATGTCCCCCTTTACATTTCTGATTTTCGTTGTTTGTATCCTCTGCCTTTTTTTCTTTGTCAGTTCAGCTAATGGTTTGTCCATTTTATTGATGTTTTGAAAGAACCAACTTTTGGTTTTGTTGATTCTCTCTATTGTTCTTTTGTTTACTATTTCTTTTATCTCCACTCTAAATCTTAATTATTTCCTTCCTTCTGCTTGCTTTGGGTTTAGTTTGCTCTTCTTTTTCTAGTAATTCAGTTTTAAAGTTAGGTCTCTGATTTGAAGTCTTTCTTCTTGTTTAAGCTAAGTATTTAGGGCTGTACATTTCCCTCTTAGCAGTGCCTTTGCTACGTCTCATATGTTTTGGTATGTTATATTTTCATTAACCTCATCTCTTAATTTTGCTTCTGATTTCCTCTTCTGAGACTCCCATAATGCATATATTGGTGCACTTGATGGGGTCCCATAGCTGTCTTAGACTCTTTTTTGCATTTAGTGTTACTTTTTTTGTTTCTGCTCCTCAGCCTGACTCATTTCAGGTGCCTTTCTTCAAGTTCATTGATTCTTTCTTCTCTCAGCTCCAATCTGCTCTTGAACATGCCCCCACCCTTCCCCTGGCATTTTTCATTTCAGTTATTGTGTTCTTCAACTCTAGTCCTTCTGTTTGGTTCCTTTTTAAATTTTCTATATCTTCCATTTTCCTTCATGTCCTTGAGCATTTTTAAGATAATTCCTTGCAAAGGCTTTGTTCAGTATGTACACATTCTTGTCTTCTTCGCTGATGTTTTCTGTATTTTTATCCTCTTCCTTTGGATGGACCATCATTTCCTGTTTCTTTGTCTTAAACTATTTTGTTACCCACTGTACATTTAAATATTTAAAATGTTATCTCTGGGATTTATTGCCTAAGATGTCTGTTTCTTGATTTTGTAACTATCTGGTGATAAGACAGATTATTCTTGAGCCTCAACCCTCCTTTCACAAAGGTCTGTCCAAGGTGAGTACATTGTACAGGGTTTTCCAACTTTTGAACCTTTGTCTTGTCCTGGGCTTTTGCTTATAAGTTATTTTAGAGTTCCCTTGTTTACAGGAATTTGGTTGTCCCCTCTGTTTCCCAGGGGACAAACCTCCCTTTCCCTGGTATGTGAAGCCAGCAGGCCTTTGTCCCTGACTGTCCACCTCTCTAGTTTTTTCACACTTCTTTTGTTGTGTCACCCAGGTTTTGCTTGGAGAACAAATTCTGGGGAAAATGTCACCCCAGACAGGACTTTCCCAAGTCAGTCTTCCCCAGCCCAAACAGGGCCAGGGATCCATGAAGGGGTTTCAGATCAGCTGCAAAGAGCCTTGGGGAGGGGATCAGCATGGGCACCAAAACCTTCTCCAATGCCTCCCCAAAGCCGAGCTTTCCTAGCATGCTAGTCATATGCGGTCCTTCAACTAACTTTACCTCTGCAGCCCTGAGGAAGTGCTGCATCTTTACATCTCCACTGCTTCTGCCCCATTCTGGGGAAGGTAGAAACAAATGAAACAATGACTTTCACCCATCTTTGTCCTGGATGGGGTAAAACTATACTTGCCCTCAGAGCTGGGACCCAGTAATCTGAATTCTCTAATCAAAAAGCTATGATCAGCAAACAGCCATGCCCACCCCTGTTTTCGGGGAAGAAGATTTTTATGTCCTTTTTTGTCACCAGTAGCTAGCCAGGGGCTGTGCCCCATGGCAGCCTGCTGCAAGAATTGGGAATGGGAGCCAGTAACCACTGCACAGAGAGAGCAATTTATAGTTTACTGGAATTTATCAGCCTCTTCCTCCCAGTCTTCCCTGGATGTTGTACAGTGTTCTGGCCTCTGCAATTCCAGTTGTTTCCATTGATTTGGTGGAAGGACTGAGTCCTGGAGCTCTCAACTCCGCCATCTTTGCCCAAAGTATTCCCTAGTAGGCATTTCTTAATATTATTTGTTTGTAATCTTGGGCTGAAATTTATAACACCTTTGGATTGATTGTTAAACAAACCAATTGCAGAGATTTCAGTAGAGTATTGATTATAGTGATTCTCACACTTTTGCATGAAAACAAACAAAATTAAGGGATCTACCTCTTTATATTTTCTCATTGGGATCATTTAAAAGCACACAAAATTGCTGTTATTATTTCATAAAAGAAAATGTATTGTGACAACTGATAAAATCTGGAAGATAGACTGTATCTACGCCTTATATTGGTATTAAATTCCTTGGACTTGAAAGAAAAAAAAAGAGAAAAAGAAAATGTAAATTGAAGAGGACTTAATATTAGAATAAAATGAATTCCTTTTCCTGGCTAGTTGGCAACCATGCACCAACATAATGACATGCTCAACAATACCGAGAATTATTTTATTTCATTAAGCTTCATCTTTACCTGACTAAAATAATGGCTTCCAACATTGCTATTTGACTCCTCAGACATCCAAATATGTGTTAGCTCAGAATTCCAGGCCTAATCTACCTTTCTAGAACTATTTAAAGCTTCCCTTCTGCCAAACAAACAACTTCTGTCATTTATTGAGTGCCTGCATAGGTCAAGCTTGGTACAAGGTACTTTATATTTAATTCTTCATTAATCTATAGAGTCACTCCTTAGTTATTAATCCCATACTAATCACCAGATAATGAGACCCTGGCCCAGTAAGGTTACGATTTACTTGAAATCACGCAACTGGAATGGTGGAGACCACAATTTAAATAGCATTCTCTCAGTAATCACCAATCTTCTGTATGTTCTTCTGGTACCTGCCCAGGGTTGCCCTTTTTGATTATTAGCTTGTTAGCTATGCAGGAATGCCTGGCTGAGGGAGTAAATGGGAGCTACTCCCTTTGGGAAGCTGGTGTTCTGCTTCCCAAGCTCTGCTCCCTGACAAGAGGCTACCTCTGTTTGGGGGAAGGGAACAGGGTGCCTTTTTCTCATTATTTTTCTGGTGTTGATCTTGTATGTGGCCACACAATCGTGCTTTATGCCTTTGTTGTACTACAGCTTTGCCTGGGATGCCCTTCTTTGTGACCTCTACATGTTCAAATCCATATTTTACATGAAAGAACTGAAATGACATTCCCTTCGGGAAGCTTTCCTTAGTGCCACCACCTGGCATTACCGTGTCTACCTCCACCATACCCCGCTCCCAGAGTCAGAACTAGCCATCCATTGGCTAACTTTCTATAGCACTTTAAGATACAGTCTCTCCTGTAGAACAAATATTACTTCCTTCTTTGTATCAGAATGATGTATGTTCCTACATTATTGACTCTGATAGTCTGGAGGCACTTTTTAGAGTATAAATGAGATTTTATTGAACTCTGTATCTACCAGAGTCTCTTATGTGTATCTTATACATAGTAAGCACTCAGTAAGTATTTGTTACATAAGTTTAGTTCAGAGGCTAATTGTGGTCCTTGATCCCTGGAGAAGGCAGCACATTTTTCTTTCTTAGCTAAGAGTTGTATTAGAAAACGTTAATATGCTTTCTATTCAAAAGTTTATCTTCTATATATGTAACTAGCTTTTTATTAAAGAATTTATTTCCATGGTTAAGACCAGGCAATGCATTTGCGTATACATATATCTTCCGAGATATTTTATTCTGTGTTTTAGAGTACATTTCTTTCAGTTTTGAGAATGTTCTGGGATCGTGTTGGAATATATCTACAAAAAATAATAATAATAATAAGAGGACTTCAAGTAGCATCCTTTGTTTTGACTAAACTGGAAGCTCAGAAGCATATGCTGAAGTCTTAAATATTTTACATGCTAATAAGCAGCTGCTTTATAAGGAATTTTCCTCCTGTGATCCTTATCTGAATTATAAACCAGGGGAAAAATAGGCTAATCAGCACAAATATCTGATAAGGCTAATTCCTTCTCATTCGGCAATAACCAAAATATTTTATAACCTGCCTGCAGGGTTTTATTATGTAGGGCACTCAAAAATCATTATTGAGTTGTTTTTTAAATGACTTAAAATATGGTGGGTAACTTGTTGGATAGTGAAAGAACTCAAGCAAAAAAAAAAAAAATGCCCGTGGATGATCTTAAAAAAGAATAGGACTTGTGGATATAACTGTGGTAATACTTAGTTTGGCAGATTAATGAATGGACTGTGTTATTCTTCATGTAGAAAGATGCTACTATAGACATATCATCAGCCTTTTTTTAGTGATGATGAGTCTGTTATAATCTTCCCCACCCTCTTGGTTTCTCATATGACCAGTCTTCTGAGACTGTATGATCCAGGAATACAGCTACTAACAAAAAAATATGACTATGTAGCTTGATTGACTCAGAGGGCTGTAACCCATGACAGTGCTGCTTTGAACACTGCAGAGCTGACAAATGTAACCAAGCAGCAGCATAAATCAGGATTTCAGTGTGTGCAGTTCTTGTTGATGGTAACTTTGATGTTCTTGTAAGCAAACAAGGCCAAAAACTATATGCCCACCAGCTGTGTTTCAGCCACTGCAATAATTGGTTTCAAGAAAACCTCACAAGTAGATTCCCAGGACAAGTGCCAAAGATGAGCTCATGTGTGTTAGACCTGTAGGTAGTTAACTTTGATCTTTATCAATATCTCTTATCTGGACTGTGACATAAGGGAAAGAGGATGGACTTTTAAGTTAGACACCTGGATTTCTTGCCAACTTTATCATCTAAACTGTATGTCAGTGAAAATGTTACTTAGCCCCCTCTAAGCCTCAGTTTTCAAATATGAATCAATGTAATGAGAATTTTAATAGTTATGGGGATGCTACCCTTACCTCTTTTTAAGATAAAAGGTTAAGTAAGCTTTTTTTTCCTTATTGAGAATGAGAATTTGAACAATTAATTTGTTTCCTAACTTTAAGTCACTCTAATGCATTTAAAACTCTCCAGTGATGATAGAGTTTGAAAACTGAGGAATTGTTCATATATGTGTTGGGTGTTTGCTTGAGTGCTTTAGCTGACATCAGGGTGCTGACTTTTCTCCTTCCTTTCTTCTCTATTTCTTCCTCACTTTACTTCTGGAGTAGCCATTTCATAGAAATTAAAGAGAACTTTTTGTTATTATTTATTTTAAATAATCCTGTGTACTTATTGTTAAAAGTGTAATTTAAAATTTTTACATCTTTATATTAAAATTAAGTATCCTTTTCATCTTTTTTTTAATTGAGATATAATTCACATACCACAAAATTTAGCCATTAAAAAAAGTATATAATTAAGTGGCTTTAATAAATCCATAAGTTATGCAATCATCACTACTGTCTAATTCCAGAACCCAGTACCTACTAGCAGTCGTTTCCTAAATCCTCCCTCCCCTGTACTCTGGCAACCACCTGCCTACTTTCTGTCCCTTGAATCCATGTCTGCCTATTCTGGACATTGCATATAAATGGAATCATACAGTAATGTTTTCAAGATACATCTATGTTATAGCATATACCAGTATTTCATTTATTTTTATGGCTGAGAAAGATTCAGTGTATGGATATTTAGCCATTCATCAACTGATGGGCATTTACATTGTTTCCACTTCTGGACCATTATGAACAATACTGTTATGGACATTGATGTACAAGTTTTGTTTTGTTGTAGAGAGATGTTTTCAGTCCTCTTGGGTATATAACTGGGAGTGGAATTGCTGGGTTGTATGGTAACTCTGTTATTAACTTTTTGAGGTTTTCCAAACTATTTTCCAAAGTGGAGTTACTTTCATCATAAGGTCCTTGTTTGACCCCTTTTCCCTGCCCCAGGAGACATTGTTGCTATGATATTAAGAAGCAATGTTGAGAAAGGAAGAAAAAGAGGAAGAAAAAAATTTTATTGTGATTTATTTACTTTTTCATTAAAGCTGGGCATTGGATGTGATATTCTCTGTTAGGAAGCTGGCTATGGAGCACGCTGAACTCAGCAGAAGTGACTGAGGCCTCTCTATAAGAAATCAGAATAGAAAAAATGTTTTGGGTTTGAAATGTTCATTCAGTTATATCTCATTCAATGACATCAAAATCATGTCTTTTCTCAGAAGATGTGCTGTCATGGTTTGTATACTTTATATTTGTAAGAATGATTTCCCTACTATTTAGCATTTCAGCCTTTTTTGAGTGCACATGGTTAGTTGATTTTTACATTCTATTAGATTCATTCATGTGCATTTGTCAAAATCTGAATTCATTCAATTAATTTCTGATTTTTTTAGTAGAGAAGTTGTAGGCTTATAGAAAATTCATGCAGAAAATACAGAGTTCCCATTTACCCGCCCCCCCCCACACACACAGTTTTTTCAAACACTGCATTAATGTGGTAACTTTTACAATTGATGAAATGCTACTATAATTATACTATTAAGTATAACCCATAGCTTATATTAAGGCTCACTGCCTGTGTTGTACAGTCCTATGGTTTTTTAAAAAAATGTTGTTCCAGTAACAAATATACAATCTAAAATTTCCTCTTTCACCCACATTCAAATATGTAATTCAGTGCTGTTAACTACATTCACAATGCCGTGTGCCCATCTCCACCTCCATTACCAAAACTTTTCCATCATCCCAAGTAGAAACTCTGTGCCTATTAAAACATTAACTCTCCATTCCTTACCCCCACCCTGGTCCTGGTAACCTGTATTATATTTTCTGACTCTGAATATGCTTATTCTGATTATTTCATAACAATGAGGGGGCAGATGTGGCTCAATGGTTGGGCATCCGTCTCCCATATGGAGGGACCTGGGTTCAATCCCCGGGACCTCCCAGTAAAAACAAAGAAAAAAAAAAAGGAAGGAGCAAACAAAAATTAGAAAATGTCAAAAATATATCATCCTTGAGGTGGATGTGGCTCAAACGGTTTGACGTCAGTCTCCCACATGGGGGGACCTGGGTTCGATTCCTGGGACATCCCGGTAAAAAAAAAAAGTTCTAGGCTCATATCAATGAGATCGTGCAATATTTGTCCTTTTGTGCCTGGCTTATTTCATGCAACATGATGTCTTAAAGGTGTGTCTGTGTTGTCACGTGTATCAGAAATTCGTTCCTTTTTATGGCTGAATAATATTCCATTGTGTGTGTGTATATATATATATACCACATTTTGTTTATTCTTTCATTTGTTGATGGATACTTGGGTTGCTCTCACCTTTTAGCAATTGTGAATAATGCCACTGTGAACATCAGTGTGTGAATATCTGTTCAAGTCCCTGCTTTCAATTCTTTTGGACATATACCTAGATGTGGGATTGACAAGTCATATGGTAATTTAAATGTCATTAAAGGATTCTTTCTTATTCTTAAAATAGAATAAAATTCACAATTTGTGGTTTACAGTTCTTTGGTTTTGACCAATGCATAGAGTCACATATCCACCACCACAGTCAAAGACACAGTATAGTTCCCTTCCCGCAAAAAATTCCTCCTTGCTGCTTCCCCTCAGCTTCAGCTCCTGTCACTTATCTGTTTTTCATTCCTAGAAGTTCGACTCTTCTAGAATGTCATATAAATTGACTCATTCTATCTGTAGCCCTTAGGGTATGGCTTCTTTCACTTAATGAGGTGCATTTAAGAGTCCTCCATGTTGTTGCAGATATCAGTCATTTTTATTGTTGAGTAATATTCCATTTGTCAAACTTTTGATGGAGAAATTAAAATTATTTACTACCTGATTTATAAGTAGTACTTTTATTTAAGTTTAAACTACCTCCCCCCAAGTACTGCGGTTCATTCTAACATTGATTCTTTCACCTTTTGTATACTGGTAATCATTTTTATGGTTTCAATAATATTCTCCATGAATATCTTTTAAAATATATTCTTCTGTGAATATACTTCCTAGGGAGAGTTAAATCTATTTCGCATCTCTGCCTGTGTTGGAAATAGCTTTGAGAAAGCAAAGGGTATTTAAGAAGAATAAGACAACCAAACTGCTGGAATGAATGTTTCCTCCCAGTTGGTACACATGTTAACGGCGTTGGTCTGTTAATGGCTATGATAAATTTTAATGTGGATGTCTTCACATGCATTTCTCATTTGATGCTCACAACAACCTTGAATGGTAGGTGTCAGGATTTAGATTATACAGGTGAATGAACTGAAGCTCCGAGTTAATTAAATTGCCTGAGGACACACAACTAGTCAGTGGTAGAGCAGAAAATCAAATCACGATCTTGTGACTCATTTCACATTAATGTCTTCTTTATTTTGAGAAGAGTGACAAACTGAACTTGCAATTTTTATTTTATTTAATATCTTAGTGTAACTTTCCTCTGGAAAGAGAACGAGTAACAAAGATGATCAATAATTGGATGTACTGTCATTTAAGAGTATTATTAAATTGTAGCATTGTGGGCTTCTGTGAGATAATCATACTAGGTAGGCAAGTAATTAAGCAATTTAGGAAGCATAATGAATTTTGTGCTAGGCAATTTTACAAGAAATTTTATGTTGCTAAGTCTTATTAAGGTTAAAATACTGAATCAATCACTTACCAGCATATTGTGTTTCATATTCCATTCTTCTTGTATAGCAAAGCTAACTGGGTAATAAACAATTGTTGAATGTATATTACAAATTCTGAAGATCCTTCAAAATTTGGGATTTTCTCTTTGGGCCTATAATATGCATATGCCAGCCCTTGGCCTGCCTTTCTTAACTGTTTTAACTTCATATATTACTTGTATTATTTTTGGAATGCTCTACAAAGAAAGAGAGATGGTATTGAAAGGAATTTGGGTAAATTCTCGTACAAATTCTGTAAACAGCTTGCCTTTGCCTGAATTGCCCTGCCTGTTTCCCCTGGATATTGTTTTTATAATTCCCCAACATCTAGCATTCTGTTTTACCTTTTCAGATTCCTAGATGGTTAGGTGGCCAGAGCTGAAATGTGTTACCTTCTTCTCATTTGCTTTGTCAATTTTATGTATTAATACTGACTGTCAGGAAGGACAGAAATGTTTCTGAGAAGGTTCCTCCAGTTCAAGTCCAGAGCTCTTGATCAGAGTTGCAGTTTTCAAACACAATTCAGCCAGTATTTATTAGAGGCATATCAAATACAATTTGGCCAGATGCCAGAGAACCAAGTGTTAAAATCATTATTAAGCTGAAACCCAGCATCACCATTATGAAAAATTTTTGGGAGACAGAAATAAACTCAAAATATTTTTGAAAGTATTTTAATTATTACATCATTATTATTAAAAATAAAGGGGCCAGTCTATTAACATCTGACATCATTGTATAGAAACAATAATTTTTCAGCACTGTCAACTTCTCCTGTGTTCACTGTTTTGTGTATTTGGCTTAGTTAATCGATGTACACTTTTAACCATCATGTTTCATATCACTAACCATTTTGTGCTCATAATTTAGAAAAAAAAGAGTTTCTATAACTTCTTCTTCTATTAGTAACTTTGTGCCTGGGATTTATAGCTTGGACAAATCTCAAAAAATCAATTTGTCTTCCACTAGTGAAGATGGATGGCTGTCTATAGCAATCATTATGTCAGCATTTTTATTTTAAATTTTAACACTGTGACAAAAGTTATTTTCTCAATGATTCTTAGAGTTGTTTTGAAGTTTGATTAGTGAGAACAAAATGAGTTTTGAATACTTCATTTTTCTCTAGTTTTCTTCTCTTCACCGTCCTACATTCTTTATTGTGTTAGAATAAAAAATGGTTCATCATGATGTCTTACAGCTTAGAATTTTTCCTTCTCATAAAATTTTGAGGTGGCAAAGCTGACATTCTCCTTTTAATTTATGTGTACAATATAGGAAGACTTTAAAAGAATGAAGTCCTGGGAGTGGACGTGGCTCAAGCAATTGAGTGCCTGCTTCCCACAAGGGAGGTCCTGGGTTCAGTTACCAGTGCCTTAAAACAACAACAGCAAGCAAACAAATGAAAAAACCAACTCAGAGGGGCCAACGTGGCTCAGTGGTTGAGTGCCGGCTTCCCACATACAAGGTCCCAGGTTTAATCCCTGGCCCCGGTACTTCGGGGGTGCGGTGGGGGGGTGAATAGGGAGGTAAAGTTCTAAATGGAATTCAATAACTAAAATTTAAATACAGTTCTTAAAGGTTATTTTGTTTATTTTATGAATGCTATATGATATACAGAAAGGTAATAAGGATAATTCTCTGTATTTTAAGACTTTTAATTGATTTTCTCACTAATCACTGACTGTCCAACAAGCACTTCAGGACAACCAATAAATCAGGAAAACTGTAAAGAAAATCTGGCAATGGCAATGAGTGTTTTGGAAATTAAATATGTTTCTACTCTTCTTTCTGTGCCATTTATGTCTGATGTCAGACAACAGACATTTATCATGTACTTTGCTAAATTCCAGGGGAGTGGAAATGAAGAGTGCATTATTATCTAGTATATTTTAATTCTTACTGTATGCAAGACACTTTGCTACATGTTTACCTATATTATCTGATTTCATCCATACAGTAATCCTCTGAAGCTGGTACTAATTTTCTCCCCATTTTACAAATGAGGGATTTTACATTAGAGAGATTAAGTATCTTGCCCAAAGTCATTCAAATAGAAAGTGGTAGAGCCAGGATTCCAACTCAGGTTGACTAATTTTGAAGTCCCAGGCCTTAACCAATGTGTTACAGTGTCTCCCTCAAGGATCTTACACTGTCATGAGGGAGACAGTGAAGCACAGTTGTGCTGTGGTAAGTGCTACTGAATAGGTGTGTATGGAACTCTTGTGAGTTTAACTTGGGTTGCTACAGTCAGCCACTAGTATGGGAAACCTGAGGACAGAACCAGCAGGTATTAAGCCCAGTGTTGGCTTTGGTGGCATCTGCAGGAGTAGTAGTGAGCCCCTGTATGAGGATACTGCACACAGAAAAGATCTGCCATTTTGTGCCAGCCCCATTTTCTCAGGTTGAATCTGCTCACTACTACCAGGGTCTTGGCTCCATAAGATAGAGACTTTAAACATCTGTGAGCCAGGAACCCTCAAAGACTGTCAGTTAGTGATGACTTGAGGCAGATACATAGTCTTGGCCTAGTCATGGGGAAGAGATAGAAGGAAATGTGTAAATACCAGGACAAGTGGAAACTAATAGTAAATGTAAACAAGGCAGTGTAGACTGTTCAAGTCTCATAGTTGCTTTTCAGGGCTTTAGGTTCTGATTCCTTTTGAAGTCTGTCTTGATATTAGGAATTGGCCATTTCTGTGTGCCTTTAACTTGGGTTAAAGGGCTAGTGCTAAGTGATTTCAACCAAGTATGACCTGCACAGTTCTAGCATGAACCCCCTTTCGGTCAAGGAAAGATATATCTGTACCATTTTTAGGTGGCATAGCGAAGTTTAAAAAGTTACAGTAGAATCCCATTAAACATTGGGACATTACAAGAATTCAATTATAAAACATTTTAGATTGTAATCCTAAAATATATCTGTGACAAAAATAAAATCTTTTCATGCTAATTAATTTGATTGAGGAAAACCTGATGTGATAATTATATGAACAAACTGGTATGAATTCTTTACTATGTTCTCATTCTGGCATATGAAATACCATTTTTCATGCAAAACTACTGTCTGTATATTAGAAACAACCAATGTATTGAGGGAAAGCCCTGCCCATGAGAAAAGAAGTTTTAAATGGGTTTTTCATGTTCTGAATTCTCATTAAATGCTGCAACAAAAACACTGCTTGGTTCAAGTACTTTGTGGATTTGACATTAGTTTAGAGCAGGGGTTCTTAACAAGGGGTCTGTGAGCTTGAATTGAAATAAAAAATAAAAAAAAAAACATTCTTCTTGTGGGGAAGTGTTGGTGCGGGTGTGATATAGTTATTAAATAATACACAGTACAGTGTGGACTTAGTAAGGGGTCTGTGGTTTTCACATGACTGTCAAAGGGGTCCATGGAACAAAAAAGTTAAGCACGCCCTGGCTTAGAGGTTTTTCTTACTCAGCCTTTTCCCTGTTATTTCTTTAAATGACTTGTTCTCAAATTTGGTTGCAATTACGAATCACCTGAGGAGTTTTAAAAATACTGGTGCCTTTGTGCCACCCACAGGGATTATGATTTACTTGGTTTGATTTGGACATCTGGACTTTTAAGCTCTTCACTTGATTCTAAAAACCAGTAAAGTTTGAGAATCAGGCTTAGGCAGCTTTCTTACCCTGTTCCTTAACTAATCCTGTACTGCTCTTAGGAAGTTCTAAGAGCCTAGTACAATACCTACTCGTAGAGCAGGCAGGGTTTTATTAAGCAGAACTGAAATTCCCCATCCCCTTCACTCTCTGTGGATGATATCTGTAGCTGAAAAGGAAGAAACATAGACTTAGGTAGACAGACGTGGGTTCAAGTAAGTTACTTGATCTCCGTTTTCATTTGTAACAGGATCTGCAAACTAAGCCCGTGGGGCAAATCTGGCCTTTTTTTATATGACCTGTGAGCTAAAAATGATTTTTAAAGGGTTGTTGAAAAAAAAAGAAAAAAAAAAAGCCAAAGAAGACTCTGCAGTGGAGAACACATATGGCCCACAAACGTAACATATTTACTATCTGGCCTTTTACAGAAAAAGTTTATAATTCCCTGATCTGTGAGATGATAATAGTACCCACTTCATAAAGTTGTCAGGATTAAATGAGGAAATTATGCTAATAAAATACTTAACACAATGTCTGGCGTAAATAATTTTAAAATTGTAGCTGCTCCTTATTGTCGTTGATTCTAGATATTAGTGACACTCCCAGGACTCTCCCAAGACTACTGGATTGGGATGACATTATCTCCTTTATCACTGAGAAAGTGGGCCGCCAGTGTGGACTACATCTGCCCATCTCCAGTTTTCTTTTTCATATCTCTGTTTTCCTTCTTTAGAGAAAGAGCTGTTCCTTCTGTCTAAATCTCACCCCTCCAGTTGCTCTTCTTCTGCCCATTGCTTTTTGCCTCCACCAGCCATTCATCCTACCTCCATCACATACAATGTCACTTCCACTCTACGAATTAGCAAAATGTTTTTAAATGAAATCTCGTTCACTTCTCTTTGGCCTAATAAAATTTACTCTGGTGCTAAGTGTGGTGATCTCTTACTTTCTGTATAGTACCAAGAAACAATCTATTCTTTTTCACCCCCCATCAACCCTTCTCTCCATTTCTCAATTTATAGAAATTTACTTTTGTTCAGAAATATTCTAGAGTTATATAACTTTTCTTTCTTTTAATAGAGCTTCAAATATGTTACATTTCTTATTGAGACATTTTGTGCTCTCAATTTTAACATTAAGATTTCTTTTTTTTTTTTTTTTTTTTTTTTTTTGGTTTTGCTTTTGCTATGGTTGTGAACTCTCAGAAGGAAAAAAGAAATAAAGAAAAAAAAAATAGGAACATATTTAGACATAAGTTACATCTCTTTATGTTGTCTGTTTGCCAAAGGAATTGTGAACAATGTTCTATTGTTCTAAAATTTAAACTTCTCAAAGTTAGGGCCCTTTTGTTCATTTTTGCATACCCAGGGTGGGCTAAATATACTAGCACTCAGTAGGTGATTATTAATTTGAGGTGCAGGAAGTGCTTGAGGTTTCTGCATTCATTTTATGAATCTATATAAGGGTCGAGAACTTGATCATATATAAATCCATATCTGTAGAAATAACTAAATTATTTTGTGCATATATAAGCACTTAGTGTTTATATGGACTCTTACATAAAAAATTTTTCTTGCATGACCTTCTAAAGGGAATTTACTATTTGCTATTTTATAGGCATTATCGCACTCATTTTTCATTACTGACTGCTCACTTTTCTCATTAAGATGCTTATCAACACATTGGCCACATATCTGCAATTAAAATCTTTACAAAATTCCTCTTTATAGATGAGAAATCTGAGGCAGAAGTTAAGTAGTTAACAATTATAACAAAAAATCATTTTGTCAGATCTAGATTGATAAGCAAGATTTTAAATTTAACTAGTATTAAACTCATCAATAATCTGCAATTTCATCGTTATTATTTAATAATATGGAATTTGAATTAAAGTAAATAACTAAATAATATAATACCTGTACATTATCAGTCATATATTATTATTTATATTTGATAAAACTGAGAGGAAATAAGTATTTTTTAATTGGGAAGTTATATATGCTTATGTACATTATAGCAATTACAATGCATGATAACTTCTAGGTTACTGGTCTTAGTATATATCCTACTTTAATATTTTCACATTAAATACCAATTTATTTATCAAATATTTATTGAGAACTTGCTCTGTGCTTTTTATTGACTACAGCAGTGAGCAGTAATACAGGGCATGGCCCCTACTCTAATGGAACTCACTGCCTAGTAAGGGATACAGATAATGAATTTACTGGAGGTGTAAGAAGCACTGAAAAGAAAGCTACAGAAAGTTTTACTGAGGAAGTAATGTTTAGAAATGGTTACTCTGACAAGAGATGACTGAAGAACGTTCTAACAGAGAGATAGCAAGTGTGAAGACTGAGGTGGAAAGGGGCTTGACTTGTTCCAAGACCTGAAAGAAAATGTGGCTTAAAGGGCTGTGAGCAGGGGATAGACATGGTGAGAGTTGAAATTTATAATATACATGCTGATTATAGGACAGAAAATTGGAGTGATCAGGATGGGCTTGAAGAATGGTTGCAGGGAGACCCATTAGGAGGCTGGCACAATATTCCAGTCAAGAGAAAATAGTTTGGGAGACAAGGGTGGTGAAAGTAGAGATGGAGACATACAAAGTGACATAAAAAATACCCATATATGTTTTATGAGGTTTATAAAATACACTTGATTCTGAAGAAATAGCTAAAGCTTTAATACTCAAAGTTGAACACACAATGATGTAAGAGAAGACCAAGGGTAAGTCCAGGCTTGTGTGGCCTTGCTTAAGTCATTTTAGTTATTTGAATCACAGTTTCTTAATTTTAAAAAATGGGAAAAATAATACTCATCTTTTTACCTCATGGGGCTTGAAAACTAATAAGACAATGTATATCAAAGCACTTTGTAAATTTATTGTAGGAGAATGCCACTTGTCATCTATTCTTCTTTCTATAATCAAAGCCAAAGACAAACTAAAAGCTAGTTGGGTAAGATGATTTCTTTTTCAGATATTTTCATCTTACTGTTTTTTAACTGAGTTTGCCAAATAACTGTTTTGGAAAAAATCATTCCTATTTTAGGTGAACTATTTTCCTCAGAGGTTTTTACACTATTTTTCAGAAACAGCCAGTTCATGGAGTTGACCCCAATCTCTTTGTGTATGTGAACTACTTTTTCATTTCTTCAAGACCTTAAGAGAGGAGTGTGTGTGTGGTGGTAGTGGTTTTTTGTTTTGCCTGGAGCAGGTTGGGAGGGTAGAGAGGGGTGAGATGGATTAGTCAGTGAAGGGAGAGTGGTCACAGTTTCCAACCTAGAGATATCTGAAGAAAAAGAAGCATGTTGATAGCCAGGATCAGCAATCAAGCAGCCATGTTAGGGGATTTACAAGTTAAAGTCCAATCTACCAAATGTTAGGTATTTAGAAGAGCCATTGTAATCAATTCACTCTTTTTTTTTTATTATTTTTTATTTTTATTTTTTATTGTGTGTAAAAATCAAAATTTTCACAATACATACCAATATTTGTAAAATGATATATAAATATATATGCATATATGTGCATTTGCTTACAAAAATGTTATTTATATATATATATATAAATATATTTTAAGAAGTGCTTAGATTACCCAGAATGTTACACGGAACCCAATGGGATTCCCATGTTGCCCAGCTGCAACTCCTACCCTACAGCTCAATGGACTCATCCAAGTCACCTGGCGAGGAGACAACTATGGGCAATGGCCATCCCAGGGAATGGAGAGGGCCTGCATCTGCAGGCAGGATCATCCCACCCACCATATCCATGGGATATAAGCCCTCTCTCACTTGGAGTTGGAGTGGACATCACCATCCCAGTCCCCTCAGGATTGGGGGAAAAACTATGGACTAGAGTGGACTTGATGGTATTCTGATGTACACATATGGTGATTCTAGCAATGGAAGAAATTATAACAATGAGGTGGAGCCAGTGGCCACTTGACACTTTTGGGGCAGGGAGGGGATGAGCAGGTGAAATACAGGGGCTTCTTTTGGATTTGGAGGTTGACCTGAGTACCGTTGTGGCAACGGATGTAGGCCATTTTAAATCAATTCACTTTTGATTGGCTGTTCCCAAGAAAGAGCAGAACCTGGCTTTTATTTTAGTGATTCTGTAAGTAACTGCCCTAGAGGAATTTGTTTCCTTAGAGTAGGGAGTTTGAATTATTCATGGTTGCACCCCCAGAACCTAGAACAGTGGCTCACATAGGTAATAGCTATTAATAAATATTTGCTGAATAAGGCATTTCTGTAAGGCATCTTCACAGTATTTACTAAGCTGCTGTCTTAGACCAAATTTAACATGGATCTAGGGTGTAAAGCTGTTTCTGTGCAGGTTGATGCTCTTAAATATATTATAAATGAATATAGTCCATGCGGTCTAGTTGATTCTCCTTCCTTTACATACCCTCATGCCTGTCCGTGACCTCCATCTCTACTGTCACTTTCTTCACTGGATTCCTCATGTCTCACCTGGATTATGGCAGTTTTTAAAACTGACATTCTTCCTTCAAATCTTACACCTTGCAATCATCCTTCACTTAGCTGACAAGTTAAATATAACTACATATTTAGTTATATTACTCCCCTGCCTAAATCCTTTAATTACAGCAGTGAGTTTCCAGCCATGGTGTCCTAACACACTGGTGTGTCACAATCAGTTGTGAGGTGATATGTATATTAGAGAATATTTGTGCTTTTTCTCATGAAATTGAATCCAAAAGGAGATAAAAACAAAGATGGTGCCATATTTATAAATTAGCTTTTATATGATTCATAAAATCAGCGAGACAGAGCAGCTAGAACATCTCTTTTCTTTGCTACCTTATATACTAGAAAGAGCATAGGCTTTTCCAGAAAGACTAACAGCATAATATTTTTCTCTAGAACATTTTAACTATGGTAATACTCTTTTTACTTATCGATGTTTATGTTTTTTGGTTTGTTTTTTTTTTTTTTTTTTGTATATGATAGTATTTTGTTTTTGTTTTTCTTTTTTAATGAGCTAAAGGCATTAATTGGGTTCACATACTTTTCAGAATATGGATTTTTATGGATTTTATACTTTTTATAGTAATATTTCTAAAAACTCAATGAGCCGAAAGACAAAAACCAATATAAAAATACCTAAAATCCCTACACTTTTAGTTTGAAATTGTTTCTAAAAGGAACGATTAACAACTTAAATTCATTTGTCATAGAATTGAGAGTATAGTAACACAGACAATATGGTATGACATCAACACTGTAGTCACCTTACAGGTCAAGAAATAGCAAGTCCTGAATGCTGCCAATTACAAAAAAGTCATATTAATACAAACCCAAATAATATTTTATCTACTTAAAAATAAGTTATCATTCTGCATCAGTATTTTTCTTCAAATATATAAACATTTACACTAGAACATTGAGTGAGATATTCGTATTGTTCCCCCTTCTAATTTATTTCCCTTATTTTATTAAGTTGTAGATATTTTGTGAAGACTATTTACTTCATAATAAATGCCTAAAGGGGCACATTAAATGTTATTAGGTATTAAAATACAGTTGAATAAAACTTTCTATTTGAAGTATAGTACAGATCACAGAACAGTTGAAAATTAGGATAATCCCTGGGAATTAGAAAACTATAGAAAGAGTGAGCCCATTTCTGCCTAATTCCTTGGTTGACTACCACATTTTACAGGCTCTGGGGAGACTTGCAGGAAGCCAAGATAAAAAAGCAGCAGTTGGGAGCCACCAGAACAAAACAAAAATATAAGCAGCTGTATACCATAGGTTAGAGAGAGTTTGCCGTTTGCATCCAAACAAGGTAATTGCCTATTAGAATAAAAATACAATAATTCTCAGAAAAATATGACAGAATCTAGCATCTCTATAATGTATTATCTACAATATCCAGTGTCCTACAAAAATATTAGACATGCAGTGAATCAAGGAAGTGTGATCCATTCTTAAGTCAGTAGAAACTGATTCTTAGCCCAGATACGAATTTACCAAAGACTTCAAAGCAGGTATTTTAAGTATTCAAAGAATTAAAGAAAAATATGGTATCAATAAATAGGCAATCTCAACAAAGAGGTGGAAACTAATTTTTTTAAAAACTGAAAATTCCAGAGCTGAAAAGTACAGTTACTGAAATAAAAAATATTTCTAGGTAGGCTCAAAAGTAGTTTAGAAAGGGCAGAAGAAAGAGACAGCAAATCTGAAGAAAGACCAGGTGGAAATGGCCCACTTCAAAGGAAAGAAAAAAGAGAAAAAACAGATTAAAGAGAAAAATTAATAGAACTTAAGAAATCTGTGGGACAACATGAAATAGTTCAACACACTTGTGCTTGAGATTCTGGAAGGTGAAATGAGAAAGGGGTCTAAACATTTCTGAAGAAATAATAGCTGAAAACTTCCCATATTTAGTGAAAAACATTAACAGATCCAAGAAGCTCAAGGAGACCTAGAAGGATGAACACAAAGAAAATCATTCCTAGACTGCTACAATGAAGAGAAAATTTTGAAAGCAGGAAGAGAAAAATGATACATTGCTTATACATCAAGGAAAACAACAGGAAGTGTTTGTTTGCCAGTGATGAAAGTCAAGCTTTTAAGAAAAAATTTGAAAAAAACATATCTATCAATACTTTCCAATATTTAACTGTGGAAACTTGTACTACCAGCAGCTTCCCAGTACTTGAAAGACTTTTCTGATAATAATGATGGTGATTTTAACAAATGCAATATTTAAAAATAAAATACATAATGAAATATGTCAACATTTGGAAGATCTACATAAAGAAGAGCTGCATAATTCAGTGAACCAGTATTTTCCAAATGGGCAAGGCATGATGTTACAAAATCATGCACTAAAGATCCATTTAAAGTTCAAGGTAGACCAATGGATTTTAATGCAACAGAGTACAAAAGTCCATTTATATGGTTTCAGATTCCACATTGCAACAAAGTGTAATTATCTAAAAAGCCTATTAAAATAATCCTCCCCTCATCTACTATCTATCTGCAAGAGGCTGGATTTTCTTCCCACATTTCAAACAGACAACATATTGCAATAGATTGAATGCAGAAGCAGATATAAGAATCCATCTATCTTCTATTAAGCTAGACATTTAAAAAAGATTTGCAAAACTACGAAACAATGTTCTTTTGTTTTAGAAATTACAGCTGTTTTTCATTTTTAGAAGATATTTATGTTAATATGTAGTAGGTTTATTATTTTTAAATGAATTAATAAATGTTAACATTTTTTAGTTTTAATTTCTCATACAGTAAATGTCAAGTAGATATAATCCACAAAAGTTGATTAGGGTCCTCCATAATCTTTAAGAGTGTGAAGTTATCCTGAGACCAAAATATTTGAGAATTGTTTGGTGTCTTCTCTGTCTCTACCTTCAGACAGTACATTCCTTTAAGAACATCAGACTGGAAAATTGGAAATATCTTATAGCCCAGGAGATTAGTGCTCTTTGAGTATATGATGTCATTCAATCTTTGTTGATATCTTTATTTCCAAGTAGACCATCTAAAATGTCTTGTGTACTCCTTAATGCTTCTAATGGCAAACTCTTTTTTCCCCTTCTTATATTTTCCAGGCCTTTTCTTTTTACTAGGGAGCTTTACAAGGAAAGTGATAAGGGACTTTTCCTATTTTCTTCCTCCTTCTGCCCTTTGTTATGTTCAGAGTTTATCAAAGGAGATCTGTCCTAAAAGTGACTTCTCTGGTAGCCTGCACAGTCAACTGCTATGTTATTCTGAGTTGCTATTCAGAATAAATTACTTAGTTTCTGTGAAAGAGAATTAAACACTTGAAATCAAAGAGTCATTGAACTTTGGTTCACTTGGTATGAAAGACTTGTAAAGAGGGTAACTGAAAGTCGTCAAGAATTTTTTTAGTCCTGTTTATAATATTCCATTAAATGCACGTTGCATGGCTTGTTTAAATTTCTTATCTACTAGACAGTATAACTGATCTGACTGATATGAATTTTTTCTTAGGGATATTTGTTACATAAATGTGTTGTTAGTTATTTTAACATTGTGTTACTTTGCATGGTTTTTTTTTTTTTTTTTTTTAAACAAAAATATAAATTAACAATCAAAATAAGCCAAAAAACAAAACCTACCTACCTACCTACTTCCATGAAAGTAATTCCCAACTTCTTCCATGTGCTACCTTCCCTTTACCTCTCAGTGTTCCTTTCCTTTTTCCTGACTTCTTATGATTTTGTACTTCTTTTTGAATTTAGAAAAAATGAGCTTATACAGATCTGTTGGTATTTTAAGACTTAGACTGTTGTGGTCATAAAATAATGACACAAATGGTATTACACTCATATTTTCTCCTAATATGTTTGGTATTTTTGGACAGGAGCACCAAAACAGCTTCATTTTGTGTTTTATTTATTTATTTATAACTGAGTTACATGGAAGTATTAAAATTGACAATCTTCCCCTGTATTAAGGTTAAGGGACTAGTAGTGATTTACTTTCTGAATCACATTTTATTTTGTTTTAATTTTTTTAATAATATGGATTTTCTTTCTCTTAGAAAATGGTTGTGGTTCTGAAAATTACATAGTCTTTCATCAGAATAGAAGGCTTTGAATTTGAGGATCTTAGTCAGAGGAGTCTCTATATGGGCCTGGAAATAAAACCTGATTATCATCAGCTGACACCTTAAACTACACTTTCTCTTGTGTTTTCTTAGGCCAAAGATGAAGAGGAAGCCTTTCTGGATTGGAGTGATGATGATGATGAATTTGATCCGAGCACACTTCCAGATCCTGATAAGTACAGAAGCTCTGAAGAATCAGATAGTGAAGATATGGAAAATAAAACTAGGTATGTCTACCCTTGGTAGCATTAATTTTGTGTCTTCTCTTTTTAATAAATCCAAAAGACATTACTGAAAATATTACTCCAAGAGATATTTCACCTTTACTGTTATCCTAGAAATGTTGCTGTTAATTGCTTTTGCATTCTGCCTGTAAGTCATTCTGCAAATATTTCATGCTCTTCTGATCCTTTAGGGGTCTTCTAATTGCTCCTGTAATCCTTATTAACAGATAATAAGAGTGCTATGAGGGTTGTTTTCTTTTTCTTTCTCTATTCTTTATTCTCATCTCCCTCTTTCCTGGATCCTTAATGCTAAAGTAGTTGCACTAGTGTTGTATTTTTAACACAGAGGCAGGGGTTTATTTTGATGACTGTCAAAGGACTCTGTTGAGAGTGTTGTTAAAAAATTGAATAAAAAAAAAAGGCAGTTATGCTTTGCCATTCTTTGATTTAAAAAAGAAAGTAGCAATTATATAAAATAATGGAGAACTTCTATATAAATAGTCCTTGACAAATTCTCTCAGTTTAAAACCTGTTCATTTTTTAATGTGGACTGTTTGCTACTATGCCAAAAACAGATGAATGTGAATGTAATAATAGTATGACTTGCTCAGCATTTGTTTTCAAGAGTACTATGGGTTAGATTATATAAAGATTCTTTGATTTAAAAGTTGAGAACATTAAACTTCATGGACATTCAAAACCAATTAGCATATTTAGGCAGAAGGAGGGAAGCTGAGCCGTTGGACAATTTGATGTAATTTCCAAAAATATATATATTAGATTATGCTTGTAAACTGGTCTGCTAATCTGGGCATGATTAAGTTATGATTAGGGCGTTAACTGGGCCACTTCAGTAGGGTGTTGAGCCCCACCCCTTGGTGGGTGAGGTCTCCAAGATAAAAGGCATGGCAAAGGACAGTGTTGGAGAAGTTTTGATGTTGGAGTTCTGGTAAGGAAGGAGAGAAGGCCCCGAGATAGAGACGAGCCATTCACCTGCGAGTTCACAGCTGGCCTTTTGGAGAGAAGCAAAGCCTAGAGAGCCTCATAATACAGCTGACGACCTTGTGGAGGAAACAGAGGACTAAGCTGGAGAGAAACACAGCCCAGGGAAGAGAGGAACCCAAGAAGCCTGAACCCTGGCAAACATCGGCAGCTGCCTTGCTCCAATACGTAGCAACAGACTTTGGTGAGGGAAGAAACTTATGCTTTATGGCCCAGTAACTGTAAGCTTCTACCCCAAATAAATACCCTCTATAAAGACCAACCAATCCCTGGTATTTGCATTAGCACCCCTTTGGCTGACTAATACAGAAGCTAATATGATTAAAGGGAAGAAGGTACTTGATGGAGCCGTCCCCACCTCCACCCCTCTCACACACACACCCCCCCAACCAAGCAGTAGCCCAGGGAGTTTGGAGTTGGAGAAATAGGCCATAGAGAGCTATAACCTGATTTAAACAAGAACAACATAATGGAAGGGTTTCAAAAAGATTATCCCCTTAGGATGAAATGTTGTAGGGAGGCCTAGAGACCAATTCAGAGTTACTTGTCATTTTAATCTCGTGCTTATTTAAATATAGAATTATTTCTCCAATCGGGGAATTCGCTTAACCAAAACGCAGTCTTCTCAGGGATACCAGCAACTTGAAGCATTTGCTATTGAGCAACTAAGTAGTGAACATTTTAGCTTTATAGTATTTGCAGACTAGATTGTGAACATACTAGCTTTGCTACCATAAGAGGCACCATGACATGAAAATACTCTGATTAGGATTTAGAAGAATGTTTGTGCTATAAGACAAATAAGAGTTAAATTTAGGTTCAGGATATATTTACCCTGATCTTTAGAAATCTTCAGAACTTTACCTGTAAGAGTAAATATAGTTTATTGTGCTTTGAAAAGTTCTTGGTACCCATGTCAGAGACCTAGATAAACTATTGATATGGTCAAGTTAGCTGCCCCTTATATTCTTATATAAATATCCCTTTTTTAGAGTGATTTGGGATCCCTCTCTTGATAAATGTGATTTAACTTAACATGCATGACTTTTTATCATTACCTTCCATATGTTTCTATATAATTTGACTTTCCAGAGGAAACATTATGTTTGTTATACAGCCATATTTTGGACATCTAACACACCTTTAAAAGACAGAGCTGATGTTTGAACCCATTGGCAGGATGTCAGTCATGTTTCTGCATCTGATTTATATAGCTTTTTTCACTAGCATTTTCATGATGGTTTCTGGGTCATTCTTAATCTGTGTACAGTAGATGTTTCTTTTCATTTCTCAGCATTTCTCACCCTCACAGTGACATTTCCCTGCCTCCATCTAGTTAATATGACTTGTTTTCTAATAGCTCCATGAATATCATCCTCTTAATTGGCCTGTAAATGCATTACAGGTAAGAACTCTGTCTTTACAGGTTTTTATATCAACACTTCTAGTGCCAGCCTCTACCTCTATCCCAACATTAATGTCATGGGTACAGAGAAGGCCCTGCAGTATTTGAATTGATTAATTGGTGAAGGAGAGTTATAAAGTAAAGAAGAAAAGTATAATTATAAACAGCTATATAATTGTTTCCTAATAGCTTAAATAATACAAAAGATGATAGAATAGATGTTTGGAGATTTGGAAGCAGCCATATTCAGATAGTGTAATAGTGTTAGATTAGAAGGTAGGAATACCTGTAGGACTACCAAAGCATCTTAGTTCAAAGACAGTGGTTAATATAGAAAGTATTTAAGCTTTACATGGAAATAAGAATAGTTTTAATTTCAGGCTTAACTAGTAACTCTGCAATTATAGAGATTGAAAGGTTTGGTCAGTTCTTACGTTGATGAAAAATTGTCTTTAATTGAAGAGAATATGAACAAGGGCATTTTTGGGGATTTGGGTATAGTATACTTTATTGATGGTACCTGGCAAGGTAGAGCTCTCTAAGCCCCTTCTCTTGTTAAGGGGTCCAGGATGGAAATTGTGTTGAGGAAGGGAGATTCTTAGTTGTTGGGGAATCGAGTTGAGGCAAGGACTCCCCCAAGCAGCTGACTGACTGTCTCTTCCTCTCCTGCTATTGCTGGGTTGGTAGTCCAAGGGGGCTTTTAGTCTTTGGAGGCCCCGTGGACCACATGGTCCACCACCCTGTTGGAGTAGTCAAATTCATTATCATACTAGGAAATGAGCTTGACAGCTGGTTGTTGAGGGCAATGCCAGCCCCATCATCAAAGGTGGAAGAGTGGGTATCATTGTTAATGTTGCAGGAGACACTTTGTTCTTGGTGTAGCCCAGGATGCCCTTAAGCAGGGGGGTGCCCTCTGATGCCTGTATCACTACCTTCTTGATGTTATTCTGTTTGGCTGCTTTGGCCGATGGTAGGTCAGCTCCACAATGGACACATTGGGGGCAGGGGCATGGAAGGCCATGCCAGTGAGCTTCCCATTTGGTTCAGGGATGATGTTCTGGGTAGCCCCAAGGCAATCATGCCAGTTTCCTAGAGGTGTCATTCACAGTCTTCTGGGTGGCAATGATGGCATAGACTGTGGTCATGAGTCCCTCAATCATGCCAAAGTTTTCATGGATGATGTTGGCCTGGGGGGCGGGGGGGCGGTGGCAGGCAGTTGGTGGTGCCGGTGTTGTCATACTTCTCGTGGTTTACATCCATCACAAACATAGGGGCATTGGATGAAGGGACAGAGATGACGACTCTTTTAGCTCCACCCTACAAGTGAGCCACAGCTTTCTCCTACATAGGGAAGACACTGGTGGATTCCACAACATACTCAGCATCAGCATCACCAAATTTGATGTTGGCAAGATCTTGCTCCTGGAAGATGGAGATGGGTTTCCCATTGATGACAAACTTCCTGTTCTCAGCCTTGATAGTGCCTTTGAACTTGCCATGGGTGGAATCATACTAGAACATGTAGACCATGTCGTTGAGGTCAATGAAGGGGTCATTGATTCTGACAGCCTTCACTTTGCTGGAGTTAAAAGCAGCCCTGGTGACCAGGTACCCAATATAACCAAATCCTTTTACTCCAGCCTTCGCCAGTGTGTCTCAGAGATACAGCTGACACTTCAACAGCAGATGCTGCTGTCTGTTGAATGGGGTGGAGGAGAGAGCCTGAACAAGGACTTTTCGTTACTAATATGAGGGATTTCCTGGCACTTTTTATTGTTGTTGTCTTTTATCTGTAAACGCCAATTATTTAGTCCAACTCCCTCTTTTTAATATATGAAGAAACTGAGGCTTTGAGGGATGAATAATTTGTCTGTGATCATAACACAAAGTAGGGACAGGTCAGTGTGATCTGCAGAAATTAAACTGATTCCCTAGTTCTAATCAGGTTATATAGAATTACTCCGGCATTAGAAAGAGAAACCTCAGGAAAACTGTCTGAAGACAAATGTATTGTCATTTGGGCTGAAGACCTGGGTTCAGAGACAACCCATGGTATAGATTTGACTGACCATGGTTTCTCAGCCTTGTCACTAGTGACATTTTGGCCCAGATAATTCTTTGTTGGGGAGGGGGGTTGTATCTGGTGCATTGTAGGATGTTTAACATCATCTCTGGCCTCTACCCACAAGATGTAATAGCGCCCCCACACCCAGTTGGGACAACCAAAAATGTCTTCAGGTTGCCAGTTATCCTGAGGGGTAGAATTACTCACGATTGAGAGCCAATGAATGAGACACAGGGTGGCAATACACATTACTGGTGCCTAATTTCCTCTGTCCCTCACCTGAGGCAGGCCCTGTCTGTACTCCTTTCCATGTAGCCCAAGCAGTCCTGCTCAACATGGCCTCTGTCATTCAGTTGGAATTAGGACACAAGATAAAACCCATTTACCATTCCTGGACTAAAAGGCAGAATTTAGAATAGGTCACCTGTAGACTACTGCAGGTATAAATTTCTATTTATACTCCAATTTCCATTTTTCTCCCTTTTTCCTTCTTAAAATTATCCCCAATACAATGAATTAAATATATGTAAACTTAAACCCCCATTTTTTTAAATAAAGAAAGTATAAGGTAAAGTAAATCCATGTACACTAGAATTGTCAGCAGGTAGGCTGCTAGTATTTATAGTACCAGCACCACTACAGGTTCCTGGTTTTCAGGTCTAGCTACATCTTTTTTTCTTTGTCTCTCATAAACATGACTCTGTGGCTAAGATTTTGTGATGTTAGCTTTAGAAGGGTCCCTTCTGGCATGTTCACAGATTTTATTTGCGTCACCATTTCTAGTCTCAAAAAATAATTGCAGGAACAGCAGTGTTCCTGCCTCTTGGTCATCTTGACTCTCCGATGGATGATTTTCTGGGTTTAAACTTCACACCTTCAGAAATGAATTCATTCTTATGAGACTAGATGCACCAGTTAGAAAATAGTTCTTGTTCCAGAACCAGTTGGCATGAGCTAATTTCTTTGAAAGTTTCCTCTGAGTATGTTTTTTTTTTGCCCCTTCACTTTGGTAACAATCATAGTCAGCATGAGTAACACTTTTGTCTCTCCATGTGGAAAGACCTCTTTGTCAGTAGGAAATAAGCAAAGGAGAGTCAGATTTAGTAGGGGATGACTGAATCTGGGATCAAGAGCTGCTCCTTAGGGAGGTCTGATGGAGTTTCCTAGAGTTTGTACCTCCGGGCTCCTTCTCAGTTCACTGCACAGCCACAGGAGAAGTTAAATCACCCTCAGCTCTTGGGGGCTGAGATTCCAAAGGGATTCCACTGTGCAAAAATCACCTCCATGAAGTGAGATTTCTTCCTTACCATTGGGTCTCAGGAGCAATGAAAGTAATATGACCTTGAGTTCCTTTTTTTTTTTTTTTAAATAGTACCAGGGACTAGGTATTGAACTCAGGACCTCATATGTGGGAAGTCGGCACTCAATTTCTGAGCCACATTGGGCTTCCCTGAGTTGCTTTTTTCATGTTTGTTTGTTTGTTTTCTTGTTGTTTTGTTTTTGTTTATTCAGGAGGCACTGCTTAAGCCACATCTGCTCCCTTGAGTTCCTTTTAAGGAGCATAATTTATCCTGAGAAACAGAGCTTTGACATAGAGGGAACAGGTAATCTACCCATTATACAGAAGAAGGATTTGGGGTCAGAGGTTTGTCAGTAGCAGATCTCCAGTCTCCATCTGAGGCTCTAAGCTTTTGTGAGCTATTTTTGAAAACAGATGTAGAAGGGAGACCTTGCTCTGATGTCACCTGGTTTCCTTCCCCATCTTCATCCATCTTACAAATTGGTCCAAGCCTGTGTTTTATTCTGTGACTTTCATTCCGGAGTCTTTGGAACTGTGGAGCTATCCCAGGTAAAATAAATACAAGATGTTAGGATTTGTTATTCTTGTTAGGAAAAATAGAGGCAAAACGATTTGGTAGGAAATGTAGCTCTTTGCTTCACTGGACTTGTGACATCATAGAATTCTTTGGACTGCTAAGAACTACACAAAATCATGTGTTATTGTCTCTAATAAATTAAATAGACTTTTTTGCCTTTTGGGGGAGAAAGACCTCAAGTACTGCATTTGTGCTCATAAATGATTTTTCATTTCTTTTTCTCCCAAACAGTCCATATAATGTAGTTATACTGCTTTGAAATATATATATGTATTGAAAGGCTTCTCTATATGGTGCCAAGAACTGGAATAAACACCTTCTGCCTTATTTAAATCACATTCTACTTATTTAAAGTTAAAAATATCCACTAGACTTTTTAGACCCTGCCTTGTTGTCATATTTCTTCCATCCATTCTTTCAACTATGAATTTTTTAGTACCTATCATGTTCCAGGCATAGTGAGTTCAGGTAAAGAGGAAAAAGCCCTGTCCTGCCTTCACAGAGTTCTGAGTTCAGAGAGGGTTACAGATACTTGAGCAAGCAGTTACAAAACCGTGTCATAAGTGCTGTGCCCTGGAGGAGGAGGAGCGTGTGTATGGCAGGTGGGTAGGGATGGCACCTAACTGCCGGGCCAAGCAGGGCTGGGTGGGTCAGGAAGAGCTTCTTGCAGGGAGTGCTAGCCAGGCTCAACTAGAAAGAAGTCTTAACTGGGCAGGGAGGGAAGGTCAAATTTTTCTTTGAAAGAATGTAGTCTTTGAAGTGAGGCAAGAGTGTCACTGTGTGGAATCTTTAACCATATTCCAATTAAACTCTTCTTTCAATTTAATTTTTCCTTTCAGCTGTGCCTCCCAAGCTGAGAGATTTGGCTCTGAGCATATAAGATTAATTTTTGTATATCTGATAGCATTCATCATGTTTGGTTTATGGCCATCTTCATGTGAATTGCTAATGATGTGAAAATTTGCCAAGTATTGAACATGATGAAAAAGAAGCAGCTGGGTGTTCCAAATATTCATTATCCAGTCAAATTAAGTTTTTAATATTTATAATCTTAACCTTTTTCAAACATAAAAAAGATAGAGAAAAAGGTTGTAGTTAGACTCCTTACTACCATACATCAATCTTTGCTTTGCTGGTTACAGTCCCTGACTAAAGCAGGGGCTTTATGTAGAACTATTGTTTGGTGGGATATTTGGTAGATTATTCTAAGTGGCATAGATCAATTATATGCATGGTTTGTACTGTGACTGTTGGCATAACTTAGGGGTGATAACTTCTATATGAATTGATAGCTTTTCCCCACACAAAATAAACTGTCCCCCATCTCATGTAATTAACTGTTCTTTTTACCTAATGCAGTTCCGAATCAAAAAGTTTGGTCAAGGTTTCTTGTCGGTCTGTTCATTTCTTTGTTGCTGTTGCTTTTTTTTTTTTTTTTTGAAAAAGAAAACAAAAAAACCTATTCCATATTAATTTTCTGGTTTTCATGTGAACTTATCTGTCTTTAAAAGTGATCTCTTGGGGAGCCGATGTGGCTCAAGCGGTTAAAAAACAACTCAGGGGAGCCAATGTGGCTCAGTGGTTGAGTGCCGGCTTCCTGCGTACGAGGTCTCAGTTCAACCCCCAGCCCCGGTACCTTAAAAAAAAAAAAAAAGTAATCTCTTATATGAAGGAATTGAACTACTTTAATAGTGTTGAGTTCTGTGATAGCTCTTCACTAAATTTTGCCCAGCAACTACTCTTCCAAGATGTTATAATTTATTTTATAATATGTGAAAGGGTTTTCATTTGGAAAAGAAATGTGTATGAATCAAAGATGAGTTTCTGGGGAAGGAAGTTTTCCAAAAAAGCATTTTGATTTCCTTCTTAAATGTTTTTGGTTGGGGCTGGATATGGCACATTATATATTTGATATAAATTTAGTGGAATTATTGGTGCTGAGTATAGGGGATGATTCTTTTTTAAAGAGCTTTTCCTTGCTTAGAACCTAGGTGATTATTAAAGGAAAAATACTACTGACTACAGTTTTCCGCAATTATTTGAACCTGTAGTTGTTGGTGAATCTAGTTGTGGGTGGCAGATATGGAAAGAAGTTGTCTCAGCTTAATGATATATTAACTTTATTATGTATCAGTTTTACCTTTTACTATGCTTTTTAACTTCTGGAGATTGAGCACCCCTCTTCCAGTGTACCAAATAACTTTCAAGAGAAAAATCTTGGTAATCTCTTCTTATTTGTGAAACACAAAGCTCCATGAACTGTCAATTCATAGAGTTCTTACCAGTACGTAGCATGAATTGTGGATAACAAAATAAGTTAATTTACTTGACTTTAAGTTGTGTTTCTTTTGTCTCCCCCTTTTGCCATTGCCCTAAAAACAAAACAAAACAAAAACAAAAAAGAATATCACGTGATGTGTAGCATGAATGGAGAAACTTCCAAGGCAGATCATTGGGATGGGGATGGGGAAAAATATTTGTCTTGGGATTTTAGGGAAAGGTTGTTATACATTTAGGAACGGGAGTTTTATTTTCTGGGGTGTGGCTTGGGGTTGGTATGGAGAAGACAATGTGTGAAATTTGGGGCTTAGGAAGCTACCCTCTTCACCTTATTTCCTGTCTCAGTTTTTGCTCTGTGCTTTCTACTCCTCCATCATTTAGTCATCCATTGTATAACTGTCACTCAGTGACAGCTTTGAGTTTTCCAGAAGGTCCAGTAACTTCAAGAAATATGGATGAATTGTAGGATGCATGAGGCCAAGATGAACCATCCTTGCAGGAAGGTTCTCTTGGTTGCCACCCTAATTCTGGTGCATGGCAATATTTTCACTGGAAGACTATTGAGAATGACTCTTTCTTTGGACCATCCCTTTTCATTTCCCATTGCTTTATGTAGAATACTTATGAGCATGCCTAATGACGGTACAATATTCCATCATTCAGTTTTACCATAATTTCCTTATCTGCTTTTCTCTGTTGTTGAAATTTTAGGTTGTATCTAGGTGTATATTTTGGGTCTTGTTGTTTGATTTTGTTTTATTTTGCTTTTGCTATTATAAGTAATTCATTAATGGGCAAACCATTTTGGAAATTGCAGTTTTTCTCTTTTTTAAGTCATTTGAAGGACCAATGAGGAGTCAGACTGAATTGTAAAATTCAATTTTACCATATAGCTGGAACATTGGGGACATGCTTTGGTAGGTGAGGAGCTTTAATATTGAGAACTAATCAGTGAACGTAGTTTGAGAGAGAAGCTGATGTGCTTCTGGGGAGCACAGAATGTTCTACATGCAGATTAGTAGCAAGAAAATTGTGTAGCATAAAAACTAACTTGAACGGGTGTTTAAATTTTTTTTATTTTGGAAGAAGAGAAATATGTCTTCTAATTTTATGCTGAGCACAGATTCTTCACCTGGACCCTATGCATGGCCCATAGGGGAATCGTGAACAACCTTGAAATTGTGTGAAAGTGATAGTGTGGGGTGAGCAATGAGAATACACACCGCCATACGTTTAATCTGGAGAAAGGGGTCGTGGCTTTCATCAAATTCTCAAATGTGTTTATGAACCGAAAAAACAGAGAGGTTGGAGGCCAAAACTTTCTGTCAATCCCAAATGACATGTGCACATTTTATAGAAGGAAACACATACATATATCAGTAGCATGATGTGCAGTCTTCTGCCTTCTCTTTCCTTCTCACCACTTATAGCCTTTACCAGTTATTAGAAATCTGACCTAAGAAGATATCTTTTCCTCTGCTCTTACAATTATGTTTCTAGTGAACTTTGAGCTAATCCATTTTTATTTTGACTAAATTTTTTTTACTACTGAGCAGCTAGAGAAGAGCCATTAAGGATGTGATAGGTTTTCACTACCATTTGTATATGCAGTAGCCATCACCATCCGAAGGAAGCTGGGCACATTTTATGGAATGCACTGCAGTAATTAATCTTCATTAGGACTGTTGTCATGGCCTTGTAAATTAAAATTTATGATAAGGGGGAAAGTCTCTGGCACAACATATTTGAATATCAAAGTGCCAATACTTAAGGACAGGTGTAAATTTCTGGGAATTAAAAAAAAAAAAATTGGTACAAGCACATTTATTGTTAGTTTAAATTCTTTAGGAAAAAGTTCAAGCTATGTTTATTGATATGAATGCAAAAAGGAGGTTTTTATACAAATAGGGGCACAAACTAGATATACAGGTGCTGAACTCTTGCTCCTTCAATAGCTTTCCACATCCAGTTTAGCAGCAAGGCTTTTTATGTAAGTGAATATTCGCTGTTCTCCACCTCCAGCCGCTCATCTTTGGCTTGCTTGCAGCTAGATCAGACCACAGTTTTACCTAATTTCTTTCCTTTGCATTCCAAAAAAGAGAGAGGGAAAAAAGCTAAAGGTTGAAATGCTGACAGAGACACCATGGTAAAGGCAGTGTGCTTTCTGCAAGCAACCCCTTGTCCTGGCTTTTGTTAGATTTCTGAATAGGCTTGTCCTGGGATGTCGATGCTCTATTTTATGCTGTAACACATACAAACTCGCAAACCTCTAATTGTCCATGCGTAAATGCAGGTGCTCCAGAAACCAAGAGCTCTAACACAGGCACCTGGCTACATAATCTCTTTTCGAGTGTTTTAGAACTTAATTATTGGAGCTGCTTGTCCCAGCATCCTTGAAAGTTTAGTGCTCACTCCACACTATGTTGTTTTCCTATAAAGAACTGCATATAGCAGGAAACTAGTTGACAGGTTTTCCCAGCAGATCTTTGGCATACCTTGGCCACAATCGCATCAGACAGCACTTAGAACAACATTCTTGAGGTTTGGCGTAACGGTTCTGACTGCATCATCCTCACTGCCCAGGAAACATGGTTTCCGTGTTACAACATTTTAATCTGTTTTTACTGGATTTAATTCAAGCATCAATTATTTAACATATGCTGTTTAACAGTAAGCATTCTTCCTTTTCACGGCAGGTACCAATAATCACTTTTTTTTCTTCTTGTTTTCATATATATTTGCCCCACCCCTTACCAGATCTGTAATCTGTTGGCTGAAGCTTCCCAAGAACCAGAGAGGAAATAAATCAGGTGGGATTAGACGTAGGAGTTGTACATGGAAAATATTCTATCAGTGGATCAGTCTCTCTCTCTCTGCCGTTATCAATAAATATGAATTTAAATTCTGTCTGATCCTTGCAGAATGGTCTCAGAAGCATCTGATTATAAAAATAGCTGTTTTAACAGGTATAAAATATAAATTACATGAGGTTCGATGAACCAAGAAACTGAATGCCTTGCCCACATATGTCATTGCAGAGTTTGGGAATATTGATCTGTGTGCTATATTTTCATAAACTTTGCAACATGGGTATAAATAGGAATTTTGCAGACCTGAGTTTGAATTTTACCTTCTTCTTTGGACCTTTGGGCAAGTTACTTAATCTCTCTGACTCTCAGTTTCCTGGATCAATCAAATGAAGATAATTCTTACCTTGTAAGGTTATTGTAAAGATCTAATGAGAGTAATTAGAAAACAGTATATGATACATAATAGGGTCATTAATAAATGGCAGTCATTTTCATTATTAAGTATAAAACTGTGTATATAGATTTTTAAATGAGTATATACATTTACGAGAATAGAATTTTTTAATGTCTTTTGGGATATTTACTTTCCATTATCTTCCCTATCAAAATCACTCATTAAGCCCCCAGATATACAAAGTGCCAGTCCCTGTATTAAAAAAAAGTCTGTATAATATCCTAAGACTAGGTTGAAATAATGATATAGTGAAAATGATATCATGTAACATGAAAGGTATAACTATAGAATGATGAAAGAGGAATTGAGAAAGTCCACTTCATTATTTTCTTTGAAGATTTATTTTCTTTCTTTCTTTCTCTCCCTGCCCCGTTGTTTGTGCTCGCTGTCTGCACTCTGTGTCTGCACATCCTTTTTTTTTTTAGGAGGCACCAGGAGCCAAACTGGGGACCTCCCATGTGGGAGGGAAGCGCCCAATGGCTTGAGCTACCTCCACTCCCGAAAGTTCACTTTAGATGAGGTGGTTAGGAAAAGCCTCTCTGAGGTGGACCTGAAGAATTAATGAAAACTCTCTCTTTAAGCAAAAAAAGGGATAATTCATCCTAGTGTGGTAATCATGGATTGCTTGGATAATTTATTAAAATTTCAGTACTTACTCTAATAGCATTATGTATGTTCCTCCCAAAGGAGATCCCTCTGCTTCTTTTTGAAGATGGAGGAGCGTTGGATTCCTCTTAAGTTCTTGGCTATGATGCATAAAAGAATTTATGAACACTCCAGTTTAGTTAGGCCAGTAAAAAGAATTTATTTGGAAAGTGGGGGAAAGAACAGAGCTTGCTGAGAAATGGGAGAGAAAGAAATGCACACCAAGGTCTGGGGCGGGCCCCTCTAGGCAGAGAGTGAGCTCTGCCTCATGTGATTACCTTTTAAACTGTTAATTATTCCACCCCCTTGCTAATGATCAGGGAATTTGCCCCAGCAGTTATGGCTTACCCCACCTATAGTGGGGGCCAATGGTGAGGCCTTTGTGGAATATCCGGGGCCAAAGGGAGGTCCCGGAAAGAGAAACTGGGACCTCAAGGGTAAACTCAAGGTCCCAGCGAGGTCTTGCAGCCATGCGGTCTGCCGGCCAGGTGGTCTGTGAGCCATGTTGTGGGTTTTCTCCTTCTCCATCACCCTGTACTAGCCTGCCTCATTTTCATCCCATCCTCCTTTTACCTATGTGTCTTTCCCGAATGTAATGCTTGCTGACTTCATGGAAGGTTAGGAGTATTTGAAAAAAAAAAAGCCGCCATTCTATTCTAGTCCATAAAATGCCAGCATGAAGTTTATGAGAGCAGGAAAGTGAAGTTAAGATGGTCTGAATCCTCCAAATGAAGGCTGGAAAGGTAATTCAGGTTATATATTAAAGCAATATGTAGTTCTTTGGGGTTAAGAAAACTGTAAATGCATTAAGTTATAATGTATTTGATGTGTATAATGTGTTTGATGCTCTATCAACTCTTTTGAACTTTAAAAATTTCTGTAGTTTAAAGAAAACCTTTTATAACTTGTAAAAAAAACAAAGTTGTCTATTTATACACAGATTTTGTTTATATGTTAGATTAAATCTTATTTCTCCAAACAAATGAAATTCCAAATTTAGCATTGCCCTTCCTTATGAAGGGGATTATCTTTTGGGGAGTTGTCTTTCCAACCTCTTGAAACAAGGTTTCTCATCTGAGGTAAGAAAGGTCTCTCTGAGGTAAGGCTAATAACACCTGCCTCATAAAGTTGTTGGGTTCAGTGAACGGTAAGTGTTTACACTGCCCATCTCTGTCTTTATCACAATGGGCTGAATTTGTTATTGTTGCTTGCTGAGGACCTTTACCTACTAGAGACCCAAGATATCTCTTCCCATCTAGACCTCTTCTCCCACCTTGGCCCTGACCTTGCCAATATCTGACTGTCCTGGCTCCTCAGGAGTTCTCTCCATTTGCAGGATCTACGTCACTGGATCGTGGGTTCAGCTCCCCAAACTTGGGTTACGATAGTAAGGCTTTAATAGTTCTGTTTCTGATTCAATACCCTAATGTGCTAAGTAGGTTTAGAAACTAGTCTTAACCTCATCTATGATTTATATCCCTTGTTTCAATGAAAAAGTATTTTCTACATTCAAACAACAGTCTTATAAACCTTTGTAAAACACATTAAGAAAACTTTTTTTTTCATGATAAAGCCCAGCATAACCCAATTAACTAACAGTTAATTTAAGATACTTAAATTTGGAGAAGTAGTAATAATATGTCTACTCTGCATTTATAAATTTTTTTCATGAGGTAGATAGTAATTTTATAAATTAGGAATTGGACACTATAAGATTAAACCGTTTTCCTAAGTTTAGGCTGTTGCTAGAATTCAAACAGATCTGCTTTACTCCGATGCCACATTTTTTCCTCTATTCTATAATTAATCATGTCTGTTGCATAGATGATAAGAATGTATCATTAATTAGGGATCATTTTGCCTGACCCATTATGACATAGAGGAGATCAGTCAGATACTGAACAGTGTGGAAGGTTAGCCTGGTGGGTTTAGTCATTCATTTATTCAAGAAACATTTATTTAGGCCCTGGATGCCAGGGCAATGAGATTGTGAAAAAGAATAACAGTTTTTGTCCTCAAGGACTCACAACCTAATGGGGGAGGCACATAAGTAAAGAGGCAATCTCAGTACACATTTGAGAGCACGCAGTGGGGGATGCACAGTGTTGAGGGTCAACTAGGAGTGCACTTAACCCAGACTCGGATTGCCAGGGAAGACTTCCTAGACGATATCACAGCAGAGCTGAATCAGTTGAAGGAGGGTGTATTAGTCAGCCAAAGGGGTGCTGATGCAAAATACCAGAAAACTGTTGGTCTTTATAAAGGGTATTGGGATAGAAGCTTACAATTACCAGGCCATAAAGCCTAAGTTTCTTTCTTCACCAAAGTCCATTGCCACGAGTTAGAGCAAGACAGCTGCTGACATTTGCCAGGGTTCAGGCTTCTTGGGTCCCTCTCTTCCCGGGGCTGCGTTTCTCTCCAGGCTTAGCTCCTCTGTTTCCTCCACAAGGTCAGCTGTAGACTATGAGGCTCTCTAGGCTTTGCTTCTCTCCACAGGCCAGCTGTAGACTATCAGAAGAATAGCTTGTCTCTATCCCAGGGCCTTCTCTCCTCTTCACCAGAACTCCAACATCAAAGCTGCTCCCTCTGTCCTTTGCCATGCCTTTTATATTTGATTCCCGCCCCACCAAGAAGTGGGGCTCAACACCCTACTGATGTGGCCCAGTTGACGCCCTAATCATAACTTAATCGTGCCCAGATTAGCAGACCAGTTTACAGGCATGATCCAATATCTATTTTTGGAATTCATAATTACATCAAACTGCCAAACTGCTACAGAAGGGAATGAATCAAGAAGCCTAAAGTAGCCAAAAACTAAAGCACTAGGAAAATTTGTTTGGATTTGAATGATGCAAATGACGAAATGACCAATTAAATTGAGAACATTAAAGAGAAGGTGGTTCAAGAATGACTTCCATGTTTTTACCCAGTTTATTTCCAAAAGGAAATATAGAAGGAAGAATGACTTTAAGAAAAACATGGTAGACACAGAGAATTGCCCAGTGAATGGACACAAAACAGCAAAATGGGGAAGGGGGGGTTTAAAATGGATAAAGTAAATAAATAAATCTTTAAAAAAGAAGAAAGAAAGAAAAACATGGTAGTTGGGGAGCTGTTTACTTTGAGGTGCCTTTGTAAAAGCAGGTGGGATATCCAGAAGCTGGTTGAATAAGCTGATCTGGTAGGAAAGAAATCTAGACTAAATATGCATATTTTAATGCCATTAGCGTTATATGGGAGATAGTTGAAATATTGACCTGGATGAGAATGCTTGGAAAGAATATGTAAAATGAGAGCAGTAGAGGACCAAGATGGAACCTGGAAAAATAATTGGCTGAGGAAGAGGAAACTGAGATGGAAGCAGTAGTCAACTTTTTAGTACTTGAAACTTAGATGATTGCCTGCTTACATATCAATAGAGTAGCTGCAGCAATGGCATAATTTTTTACTGTCCTCTGACTGAGCATTAACTCAGCAGAAGTCACATGTGTTTGGAGAAATGAGGTTTTGGGTTTAGCCATCATTTATGTAATTTTGAAAAATATACAGAATTTATCACAGCAACTTGTGATTCTGAAAACAGAAGCTTGGTCAGCACACAGAAGGCGGTGACCTCACCAACTGCCTCAGTGCTCTGCAGACGCTCTTCTGTCTACTGCTTTCCTCTCCAGCTCTGTTGGAAATGGAATTGGAAGCAAAGGCTGTTGAAAGGTTGCTTTCTCCGTCACAGTAGCAGTAGTTCTCAGGGCTTGGAACAATACCAGCGAGGCCACGATTCCTGCCATTCAGATGAGTGGTCATTTATTGAAGGGCATCTTTATTCAGGTCTTCTCTGGAGGTGAATAAGACCAACAGCCCAGATCTCAAAGGGCTAATGGTTTAGCAGGCACAGATTTACAGTAATGACATTCAGGCTGAGGGCCTTAGAAGAGGCAGAAACGCTGTCGAAGTGGACTCGTGTGAGGTGGCATCTTTGAGGAGGAGGTGTTATTTGAACTGGATTTTGAAGGGGAAGGAGAATTATCTGCTGTTTCAACAAGAGCCTTCCATCGAAGACAACTGGTTTTTAAGCTTTTGTTGTGGGGAGGGCGGGTATGGAAACCATTGTTGGATGGCTGCCTTCGAAGCCTAATATGTAAAACTGAAAAGTGAAATGATCAGAAATTCTGGCAAATGGAGCATAGTTCTCAAGTCTAGAACAATGATTTCCATCCTCTTTTATCATCACAGAAGACTTTCAGTTTCAATCCTAAGGGTCCCATGTTTGGAAAGGTTTTTGTCTTTCAAGTTAATAATGTTTCACATGTTTTATTAACAAAAGACACATAGTTATTTCCAGGCCACCCAAGCTTCTTAGGTGTCAAGTTTTACAAAGGTGTTACAAAGTATTACAAAGGTATTAAAAGGTCAGCTAATGTAATTCTAGCCAAAAACAAATTCCAGAGCTTATTCTGTGGCGAACACACATTAAAAAACAAACAAACAAACAAAACCTGGAGATACCCCATGGCCCATCTCTCCTGACCCAAGTTTCACCTTTCCCTACCCGCAGAGGCTGGAGGGAGTTTGGAGTTTGGGTCATGCACAGGGACAGCGATTATGCAGCACACCTACTCTGTTTGCTGCTGAGTTTTGTGGAATTACAAAGAATAACTGGTAAATAGCTCCCCAGCACTTCCCTTTGAATTCAAGGTTATATTATTTCTTTTCTTAAACAAAGATGGACTCTTGTTCCATATTCGTTTTATAACTTTTCAGTGTCAACAAGGAAATTCCTGTGACACTGTTATAAATGACTTCATTTATAATTTTCTTAACTTGATCTCTGATAGTTGGACTTTTGGGTTCCCCACTTTTTGAAACTACAATTGGCTTTGTTTTGAATATTCTTGTAGCTAAATCTTTATATACACCCATAATTATTTCCTTGGGATAAATCCCTAGAAGAGAAGTTGCTGGGCATGCATACTTTAAAGACGTTTAAAAGGTACTGCCAAATTGCCCTTCTAGAAGGGTTGTACAAATTTACATTCCCACCCAGGAGTTTACAGTCTGGTTGGAAGTTAAGTTGTATACGGGTGAAAAAAAAAACAAAACATGTAGTATCAGGAAGTAGCAAATAGGTAGAAAATGACTAATAAACAATTCCAGCTATAGGAATTCAGAGGGAAGAGGTCATTTCTCCTCGAGAGGTTTGGAGTGGACGCCCTTCATGGAAGATGAGGAATTTGAGGTGGTCCTGAGGGACAAGGGAGGACACTGCAGGAGAGAGGAGACAGGTGGGCAAGCACACCAAGTGTCTGCTGACCTCACAAGGAAGGGCCATGGGAGGACTGCAGAGAAGAGGGTCTGGGGCGAAGCTGATGTGCACACACCAACCCCAGGTTTTCCTTCATTCCTTTCGTTTCTCATCAGTGTAGCATGACAACAACAGTCTTGTTCTCAGTGACTGCATCCACGTGTACCTGGTGGGAAAAGAAAATTAAAAAACCTAAATCTCCTGCCAACCTAGAAAACCTCTCCACAGAGATAGAAGAGAAAGAAAACAGTTTTATTACTGAAGAAGCATTGACCCAGAATGTGATGCACATCAAAGGCAATCTGCTAAAGAAATTTAAAGACAGAAAGAAATCTGATCCTCTAAAATAGGCAGGTAGATACAACCCATTATGTACATGTTTTCAAGATAAACGCTAACTAGTCCTCAAGCAAGAGTAATTGACAGTACCATTTGTCACATAATTCATCCTGAATCCACCTGATAATGGAGAAGCCACCTATGTTTGCTAATGGGCTGTATCCAAAGGAGTGCAGCTTGGAGCCAGGTGCCTGCCAAAGTTAGGCTTCCGCAAAAACTGGGAGAAAGAGGTGCTGTCTTGTTCGTTGAAATTTCAAAGAGATGACTCCCAGTTCCTTAAGGAAAGGATTCCTAGCTTGTAAAACTGGCAAGAGGCCGATTTATCTTTTAAAAATATTTACATATATTTCAAAGGGGCAGAGAAGGAATTCACAATTGCAGGTTTTCTGAAGTCAGTGCTCTAAGAAAAGGGGAATGGTGTGTCCTTCCATTTTTGTACCAGGGAATATTAGTTTTTATTTCTTTTGCAATTTGTATTTATCCTTCTACACTTTAAAAAGTAAGGTGTTGAAACCAGGTAATCAAACCTATGGATAATTCATTTCAATTTCTGGGAGAATTTTGAGGCTTAGGTTCAGACAATTTAAAAAAACAAGGAAATTATATATTCCGTTTAAAACTCAGTTAAATATATTTTTTTAGGATTTAGAAATTGAATTTGAATCCAATGTTATATCTATTTTCCTAATTAGAAATGAATAAATAAATAGTTTGGCCTTACTTTAGGTATTATAACAAGCTTTTGAATACCTGTTTTCATTAAGATTTCAAAATTGTTCAAGAAGAATTTCCCTGTCATCGTCAGTTCAGAACGCATACTACGTTATGATATTTTTCTGTGCATTTTATGGTATGATTAGCTCTTAAAATGACATACCATGAATTCCTAATTAAGGTACTTGGATTATTGAAAGATTTGTAGCTGTGAATTCTTTTGCTTTGGTGGTTTTGTTTTTATAGCAATAGTGGCACTTTAGTAGTCAGAGCCATACTTTTGCTTTTTAAGTTGTGCTTTCGCAACCAATGTGTTTTGCTCTCTCAATGTTGAACAGTAATATGGTCATCTTTGACACTTGCCTCATAAATTTGAAGAATGTGGAAAGAGTTCAGCATTCTAAGACCCACAGAAATAGTGATCTAACAATAAACTGCAGAGCTCAGGCTCAGACTGCCATTTCTTAGGCCTCTACTCACCTGCCAGTCTTGCTGTGGGCCATGTGACCTCCTGGGGTCAGAGGAGTGCCCTTATTTCAGAGAGAGAATGCACAGGTGTTACACCCTGTTTCCCACCAGTATTGCCTTTTCATTGCTATGGCAGACCTATTACCTTAAGAATGTTCCACCATCGATTTGATAAACTGCACCAGTGATGTGCTGCTGTGATATAACCCTTGATTGAAAGGTGCAAGAGCCCCTCCCAGCACTTCCAGAAAATGATTTAAGAACCATGAAACTAGAACTCACTATTACATCATGTTTGGCTAACAGATCATAAAGATAAAGAAGTCCCAGTCCTTAATTGTATCCAGTAAGCTCCCAGAGAACATTAACTAGATGGGGTCAGAACGCTTCTGCCTAATTCATCAGGATATAAACAAATTAGAAGTTTCTAGTGCCATACCATTTGCAATCCTGAAGAGACAGGATTGTGGCCATATTTTTCTTTCTGCCTACTAATTACTTTTTAGGTTCACTACATTATCACATTTTGGTAAAATAACTAATTTGTTAGACAAATTACCACTTACTTGCTATGTAAAGTAGTATATAGAAGGCCTTTCCAGAATGTGAACTGGTCCACAAAGCAGCAGAGCTGCTAGTTGTGAAAACATTTGGGCTACATAAGTTTCCCACTTTCCTTTTATTATCTGAGCCACCTCTTTACTGCAGGGAATATCATGTGCAGGGGCACGTTAAAAGGGCGCATTAGTAGAGCCGACTAATAAGGCTGTTTCTGAGGAGCTGTTCTGAGACTCACTTAATGTACAGGCAGGACAGAAATCAGTATTACCTTGTATCAAATAAATTATGGCACTCTGGCCCAGTCAAATTGGAACAGGGCTGACCATATTTAGAAAAAGATTAGGACTAAACACTTTACCTTTTTTTTTTAAGTCCGCTTCCCATTTAAAATTATTTTAATCCTGTGCTGACCAAATTCCCATCATAGAGAATGCTTTCATGTTCGCCTCTGTAGGCATTCTTTTAAAAAGCAGTTATTTGTGGGTTTAAATAACCTCATGGTGTCATTTAGCTTGTCTTTCTTCCAATGGTGAGAGATAATGGCTGAGCCAGAGCACTGGGCACTTCTGGGAGGTGAACGGGAATTATTATACAGTTTTGCTTCAAGCTGGTCATAAATGGATACGCTGATCAGGCTTATTCTTAAAGACTTTGCTATCTTAAAGACTGATAAAGTCCATTGCAACTTGAGCAGTTCTTTTTGGAATACATCATATGTTTGGAATGTAATGTAATATTTCTGTGAATTTTTTTTGCTGATTATTACCAAAAGTCAATATAAGAATTTATTTGAAAAGGAGTAGTTTATAGGCAGAAATGAAATTAATGTACTGAGCACTACTGTGAGCTCTCCTTTATATAACTCACTCAATTCCCACCACAATTCTGCTAATAAATGATAAGATGTCTGTCTTTACAGATAAGGAAACTGAGGCATAGAAATGCTAGTTGCCTGGTAGGGGTCTGGCAGTGTGTCAACACCAAAGCCAGGGTTCTTTCCACAGCTAATTCTTTCCGCCTGTCTTCTGAACGTTGACTTAAATGAGAGCTTTCAGTAATCTGGCCTTGCGGGTTGGGTTTAGAGTCATTCAGATCTGGGTTTGAATCCCAATGTTGTAACCTAAGCCCAGTCTTTTAACTGCTCTTAATGCCATTGTATAGTAAGGCTAATGCCCCCCACACCAAGAGTTTTAATGGAGATTAAATGATGTAATCTATGCAAAACAGGAAGTGCAGTGCCAGATCCTTAGTAAGCCAGTTAATAAATGGTAGCTATGGCCACTGCTAGTGGATGAATTTTTAATTTTGTTTTAATCTTGCATCCATAATTGGAATGTCTTTGAACATGATATTTCAAATTGCTTTGCGTATGTTGTTTTGCTTTTTCTGTTTTAAATGCATCAAATGATTTCCTCTACCTTCAGAAATTAGCTTTCATGGTCTATGCCTTGAGTATATATAAAATACTGCAATGATATTTATGTTTTGGTAAGGCTATATTTGTGTGCATTAGATACAGATTTTTTAATGGGGAAATTTGTTTCAACTCTTTAACAATTCATAATTTCACATTTCAAGTTCCCTTTTTTCATGATTGATGTATCACAACTGAATACACCAGTTATTAGAATCAGTACCTTGTATCCTGATATCTCTTAGATAGGAGAAAGGTACCTAGAGCACTACCCAACTTTCAGTAGGGATTGCTTGATGTTGTAGGACAAGCACAGATGAGCCAGACATGTCTATGAGGCTACTTGGTGCCCTCAAATTGGGAATAATATATCCGTAGCTTCCTAGAGTTATTGACAGGATCAGATGACACAATGTGTGCAAAGTACTTTGTGCTGTGCCTGGTGCCTGATAGGCCCTTTCTCCCCATCCATTGATGTGAAGGTTCTTATGGCACAGATATCCTGATGTTATGGTTTCTTTGCTTCTTGAATAATAATTTTGCCTTTGCCAACTATCTGTTATTAATCATTTGCCCTATTTTTTGTTGTTGGTTTTCATAATGATGAAATTTAATTATTTGTCTCAAAAAATAAACCATTGGATTTGTTCCCACCAGTGATGCCAAGAAGAAGCAGGGAATGAGGAAAAGGAACAACAGTGAAGTGGAAGACACAGGACCACCAAGTCGTAATAGAAAGAAGGCCAAGTGGGAAACCTTAGAGCCTTTGGATACGGGCCTGTCGTTAGCAGAGGATGAAGAGCTGGTGTTACATCTGCTCAAAAGTCAAAGCTAAATACCCCCTGCTTTTGTCACCTCCTTGAAACCCCTGGTCATGATTATGTGGGCAAGAAGTTGAAGAACAGTTGGCCTTGAATGAGTCCCATGGCCAAAGGACCCATTCTCTAAACCAGGGCTTCTTAACCTTTTTTTGTTCCTCGGACCCCTTCGCCAGTCAGGTGAAAACCATGGACCCCTTACTAAGTCCACACTGTACTCTGTATTATTTAATAAATATATCACACCTGCACCAACAAGTCCCCACAAGAATAATGTTTTTTTGTTGTTGTTGTTGTTATTTTTAATTCAAGCTCAAGGACCCCTGGTTAAGAACCCCTGCTCTAAAAAGAAGCAATCGTATGTCTAAGCCCCTTTCACAGATCTCATCCCCCATCACAGAGCATACTCAGAGTGAGGGTGGAATATAAAACTTCCTGATCCCATTTTCCAGCATGTGCTGTTAGATTTTATCCATGGCCTTCCACCTTGTCATTGGAAATGCTTCCTTTGTTTTACTCTCAAGTTCTGGAGACCTTGTTCCATTGTTAGAAATTCCTGTCTTGCTTACCAAACAGAAGTTTGGTAAGTTTCTATGTACTGTTAAACAAAATTGCTCATAATTTTGATGTATTTAATATCTCCAAAGAAACAATATGATGGACCAGCCCTGAGAAAGAGTTGAGTATTTTTGAATTGATAATGATCAATAATAAAGATATTTCCTATAAAATAAAATATGAACTTTTCATTGTGTCTGTTAATATAAGCACCTTTTCGAGAAGGTTCTTAAGATTAAAATGCTTGGTTAATTCCCCAAACAGGGAATTTTTCATATTCTTAAGTTTGGCCTTTCAAAGATATCATATAACTTACACTTGCAGATTTGCTCACAATCATTAGAAGTCCTGAATCCGAAACCTCTGTGATCTTAAAACCTAGTCTCTTACTAAGCATGTATTAGCTGTAAGGTCGTCTGTGTCCCTTGTTCAGCAGGCACCACAGATCCCCACCCTGAGCCAGTTCCTGAGAACGAGTTAAAAGCAAATTAAAACCAATTCTCCTTTTTTTGTAACCAATAACTGTCATATTCTTCAAAGGAAAAGAATATGTTGAAGAAATCTGGATCTTGGCATTAATTATAAACATGACTTTATAATAGATCTGTCACCCTCTCATTATCCTCTCCCTTTCCTACTTACTTTCCATGCACCATGCACAAATAAAAATAATTTTCAGTAGCAGGTGCAAATCACCTGTGAATCCAGAGAAAGTGGTTGATAATGTTCTATGTGTGGATATCCCACGAACACTTTACAACTCAGCCTTCCTAAGGGTCCGAAATGTTTCTCTTCCTCCTGTATGCAGTGTCATCATTAGTGGCACCAACATTCATTCTGTCATCAAAATCAGTCCTCAGTTCCTCCCTTCCCTCATGCTTCCCTTTATTGATTCTATTGATTTCTCTTCTATTACGACTCTTACTCGTTTTTTTCCTCCCCATTGTAATAGCTTCTACCACCAGGGAGTGCAGACTCTCATCATAACATACTCTCCTGGCTGGGCACTGCACTGCTAGTCTCACATTTCTCTGGCCCAGCCTTCCTACCACTGTCAAAATTATCCTAACACGTAGATGGAAGCATGTTCCTCCCCGGTGGTTTCTTCTCTTACAGCACGTTCCGTTGTTTATAGGCCCGTGGCCCCTGTTATATGGCAAGTTTCTTGAGAACAAAAGGACCATGTTTTCTCCCTCCTGTGTATCCCCTGAGCCAAACGGAGCACCTGCCCTCTGATGTATTCTCAAATAATTGCTTATTACGGAATCAACAGTAATAAGCTGAGGTAATTTTTTTAAAGATCTGTTGTAGCATGTTGCTCCACCTGTAGTAGGAAGTATTTAAAGCAGATGGAAATGAGAACTGGATGAAATGGCTGTAAAGAGGAGGGAAGGAAGAGAAAAACATACAGGAAAGAAATTTGGAGTATAACAACCTGAGAAGATTTTGAAATTAAGGTTTCTCATATAGTATCTCTTGACCTTGAATGTTTCAAAGGACATAAAAATGCAAGAGAGCATAAACTGAAGGTTTACTATGGAATTCAGTCTATGCAATTTCAGATTTTGTTTTTTCTAGCACAAATAAGCAGTTAAGGCAGTTCAATTATTTCCTATAACTGAACATTGAATAAACATGTTGCAAGGCCTTTGGTTCACCACAAATATATGTTAAAGTGGACTGAGTTAGCTGCTGTTCTGGACTACCTGTTTGTCCTGTGTGTGTGTGTGGCAACAGAAAGACATTGGTGGATATAATACTCAGGGACACTTAGACTCTTCCCCTGAGTGTGAGATGCAGATAACAGAGAAATTCCTTATCCACATGGAGTTACTAAAGAGGGAGGTGTGAATATGGGGCCTTTGGCAGCCATTTTCTCTAGCCAAATGGAGGCCACCTGCGAGAGGTTGGATAGAAAAAGACCAACAGACTGAGGTAAGCAGAGTGAAAAGATGGAGAGCCCTGACTGTATTGTTTGAACTATGCACCTCAAGTGAATCTTCTTCCTGGAATTCCCAGATATGTTGTGAGTAAGTAAATTTCTTTTTTCGTGTAAACCCATTTGAGTTGTGTTCTCCATCTGGCACTGAAGAAGTCCCAACTAATACATACAATTTTAGTTTGTTGATTGTGAAACTAGTTGAAACACCAGAAAAGAACAGTGTGGATAGAAAACTTGAGTAACAATGCATGGTAGATTTTATGATTGTTATTGTATTATCAGCAAATATTCACTTGCCTCCTCTCCCTCTGGAAGAGTAGTCTTTTCACCCGTTGATGTTGGCCAAGACCAGGTACCTTGCGTTAGCCATAGGAATGCAGTGGAAGTGACCACGTGCACAGAGGCTTTAAGAGTCATTCACGTTTCCATCAGTACTCCTGCACTCCTGCCTCCCACCCTGAAACCAGCAAGAAGACACTCCTTCAGCCTGAGTCCAAAATCAGAAGACACGGGAAGCAGACCTGCCAGCCAGCCTGTAGCCACCATGGCCAACTCTCGAACCTGAGAGCATGAGATCAATGTTGCTGTAACCCACAAGACATGGGGGGTTATTTGACAGAACTGCCAAGGTTAAACCTGTGTATTCACAACGTGAAAGAAACAACCATGAGCAAGAGCATCCATTCATCCATTCAGTAAATGTTAACTTCAGCAGCTGCCATGTGCCAGGCCTGGTACTTGTGAGAAGCATAGTTCCCTGCCTTGCTCCCTTATAGTGAGGCAAAGAGAGAAGTAAACCCATAATTTTAATGCACCAGGAACAGAGCAGGCAGAAAGAGGAAGACTTTTGAGGGAGCTATTGTGGATATGCAGGAAGGAGGGGAGACATAGGAAGTTACTAGGCCTTGGACCCAGAGACTAATTCTTGCTGGATACTTAACTGAGGCTGAGAAACCATTCATCAGACCTGCTCATGTAAAATGATCTCTAAAATTGCTGAAGTCTTGGTAGCAGTTTCCCCTAGCAGCAGAACCCTTTGGAGGACTGCCATCTCACAAGCTTAGCATGGCATTTGTTTGGACCTATTAAAAAATGGGTGTTTAATTAAATGTTTTGTTATGCAACATTTTAAATACTCTGAACATGAAAAGTCACCTCTATGACTATCAGAGTCTGCCAGAAATGCAGTTGTTCCTGGGAAGTATGGGGAGGGAGGGGGATGTGTAGGGGGTATAGTAGAGGTAAAAGGGAAAGAGCCTGCCACCAAGATTTAAGTGCACTGTTTCATATCTTTGGAGACCATTCTACCTTCATGTCTAATCATGGTGTGATATGCTTTTGCAGCCCCTGCTGCTCAGGCAGGTCAGGGCAGGCATGTTTTATACCACATGACCCAGTGCCTGCTGAGTCAGGAACTGGCGGCTGACTCGAAGGTCAGCCTGTGAGCGAGGCTGGTACAAATAGCTCTGCCCAAACAGGAATGAGTTGGGCAAATCATGTTCTGGCTCTCAGAAACTGAAAAATAGGCAGTGAGCAGAATGGAAAAGTTATGAGCTAGATCAGTGTAGCCGTTGGGCAGTTTGATGTAAATATTAATTACAAAAATAGATACTGGATTATGCTTGTAAACTGGTCTGTTAATCTGGGCATGATTAAGTTATGATTAGGACGTTGACTGGGCCACAGTAGGGTGTTCAGCCCCACCCCTTGGAGGGTGGGGGAATCAAATATAAAAGGCATGGCAAAGGGCAGAAGGAGCAGTTTTGATGTTGGAGTTCTGGTGAAGAGGAGAGAAGGCCCCAGGATAGAGATGAGCCATTTCCCTGAGAGTTCACAGCTGGCCTTGCGGAGAGAAGCAAAGCCTAGAGAGCCTCATAGTCTACAGCTGATCTTGTGGAGGAAACAGGAGCTAAGCCTGGAGAGAAACCCAAGAAGCCTGAACCGTGGCAAACGTTGGCAGCTGTCTTGCTCCAACACGTGGCAATGAACTTTGGTGAGAAGAAACTTAACACTTTATGGCCTGGTATCTGTGGACTTCTACCCCAAATAAATACCCTTTATAAAAACCAACCCATTTCTGGTATATTGCATTAGCACCCCTTTGGCTGACTAATACAATCAAGAAACACATGGAGGGCAAAAAGTGAGTTTCAGTTAGGAGTTAGGCAACATTATGAATGAGCAAGAATGCTGGTGAAAAGATAAAAGAGTAAATGGTAAGGGATCAAACTCATCATGGGAAGAGAAGCAATATGTGGAGATGGTCAGTCCTGGCCATGCTGGAGCACCAAAGGGCACCTGCAGGCTCCCGTAGCCGAGCAATTTGAGTGCCACCCTGACACTCCAGCTCCTGCTTCCATGAGGCTTAGCCTTCTCATGGGTCTTAGATTTGTGTGTGCATCAGCCTCTTTCACTGCCTGAGGTATAGGACCCCATTGCCTGAGCTGGTCAAAGTGAGTCTTTGGGTCCTTTGTACCCTAAAGAGCTTCAGTAAAACTCAGAAGTGAAGACTGAGCGCTAACAAGCTCCCGAGAGATGTGGCTGCTGCTGACCCCTGGCCACATTTGAGTAGCAAGGCAGTAATGGACTTCATAGTTACTAATATCATTATTCACAGATAAGGATTTCATCAGAATCCCAGCAGGAAGCAGGTGGCATACACAGGATAATTCCAGGGAGGTTTAATAAAGGGATTAGTGACATAGGTGAGGGTGGAGTAGGAGGAAACCGCAAAGGAAGTGTACCCTGAGGCTAGTAATAGAATGACCACCCCTAAATCCTGAAGGGATGAGAGGAGAGAGTAGGTTAACAGAACCCGGAAGGGAGAGAAGAGTAGAAAGAGCTTGAGGGAAACTGACCACAGGGAGCAAGGCGAGAGAATAAATACACTGACCTTATTCTCCTGCCTCTCCACACCCCTGCCAGTGGTCCCCCGTGGCCCCCATCCAACCAAAAGACGGAAAGCAAGGTTGCTAGTAGTTGTAGTTCATCCAGTCAGCCTCGGGGAACACAGAGTAAGGTAGAGAAGGGTGGAGTATGTTCTTTCCAGGAAGTATCTTGGGAAGATAACTGGCAGATACAGGGCCTGAATAGTGGAATCTAGAGGAGTGGAGGGCCCTCGTAGGCTTCCTTCATCCAACATCTGCTGGGCACCAGGCACTGTTCTAAGTATGAGAGACACAGCAAGGACAAATCGATAGAGCATGGAGTCCATTTCTTAGGTAGGCAATAAGCAAACAAGGATCTACAAATGTCAGGTAGGAATAAATGTTATGAATTAAAATCAAACAGGGTAAGAAGAGAAAGAGTGCAGGGGCCAAGAGAGCAGGACCATTATCGTGGAGGCCCACGAGGCCTCCCTTCTGAGCACATTGCACCCAAGCAGCAGGGTGGGAATGGCGAAAATGTGCAACCCTGTGGACTGGGCTCACCAGGCCTTTTGTGCTGCTTTCCCAATTTTGTTCACTCTCCTACACACCAAGACAACTATTTTGCACGTTCTCCTCTCAACTTAAACCTCTCAAACTTCTTCCCCTTCTTCACCCTTGGCTGATGGCCTTGCTTTCTAATTTACAGAGAAAATAGAAGTAGTCAAAAGAGAACTTCCCCAAGCTCCCACCACCACATCTACCCACCTTGCCATGTCTGGACTGGAACTCCAAATCTACCTCTTATTACTGGTTTTAGTCCCTGTCATCTACTTAGCTGGTGAACTTGGATGTGACACTTGACCTTTCTGAGCCTCATACTAGGTGACCATAAAGCATAATAATAATTACACTTCCAGCAGCTCTTTTGAGGAGTAAATGAGGCAAGATAGTATGTGCCCAGGACATAGTAGGTGCCCTAGAAAAATTTGTCAGTATAAAACGAACAACAACTCGAGATCCAGCTAGACCACTCAACCATGGAAGACCACATGGAGAGCATGCCACAGCCAGCTGCCAGTCGTTCCAGCCATGCGGGCTGAGGCACCAGACATGAAGGAAGCTGTCTTAGATATTCCAGCCCGAGCCGGACTCCCGGCTGACTAGTCACACACATAACCCCAGTGGACACCGCGTGGAACAGAAGGATTGCCCAGCTCATCACGTCAAACTCACAGAATTGTGAGAAATAATACATCGTCATGTAAGCGTCAGAGTTTTTTTTTTTTGGTAGTTTGTTATGCAGCAATCGATAACGGAAACCGTATGATTATACCATGATTTGTTTATCCATTTTCCTGTTGATGGACATTTGAGTTGTTTCCAGTTTGGAGCTATTTTGAATAAAGCTGCTATAAACATTCTTGGATGTATTTATAAACAAACAAACATACATATTAAACCAAGTCCTGCACAAGAGACCTTACTCTATAAATTATCCATTTACTGTGAATCAATACTAAGAGGACTTGTTTCCTCTCCAATGTAGGGGTATATTCGTTTATTTGTTGTCGCTGATTTAATAGGTGCAGTGGAATATTCACTGTGACTTTTAGCTCTAAAATGAATGTTTCCATCGTTCTTTGTATGAAGAAGAAATCCGTGGCATGGATCCTGGAGAGGCATCCTGGAGCCCTTCTGCCTGAATTCCACAGATTGAAGAACAGAGCAGCTTCCACAGATCCGACCACCTAAGACCTTGCTATTCAGAGCGGGCTGGAGGTGCTACATCTAGGAGTCAGAGGAGCATGACTGGGGAAACTGAGGGAAAGACCCTGCCCCAACAGTACTGGATTACTTAATGCTTGCACAGTTTTAAAAAGTGTGAAAAAAAATAATTAGTTTCAATGGGCTTATCCAACATTTTGCAATTAAAAAAATCTAGAAAGATATATAGATATAGATAGATATAGATTTTTTTTTTTTTTTAGGAAAAAACAGATAAATTTTATTGAGTGTTATTTCATGCCAGTCATTTTAAGCATTTTATACATACCTTATTTAATCTTCATAACAATCTTATGAGGCAAGTATTATCAAAAATCCTAATTTTGCAAATAAGGAAATTAAGGCATTGGCAAAAGCAAAAAAAAAAAAAAAAAAAAAAAGCAGGCAATAAGTTTTATTACTCCTCAGTGCTCATAATTTCAACATTTTTGGAAAGTCAATTCTGTAAGACTTTCTAGCATCTCAAGTACGGCAAGGTCCTCAGACAAAACAGCTACCACAGGGTTTAATGTGCCCTTTATTTGCTACTTAAGTGTGGATCTCAAAACAGCTCTAAATACAGACAGTGCAGCTGGACTAGCAGGTATAGACTGAAGCCACCTGTTGAATTTTACAAATGAACATGTAGTTTAATTTGCTACAGATGTACATGAGTAATAGAAGTGCGCTATTTTAATGTCGAATTTTTTAAGGCATGTTTTCCTCATCTAGGAAATCATTTGGGGTTACTTAAGGCAATCTCAATTTTATAGATCAACTGAAAATCAAATGAAGAATCTCAAAGTAATGGTGTAAACTAAAAATAACTTTTAAAGAAGTCAGCATGGCTTAGGGTCCATGATCAAAGGAGCAAGAATACATAGCTTTTTAGGCCATTTGTACTAGTGCCAACTTTGACCCAATGACAGCTTCCCTCTTTAGTGTGGTAGACTAAAAGCAACGCGGTGATGGAATGACTGAAACAATTCTGTTTCTGGCATAATCCTGCTTCCTCAGTATCATGTATCTGCCTCAGTTTCCTTTGTTCTTTAATTTTCTGCTCATTCTCACATTGCCTTTTATCCCCTTACCTCCTGGCCCCAACATTTCCCCGCCTCTGGAGCTCATCCCATTAGGTGTGTTCCCACTATCTATGGTTGTATAACATCTACTCCCAAAATCTAGTGGCTTAAATGGCGAGCATTTTATTATTTCTCACGATTCTGTGGGTCAAGAAATCCAACCGGGCACAGCAGAATGGCTCATCTCTGCTCCACAACACGTCTGCCAGGGCTAGACTGTCCAAGATGGGTTTCTCTCTTGCATGTCTGGTGCCTTGGTTAGGAAGTCTCCTACCACAGGGGGCTGGCTAGAATGACTCTACTGAGGTCATATGTTTAATGCTTTCCTTCTTCTGTTGACTGGGTTCCTCTACTTTCCATGTGATCTCATGACCTCTCCTCTCCACATGGGGTGTCCATATGGTTTAGAAAGATATTTTAATTTCAATAGCCATATACATTTTGTGTCATAATTTAGTTCTGTTTTTATTTTTCATAAACTAAAGTGGGGGGACAGGATTGCACCACAATCTTTTCAGTGATAACTGAAAAGCTGCCAAAGGTCTTTCTCCCACTCTACTCACTCAGGGTGAAGCAGCACCTCCTTTGGCTTGTGTCTGCTCCCCAGCTGTCCTCTGTCACAGCCTTAGTGCCACATACTGGGGCCACAGTGGGGGTGGCACCTGGTGTGTGGGGAGCCTGGGTCAGTCACATATAGGGGCTTCCTAAACTCATTTTCTTTTTGTATTACTAATGCGTACATGGTTGGTGTAGAAACTTTAAAGAAGAATGTATTTATGCAAAAAGAAGAAAATAAAAATACCTATCCCTGAATATCCAGAGATAACCATTGCTAGCATTTTAGTGTATATCTTCCATATACATGAAAGAATCTTATGGGGTCATACTATTTTGTAAACTACTTTTTTCCTCTTAATAGTTGGTAGACATCTTTATATGGTATTAAATACCTTTCTATAAGACCATTTTAATGGCTTATTAAAATTCTATTGAACACACCCAAGTAGCACCCAGTGCTCACCCCAGTAAGCACATCTGGCACCCAGATCTTGGTTTCTAATCACATTCTCCAATGAAAGGGTCCAGGGCTCCTTGGAGAAATGGCTGCTTCCTGGCCTGGGGTAGGAAATAGATGAGCCTGGTAATATCATGACTACGCTTATGATGAACCTTATTGCAGTTCAGTCTTTGCACACATCCATTATTATTTCCTTTGGAAAGTGTGGAAATCGGGAGATAAAGAGTATGCATTCATAACAGTACTGAAGATTTTCATGCAAGCTACCTAATGAGGCACTTTCAATTTAAGAATACATAACTCCAAATCACAGTCCATGAGGAGGGAGCTCAGGTTTGGAAAGGACCCCTGGCTGTTTTCCCCATCCAGATCAGTCGCAGCAAATGCCACCGTGTATTCTCATCAGCTCACTGAGGAAGTCCCTTGCCCATGCTCGGCCTGCGTTCTGGGCTTTGTGTTCCGTCGGGTGGCTGCATCCCTTACAACAGGTAAGTGAGCCTGTGAAAGTACTAGCATCTCTCAGAGGTTTTGCTCCCTCGTTCTTTGTTTGACCAACCCAGTATAAGAAAATGAAAGCAGGAAAGAATTGCAGCTCTCCAGAGACCCCAAGGACAGGAACAGGCTTTGTGGGTTTTATTAGACACCCAGGCTAAGAGGAAGGCTGAAGATCACTGGGTCCCCAGGTGTGGCCCCCAGAACCAGCAGCACCAGCAGCACCTGGAAACTTGCTAGAACTGCAGATGCTCAGCCTTCACCCTAGATCCACTGGAGCAGAAACTCTGGGGATGGGGCCCAGCGATAGGTGTGGTAACAAACCCCTCGGCTGATTACTCTGCATGACACTTTGAGAACCAAATATAGCTCTTTTTAACAAGGAGAGATGACCATTTCTCCTTTAGGTGCCGTCACGCTGGGAAGGGAAGGACCTAGGAGGTGGGAACTGATGGTCGGTGGTCCAGGGACTGTGGTGCCTGTCACTAGGAAGGTGCAGGGAAAGCTCGGGCTGAGATGGCCGAGCAGGGTGGCAGGCCAGGCTCAGAAGGCAGCCCTCCCTTCTGGATCACTAGGCCACCCCTTGCTCATTGACCAGCATGTCTTCGTGCTCCAAAGGTCACCCGGGTCCTTAAAAGTGTTGCCGCTTCTCTTAAGCAGAAATCATCCAACCAGCAGCTGCCGCTTGTGTCGTTCTTGCAGTTCTGTAAAGCCTTTTCCACCTGCATCCTCTCTGTCCTCACACTATCAGTATCCTGCAGTACAGCCAAGCAGCCCCACTTTACAGATAAGGCCCCTGAAACAGCGAGAGCCTTGAGGAGCGGCTTGCAGTCATAGAGCAGGATCTGATAAAATCTGGGTCAGGATCGGCTCAGCTGCTCCTGAGCTTACCAGACCAGTGTTTCTCAATCCCAAGTGCACGGTAAAGCTGCTTGAAGGGCTGGCTTATGAAACACTGAGGCCCAGCCCCATACCCAGGCATTTGACTGATTGGTTGGAGGCATTCGTATTTTTTAAACGTTTCCTAGGTGATTTTTTTTTTTCTGATTACTTTCTTTTTCTTCTTATTTTTTTTAAACTTTTCAGTTTGAAGTAATTTCAGACTTACAAAAAAGATGCAAAAAATAGTTCAAAGAAGTCCTGTATACCCTTCTCCAAACTTTCCCAAATGTTAACATCTTACATAACCACAGGGAAATGATCAAAAACAGGATATTATTATTGATACAATGCTATTCACTCATTGACAGACCTTAGTCGAATTTCAGCCACTGCAATCCAGGATGACTCATTGCTTTTAAGCTGTCATGTCTCTCTAGTGGCTTTTGCTCTTTCCCAGGTGATTTTAATGTGCATCCAGAGTTGAGACCTGCTGGGGTTCTCAGAGGGGTCCTGGACTTCATGTTCTCCATGTAGACTTAATTGGCTATATGGTGCACTTACTCTTTTCCATTTTCTGACGTGTAAGAGTCGTGTCTGAAAACTCAGTGTGTTTCTAAGCTATTGATGGGATGAATCATTTGAAGATTTCTGACTATTTTTTATGAAGCGTCAGTTGTTATATCTGCCAAGAGGAAGAGTGAGGCTGCTTACATTCATAGCAAGGTTCCTGGCACCCAGGTGAAAATGGAAAACGGCGCATCGGGGAGGGAAGAGTTAAAGAGCTTTCAGATATTAACTCACCATTCAGCAGTCCAGTCTTTGCAGAACAGAAGGGCATTCTTTGGAAGTAAAAGCCCTGAATGCAATTGAGATTTTACTTAGAGTTGTGCTGGACCTTAATGTAGAAGTATTTATATAGAGAGGCCAAAGATGCTAAACTGAAAATCTTGCATTTCTTTACAGATGGGCTATTAAATTAAAAAGTGTCTGTTAACCTCTAGTCTTGACCCTGCTGTTGAGAAGGTGAGTCACTGAAACGCCAGCCTGTCAGTTATCCTGAGTGACGGGCTGAGGTGCTCCAGCTGGATGCATCTTCCCATCATGGTAAGCTGGGTAATTCATTAGGGTTTTTATTTTTATTGTCTCCCTCGGTCGAACTACCTTTATCCAATTAGAATTTTCATCCTCATCTATTTATTATCTCCTGCTTTGGGAAAAAACAAACCAGTACGTCTCTGCTGTGTGCAAATTAGCTGGCTCCAAAGGCCCCAAGGCTTGACAGAAAAACCCTCCAAGAGTAAATAAACGTTTGAAATTTGAAACTGCCTCCCCATCACCAGTGCTCGATTCCTCCAGCCTGCAGATGTCCACTGTCAGCAAATACTTGCTCTGTGAAGCACCAGCTTGGAAGCATTTGAACCCTAACAGCATTACACATGTGTTCATAGCAGAAACATGTGCACAGAGCCACAGAAGGCCTTCAGCTCCACAGAGGAAGCAGCGGCTCCAGTGGTGCCAGAGCAGGCCGCCAGGTTGGTCCCAGCACAGGAGGCTTCTCTTCCCTCTGGGCTTTTGAACATGCTGCTTCCTCTGCCAAGAACGCCGTCTTTGCCTGGCTAACTTCCATTCAGCCTAAGACTCGGCTCTACTGCCACCTCCTCTAGGAAGCTTTCCTTGACTTCCCTCCCCGGCCCAGGTTAGAAGTCTTTTCTTTGTATTTGCATGACACCCACTGCTTATATTTGCCATGGTTTAGCCATGTCTTAATTGTTTACTTGACTGATTTTTCCATTTTCTAGCACCTAGCCCAGTGCCTGACACATAGCAAGAACCTAAGATGCGTTTGTGTAATTGAATGAATGAATGACAAATGAGAGCTACTTATTCAGCCAACTATGTGCCAAGCACTACCTTAGGCCATTTGCTTACGTTACCTTCTTTAATCAGACAATTCTGAGAGGAGGGTGTGGTTATTCCCATCCTGCAGTAAGGAAACCGGCTGAGGGGCTACATGACTTTGCTTCCACATTACAAAGAGCCAGGATTTGAACTTGGCTTATGTGATTCCAAGGCTGGGTGTAATGGTTAGTCTTATATGTCAACTTGGCTAGGTCAAAGTACCCAGTTATTTAATCAACACTAACTGAGGCATTGCCTTGAAGATATTTTGTAGATGTGGTTAACACCCACAACTTGTTACTTTAGGTAAAGGAGACTGTCCTCCAAAATATGGGCGGACCTTATCCAGTTAACTGAAGGTCTTAAGAGCAAAAACTGAGGTTTCCCAGACCGTGGCATCAAATCCTGCCCACGTTCCCAGCCTGTCAGCCTGCCCTAAAAATTTCAAACTTGCCAGGCCAGGGCCCACAATCACATGAGCCAATTCCTTAAAATAAATCTCTTTATATGTATAAAATCTCGTACTGGTTCTGGAGAAGCCTGACTGCTGCACTGGGCCTTTAGCCACTTCACTGCCCTGCCAGGGCTGAAGGTCTGGGTGTCTGGCTGACCAGCCCCCTGACGCTGTGCTGGGAAAGCTGTGCTGGGAAAGGAAGGCCTCCCACAGGCCCTGAAGGGCGGGACTCAGAAGCAACCTCCGCAAGCCCTGGTATACCTTGCCCGGTTTCCTGGTGAAGGGCCAGCGGCCCCAGTGTCTCAGTTTCCAGGCTGCCGTGACAAATACCACACAATGCATTGGCATAAGCGACAGGAGTTTATTGGCTCACGGTTTCAGAGGCTGGAAGGCTGGCTTCCTCCCAGGATGGGTATCCTCTGGCTGGCCGGCAATCCTTGGGTTCCTTGGCTTTCCTGTCACACGGCGATGTCCTCTCCTTCCTCTTCCTGCTGACTTGCAGCTTCCCACTTTTCCCCATGGCTTTCCCTATAAAGCCTCGGGTAATAGAATTAAGGTACACCCTGCTTCGCTTGGCCGCAGTGTAACTTTTCTAAAACTGGAGGGCCTCTTTGCAGTGGGTTCGCGCCCAGCGGCATGGGTGAGATTAAGGGCATGTTTTCCCTGGGTGCATCAGTGTACCTGGAGGAGGGTATGTGCTCCTTGCTGAGGGCATGGACAGCCCCCAGGTGTGCACTATCCAGTGAGGATAGCCCAGAGGGGTCCACGAGGACAAACAGCCCCCTGGCCCTGTGCCTCGAACATCAAACTGCCTGCAGCTCGGCCTCCCTCACGGGGTTCTGAGGCACGACGCTGACAGCCTGGCTACTGGGGAACGATGCTGGGCCCCAATGTCGGACCGACACCTTAAACTGTGCACACAGCCAGCTCATTCTCCCAGAAGTGCAGTTAGGTGCGAGGGTGGGCCAGCTCAGCCCCAGCCACCCAGAGGGAGGGAAAAGCTGCTTCTCTGGCAAAAAAAAAAAAAGGAAGCAGGGGGAAATGGGATATGGGTTCAGGTTGTCTCCCCAAGAGCACACCCTCCTGCAGGGACTAAAACTCCACATGCCCCACCGATGGCACCTGCACGGGCCTTGCAGCCGGCCTCTTGCGTGAGGCACGTTCAGATCCACCATCCTCCCACACACACACCTCCAGATGTTCTGGAAGACAATGCCGGTGGACAGGTGAGAGGAGGGGTCCTCTGTGTCTGGAGGTTCCCTGTGAAGCACCTGCTCTTGCTTCCTTGCTTTTCAGATAAATAGGCAATTCGTTGTGGAAATAGTCCAGGCACTTTTAAGATTTCAAACGCTCAAGACTGGAATTCCTCACTTGGCGAGGGCTCTCTTCTCCTTAAAATCCATCTCCTCCTCCACCACCTCTCTCTTTGTGCCTCCCACACCTGACAACCAGAACCTGTGTGGGGTGGCTCAGGCTTCAGCACAGGCTGCCTGGTTTATTCAGGTTTTCTCTCCTCTCCTCCCTGTTAGGTTACTAACCTCTAGATGGAGGCCTTTCTGGTACCACAGAGAGCACCTTCACAGCCACTTTTAAAGAAAATGACCCCCTCCCCACCTCCTATGCTCGCAGAAAGGTCAGCCTCACGGCAACCTCTGCCCCCTCATGCTTCCTGGGCCCAGCTGACCAGGCCAGAGGCCAGTCCCAGCCCAAGGCTGGCAAACTCTGATGTGGCTGAGAGGAGAGGGAAAAATGAGCTGGGTCTACAAGGGTTTCCTGCAAGGGTGTTTAATTAGGAACCACCGAGAATTGTGGGGCCGTGACCAGCTAGGAGCAAGGAGAAGCTACAAGTAGAGAGAAGAAACATCTTCCCTAAAGTCCCATACCACGAAGATCAAAGTTTCCCTTTCATCTGTTTTTCTTCTAATCTAAAAGTATTAGAATTGCTGCCCCAGTGTAACACCTGAGCTCCCCTGAGGCCCGTGACAATCCACATGTCTTAATTGCAATGGACTGTGCCCCCCCCCCCATGAATGAAGGAAGCACTTTCAAATGTGATGGAGGCGATTCTGGAGACCTGCTGGAAACGGCTCTCTCCCTGAGCCCACAGACACGCCGCAATCGCTGGTGTGTGTGACGTACCTGTGGGCCCACAAGACAGAACGAGGCACAGATGCCTTCACTTCCAGGCCATGAAACAAGGGCGGGTGAAGTGCTTGCTGTCAGGGCACTGTGGCAGTCCTCTGGCCACCTCCCAAGTAAGTCTCCATGTGTCCTTTAAGGTTGCTTCTGGGGAGGCTAAGGAGCTTGAAGGAAACATTAGGAATCTATGGTTCCAGCATTAAAAGGTGACTTTGGGGGAAAAAATGTGAGAGAATTCCAAGAATTTCTCAGAATATTAAAAAAATGTGACATCTGGGCTTCAGAATGATTGCAGCTTAGGTTGTTTAAAGAAAAAGTAAAACCAAACAAGCAGAAAATCTTTACTACCGTGTCCTAAATGAGGAACCCCATTAGTGTTGTAGAGAATTGGAGAGGGGCGTTTTTATCCAAATTTGTAACGATGTGAGTGACTTTGGAAAAAAGGAAAATGAACAAATGGCATCACCAAGGGAGCTCCTGTGTTTATGTCGACAGACAGAATCGTGTCCTGCTTCCCGTGAGGCAGCGGCATGGGTAAGCCGAATGGGTAAGCTGTTGGAGGAGTTTAAGGTCTTGCTACCACTTCTGCCATTAAGTCTTTGCAGAGATCTCAGAGGAGACCCCTAAGGAGTTTTTATTTTGGTTTTATTTTTCTCTCTGTGTCGGATAAAGTTATTGGGTTCTCGGAAAATGGAAATCAGCCCTGTTCAGAGAGTCTCAAGAAGCTGCATTTAAAAAATATCATAAAGTATTGGTTTTTCCTGCCTTACAAATCTTTGCCCTGTATCAGTGACAGCCAGCTGCATTCGTGGAGGAAGGAGGCTCAGCACCTGCCCAAGGAGCTGTTATGGTTTCAAGAGCAGACGGGGGAATAAGGGGTTGTTAGGGATTGACTTGTGTCCTCCGAAAAGACATGTTCAAGGCCTGAGCCCCAGTCCTGTGAAAGCGAACTTATCTGTAAATAGGGTCTTTGACGATGTTATTAGTTAAGATGAGAGCAAAATGGATTAGGGTGGGCCCTGATGCAGTATGACAGCTTTCCTCAGAAGGAAAGGAAATTTGGACAGAGAGAGAGGCAGGGACAGAAAGACAGCCACGAGCAAAGGCAGGGATTGAGTTGGGCCGTGCAGTGCCAGCCACCGCCAGAAGCCAGAGGAGGCATGGAGCGGGTTTGCCCCTTTCAAGAGGAAGCATTGCCTGGTAGGCACCTTCATTTCAGACTTCCAGCGCCCAGACAGGACGGCTGGCCTGTCAAGCCCACCACCCGCGGCTCTTTGTCGTAGCAGCCCTGGTAAACTCAGACGGGGGCTGGTTTGTCTGTTTTTTCCAGACACACACTACAGTATAATCTAGCAATAATTAAGAAAACCAGTGTACTTTAAATTGTTGTGAAGAGTAAATATCACTTCCTCATGGGGAACTTTCTTGTCTTCCCTAAACCAGTTGTACTTCTGTGCTGTACATTTCCATAGCCCCTTGCCCTTTTCCCAGCTCTCATGAGACATGTAACTAGCATGTCTTCCTGGCTTGACAATAGTGAGCCCCGAGGAGAGGGTTCCTAACAGGCTTGTTGGCCTCTGTGTTAACTGGGTGGGTAAAGACAGCATTTGGATCCTTTGGCCACGGCGTAATCTTCTCAGATGAAGCCCTTTAAACCCAGGTGAGGGTTATCTTGGGGAAAGGCTGCCAACCTAAGGAGAGACGCTTTCCATTACAAATGTTAAAAAGTGCGCAAAGCATTCATTGACCTTGAGGGAGAAGCCTGAGTTACAGATATTGAAGATGCTGAAAGAGGGAGGAATCAGAGGTTTCAGAAGAGGCGAAAAATAAATATATCTGACTCTGTCTTCAGAGCTTTTATGGCCTCTGAGGTATGTTTGCTTCCAGATGTCCTTTCCTATTTGTAAATTAGCCTGGGGAGGAGGGAGTGGCGGGTAGGTAGGTGGACTGAAGGAGAATGGTGAGTCTATGTGGGAGTGAGAGGGCAGGGGAGAAAATGAAAAGAAGTGCCAATATTCAGTAGGTATTTTGATGTCCAGTCAGCAGTTTTTTGAGCCCTTACTAATGCACCGGGCACTGTGCTAGTCACTTTTGGGGATGGGAGGGGCAGGTGATGCTGAGGTACAGGGTGGAAAGCTTGAGGTCTGTGGAAGGCAGAGGAGAAAACAGCACTTGGCCTAGGCCAGGTGGGAGAAGGCTCCACTGAGGTGGTAATTTGAGCTGGGGCCTGAAAGAATGAATTGGAGTTTTTCAGGCAAGAAGGAAGAAAGGGGGTATTCCAGAAGAGGGAATAGCATGAGCTTGAAAAGTCCCAGAGTGTTTGGACAATAGCAAGAAGTTAGGAGTGCAGTGTGCCTCCGGAAGCAAGGCTGGAAAACAGCGATAAGAATAATAATAGCCGGTGTTTAGCCGGCATCTAAGTGCCAGACGCAGCTAAAGTGCTTTGCCCATATTTTCTCAGCTTCTGAGTGGTGGAGCCAGGGTTTCCAGCCAAGCAGTCCAACTGCAGAGCGCACACTCATAAGCGCAGTGTTGTGCCACATTGTCAAGGAGACTGAACGCCACACCACGCTCCTGAGTCAGGAAAGAGTTTATCCGTCGGGAAATTATGCATTCAGACTGTGCTTTAAAAAGACCATTCCAAGAGCTGTGTGATGACAGGCTGAGCACGATGTCACGGGAGACAGAGCACGTGGGCCACTGCCAAGCATCGGGAAATGGGGAGTCTCCTTGACAAGCACAACTCGCAGGAGGGGATTGAGAATGACTTCTCAAGGAGTTCAGAGACTGCAGAGCAAGCTGGCTTGGTTAACATGGATCCATTTTAACCTGAGTGATGGTAGAAAGTTGATGAGTCCAAATAAATATTTTCTTTGCCTTTTTGCTGTGGAGCGGCACCTTTCTGGTCCCCAGAGAAGCAGAGCGACCAGAAGCCAAGGTCCTCCTCCGCTCCCCTGATTTTATGAATGCGCAGTCCACAGCTGTGCCACCAGGTCAACCATGCGGAAGACAGGGTAGTTAGAGCACGGACTCGGGGACCCAGGTTCCATTCCAGCACTTACTCGCTGAGTGCTTCCTCAGTTGCTCAGCGACTTGATGTTCTTACCTGTGGTATTTAAGGGGAGTCCTTGCTCGGGTTGTTGTGAGGATGAAGTGAATTGATATACGTACACATTTAGAGCACTGGCTGCTGTTACCGTTACCGTTGCCAAAGGCATCATTCAATTGGTTTTGGGAGGAAAAGAAGCTGCCCCAGACCTTCAGTGCTTACTCACCCTGCCCTACCCAGGCCTGCCCCTGCCCTGGGCACCGCATACCCAGCGTTCCATAGCCATGCTGCTGTGCAGGTCACCTTGGGAAGGAGTGATGGGGGAGCTCGGTGCACCTTTTGGGCACGAGACTGATTAGACACCCTTGTGCATCTCAGATTCTGGCTTGCATGTGCTGGGGCAGGGCGCTGCTGCCTGCCAGGCATCTGTGATTCAGACAGCGCGGCGTCTGCACACCAGGCCTGCAGCGAGCTTGTTTGCTCCAGAAAAGGTTCTGTGAGTTGCCAAGCAATGCGGAAAGGCTGCAGCTGTTGGCTCTCGGGCCTCACACCTCCAGTTCCCACAAGGCCTGTTTCAAATGCAAGGCCTGGGAAGAGCTCCAGAAGCATCATTTGGAGTCTCTAGTTCCCATCCGAGCCCTTCAAAGGTTACAGGATGGCAACCGCTGAGCACACCAAGTCTAAGTTCATGCTGGCAGTTGAAGAGAGTTTTAGAAGAAATGGAAGCAGTCTCTGGGGTTTCCACCCTATTAGCCTTCCCTAGTTTCTTAAAACTCTTGGCTTCTCTACACCCAGGCTCTCCTAGGTTTGTGGAGGCAGCCATCTCTTCTACTCGCCAAAGTTCCAGCCTAGAAAATAGAAACCTAGAGAACCAAGCCAAACAGGGGTCCAAATATCACCTTTATTTCCCCAAACAAGGGCCCCCAGTAAACTATGTGGACTTAAGCCAAAATGGGGTTTTACCCTTCCCCCCTCAAAACCAGACCTACCCCTGGTGGTAGATAAGACAGCCACAAATTCTTTGACCCCATCACTAGAAGGATCTATCTCCCCTCTTCCTGAATTTGGATTGGCTCTTTGACAGCTTTGACCACTAGAATCTGAGCAGAAGTGACACAATGCCAGTGGACCCAATATGAGTCTCCATTGGTAAAACTGGTCCTCACGGGAAGAGTAATCTCTGGACAGATATCAGAAAGATACTCTTGAGCTTCCATGCTTTGCACAGGCTTTCTTTGAGTCGCCTTTTATAACAAGCACAGCTGCAAGGAGCCTGCTGACATCACTGGCAATCAGCTGCCATCTCTGGAGTAGGTGCTGTAGCAGTTTGACATTATTTATGAATTCCAAAAATAGATATTGGATTATGCTTGTAAACTGGTCTGTTCCTCTGGGTGTGATTAAATTATGATTAGGGCTTTGATTGGTCTACGTCAGCAGGGCGTTGAGTCCCTGCCCCTTGGTGGGTGGGGACTCATAGACAAAAGACATGGCAAAGGACAGAGTTGGAGTTCTGATGCTGAGTTTTGAGCTGGAGCTCCGGGAAGTAAGCACACAGAGGAGCCTGGTCATGAGGAAGGAGAGAAGGCCCTAGGATAGAGACGAGCCGTTCGCCTGATAGTCTACAGCTGGCCTTGTGGAGAGAGGCAAAGCCTAAGAGCCTTATAGTTTACAGCTGACTTTGTGGAGAGAGCAGAGGAGCTGAGCCTGGAGACAAGCGAGCCCTGGGAAGAGCAGAACCCAGGAAGCCTGAACCCTGGCAGCCATCAGCAGCCGTCTTGCTCCAACACATGACAATGGACTTTGGTGAGGGAAGTAACTTATGCTTTATGGCCTGGTAACTGTGGGCTTCTGCCCCAAATAAATACTCTTTATAAAAACCAACAGATTTCTGGTATTCTGCATCAGCACCCCTTGGCTGACTAATACAGGTGCCTTCTGACTTGAGGAACGGTAATTCCCAGTTGATGACGATAATATGCTTAGCATTTTCCTCCACAAGCCATTTCCCTAGGGCTGACGCAGTACTGCAAGATCTGGTGACTTTTTGTTCTCTCATTTTTTTTTTTTTTTAACAAGGGCTCAGACCTCAGTTCACCTGTGTGTTTTTCATTTGAGTACATGTGCTCTTGGGAGGACTCTGGTGCAATGGTATTTCTGCCTCCCTAGCAAGGCCTCTAGCTCTCAGGTTGCACCGCGTGGTCCTGTACCTCCCTGCTTGCCACCTCCCCGAAGCTCTGGCATTTGGCTACTTACCTCGCTCAGAAGGGAGCTTCCCTGGACCGGACCACCCAGGGACCAGGGTGTCGGGGGAGAGCGGGGGAAGGCGACTGCATGTTTTCTCTGATTCCAGGCTAACAGCGAAGGCTCATTCTGCCTCCATGTTCCTGAGCATTTACAGCGTTACTCGAGATGCTCATACTCTGGAAAGAATACAGGCCTCCGTCTCTTGCGCCTGCCACCTGAGACGGGGACTTCCTACTCACTGTCCCCGATCCCTGCCCCCCACAGGTGGGCCTGGCCATTGAAATGTCAAATCCACAGAGAAAAAAATCTTTGCAGTGACAGCTTTGAGAAAGAAACCCCCGTAACTAAGTGTATAAAGATTTTTGCAGAACCAATAAGATTCACCTAATGATTAATGCCGTAAAAAGTGCCACATCGATCCCTTAGTCAGGGAAATAAATTAGTCAGGTGCTCCTATTATGCCATCGGATCAATTCTACCACACCCGATATGCTGAGAATATGCTTCATAGGATAGCATGTTAACACCTTAATTGATATATTCCATATTTTTCTTATCAGCCACAGGATTGCTTCTTGGGATAATTTATTTTTTATTGGCAGGAGCTTCAGAGCACAGGATGTGTGGTATTTCTCAACAGTGATTAAATTGAGATACAGTGAGGTCAACTGGAAAACGCTGTTATGGATCAAATTGTGCCCCCTCCAAAAAGAGATGTTGAAGTCCTACTCCCCAGTACTTCAGAATGTGACCTTGTTGGGAATTTGGGTTGTTACAGATGCAATTAGGCAAGTTAAAATGAGGCCATACTGGGGTGGGGTGGGCCCTCAACCCAACTTCACTAGTGTCCTAAAGAAGGGGAAATGTGGGCACAGACAGACAGACACAGGGAGAATATCATGTAGGGACGGAGGCAGAGAGTAGGCCAAGGAGTGCCAGCAAGCAGCCAGAAGTCAGGATGGGCAAGGAAGGTTCTAGCCGACAGTCTGGACTGGCCTCCAGAACTGCGAGACGATGGTTTTTTCTTGTTTGAAGCCACCCAGTTCGTGATGCTCTGTTATGGCAGCCCTGGGAAACTAAGACAAGCCGCTTCGCATTTCACAAGGGAACGAGCTTCTTCACACAAATGAGAAAGGCCCAGCAAATACCAGGTGCTCATAAGTTAGCGCTATCTTGCTTTATATCTTGCTTCCGTGATGCGGAATTAGTCTCTTTTCCAGTTTCCTACGCATAGGAGCCTGCACAATGCTTTACCAGCTACTGAGTCACCAATTTCTCGGCCTAGTTTGCCTGCCTGGAGTCTTTTGGGAGACTCAGAACTCTCCAGGACGTTGGGAACTAGGGCGTACCCACCTTCCGTGGAGGCTCTTTCCTAAGCAGTGCTGGCCGCAGTCACCCTGCCCTAGGGGCACAATGTAGTGGGTACCCTAACCCCCCCCACCCCGCCATCCCTGCACCATTCAAACCTTGCCCAAATGTTTGCAGGCGCGCACAAATCCTGAGCAAAGCATTGTCCAGAGAGTTAAATGGTTTGTAGTATTTCTTATTCTGTGCAGCTAACTGCTCTCACACACATTATGATTTTTAAGTGCACCCAGCAAGCACGTTGTGGAGGGTGTCCACAGCCGAGAAGCGGAGTGGCGGGTGCCTTTAGAACTCTCCCCCGCCCCCAGCACCTGACGGGAGTATTCCGTGCTAAAAATAGGAGTGTTACCACAGCGCTTCTGCAGGTGGGAAGCTTTGTAGAAGGAGATAGATTGGTTTTTCCCCCCGGCTCCCTTCCTGAGCCTTGGGTGCCAGACGGACGGAGGCTGTTTGATTATAACATGTGCAGGGGGGGTGGGGAGGTGAGCGCACACATGCCTCTGCGCAGTCGGAGGCCAGGCCAGGCCCAGGGGCTTTTTTGGTTCTCACCTTTCAGCGTGATCTCAAACTGCAGCACTGAAGAACAGTCCCTGGTATATGCGTCAAGAATTATCTTGGAAAACTGCTGAATTTTGCTATTTTGCTGTCATATTTGGAATACTTAATGCTTGAAAAATAAGAGATTAGGGAATATTAGATGCAAATGTGAAAACAAATTCTTAAATATTTATTCAGTTCCTACTTTGCATAAAGCAAGAAAGGCTTTCCCATCTCATAATGAGGTTCATTGGTGACGTCAAAGAGTTTACAGTCTAGTTGGAGTCAGGGTGTAAACATAAAAGTTATAGTAAAATAACAAATCGTTTACCATAGCAGATTTTTGCGTAATAAGATTTTCTCTTATTTCTTAGGAAAGTAGCCAGAACAGCTATGTAAATGTACCCGACGTCGTAGTTTGCCAGGACTGCTATGACAATACCCCGGGCCGGTTGGTTTACACCTTGGGAATTTATTGTCTCACAGTTTGGGAGGCTGGAAGGCCACAGCGGGGTGCTGGCGGGAACATGCCTTCTTTGAAGTCTGTTGCTAGCTTTCTGGCGGTGGCGTGCTGGCTACCCGCAGCTCAGGCTCGGCCTTGGCCACCCGGCCGTCTCTCTCTCCGTCTGTGGAGACACGTCCAAATTTCCTCTGCATATAAGGAGTCCAGACATATTAGGTTAAAGCCCCTCCTGCCCCCGATTCAGTGTGGCTTCACCTTAACCAGTAGCGTCTTCAAGGATCCTATTTATAAATGGGTTTCCGCACACAGAGCCAGGGGTTGGAACTTGAGCCCACGCTCACGGGTGTGTGCGTGAGTCAGTCCATAACGGCGCCTGTCCTGGGGGGAATGGATGCGCAGGGGTGAGGTAGGGTGTGGAAGAGAGGTACAGGTGGCCACCAGAAAAACCTCAGATCGTGGTCATTGAATTTTCCAGAAAGCAACAAAGTGGGCCCTAAAAGAACAGCCCTGCCCCTATGCTAGACCAAAGTACTGGCAAGGAAGAATGTCTGCACTGGGGAGACACGGGAGTGAACACGGCTGAGGATTACTGTGGAGGTTTTGCCCCAGCACATTGTCATCTCTCCTGAGTGCCCTGTCACAGGCTTGATTACCTCCTGCGCTAGAGAGGGTGTGTGTGCCAGGTCCCTGGGAGCTCACCCTGCTTGGCTTAGGCTGGGCTGGCTGCTGTGACTAACGCGTGGATCCCCGCATCGAGTGCAGCAACGCTGTGCCCCTTAGCTTTCCACTCGGACCGCCCTGGGGCTGCTCCCCTCTCCCCTCTCCCCTCTCCCCTCTCCCCTCTCCCCTCTCCCCTC
>JAKSZT010032012.1:14277591-14322256 GCA_026826555.1 Tolypeutes matacus
CCTCTCCCCTCTCCCCTCCGTGGAGTGGCTCAGGGGCCTGGCTTGAGGCCGCCTCTCCTAAGAGTGAGTGCCTTAGCCTGGGCCTCCCCTCCGAAAGCAGAGCCAAACACAGGGCCGCTTTGAACCTGTGTTCATTTTAGAAGGTGTGACCACCCTCCTCTCCCCCCCGCCGCCCCCTTCTCATTGCTGAGGCAGGAGGTACAGCACGCCCTTTAGTGGGTGTTTTTTTGTTTGTTTGTTTTATTTAGTTTTTTGGTATCTATCCCAACTGTCATTTTGGGCGTATAGAGAGAGAGAGACACTTCTGAGAGGTTTTTTCAGGTATCTTGCTAGCCCAGGCCCTCTGGCAGGACCCAGGCTGGCGCCACAGGAGACAGCAGGTTACCGCTCTCGCCGTGGTCTTTAGCTCCACGCGGCTTTGCAGAGGGAGGAGAAGGGCCTCTGTAAAATGCTCGCTTGAAAGTGCTTTCTAAGGCTCCGTCTGCACTGGGCACTGCAGTAGGCACTACGTGGGCGGAGCGTGCTCACCTGGGACCCTAACAAGGCCGTGCCAAAGCACTTATCCACTCGGGCGACCTGGTTGGATGGGGTCCACTTGTGAAGGAAAAGAGCAAAGCAAACAGTCTGTTTTGTTGGGACTTCTCGGCCCTCGCCCACCACGCCTGCACATGGCCCTGGGAGCTGCCCACTGGGGAGTGTGGGCCCGGCTTCCCGGGGCTGGCCTGGTGCTCTCCCCAGACCTGCCTGCTGCCCTGCAGCCCTTGGCTTGTCAGGGATAATTGTGCATGCCCCGGGGCTGTGTGGCTGCTCCAGGACCTCGTGAGCACAGGGTGGCTGTATGCCATCCCTTCCCCTCCTCCTCACTTGGTATTGGGGGACATTTACATAAAGCCGTCTGTGAGAGTGGCACAAGACAAATAAGGCTTGCCGCTCCCCTCACCCTTCATCTCCAAAGCACTGGATGATTTCTCTGCGAGTATGAGCTCTTCCCACCAGCGGGTGTGTCTATGGGGGAATATTGTGGGAATGGTCACCAGGTCTTATGCGGTTCCCCTAGATGTTTAGGGACCAGGGGGCAAGAATCCCCAAAACGTGAGGTAGAGAGTGTCGTCTGCAGGTCTGCAAGAGGGAGAGGGGAGGATGTGGTTGGGTGGGCAGGTGGGGCAGGCGAATGCACAAGGGCCCCTCTCTGACCCTCCACCACCATGATGAACATCTGAGGAGTGGCAGAGCAGGGCCTGACTCCTGCAGGGACTGCTTGAAGAGAGAGGCCCTTTAGGGCCAGTTCTTTCCATCACTAGATGCAGAGAAAGTACCAGAAGCCCCATTTCAGGCTTTGGAGACAGACAAACCTGACTCAATCCCAGCTCTGCTTCTATTAGCTGCTGGGCCTTGGTAAAGTGACTGAACTGCTTCAAATCTCAATTTCCTCATCTGTAAAATGGAAATAATAGAAGAACCTACTTCAGAAGGTTGCTGTGAGAATTAAACAGGAAAATGCATGTAGAGCTGCTTATCACAGGACCTGGGAACATAATCAGATTTTGATCCTCACCTATTATTATTATTATCGCCTGTTATCTGGCACATTCTTCTCCTTAGCTGTCCTTATCACCTGGCCTTAGTCCTTTGCTGTATCATCGGGGAGAAGCAGGCAGTGCTGTTTGAGGACTGCGCTGAGGAGGAGAAGCCCGCGTTGTCCAGGCGCCTGTGTTCTCCAGGTGGGAGCTCCGCAGGCCTCTCTGGCTGTACTTGAGAACCCCAGACAGACTTGCGCCTCTTTTCTCTTCAGACTTCTCACTCGCAGGCTCTGACCGAGCCTGGTAACCATGCCTTCTTAGGAGTCTTGCTTGTTTCCTGACACAGCAGTGTCCTGTTCTGGCCCACGTGGTAGGGCCTGGGCGCTTTCTGACCAGAAGGGTGGACCCAGAGCTGTTTAGGAAGAGCCATTACTTGTAGTGAACACTAGCACTTGATTAGGTGATGGCTACTGTAATCAGTAAAAGAAAAGCTCTTAAAAAACAAATAGGTCTCCAAATATTTGGGGGGGGGGGGAAGAGAGAGAGGGAATAAATTCTCTGACTGAGATTTGCTTCAGGGAAATCCCAGCGTCTGCTGTGGCTCCTGGTTGGGGACTGCATCCTGTTCACCATAAAGACACGCTTACCTCGTAATGCGGTTTCCTGTGGGTGTGAACCCATTTATAAAGAGGATCATTGAAGATGACGTTTGTAGTTAATGTTTGGCTCATTTGTAAATAGGGTCTTTGGAGATCCTATTGGGTGTGGCCAAATTGAATCAGGGTGGGCCTTAATCCACATGAAGGGACAACTTGTAAGGAGCGGAGATCTAGACAGAGACACGGTGACTGGGCAGGACAAGTAGAAGTGGGAGAAGCCAGAGAGCGAGCACCATGTGACAGGCACAAATATACGCCAAGGAACCCTAAGGAGTCCCGCAAACCAGCACCAGAGCACCGCAGACACCAGGAGAAGGCAGGGCCTGTCGACACCGGTATGTTGGGCCTTTAGCCTCCAAAACCGCAGGACAATAAATTCCTGTTGCTAAGCCAACCTGCCATGTGGTACTTGTCCTAGAGACTGTGGCAAACTAAGAAACTCTGTTCCCCTCGCCAGGCCACATCTGGACTGTATTTCCCAGCCTCCCTTGCTGTTAGGTGGGGTCCATGTAACTGAGTTCAGGCCAATGAGGGTGAGTGGAAGTGGTGCTACTTCCAGCCCTGGCACTTAAAAACCTCCCATTGTGGGCCTCAGTCTTTCCTTCCCTGATCACCTGGACAAGTGGACTGGAGAAGATTCTGAGGATTTGAAAGAGGGAGGAGTCACAAGATGGAAGGAGTCTGGGTCCCTGTGTGACTACATGGTCTCTTAGGAAATTATCATGTGAGCAAGAAAAAAAATCATCATTTTATTATGTCACAGAGATTGAGGGGTTATAGCTGCTAGCTGTATTTACCCTAATGTATACAGTTGACTTAAGATCTCTCATTCAATTGCTACAAGATGGGCATCCCAATGCTAGGTAGATTCTAGGGAGGTCTAAGTCATTTTGTGGTTGTTTGGCTGTAATAAGGCTTTCCAGAGGCAGTAATTTTTAAATGTATTTCCCCACCCATCTCTGCTGTTCTCCATTCCGTGCCCCTCGTGCCCTTCTGCCACCAAAATGTCATTAGATTCAGACTCCGCTGTGAAAGTAGCACCTAGAGAATCTGGGGCTTTTAAGCTGTGGAAATTCATAAAGTATTGAAAGACAAAAGGAAGGATGAGGAACAGCAAAAAAAGTAAGGAGGATGTAACCCTAAAGAATGGTTGTCTTGTGAACACATTGTTTCATTTTCTTTCTAATACACAGACACACGTATCCACGAGTGGCTCCCTGTGAAAGGGCAAGGCCCCCAGGACCAGCACGCTCTGTAAGGACCCCTGTCTGGGCCCCAGAGCAGGCCTGAGGACCTTTGTGCCTCTCCTCTCTCCGCCACGGCCGTGGGAGGTCTTTGTTCCTTTGTTTCTTCCTTGTCAGGGCCTGGCCCAGAGCAGGGCCCTGAATGCCAAGGGCACTGGACTAAGCTGCGGTGGGAAAATGAGGGCTCTCCTAGGAAGTGGCGGTCAGATGGAGGGGGACCAAAGGAAAGATGGGTAAGAGGTGGGACAGACAGGATGGGTTTGTAGCTGTTTGTCAGGTGAGGGAAAATGAGTCAAGGGTGTCCGCAGGGTCTTCCCTTGGGTTACTGGGTGGGCAGAGTACACAGGGGAGGACCAGCCTGAAGGGCAAACTGTGAAGGCAGTTTGTGTCCATCCGTATCCCCCAGAGTCTCAGTTTATTACTTCTTTCTTGAGATGTTACACAGCTTCATGTATGCTTTTCTGGGCCACGTCATCAGGAAAGTTTGCAGTGGCCTTGAGAACCTTCGACTCGTAACCAGTCACAACTGAAGAATGGTTTGGTTCATTTTTCCATCCCACAAGGTGTCCTGTGTTTTTTGAAGCACATTTAGAGCAACATGTAACTTTTTGCTGGCTTCCAGAGCTGGTTTTCTTCAATGAATAATTTTTCCTTATAAGTTTATATTTATCACGCACACACAGCATTCTCTAAAATAATTTTTTTTCAGGGAATTTAGAATTTGAAATGAAATTGAGAAGAATTTATTTTAGCTTTGATTTTGACTTAATGGGACCGCTTTTTCTTGGGCTCTGGCTGTCTAAGCTAGTGTTTCCCACATATGACTGCTCTTCGGGACCGCCTGGAAAGTTCTTGATAGCTGTGGCTTCTTGTCATGAGCTCTTCTTCCAAGAGATTGAGATTCCGTGGGGCTGAGGCATCTGCATTTTTAAGTTCCTGGGAAAATTCTGATGAGCAGCCAGGTTTGGGAATCACCTGAGTCACCAGCCTCCAGGTTTTAACCTCATCTTTCATTATATCAGCACTTGATTTTCTTTGAAGAAATTGGGGTAATCATTTTAGGGTAGATGTAAATGGTGGTGAATTAACCAAAACTAATAAGTTCTGAGTACTTGCTCTTGCCAGGCACTGGATAGGTACTTTTTAAGAATTATCTTACTTATTTTAGTGTAATCCTCATTGATTAATTATATACCATCCTCATGTTTTAAAGCCAAGGATACTAAAGAGGTTTAAGAAATTTTTTCAATAATTAGTTCAAGTGACTAAGTGGAGAAATATGGTTTGAACCCAAGTATTTCTGACTCTGCGAGGAAGCCCATGTCTTAACCACTAGACTAGACTGCCAGTGTAGGGGATTAGTGATGATGCCAGAATTTCTCAGCTACATTTTGCCTTTTGGAGATAAGACTCCTTCCTTTGTTATTAGTAGGTGAGTAATAAGTCAAGGCTGACACATCCCACAATTGCTGAGTGCTCTAATGAAGGAATATCTTATTTCTCTGCCAAAAGAACTAGGGAGAAGGGGCCTTGTTAGGAAAAACAAATAAAAACCAATCACAAATGAAAAACAAAATAAAAAGCCATCATGTGCTTCCAAACATTTGAACCAGTTAAGATCTTTTATTCTTGTCTTTTTAAAAGTCAGGATTGATTTTTTATTACTTATAAATAATGCTTTTTATGGCACAGTTAATGTATCTAGTTAACTACACCCAGAAGATGTTTCTTCTGTTTGCACCATTATAAATCATTAAGAGACTGTTAATAGTAACACTGACTTAATCACTCTGATGCCTCTTGTTGCTAATGGGGACCATAAAAATAGATGGAGGTGTGAAGAAATGTGTTTTCTGGAACTTGCCGGGCTGGAATGGAGCAGAAGCCTGTAGCTGGAAAGCCAGGCCTGTAAAAGCGCTTTGGGATGGTCATGGTAACAGCTCCATCACCTCCCTTTTGTAAAATTCTTTATGAAGTGCTTTCCTCTGGGCATTTTTGTCTCTTCGGGTGAGGAAACCCCTGGTGAGCTCCGGGTTTGTAGCTGGCTTTCTCCTCCACCTTACAGCTGCCCTGCGGACCCAGATGGACATGGCCTCTCATTGTGCCATTGAGTTTATCCCTCACAGCGTGCCGTGCTGCCTAAAGACCATCCGAGCCTGCTTCTTCCACTGTCCTTGATTTGAGTGAGCGAGACTGAGATTTGGGAGCAGCTTCCAGCTGTACAAATTTACTTCAATCACTGGTTAAAAAAAAAAAAAAAGGAAACAGAGAAGCTGAATATTCATTAGGCTACTCAGAGGGGAATTTGACATAAATTCTCAGCCTTTTCAATAGCTCAGCTTTATTAGGGCATGAGCCAGTGATATTTTTCTTCATTTCCTAACTCAGTCCTCACACTAGGATTACTGCTTTGTGATATTTATTTTCTTGGCATTGGAGCCTGCATTAAATGAAGCCTGGCTGGGGCCTGGGAGTGAGGGAAGGGGAGGCCTCTGGACTCCTGATCTACCTTCATGGCCCAGTTTCCTGTGTTTAATTAACACACTTGTGAGCAGAAGAATTGACCCACATGCTGTGGGTCTCCACAGAATCAGGGCAAGCCTTGCTGAAATGAAGAAAAATATCATTTAAAGTGTCTGAAATTGGATTGCTCTTTTTTTCCCCCCAGCAGGCATTTGTAGCAGGTCTCATATGATTTTCTTGTTGGAAATAGGGTGAGGGGAGGGGGTGAGATGCACAAACTTTTTTTTTTTTTTTTTAGGTTTTTCCATTTTATTAACCGGCAAGTAGGTTGATTTAAGTACACTCTCAATTCTAACTTATCTGCATTGTCGTGGCTAAAGAGCAGCTGAAGCTGTGAGCATTGGGTTCAGGTGGAGCTGGAGGCTCTGGAGAAGGGGAGACACTGATAGGGATCTTACCTCCTAACAGTTTGGGGATAGATTGGGGACAATAGTCAGCGTTCTGTGGGGATTGGAAAGTGGTTGATACTTCAAAGGGCTTGGTCCAGAGAGATCTGGGCACCCCTGGGAAGAAGGACGAAAGCAGTCTTGTGGGTATTCCTGGTGGCCTGGTGCCTGAGGAGTCAGGAAGGAGCAGTAGGGGTGGGCCCAGGTGTCTCGGCCAAGGCTGAGGGAGACCTGCAACCTCCTGCTTGTGTCCTGCTGGTCCTGGGAGGTGGAGGCCCCTCCCCTTCAACCACCCACGGAGCCAGCAGAGGAAAAGAACATGCAGCTGAGAGATCCCAGCGGCTGGAGAGGGAAGATGAGTCAGAACCAACAGAACAAACACCCAACAAAATAGAGCTGCTGACGGGAAAACAATGATTAGAGGACTTAAAGAGATTTAAGTGCATTAGAAAAGGACTTTCTAGAGGGGAAAAAGTATTTCCTCACTGTGCTAATTTCCTATGGCTGCTGCACAAGTTACTATAAGCAGGATGCTTAGAACAACCGGAATTTGTTCCCTCACAGTGCTGGAGGCCGGACGTCGGGCGTGAAGGTGCCGCAGGGCCGCGCGCCCCGCTGAGGCTCCCTGGGGGAATCCGCTCTTGGCTGTTCCAGCTTCTGGTGGCTGCCAGCATTTCTTGAGCTGCGGCAGCATCACTCCGACCTGCGCCTCCGTGGTCACGTCGCCCTCTCCTCTTTTGCAGGGCGTCTCCTCTTCTGTCTGTGTCAAACGTCCCTCTATAGGACACTTGTCCTTGGATATGGAGCCCTCCTAGATAATCCAGGATGACCTCCTTGTCTCAATATCGATAACTTAAACACATCTGCAAAGACCCTTTTCTCAAATAGTCACAAGTCCTGGAGATGTAACATGGATATCTTTTATGGGGCCATACTTCCTTCTAGCACAGTCATTAATCAATTCAGTAGATGACCTGAAGGAGTTAATGGTCACTATTGAAACCCTAAGTGGTAGCCTGGAAGATCAAAGCACTGAGCAACATCACAAGGAGATGGAAATCATAAGGAGGCAAAAAAAAAAAAGAGCCTGGGAGGATAGAACCAGAAGACCCACCTGCAAATAATAGGATCTGCAGAGGATAAAAAGAAACAGCAAAAGAAGATAAAAACTTAAATAGTAGAAGGAAAAATTCTGGAAAGGCTTTAATCCAAGTTCCAGGTCAGATTGATGAGAAAGACAGACCCTGGACATATCCTCATAAAAATTCGTGAACTCTAAGAATGAAGAAAAAATCTTGTAAAGTTTTATACAGAAAAAATGTTCCTTACAAGAGAATTAGAGTGAAACTGGTCTCCGATTGTCATCTAGATGCTAGAGGACAGTGGAATAAAATCTATAGAAAATAATACACAAGGATCCTATGCCCAGGCAAGATATCATCACCTGTCAATGCAAGAAAAAAGTGATTTGATGATGATATGAAACGCTTTAGAGTATTTCACTCACGTTCACTCTCTCAGCAAATACTTGAAAAGGACTCAAAACAAACACCAAATGAACTAGACCCAGAGGAATAGATGCAGCACAGAGGAAACAATATTGAGTAAAGATTCATGTCTGTGGACGACACTGGAAGACGAGGCCATCTCCAGCCTGGGGCCAGCAATGTAGAGAGCAGAGACCGAGGTAGCTGATGAAAGAATTACCAGTGAAAACAGGCCTGAAGACTAAAGGCGTTCATAACTCAGATTTATCTAACATTTAAAGAAAGATTGTTGTAATGTTATTTAAATCCTTCCAGACCATAGAAAATGTGAAAAAGATTTTAATTTATTTAATGGAGTCTACGTAGTTTTAATGCTCAACTCTAACAAATGAGATACAACTGAATCTAACTTATGAATAGTGATGCAAAAAATAAAATAAATAGCAAATAGAATCTGGTGACTTAAAATATATATATATATATTTACTTTTTATCCATTTTAACCCCCCCCCCCCCAATTTTTGTTGTTTTTGTGTCTATTCATTGGGCAATTCTCTGTGTCTGTTTCCTGCCCTCTCCTCTCATCCTTCTCCTCCTGTCTTTACATGGATTCGATCCTGGGAACCTCCGATGTGGGAGAGAGGCATTCTACTGCCTGCGCCACCTCAGTTCCTGGTTTCTCAGCGCATCTCGTCTTGGCTCTCCCCTGCGTCTCTTTCCTGTTATGTCATCATCTTGCTGCCTCCTTCCGCCAGGCCCGACGGCTCACCGTGCAGGGCCTGGGGGCTCACCCGCTCGTGGGGTCGGACAGCTCACCTGCTCAAGGGGCCTGACAGCATGCCACGCACCTTCTATATTTTTCTTTATTTTACCAGGAGGTCCTGGGGATTGAACCCAGGTCTGTCCACGTGGGAAAAGGACACCCAACCATTTGAGCCACATCCGCCCCCTGCTATATCTCTTAAGGTTGACCAAAGATACCTAGAGTTACAGTCATTTGCCATACAGGATGGTCATATAATAAATCGGGCTTGGTTTATAACTAGCATTCTAAAACACCAGACCTAGGGAGAAAAGCTAGGTTTGGGGACAAATGCATGGTTTTTAATATAGCAAACATTTAGCCTACCCTGATTATCACAAAATCAGGACAGTGAGAATATTTGCAGTCTAGTGAAGTTTTAAAAGAATACTACACTGTGACCTAGTAAGATTTGTTTTAGGAATGCAAGAATAGATTTATGTAAGGCTATCTAACTCATTAGTTACATCAACAAACTAAAAGAGAAAATCACATGATAATATTAATAAATTTTGAAAAGGCATTATATAAAATTATTATAGAAGAAATTTAAATAATATAAGAATAGAAGGAAACAACCTAAATATAATAAAGACCACTCACCAAACTCCCACCAGCAGATATTATCCTAAGTGGCAATACATCGATTCTCCCTCCATTAAAACCAGGAAATGGACAGGAATACTCCCACTATCATCATACAACATTGTCTTAGAGTTTCTTGTGAATGAAATAAGTCAAGAAAATAAATAACTGATGTTAAAACCATATCTTTTTATTGATGATACAATGTTTTAAAACATTTCAAAATTCAAAAGTTTCTACTGTTTTTTTTTTAAGATTTTATTTATTTATTCATTTATCCCCCGCCTTGCTGCTTGTGCTCGCTGGGTCAGCTAACCACGCCATGCGGGCGGGCTTGCCTTCACCAGGAGGCCCCAGGAACCGAACCCGGGGCCTCCCATATGGTAAACGGGAGCCCTACTGATTGAGCCACAGCCGCTTCCCAAAAGTTTCTACTTTTATATATCTAAAAAACTACTCAACTTAAGCAATTTTATAAGGTGACTGTAATATATATTTACAAATATCAAGCTTGTCTTTATTCCAGCAGTGAGCTGGAATAGAAGTGGAAAAAAATCATTCATAATAGATTTAAATACTATGAAATATTTCTAAGTATTAAAGATATGTAACCTATATGAAGAAAACGATAATACCTTATTGAGAGATGTACGATATGATCTTGTGGCCGTTGGGGAATTTGATGTAATTATGAATTCCAAAAATATAATCGGATCATGCTTGTAAACTGATCTGTTAATCTGGGCATGATTAGGTTAGGATTAGGGCACTGAGCCCCACCCCTTGGTGGGTGGGGAATCGAATATAAAAGGCAAGGCAAGGGACAGTTGAAGCAGTCTTTTGAGAAGCAGTTTTGATGTTGGAAAGAAGGCCCCAGGAGAAGAGAAGCAAGCCTGATCGTCTACAGCTGACCTTGTGGAGGAAACAGGAGCTAAGCCCGGAGAGAAACGCAGCCCTGGGAAGAGAGGAACCCAGAAGCCTGAACCCTGGCAAACACCGGCAGCTGTCTTGCTCTAACACGTGGCAATGGACTGTGGTGAGAGAAGAAACCTAACGCTTTATGGCCTGGTATCTGTGGACTTCTACCCCAAATAAATACCCTTTGTAAAGACCAACCCATTCTCGGTATTTCACATTAGCACCCCTTTGGCTGACTAATACAGATCTGAATATTTTGAAAGACATATTAGTTTTTCAGAGAGAAAAATTTAGTACCAAAAAGATAATTTCTCTCAAAATTTAATTATACATTTTACTTATTTCCTGCTAATATTCTTTTTTTATCATTAGAAGAGAATTTTATTTTAAAAGTGTCATCTTAAACTGCAAGGATGTCTGTTAAACATCACAATTAAACATGCCAAAGGAGAAGTCATGTTGTCAAAATGACCACTTAACCCACCCAAACATCTCAAACCCACCCTTTGCTGGCCTTCTATAACCCCATTTTTTAAAGTTTTTCTTCCTTTTTTTTAAACAAGAAAGTAGACAGATACATGTTGGTAAATGCTGACTGTCCATATTCACATAGAGACACAGTGTAATAGCTGAGCCCAAAATACAGAGAAAGGAGAGAAAAGGCTAGAATTCTATGAACTGCTACACAGGGGCCTAGCACCCTCCAGCTTCCAGGAGAGTGAAGGGAGCAGAAGGTTTTTCTTTTTTCCCATAGAGCATGGTGGTGTGTTGATTCCATAAAGTTTTTGTTCGTTTGTTTGTTTTTTGCTGTTGTTGAGGCAGGAAGGGATAAAAATGAATTTGGAACAGAAAGGGGTAGAGATTCATTTCCCACTGCATTCTGCTCAAGGTATTTCCCCCCAAATAAGTTGAGAACCATGGTGTAGAGGTGAGAAAAGAGAATTCAAAACAGGATGACTGAGCACAAGAGGAAAAAGAAACTTGTTTCCAGGGACTGGAGAAGATTAAAAAGGGAAGGTTGGAATCCATCAGTGCTCATTAATCATCTTCTCCTTCATCCTCCTCGCCTTCCTCTCCATCATCATCATATCATCTTTTCCACCTTCATTCTCATCCCCTTCATCGATATCTTCCAATCATTCTTCTTCTTCATCATCACCTTCTCCTTCCCCTTCTTCATCATCAATATCAGGAACCAAATAGTACTGTAGTGGATTTGGCCAAATACCATCTTTGATGACTTCTCCTAACTCATCTGCACCTGTGTCAGAATGGTCAGAAAACCAGGAAAGCAGCTCTTTGGCTCTTCATGCCTCTTCCTGCTGGCTTTATTCTGTGTTTGTCTTGAACGTTTTGTCAAGTCCTTTCCAGATTTCCATTTGATTTCAGTCGACTTTGAGGATGGATCACTCTCATTCAGATGAAATTCTTTGGAGAGAACTTTATTTTCAAAGAAAGGATTTTCATCAGAATAAAAATCTATTCTGTAACCTGATTTAATATCACTTCAACTCTGGTCAAATAATGCACTGCCTCTTCATCCTCCTCCCCAAGCAGCACAGGCACTTGCGGATGGTTGACAGATGTTGTACCCCAAAACATGGGATTTTGGCGATCAATTCTGACCTCTTCTGAAAGAATGCTTGGTGGAATTTATTGTATTTCTGTTCTACTTTCAAAATCTCCTCACTGGCTCATTCATTAAGTCTGTCTATTTCATTATGTACTTCATCAATATGTTCAATTGCTTCCTGCTGTTCTTTTTCTCCTTTCGACAAGTCCAGAGTGGCCAGTGTCTCCTCTGGCCTGAGGGAAGGAAGCAGCTTTGCTTCTTCTTTTGAGGCAGCAGTGAAGACTGGTGTTTTGGGGCCATGCTGTTAGGAAAGTCCGGTGACCAGAGCCAAAGAGTGATGTTTGCCTTCTCTGCAAGAAGCTCAGAGAACTCCCTGTTAATAATCAACAGATTTTTTTTCTTGGGGATTAGATGACATAATCTTACAGTTTATATAGGCAATAAGGTAGCATCCATATGATACTGGTTTTGGAATGGACAAAGAAATTAGTGGAACACAATAGATAATCCAGAAATAGAGCTTAATTTATGTGAGAACTTAATATATTCCAGCAGAAATAAGTCAGATTATCTAATATGTGATTTTGTGATTCCTGGGTCCCCATCTGGAAGGAAAGCAAAATTGGACCCCTTTGGTAAGAATACAGTAATACAAATCCTGCAAAAAATTTTAATTTCCACAATCTGAGGGCAGGAGAGACCTTAATTTCCTATATAATGTACAAATAGAATCGTATCTAATAATAAAGAATTCTTACAAATTGTCAACAAGGAACACACTACCCAATAGAAAAACTGGGAAAGGATATGCAGAAACCAGTTGAAGAGGAACAACTCCAGATGGCCAAAACTTTATGACAAGATATTAAAAGTCCCTGTTTTTCAGGAAATAAAATTTTAAGTAACGCCGAGATATAAAATGGCTAAAATTTGAAGAGCAATAGCATCCACTGGTGATAGGGATGTGGAGAAAAGAGTCCTGATATAATGCTGATGGAAATGTAAATTGTATAGTCTTTGTGAAAAACAAACTGTCACAAAACCTTAAAATTAAAATTACATATTATTTTCTGTTCAGTAATCTCAAAGCTGGGACTTTATGTTATACACACAAAAAGATATACACATGAGAAACAACGTGAATTTTTATCAGGAAGGGGCTGGTTTAATCAATTATTGTATGTCTACCCATAGCATGATATTTTATGCAGGCACTAAAAAAAAAAAAAAAAATGAAACAAAACAAACAGATCTTCATTGCCTGACTTGGAGGGATTTCTGTGAGGTGCTTTTTACTGAGAAAAGCAAGGTACAGAAAAAATGTTTATAATCTCAGTTTTCTAAAACAAACAATCCTCTATCTCTTATATATGTTGATGCTTGTGTAAGTATATTATATATACGTATGTGTGTGTGTCTGTATATTATATGAGTACAGGGAAACATATGGAAGGAAACATGCTAGGTAGTTACTAGGAGATCCCTGGTTGAGGAAAGAGGCCATGATGTGGGTAAAGCTGTAAGAGAGAAGGGAGGGAGCAAAACGAAAAACCCCAGCATGAGTTATATGATACATTTGTGCATTTAGTTTCAAATGTGTGTGTTTTTGCTGTGTGTGTGTGTATACAGAGTTGAAGTGGGTCAGAATCCCAACTCAATACATCAACTTGACCAGCTCCATCTCACTGGGTGGTTTTGTCCATCACATGAGATAAATCACTACACAGTTGTGGCTGCACCAAAACCATAGTCTGTGTTGGGGTCAGATTTAGAACTAGTGATGGCGTGACATAGGCCACAGCTGATGGACAAATCTTGAAGCATAGCTACCAACCATGGTCAATGGTTTACATTATGGTTGACATTATGGTTTACATTTTAGACCACACACTTTTATAAATTTTGATGTAATTTAACATGGCCTGTATCCATCATTGCAAGATCATGTAGAACACTTCCATCACCCCCAAAATGCACCCTGTTCCATCTATTCTATTCCTCCCTCCCCCTCTCCTCAGATATGAGTAGCTCAGGTTGGCAAACCAGAGGACTCATTACATTTAATAATAACCAAAGTACTTAGGTGATGGGTCTGGAAATGTTTTTGAAGCTAACAAGGGCTAGAAAGTTTCTCTATTCCATGCCCTAGAATTTCAGTGTGTGAAACTTCTTGGGTTGTTCCAGTGTTAACATTAACCTAGATTTAAAAGAATCTTGAAGTTGAAAAATCTTCTGTGGAAGCTCCAAATAATTCTTGTATGAGGCTGAAGTTTTCTTGGTGAATTGAAGGGAACTCAGTGTTTCTATTGCACCTTTATGACTGTGAGTGCCAAGGTAGATTTCTGTGTTTTATATAGAGGAGAACCCATCTCTTTATCTCTGTTATTCCTGCTGCTTATTGCTGCTCACCAATGTGAAAATGTTGCCATGGTTGGTCAGGAGAGCAGTCACATCTGCACCTCTAAAAATCGCCTCCAGCCTGCCCTGAGCAACTGCAGGTTGGGTCAGTTTGGTGGGGGCTGCTGGGAAGGAGAGACGTCCTAAGCAGAGGTCAAGCTGCATCGGTTTCATGGTTAGTGAATGTCCAGCCCTCTCTGGGGCAATTGACTGTTTGCCAGGGATACGGGCTGGGAATGTTACAGCCACAGAATAGCTTCTTGGACTTCCAAAGATGCAATAGTGGCAGAAAGAGATGTCTAACTGGGCATCACTCATACATCTTCCTGCAGGTGTTCAGCACCCTCCCATCTGCCTAGAGAGAGTACTGGCTTCCCTCAAGGTGAATTGCTTGCTTGGATTCTGCAAAGGACCACATCAGCACAGACTGAGGCTGGAGTCTCTTCCCCACTGTTGACTTTGTTCCTAAGATGTTGTTTTATGAAAACTTGAAAGGGTTTAAAAAGTTCCTCTGTCCAAGATAAATTGCATCACTCTGCTCTCTGTTCTCTTTGTGCCTTCTTCATCTTGCATCTGTGTCCCAGCATCTCCCCCACCCACCACCACTCTTGAAATATTTGGCATTGCTAGATGGGGCATTATTTAAGCCTCCATTGAAATATTTGACATCTCAGACTGACTTCTGAAGACAAAATACATTCATATATATATATATATATATATATATTTTTTTTTTTTTTTTTGAGTGTTATTGATTAGGATTTGAAGGAACCTTTTAACCAAAACCAGCTTGGGGTTTTAGGCATTGTAAATTTTATTTGAGAAAATACCAAGACTATTTGATTGGTACTGGCCTAGACAAAAAGAGTGAGAGCAAGAAAGAGCTCAAGAATGCATAGAGTACAGGTCCTAGAAAAACCAGTTCTCAGAATATCCAATTTTTCAGGCTCCAAATTGGGACACATAATCTGGCAAATATATTTGTAACATTAGAGGCAATAAGGCAGACTGCTTTATGTTTGGGCTGTCCCAGAACTTTAAAGAAGGCAGTAATTACTCCATCTAGGTATATAGAAGAAGGGAAGTAGAGAGAACCATGTCATTTAGATCCCAAGGGAAACAAAATATTACCATCATTGTCACTCACTACCTCTGGGATCTCATTGGTCCAGGAAGGTTTCAGGGGACACAGACTCACTATGTTGAATAATTATTTAGGAGAGTCACATCACAGCATATCTTCTGCCTGGTTTTCAAGTAAATAATTAGAAAACAATTTGGAGTGATTTCCGGCCAGTTTTATGGACCAGGCCTCCAGATTGCTACTGTTTGAAGGAGCCTGGGAAAGAAGTAATTAAGGACGTTTGCTTTAGGTTGCTGTGTTGAATCTTGCTTCAGGGCACAATCTGCACTTGAAAATGAAATTGGAATTTTGAAAATACAATCAACACCGCCTCTGCTGTTTTCCAGCTTCTGCCCAAGCCCCTGGGTTTCTGTCTTTCACACTCCTGGAAATGAAAATTGACCCCTTGGTTACTTATGGCCCCAAGCTGTTGCTCATGTTTCCACCAAGAGGAGTGTTAATTGCTGTTATAGAACAGAAATACGAGCTACCAGGATTTCTCAGGAAAGGGCCAAGTTGTTGTTAAAGTAAGATTTCTAAAAAAATCTCATAATGGACTGGAAATCTATTTTGAATTTGGAAAATTGGGAGCAATTATTTTAATGGATTGAATTTCTATCTTTACCAATAAACAGTTTTTCTGGACTTGATCCTTTCATGTACTGCTGGTAAATCGTGCACTTTTAGGTAGACATTTCATGGTTTAAAAAGGCACTAGCCTCTCATTTTCTCTAATGAAGGGGCATTTCATTAACATCATGGAGTCCTAAAACTGGAAGGGAGCTGTCAGTCATGTTGTCCATCCCTTCAGGTTGTAAGGGAGGCACATATAAAATGTTTCCTAGAGATCGTCCTGGTTCCAGGACTCACAGCTGGTTAACAGGTCAACAAGGCCAGCTCTCAGTTTCTTATTTCTTACCCTGAAGACCACAGTTTTCAGTACACTTGGGGTCTACCGGGGCCTTGCTCCATGTGTGCAGCCTTCCAAGGTAGCTCGACCTTTGCAAGCGTCACCTTTTTTTGTGCTTCTTTGTGTTGAAAAATTTAATTATTTGCATATCTAAATTTCAACTAATCAGGTACAGATCCCATAGAATTAGAAAATTGATTATTGCTGGCAGGACCTTAGGATCATCTAGTTCAACTTCTCACGTTATTTCAGTACAAGTAGGGTGGCACCTCCCTTTCCCTCTGGAGACGGTTTTTCCTGGGCAGGCATAATGAGGTGTATTTCCTTTTGATAAACTCTCCAGAGTGCCCAAATCACATGAGCATTTCTGTTGGAGGGAAGGACCAGAGCAAACCAAATGGGTACACAGGCAAATGCCTCTTCCCTTTCTTAAGTGGCTTCAGAAAACTGAGCTGAGATTTGGGTGGCAGGAGCATCTCATAACTAGCTTTCCCTCAGGAATTGGGTTAGGTTTCTTGCTAGAGGATGATCTGCATCTGTTCTGGATCAGGTGATATGGAGTGATATGGGTTGTTTGGTGGGTTTGGAGTAGGGGCTTGGTGCTTGAACACTCTGAGTCATTCCTCTTCACTTTGGGGTCCCTGCTGAGGAATCTCCACATACAAAGAGCCTAGACCATATGGAAAACACATTACCAGCATTAGACATGATAACGTGGCTTGGCAAACACCCAGTCTCTAACCACTGCCCACCACCCAAGCCCTACCCCCAGTGCAGGGCTTCTGTGTTAAAACTGAGTTGGTCTATATGCCTTAAGTTTGAATTGAAGTGCGATCTTCTGCTTCCTTCCCTCTGAATCTCTGCCTATACTCACTCCCGGCCCGTCCCCTACTCAAAGAGGAAATATTTGAATGGTGACTCAAGAACAAGCCAATTCAAAGTGCACGCATTAAAGCCAGGACAAAATTTGTGAGACATATGCTTGCTCCCAGTGCTTAGCCAAAGTGGGTCTGTGTTGTTTAGCTCACGGCCAGGTCAATAGCCCAAGTCAGACTGCCAACTGGTAGAGGAGAGGATATGGACAGGCATTTGCCCATGTGACAAAGAAGGCTCTGGCTTTCTTACTGATTAATACTATGGATGAACAAGGAAGTGGCATGAGCCTACTGTTAGTGGATGCATGAAGTAAAAAGAGAAAGGGGAATAGTCATTCCTGCCTTTAAGGCCCAGCAACTCTACCATGTGGCAAAATATGGTGTAATGGCCTCATGCTCTTACCAGAGAGACAACCCTTTCTCCTGTCGAAGGATCTAGGAAGTAAGTGGGGAGAGGGCCAAAGTATGGGTACAAAACCTTTTTTTCTATACTAGAGGCCAATGCCAAAATGTGAGGAAATAAACTGAAAATTCCCAACAAAATATTACCATGTATGGAATGAATCAGGCTTATGGATTCTGATTAACTAAGGAGAAAAGCCATATGCATTAATACGAAGTCTAAACTAGAAAAAAATTTCATGCCATTTTTATCATTTTCTAATGTTACAAGAGCTAGTAAGCTAATAACCACAATTTTGCCTGGTGAATTTCCACATTTCTTAACAATACTGTTGATAAGAAATTTGTGACGTTGGGCAAGTCATTTTGCCTCCCTAAGACCCGTTTTCCTCAGCTATAAAATGAATGAAGATTTTGAATTGGATGCTGTGGCAGGTTGAGTTATGGACCCCAGAAAAAAACATATTCTTAATTGTGGCAGTTTGATATTTATGAATTTCAAAAAGAGATATTGATTTTGTTTGTAAATTGGTCTGCTCCTCTGGGCATGATACCCCTTTGATTGTATTAAATTCAGAGGTTTAACTTTTACTTTATTAAATCAAGATTAGGCGGGAAGCGGCTGTGGCTCAATTGGTTGGGCTCCCATTTACCATATGGAAGGCCCTGGGTTCGATTCTTGGAGCCTCCTGGTGAAGGAAAGCCAGCCCACACGGTGTGGTAAGCTGGTGCAGCAAGATGACCCAACAAAAGGGAGACAAGCAGACACAGAAAAATGCAAAAGCAAATAGACACAGCCAGCACAAGCAGCAAGGGGGAAATAAATAAATAAATAATAAATCTTAAAAAAAAAAAAAAAATCAAGATTAGGGCTTTGATTCAACCATGTCATTACGGGGGTGCAGTGTTGAGTCCCCACCCCCTTGGTGTGCTATATAAACAGATGCTCAATCAAGAACATGGAAGCAGATTCACAGAGAAGTATATACACAGAGAAAAAGAACACAGAGAAAGAGAGACAGCTCCATAGAGGCCCCAGGAAGAGAGATGAGCCTGATAGTTTGCAGCTGAAGAGAACAGCAGCTGAGAAGCCTTATGCTGGCCTGCAGCTGAGATCGGAAGAAGCTGTACTGACTGAGCTTTAAGAGGAAGAGGAAGGCTGGACCCTTGCAGATGTTGGCAGCCATCTTGCTTCAACACGTGGCAACAGACTTTGGTGAGGGAACTAACTCACGCTTTATGGCCTGGTAACTGTAAGCTACTACCCCAAATAAATACCCTTTATAAAAGCCAACAGATTTCTGGTATTGTATCAGCACCGCTTTTGGCTGACTAATACATTAATCTTAATCCATTCCTGTGGGTATGAACCCATTTGTTTTGGTTTGCTTGGCTGCAAAGCAGATACCATAAAATGTATTGGCTTTAACAATAGAAATTTATTATTGTACAAGCTTACAGTTTTGAGGCTGTGCAAATGTCTAAATCAAGGTATCATCAGGTAATGTTTTCTTTCTGAAGACTGACTGCCAGCAATCCTGGACTCCTCTGTCACAAGGCAAGGCATATGGCAGAGTCTCCTGGTCTCTCCCTTCTCTTCTGGGTTTCCTTGCTTTCAGCTTCTTGCTAACATGGTGTTTTCTCTCTCTCTCTCTCCTACCGCCCCCTCCATATTCATCCATTTATGCAGGACTCCAGTAGAGGATTAAGACCCACCCTGGGAGTAACCTAGTCAGAGGGCCCTACTTACAATAGGTTTACATCCACAGGAATGGATTAGCTTTAAGAACATTATTTTTCTGGGTACATACAGTTTCAAACCACCACACCATTGTAAACAGGAACTTTTAAAGATGTTATTTTTAGTTAAGGTGTGGCCAACTGAATCAGGATGGATTTTAGCCCTATTACTGGAGGACTTAGAAAGCCACAGGGAGGGGCCAGAAGCTGGAAGTTAGTGGGAACCCAAAAGAGAAAGCACAGGACATATCAGGACGTTGCCGTGTGAGGGGAAAGCCAAGGAACCCAAGGATTGCCTTCCAGCCAGAACTCTACCAACCACGAGGAAGATCCTGTTTTAACCCAACCTATTGTATATTTGTCTTAGCAGCCTGGAAACTAAGACAGATGCTATTTAATAGGTCCTTTCTGATGCTAAGATTTTATGACCCTATGACTTGGAAATAGTTATTTCCAATTGCATAAGCTGGTATGATTTAAGGAGGGTTCACTATATTTTGTGCTCTAGTGCTCTGGAGAAGTACACATACTGACTGCTTTGTGTGAAAAGGGGTCAGAAGGAGACTTAGGGGACTTGATAGTTACAATAGAGGGGAGTAGGTTAAAGTGGCATCGGAAAGATATAGGAGGCATTTTTGCTTCAAGTTCAGAGGGATTTAAGGGACTATTCAAGCAATTATCTAGAGATCAATGAATCAGACACTTGATGGAAGCAGATTTCAAGCCAACCCAATGACACAAAGAATTCCAAATTGGGAAGAAAGGAGGGCTTTCTCATCCCCTACCCCCTTCCGAAAGGAGATACTTTAAAGGGCATTGTAGAAGTACTGAAGACTCTGCCTTGATATGTGAAAAAGCAGTCTGTATCTTTATCATTTACATAAAGATACTACTACATACTTTTCTATTAACACTTTCTCTATAACCTTTTAGTAAGTATTTTCAAGTAGGGGAAAGGGAACAGATCTTGTCTTTTCATGTGGTATATTTTTCAAGATGTGTTGGATGTGAGTAGATCTAATATTATTTTCAACTCCAAAAAATGTATGAGCAGGGGTCTTTTAACAGGGTACAATCCTCACTTTAAAAATACTCAAGACTCTTGAGAATAATATTAGGAAGCTTCTTTTTGGTGCAATTGGATTTACAATAATAATAATTTGCTAGGAAACTATGTTTCTGTGGGTAAAGCAAAGATAAGTATGGCAAATGTCACATTAATGAAGTCTGAATTCATGAGGTTTTACCCTACTCAACATTATCCATTAAACTTCATTTCTTGAAAGAATATGAGTTAACTTTAAGAGTTTGGTTAAACTCTTCTAACCAAAACTTGGAAAATGTCATTGAAGTTTTCAAATGAGAAGTCCAAATTCTGGCAAGAAACACTAATTTGTCTCTATATAATTTCTAATTTGTGTTGTGCTATTTCAGTGTAAGGATAATGACATAAAGTAGAAATTGTCCTTTAATAGACAGATAAAGGTAATTACAGTGATTATAATAGATCCTGGAAAATATTGCAATTAAGTGACTAATTTAGTTCCTATTACAGAAATTATTAAAATGGAAGCATTAATTTCAGTGTGAAATATTTATTTAAAATCATATAGCACAATATCTCTTAATTGGTAATTTTATAGTAACCATCTCCCATCTTTATTGATACAAATTCATGATGTCCTTTCTCCCCTCCCTCCCTCCTTCCCTCCCTCCCTTCTTTCCCTACCTCCCTCTGTCCCTTCCTCCCTCCCATATTCCCTCATTTCCTTCTTTCCTTGAGACCTTTAAGAGCTTGGGTCTCTCTTCCTGGGTATTTACACTTGAGGAGTTATGTGCCCAAACCCTTTGTTCTGACAGAGGTAGAGGCACTAAAGAACGGCCACATGGTCAGAGGCCAGATGTTGAGAAGGAAGAAAATCTTCACATCCTCAAAACATCTTGGTCCACAACTTTTATGCTGCTGCTTTGCTTTCAGGAAAGGTATTGGATAATATCAATGGATGAAAGAGATCATGTATCAGAGTCGGAGTCATTCTGTCCACTTTGATGGCTACTTTTTCTTGCCAGATTTCCTCTGGCTCAGGCTTTATGGAAAGTTCTCATTTGCAGACTTGACTTGGTGCTGGTTTAATCTAGGAAGATGTGCCTGCTCAGCCTTTGCTCTCTCTTCCGACTTCCTTCTCAGAATTAATGCTACTTTTCAGCAACCCTTGCAAATGCTTTTTCTAAAAATGTTCTCAGCAAAACCAGAATCCTAATTATCCCTTCTGAAGCAGATGGCCTAGTGTCACTTGCTCCCCCTCCTCTTTTTTTCCAAAATAAATTTTCCTCTTGACCAAACTGTCTTGATTTTCATTGGCATATTATAACATTGTACAAATTATGCAGCACTTAAATTGCACCTAATTACGATCCTTGCCAGCAGGGCTTGCTACCCAGAATGGAAACAGGAGAGACCTAAGATAAACCAGAGAAGAATCAGCCATTTGAAAGGGGAACGGAGTATTTGCAGTTGACCGTTTTAAGAAAGACTGTGAACTCAGACTAATCAGTTCTTTTTTTTTTTCAATGAGATCAGTAAAAAGAGTTTATTGAGAAACGAGAGAAGAGATAGTACACACTCAAGACAGGAGTTCTACAGGGTGATGTGGGGCCCCGGGTAGTTCTTTTTAAGGCCTTTCCTCTTCCCCCTCTCCATACTGAGGGATCTCAGCTATTTGCTGTCCTGATTGATTGCCTTTCTACCTTCACTTGTTAGCATTCAAGGACCCAAAGGGGAGGCCTTTCTGTTTGGAGCTATCCAGGGCTTCTTTTGAGCCAGATTACTAGTTCTTGATCCACTCACAGCCTAGCGAGTAATTTAAAAAGCCTTATTCTGACTGAGTTGTTGAATTAATACCATGTGCTTCTATCTGGCAGGAACAGCTCTGTAGTTCATTGAAAAGATTCATGGAACCTGAGAATGATTATGTCTTTGGAGAAGGCTTGGGGCAAAGGAGGCTAACGTAAAGGTCTTGCAGAATCACCCTTTTCAATGGAAGGAGCTAATTTAATTCCAGGAAATGACCAATGATCTGGGTTTTTGTTATCCCTCTATTTAAAAGCTTTCCAACTTCTGGGTTGGTTTCTTTTATTCCCCAGTGTTTCTGAGCTGTTTTTTCCTTTAGTTTACAGAATGCTCAGGAGATGTAAAATAATTTTTAATATTGATCCAATTCAATTATAAGGAGGAGTTAAGTCTTGCAGAGCAACATTTAAATAATTTTCAATAGAACTTGTGCCTCCCCAGTTTCTAGCAGCCCGAGGGACCATAATTAAGGTTGAGTGGGTACGTTGTGGCAGTGCCATAGTCTTGGAGTCCCACCAGCTGAATGCTGGCACGTCAGCTGCCCAAGACTCTCCCTCTCCCACGGACAGAATCTTAGCATCACTCACAGCCTTCCAGGGTCTTTTGCTCCAGACCCAGGACTCATCTTTTTTTAAAAAACAAGTTTATTCACACAACCATACATTCCATCCAAAATGTACAATCAATGGCTCTCAGTACCCAGGACTCATCTTGATTTGCCTCCCAGGCCTTGCAACTGCCAGTGGTCCTGTTGATGCTGAACTGCATGGCTCAGTCTTCCGACCCCACACAATGCTAGAGTTCTTTTGTGAGGCACCAAGATTTTATGGCTTTCCCCCTTTACTTTATTACAGCCTTCTAAAGACACAGCCATTTGGTTTGACTCATGTTTCCAGCTTACTTTCTTGAGACAATTCCCTAGAATGGGATAGATGGCAGTATGTACTACAGACAATGGCTTGGACTGAGATTGAGCTTCTTTAGTTTCTTCTACTTCAGAGGGAGCTCCCTGCCCACTTGGGGCACTCTCTCAGAGGTCAGGGTACAACTTTTGTTCCTTTGTTTTGAGTGTCTCAGACTTTCAGTTGATTAGGGTTCTAAAGTATCAGGTCCTTATGCAAACAGAACCAAGCAGCTCAATAACAGACATTGCTGATTGTTTCCAAACACTTCCTGCCCCTTTCATTTCCTAAAGGAGAAGCATGGGAAAACTACAACTGGAGTAACCTATGGACTGTGCTTAACAGCAATACTGTAATATTCATGCATTTATGCCAAAGATGTACTGTGTTGATAATTGGGGTGTATGGAAAAAGTGTGCCAAATGTATGCTATGGACCATGGTTGGTGGTAATAGTCTGATGATATTATCTCAGAATCTGTAACAAAGATTCCACCACGGTATGGTGTGTTGATAGAGGGGTGCTGTATGGGAATTCTGCAAATGTGCATGATTGTTTTGTAAGTTCATAACTTCTGTCATCAAAATATATTTTAAAAAATAATAATAGGGTGGGTTGGGGGGAAAATACACCAAATGTAAGATATGGACTATAGTTAGTAAGATTTTGATGATATTCTTTCATAATTTGTAATAAATATCTCACAACAATGCAAGGTGTTGGTGGTGGGCTGATGATGTCTGGGAACCTTATATGATGCTATGCATGTTTGCTTTGTAAGTTCACAACTTTTACTATATACTTATTGTTTAGGTATATTCATGTATAAATGATATGAAATAATAATAGGGTAAGTTGGGGGAAAAATACACCAAATATAAAATATTTTGATTAGTATTAATATTTTGAGGATGCTCTTAAATCATTAGTTAAGAATGTTTCACAACAACGCAAGGTATTGGTGGTAGGGTGAGGTATGAGAGCCCTGTATGATGATATGTATATTTGTTTTTTTAAGTTCACAACTATTACTATACAATTATTGTTTATGTATGTTTATGTATGAGTAATATACTTCAATAAATTGAAAAAAAAAGACGCTGAATTTCCTATCCATGTAGTTTGAAAGAGCCATGGTGGCCAAAGCCTATAAGCATTATCTCAACCCTCTGCTAGGACTGGTTCTACTGTACTGTAGTGGACATGTTACTCACGTCTAAGCCACTTTTCACTGGCCTCAGTGATTGATATGGGGTAGACATATTACCCAAGTTAATCAGAGAAAGCCAGAACTTGTTATCAATTACTAGGGAAGAAATAGTTTCACGTGGAAGAAAATTCATGTAACCCTGATGGCTCTTGGCAGCCATCTTATGACCATGAAGGAAGGAAGCCATGGTATGAAGCTAATGCTAAGGAAAAGATTGAAGAGGCAGAAATAAACTGGATCTTTGATGTTATTGTTGAGCTGCTAAGGCAAACTTTATCAGAAATGTAACTTATTTTTTCAATTATATAAGCCAATAAATTGTTTATTTATAAGTTAGTTTGAATTGTGTTTTCTGTGACTTGTAAGAAAAAAGTTTCCTATTTGATAGGTCAACTTCACCATACATATATTGTCCTATGTATTAATGATTGTCTGGAATGATAGGCAACCTTGTTACTTTTCTTGTACAGATAAATAAGAGTTGATAATCTATAATTATTCTGCAAAGTTTTCTGATACCTCTTTAAAGAATTGTGGTAAAGATATCTCTCACACCAAACTTGGTTTTCTCCTCCTACTCCTGTACTGCAATCATGATCACTTCTCAAGGAGCAAGAAAACCAAATAAGGAAGTCAAAGCCATATGGTCCAAAGAGTAAGCAGTGTAAATGGTACCCTTTATATCTGTGGCAGTTTGATGTAATTATGAATTCCAAAAATATAACTGAATCATGCTTGTAAACTGACCTGTTAATCTGGGCATGATTAGGTTAGGATTAGGGTGTTGAGCCCCACCCCATTGGTGGGTGGGGAATCGAATATAAAAGGCAAGGCAAAGGACAGTTGAAGCAGTCTTTTGAGAAGCAGTTTTGATGTTGGAAAGATGGCCCCAGGAGAAGAGAAGCAAGCTGTTCACCTGACCGTCTACAGCTGACCTTGTGGAGGAAACAGGAGCTAAGCCTGGAGAGAAACGCAGCCCCGGGAAGAGAGGAACCCCAGAAGCCTGAACCCTGGCAAACACCGGCAGCTGTCTTGCTCTAACACGTGGCAATGGACTGTGGTGAGAGAAGAAACTTAATGCTTTATGGCCTGGTCTCTGTGGACTTCTACCCCAAATAAATACCCTTTATAAAGACCAACCCATTTTTGGTATTTCACATTAGCACCCTTTGGCTGACTAATACAATATCATTTAGAAGATGGTTCTTGGGGATTAACAAAGGTGCCACTTACTCCTGGCTGATTTGTGATTTCATAATAGCAGCTGGTCCCTGGCAGAATTATAGATAAGGCAATTGCATTGGAAGAACCATTGATGCAGTCTATGTGAATGGTACCTGTGAGAGTTGTTCAGTGCACAACCTGCACAAATGGATACAGAAATCTGATTGTAGAGAGTAATTGCTTAGGCCTAGAACTCTGGATAGAAACTGAATAAGTGTATTTGCTTATTATGACTAAAAAGAATGGAAAGAAAAAACTCCATTTTTCTTCTTGCATAGCAACTGCTGGCTCTGGTGGAGGTCAGGCTCTGCAGCTGAATTGAGTGGAAACTCTTTCCCATCTTTGTTGTTTGTTTATAGCATATAGGCTAGATAGAAACTTGTTAAAAAAAAAAAAAAAAAAAAAAAAAAGCCAAGTGATACAGCTACTGCGTAGAATACGGAAGACAAAACAGAATTTCAGTACTATTCAATTCAAAAGTCTGGTGCCAATCTGATTCTTGTTCATTTGTTTTCTTTTGTTATCTTTACCTCCAATCTCTTCAATCTCTAAGAATCATTCTGGAATTCTTCATAGATATTTGAAGTCCTACATGTTTCTATTTTTCTTATCTATTTGCTTACTTTTTGTCCTTTTGTGTGGAATTGTGGGAGAATTCCTTTATTTTACCTCCCAGTTTGCAAATTCAACTTTTTGATATTTCCAGTCTGTTATTTGAACATTGTATTAAGATATGTTTTAAATTTTAGTAATTATATTTTTAATTTCTAATACCTCCAAATTATTTTTTTTAAAACAAGCTGTTCTTATTTTATGGCTCTGCTATTTTCTTGAATTTCCCATAGGAAGTTAGTTTTACTTATTTCCAAGTTTGCTTCTGTTTCTCTATTAACTTTTCCCCCCTTAAAATTACTTAGTTCTGGTTTAATTGAATTTGTTGCCTTTCTTAAAGTGTTTCCTTTTTTTCTCCATGTTTAACTTTTTCATTGAAAACTTAGTTTGAACAGTTATTTATTGATTTTTTTCTGACCTAATAGAATCCTCCTTCCTCTGCTCTAAATGCAGGTTTTAATGATAGAACCCTGCCACTGGGGAGAGTGGGAAGAGTTGAGATGTGTGGAAAGTTAGAGAGTGGGATACCCATCCACAGTGCCCACCCTAGGAGATGTTCCTAACAGAACTGCCATCTCAGAGAGGTATGTCTGTGCTATGTTCTAGGGCAAACAAGGAATCAGGAAATGTCTTTTTTGTTTTTTTTTTTTCCTGTCTATATGGATCTCTGTTTTGAAGTTCAAAGTTACCTGTGGCTTTTCTCTATGGCCCCGAAGTTCAAACTAGAAGCCAACCCCTGGGAACTATTTACTTAAATTTTTTTTTTCAGATTTAAGAATAGTTCTCAGGGCTTGTTCTGGGACCAGCTGCTGCTGCTGCCAATTGCTTTTGGATAGCGAAAAGGGCCCCACCTAATGCAATTTTAAAATTAATTTGTCTACTGATTGACCCAGGTCTCTTTCCTATTGACCTGAATTTAGGGTTTCTCTTGGGCTTTCTTGGGGAAAGTTCTCCCTACCCTTGTTAGCTACCTGATTATGTTTTGAGGGATGGCTTTCATTGCTATTTTTATCTTATTTTCATGGAATTTAGGGGCAGTTTAAAAACAAAATCCATGTACTTAGTATGTCATTTAGTGCTACCACATTCACATCTTGTCTTTGCACATACTGTCTCTTTTCCCTGAAATGTCTTTTTCCTCACTTTTGGAAGTTTTTTCTAATATACTACTCACCTCATTCCCTACAACTTAGAGTTAGTTTTTCCCACAGCTGGGCTCTGTGTGTATCTTTGACATTGTTACATTTCTGTTTTCTGGCCTGCTTCCCCAGGTGAGAAGTTCAGTTTGGCAGCCTTTCTTTTTTGTCTTAGTTATCACTGCATCCTCAGAGGCCATCACAATGCTAGGCACACAGTAAGCATAAAATAGATGTCATCAAAATGAGGGAGAATAGTAATCCTGCTCCTTTCCTTACCTATGCTATCTTTTGTTGCCTTCTTGGAAAGAAGTGTCAACTTGCAACAATAGTTAGCTTTTAGGAGTTGTGCTTTTAGGTACAGGTGTTGCACTGGCTGTCTTTAGTTTCATGGTGACCATTTGGGTTAGAATGGAAAATTATCTTTTAAAGATGCAGAGAAGGTTTGATGTAGAGACTGACGTCCATTTTCTCACATGTGGGTAAAGGATTGAGCAAAATACCATCACACCTCAAGGTAGCATCCTTTGCTCCCCATTTGAAAGAATAAAAACAGTTGTTGAAATATTTGTGAAATACAGAAATAAGTAAAATTTTGTAAGTAGTAAAAGATAAAACAATGAAAATAAAATCCAGTACTAAAGACCAATCAAAATTCTGTCTGAAAATTTTTATCATTTCATATTGTGTACTATTTGATACATAAGATAAAATAAGCAATACATAGGTATGCCATAAAGCACATTAATAAATTAAACACAATCAACTTACCACCTAGCTTAAAAACTAGAACATTAAAAATATAGTTTCATCTTCCTATGTGTTTTTTCTCCATCCCATGCCACTGTCTTCACCTTCGAGGTAAGTGTTCTAAATTTTAGGTTTATCGTTACTATTTGTTTGAATTTTAAATGGCAGGAAGGAAGAAATGCCAGAATGGAGGAGTAGGAATTGACAACATTTCTAAAAATCTGCAGTTGAACTTTTCTGATAAGCAATTATTTCTATGGCTTATCATTAACCCATTCATTTGCTACATAAAAATTTATGTGATTTGTATGTACCAGACACTATGCTAAGTTCTGGACTTACAGCCATGAACAAGCTATAGTTCTGCCCTCACAGAGCTCATGATCTAGTTGAGGACACAGACAATTAAAATGTCTACAATAGGGTATACTAAGGAATCTTCTAGGAGGGACAGCTAACCAGGGCCTGGATGTCAGAAAAGGTGATGGACAGTGAGTTGAAGCTGACTCCTAAAGAATGACCAAGAGTTAGCCAGGCAAAGGGGAAGGGTAACGGAGGCAGTGTGTGAAATGGGGCATATGAAACTTGGTGCATTTCTTGGAACTGCACGGAGCTCAGTAGAAGTGAACTATAAAGTGCAGGTCTGGGAGTGGGAGTGATGAGGCTAGAAAAGAAGGCTGTGCTAGGTCATAGAGAACCTTGCAATGCCATTATTCACCAAAAAAATGTTTTTCGGGTAGGTACTACTAGTGCATTGAGCTTGGCACTATGAATATGAAGAGTTAAAAGAACAAATTCTGAATTTAAGGAGCTTAAAATCTTTTTAAGAAATGGTATATTTAGATGGATGTGTGCACACTTACGAAGAACACAAAAATGACATTGACAATACAGATGGCTAGGTTCTAAATAATAGTTGTTACCAAGGGCTACATGAAACTCTGAAGAAATATTTGAGATTGACGATATATTAACAACGTGGTCTAAATCAGGTCTTCCCTCAGAATGTTTAGGTGATTTGCTGGCAAAGGCAAAAATAAGTGTGCATTATATAACCCTCATGCTTCCTAAACAATGGTTATGGAATTGCTCTGTTCCTCACCTCTCCAAAGGCTACCAGCTCTCTTGAACGTTTTGCTCTCAAGAAATACATTTCTGTTCAAAGAACATTCTGCAGTGAAGGAAATGTTCTAGGAGGTTGTTCAACAGCCAGTCTACTGCTAGAGACTAGGGAAACAGGCAGTAAATGGGGAGGATGGGGACCATTATTAAATGAGGAAGAGGGTTAAGCTTGCTCTCCATGTACATGCTTAGTGAGCCCTGCCTCTATAAATGAATAAACTCCAATAGACGCTGTATGTGACTTCCAGTCTCTTCTTTCACCACTCCCTGCACTGCTGCCAAAGAACTAGTGATATTACTTCAATACCACAAATATTTTCATGACTCTGTCCCTTTTGTTTATCTTGTTTTCTCTGTTGGTAAGGTCTTTATCCCTTCTTTGCTGTCTATTCATCCTTCAAAGGGCCCATCTCAAATATAGCTTTCCCCTATCACCATTCACAATCATTTCCTCCTGTGTCTCCAAGCAGTATGGTTATTATTCTTTCAGAATTTATTGTATCTTATTAACATTTATTATGAGGGAGGTTTGTCTTTCCACTTTTCTTTCAACCCCCTTAAGGGGTTTGTTTATTCATTGCTACATCTTCTCTGTTCCCTACATTCTGGCAGCAGTGATCTGCTCATATTATAACCTAAAAAAAAAAAAAAAAAAAAAAAAAAAAGATACTGATGTCAGTAGAGGACTCCAGCTCTGAGATGGAAGCAATCAATCCATTGAATCTGGTACAGTTCCTGTAAAGCTGGAGGACCAGCACTCCCAAATGACAAATACCAAGTACATCACGGCAAAATTCTGTTTCTCTTTATACATTCTTCCTTGTTGTGTATTGCCCGCAGATCTAGGGGTTGCTTGACAAGCAAGCTGATAGGCAAGACTGGATAGGCTTGCAAAAGAAGAGTCACTTGAAGACTTTTATCTTCCAAGGATTAATTTAAGCTTTCTTTGTAGTTTTCGGCGAGAACAAAAGAAACAAAGGGAGAGATCCATTGCCTGTCAATTCAGCCTGTACAAAGGGACTAACAAGTGGATGCAGGTTCATTCAATACAAGCAGAGGCATTAAGTACTCAAGGGCCTAATTTAAAGAGTGAGTTAGCTGAGTCTTCTGGAAGGTAGACTGGTATCTATTTCCAGCTTTGTGGCTAATGGGTTGTGGTCAGACTCCCTGTATATACGAAGTTACCCTGTGCTCTGAGCTCAAGAGTATCTTCAGTTAGTGCCCTTTGGGGGCACCTTCAGCAAGGCTTTGGATGTAGCTCCAACAGACGGCCACCCAGGCTCAGTCAGTAATTAACTGGGGTGCTGTTGGTGGCTGAATAATAGTAATAGTGACTAATATTTATTAAGCATTTACTTTGTGCCAAGTCTTGACCTAATCCCATTATATGTATGAACTCATTTAATCTTCATGGCAATCCTATGTCATGGGACTTAGGTTCCATTATAAGCATCCCATTTTGCATCTGAGCAAACTGTGGCCCAGAGAGGATAAGAAATTTACCTAAGGTCTTATCGCTGGTGTCTGGAGTGCAGCATTGAGATCTAGGTGGTCTGTCTAGACCATGCACACATAAAGACAAAGCTAGTCTGACTCCCCAAAGGGGCCACAGAGGTTTAGAGAAAGTACTGCATAGTCCCAGTTTGTTCCTTTGGATGGGGAGTGGAGGTCAGTGTCATGTCTGCTTTTGTGTTTCTAGAAGGGAATGCTAATGAGCTGGGCATCCCTGTCCATCTGGCCTGGGCTGAGGGTCAGGGATTCCTGTGCTGACTTGCCCTTTATTGGGGGGCTATTGGTCAGCAGAGCCCTCTGTGGGCTGCCCTCTGGTCAGCAGCCCATTGACCTCTGGCTACTCTTGGATTTATAGATCCTTGTTAAATCACCATCAGGTTAAAAAAAAAAAATTAAACTGTAGTTAGTTCTCTAAGAGAGGGATTTTGCAGAAGGCCTTTGGGCCTTTCTTTCCTAACACCTGACTCCTTAGAGACAAATGAAAGGCTCACACAGGTACTTCCTGAAGGCTAAAGGCTGGGAAATGCCTACAGGTGATCAGGATTCATTCTTTGGTTATCAGCACTTTCAAAAGAGCAAGGCCCTCTTCATCCTTACTCCCCAACGCAGAGCAACCAAAGGAGAAGGAAGCTTCTCTCACCTTGATAGAGGCTGTGTCCTAAACACTGAAGATTCCAACTCCCATCTCATTACACTATGTGGAAGATTAGAAAATCCAATTAAAACAAGATCCCAAATGGCCTTCCATTAATGTGTCAGATATTGGTATCGGGTAGGCCTGAGGAGATGGGATCTAAATTCTGTTGTTTGCATTCTTATGCAAACATCGCTACTTAATTCACGGTCCAAAATATCTTTTTAATAGGCTTCCAGCATGGAAATCCGTGTGCTGTAAAAATGGAGGGGATTTCTAGTTTATCTCTTCACTTTGAGCAATGAGGAGAAAATGAGTGAGGCACCCGGGTACCCACCCACACACAGTAATTTGAGTTTTGTTTAAATAGCTTTTTTTGGGGGGGTGGGGTGGGGTGTTGCAACTTACTTTATGTGAAGGAATGGTAAAGTGAAAGAACTTGGTGGATGTGGATACGACTTCTAGAAAAGGCAAAGGTAAACCCTCACTGCCTTGGTGACCACGGAAGTCACCCCGCCATGGCCGTGGGGAAGTCGGCCTAAGGCTGGGCCCTTGTCCTCACCGCGGCCTCGGGTTGCGGTTCCCCTGGTGTCTGATGGACTGCACCTGCTCCTCAGGTGCTGCGGCTCCGTGAAATCACACAAGCGGGGACACTTCTTGCCAGTGGCCAGTTCGTGAAGTTTCAGTGGAGACTGACTGACCGTCTTCCCCAAGCGTTACACACACTCCGTTGCCTTCCGCCACTCTTCAAGTTCTGGTTTCTTGATCCCCGGAAGGCAGATCTCGCCACCTCGTCGGTTCCGGGGCTTCAGAAGTTTCTCAGCATGTTCCCTCTCTTCTTGAAATTGGTGAAGAATATAGTAAAGCTCTTCACTGCCACCTCACCACCATCGAAGTAGGAAGACACGGAGACGAGGAAGACGGTGATCCCGTGCGGCTGGCGGCCCCCGCGCGCTGCCTGGGATGTGGCGCCCTCGGGAGCCGGGCGCGGGGGTCACGGAAGGCGCTGAGGGGCGGCCGCGGCGGGGCGCTGGCGGGCGACCAGGCGAGCGCCGCGCGCGGTTCAAGCGCTGCCGAAGCGGGAGCCGAGACAACTGGCCGCCTAGACGGCTCTAAATAGCGCCTTAAGCCTCACGCTGCAGCACCCCCGTCGTTCTTGGGTCGGATTCTGAAGCAGCCGAGGGCTGCCTTCAGGGTGTTTGCACCCCGTTGTCAGCTTGTGGTGAAGGCTGACGCTTCAAGCAAGACGGATTTCCGACGTGCTGTGTTGAGGAAGGCACGAGAGAAGCGGAAGGGAAGGTTGCCCTTATCGTCGACTTGGGCTGACAGGACTCACTGACTCCGAGAGGGCCGTGGAGGCTCCCGTGAGCTGGTGGCGCAGCCGAGAGGGCGGCGTGGCCTGGCAGAGGCGGCCTCCTCCCAGGGTGCCTGCTCGCAGCAACGGCCTGCTTTCCGCCACCCGCGCCCGCCTGTCACAGGCCCAGAGCGGGTTCCACAAGTGGCCCTGGGAACCCCCGCATGGGCCGCGGCCGGGACAAGGATGGATGCGCTCCGGTTCGTCTGTGGGGCTGATTCTGAGGCTGTGAACTCGGGAGCTGTGGGAGCCATCTTCTACCATGGCGTAGAGAGACAGGGAGCGCCAGTGGGCCGTGGCAGAGTAAGGAGATGGTGTTCAAGCAGAAGCTGCCGACGGCCATTTTCGCTCCTGCACTTGAGTTCTGTGAGACACCCCTCTTTATCTTTTTTTTATTTTTATTTTTTATTTTTTTTATTGTGGGTAAAAATAAAAATTTTCACAATACATACCAACATTTGCAAAATGATATATAAATATATATGCACATATGTGCATTTTTTAGTACACTCCTCCTTTAGACACACCTCCATTTGAAATTTCTGTACCTCAAAGGAAGAGTTCTAACTACGGCACCTGCTTCCTCAGAGAAGAAGGTCCATTAGGGCCGGCGTGGTGGGTGAGCTTTATGGGAAACGCCCAATATTTCGGGGCTGGAGAGACTTGTCTGGATTCCCCTGGGGAGAAGGGATCCAGAGTCTAGAAAATTTTCTTGCTGGGTTTGTGAGGAAAGACTAATTTTTCTGTGACTGACCTGTGGGAAATATTAACTGTTATTCTTGGCCTTTGTGCTAACCCTGAAATCATCACCCTTGTCTGTGAATTTTAGGTAGAAATACTACTTATATAAGAGGCTGGGACACTTTCTTGAGTTTATTCTGTGGAACTACAGGCAGAAATTGGCATGTTGGTTTTTATTTTCCTATTACAAGTGAAAAAATAGAAAATTGGAAATATGCAGAAAAATACAAAGGAAAAGAAAAATCACCTGAAGTCTTATTATCAGGCAGGAACCACCTTAAACATTTCCTTTCATTAAAAAAATCTTTCTAGCTATAGCTGTCTGTCTTGACAGCGCTCTATAGCTATCTAGCTATTTGGCTGTCTAGTTGTCTATTTAAAAATACGTGTTCTTAATAAAAATGAGGGCTTATGGTATTTGCTGTTTGGCAATCTACCTTTTCTCCCTTTGCAACATAGCATTAATATTTTTCCATGTCACAGAAATATTCTACTGTAGCATCACTTTAATGGCTGTATTGCACTTCTTTCGTAAGGATATACCATAAGGTATATCACCAGTATCAATTATTAAGAGTATTCAATAAACATCTTTAAAGCTAAAGGAAATCATATACTTGAAAAATTATATTAGTCAATGGTAAACTACAAAACCCAATGATGCTTTTCAAATTACCTCCAGAATGGTTATACCATTTAACTTTTCTACCATTAGTATATGAAAGTACCTGTTTTCCCAAACTTTTGCCAGCACTGGATATAGGCTTTTTGTGTCAAACACACTCAATTCTATTACTTCCTAATTTCTGCTTTTGGCCAAATTTCTTAGTTTCTCTTCACCTCTGTTTCCTAGTGTGTAAAGTAGAGAAAATAAAATTATATCCTTTCTAGGGCTAATGTGAGGGTCAAATAAGGTAATCTGTGCACAGGACTTAGCACTATGCTTAGCATACAGAAAACACTCAACAAATGTTTAGTCTTCTAGAAGAGACAAAAGAGTGAAATAGTCAAAAGCAGATGTTTGTGGTCAGAGTACCTGAATTAAAATTCTGTTTTCACACCTTCTGGTTGTGTGACTGTGGGTAAGTTACTTAATCTTTTGGTGCCTTATTCCTTTGTAAAATGTAGCGATGATAATAGTACCTTTCTTGCAGGCTTGTTGTGAAGATTAAATGAATTAATTCGTATAAAGTACTTAGAAGAAACCTGGCTCATAGCAAATATTAGTTATTGTTTATTTTGTTTCATCTTTTCCCAATTCAAATGCAAAAAAATGCTTACTTTAGTTTGCATCTATTTGATTACAGGTAAGGTTAAATAGTTTTATACTAGCCATTTTTATTTTGCAAAATGCTTATTTAGTTCATTGACCATTCTCCCATTGGGGTATTTCTTTTGGATTTATAAGAACTCTATAATATATAACACTATATCTACCATATATGTTGCAAATATTTTTCTTGATTCATTGCTTGCTTTTTTATCCCCCTTGCCTGCTAGGAAACGTAGACATGGCATGACTCAATAGAAAAAGTTGTGGAAATCCTCCATCTGTAGTATTTCCTTCATGGAAATTACAATTTAGTAGAGAAAATGAAGTCATATACAAATGGAAATAGAGCAAGAAATGAGAAGCAACAGAATAAATAATACATAAGTGGTACCAGTAATAAAGATGGGAGTTGTCTGCTTTGCAAGTCGCTTGTCACACTGTTGTGCAGTTCAGATGCAGTTTGATATTTGCTTCTTGAATTGGTGAGCAATATTTACCACTGAAGGGCTTGTTATGAACTGATGTTTGCCTATGAAGTGTGTGAAGGGTGGATTAGAAGAAGATTTGAAGCCACAAAATTATTCAGGAAAAAGTTGCTGTATTCAGGAATAAGGAGATAAGGGACCGAGTTAGGATATAAACTTGGAACTTTGATGGCAAGGGATTCTGGAAAATTTAGTTCCCAGGCTTCTAGCTCTTTGATACTGGTGGGAGCAAAGAAGGGAAAAATTGCTAATGATAGTCTAGCACAGCTGCTATTTTAGATAAGTTGGTAAGGAAAGTACTTCCAGAGAAGGTGTATATTATAAATACCTCCAGATTCTGTTCACATCTTTCTGTTGCTATGTTATCATTCTTTACTGTCATCTTTGAAACAGGCAATTTGAAGGTCTCTCTTTTTCAATCTTACACCCCTAAAATCCATTCCCAGTTCTTCAATTGTCACTATTACAATGGTTTTCAGGACAAATTCCAAACTCTTAACATGACATTGAGGTGCTGCATGTCCCAGCCTACCTCTTCCACCTCACCTCTCCCATAGCCCTTTCTTGTTCCCTTGGCTCCATACATCCTAAATTGCTTGACAACTCCCGAACAACTACGGTACTCTCTCACCTCATAGATACGTTTAAATTGTTCTTCTCTACTCCCTGACTCTTTGCCTGAGTAACTCTTATATGTCTTTCAATACTTTGGCAATCTCTGTGGAATCTCTATTCACAACCCCTTATCTCTTCCTTTTCTGTCTTACTGAACCATTCAACAACCCTACCTTCCTTGTAGTTAGGGGTGGCTATGAGTTTTTGGCAGAAGTCCATGCAGAAGGCACCCATTCCCAAACAAAAAGGCAAAGCTTGTATAGATGAGCCTTTTGGCCCTTTACCCTTGCCCATTTCTTTTGCCAGAAGAGAGACAAGAGGTCTGGAGATGCAGTAGCTATTTTTTTTTTTGCCACCCTGAGGTGGCAAATATTAAAGCAAAAGGCAGCATGCTAAGGATAATGAGGCAGAAAGATAGAAAGAGCCTGGGTCCTTGATCACATTGTTGAGTTGTCATGTCAACCCTGAACTTGCCTCTTCTGGGCTTCTTGTTGTGCTTCAAAGATATGCTGTATCTGTGGAAGCTCTTAATGATCAGGTTTTCTGTTGATTGCAGAGAATATATACCTGACACAGACCAAGCTTCTTCCAGGAAGCCTTCCCTAATATCCCTGTCTGGATTTAGGTGTCTGTATTAATCTTCCAAAGGGGTGCTGATGCAAAGTATCAGAAATCTATTGGCTTTTATAAAGGGTGTTTATTTGGGGTAAAGGCTTACAGTTACAAGGCCGTAAAGAATCCAACTCAAGGTTGCTTTCTCACCAGTCAGTTGCCATGCGTTGAAGCAAGATGGTTGCTGATCTCTGCCTGGTCTCTTCTTTCCCTCTGGGCTTCCAGTCTTCTCTCTCCTGGATTTAGGGCTTGTCTCTGCTCTTTTCCCAAGGTCACCTGGAAGCTATCAGGCAAATGGTCCATCTCTTCCTGGGGCTCTAGCTGCTTGAGCCTTCTCCTTTCTGTCACATGGCAGGATCAAAAATGACAAAGTTCTCTCCTCTTCCCATGTGTCTTCTTGATTGAGTGTCTGTTTTATATCAGCCTACCAAGGGGGCGGGGACTCAACCTGAGTTATACCTTACTGATGTAACCCAATCAGAAGCCCTAAATTGATTTTCTCAAGTAAACTTAATCAGAGGCCCCTCAATGAATTTAATACAACCAAAAGGTATCACACCCAAAGGAATATATTCGTTTATAAACATAATCTTTCTTTTTGGGATTCATAAATAATCTCAAACTATCACAGTATCTTTCACTTGTTGTCCTATATAACCCTGAACTAACTCCTAGGCTAGCATTTATCTTATTCATTTATCTTTCTCCTCCTACAATGTAAGCTCCTTGAGAGTGGAAGTTACCCCATCTCTTCTTCTCCTCAGTACCAAGCACAGTATTTGCTTCATAATCAGTGTTCAATAATGACTCCTGAAGGTTCTGGGATTAGTAGCATGTATTTGATTTTGCATTGAAAAATACTCAGGGCCATTTGTTATTACTTTATCCTCACTTTTCAGACTGCCAAGCTTGCTTAACTGTGGAAGGGCTGCATGTGAATGACAAAGAGTGTTCTAGAATGGAAGTGAGTACATTGTTCAAGTTACTTTACGTATGGGATATGGGCAAATGAATCTAGGGAGGAGGTAATGGACCGGGAGGCTAACAGGAGCAAGGAAATGGAGACCACAAGAGGCTAATGAGGTGAAGTAAAGGATGGGGAGGGGACACAAAAGGGGTTTATTGGGAAGCGGCTGTGGCTCAATCAGTGGGGCTCCCGTTTACCATATGGGAGGCCCCGGGTTTGGTTCCCGGGGCCTCCTGGTGAAGGCAAGCCCGCCCGCACGGCGTGGTTAGCTGACCCAGTGAGCACAAGCAGCAAGGGGGGGATAAATGAATAAATAAATAAAATCTTAAAAAAAAAAAAAGGGGGTTTATAGACATGATGAATGCTTTGAAGCTATTTGGGGCCATGATGATGATGGAAATCCTATATCTTGTGGGTCCCCGTGGATGAATAGGGTTGGCAGTTACCAGTTTTGTGAAGAATCATGGAGACTACAGAATTAAAGTTATCAGTAGGGGTGTTGGAAACCTTGAGGACTTGGTAGGCGAAGGTAGACTGTGATGAGAAGACTAGAAGAAAGGTGTATACCAATGGCCTGAACATTATTTGTTGAGGGCAAGAGGTTGAAGAATGGCCCAGAATAGAGAATGGGAAACTAGAATGCCCAGTCCCCTATGTCTGGGAATTACTTTCACCAGTCAGGAAGCAAAATGGAGTTAGAAGAAAAAAAGATTTCACTTAAGAGAAAAACTTTGAGGATAGAGTGTCAGAGGCAATATTACATGGGCTCTGGAGTCAGACTGACTTGAAATACTGATGGAGCATTTCTCCCTGAACCTCAGTTTTCTCATTTGAAAAATGGGAATACTGGTTTTCACCCACGCTTTTTGTCAAAATCCTATAGTGATGCTGTGAGTGTTGGGAATTGAACCTTGTCCCCCACAAAAGACACGTTCAAGTCCTAACTTTGGTCCTGTAAGTGTGATCCCATTTGTAAAGAGGACCTTTGAAGAAGTTATTATTAAGATATGGACTCATTTGTGAATAGGATCTTCAAAGATCCTGTTTAGATGAGGCAAAATTGAATCAAGGTGGGCATTATCATCCCCGTTTTATAGAAGAGGACACTGAGGCTTGACAAATTTAAGGACTTTAGTGGAAGCTAGTGAGGGGTAGATGGGTGATCTGACTCCAGATTTTCTGATCCCCTTTCTGCAACACCATGGGCTTCCAGGGTATGGAAGGGGAGAGGGCTACAATAATAGTGATTCATTGTTCTCTTGGGTTTTCATGGTTTCTCTGTGGTTCTGTGTGAGTCTGTCTCCCTTAAGGGGAAAACAGATTTTGAATACTCAGTTTTTCCTCTCCAAATATTTCAGCCAGAGATCTGATTTTCTATTTGCTCTAAAATGCCAGTTGAAATACTGCTTTCTTCTTTTCTGGCAAATCAGTCCGGAAAGACACACTCCTGTCTTGTTTATGTTCTCAGGCTTCCCCTCCACCCGCCCCTCAGCCAGTCACTCTCTGCTCCCCCCTTCTCATCTTTATCAGTGATGGATTCTCATCTCCTCCATATAGCACACAGCTTTCCTTAGAAAAGTGATACTCTTTGCCCTGCCATTGCTTACATTTCCTACTGAATACCCAGCTCTTGCCCCCCATTTTTAGATGTGTTATCCTGTGATTCATTGCATTTAGCCTGGCTGTTTCATAAATGAATTCTCTAATGGGACAGGTGTTCCTATAAAAAAAAACCCAGTTCTGTTCTGTAAGCTCATGTAGCCGACAGAGGGGAAGTAGAGGTAGGGCGGTCTGAGCTGGCATTCTGAGAGGAAAGAATCCAGGTTACAAGCCTGTCTGCATACTGAGAGAGCAGTGGGTATGGACTCGAGAGCCAGGCTGATTTCTGGCTCTATTACTCCCTCTGTAATGAGGGAGCAACATAAAGAAAGAGGAGCTTTACCTTTGGTTCTGGCTCTCTTCACCTCTGGGTCCCCTCTGCTTCAGAGGGAAATGACTATTTAATGGCCTGGGGGTGGCTTGACATGAGCACTGATAACTCCAGCTTTGGCAGAAGTTCATATCTCCTTTACTGTTACGGAAGCCATGGTGCCAGTGGCAAACCTCAATGGCTATGTGTATAGAACAGTGGCTATTTTAGTGTTTTAGACTGAAATTCATCCCTTCTACATCCTAAACCTTGAGCATAAGCACTCCATGACCTGGGCCAGTCTCATCCCTAGACACTCTGTTTCTACTTTACCTTCTGACATGGCCAAGCAGCTTGTAGTTCTGAAGAGATGCCCTGCTTTTCTACCTCAATGCCTTTGCTTGGGGCACTGGAGAAGATGCTTCTGACAAAGCTGTTTGTATGTAGGTCAGTTTGTTCTGAACCATGTGATCTCATTGCTCTGTGTCCAGGTAACCTGTCCAGGAATGAATATTGGACACACACCATCGACCAGCAGCCTACATGGTGGTCTGACCTGTGACTGTTTCCAAGCAGGGCTGCTTTATCCTGGATGGGTCTGACAAAGAGATCCTTTCTCTTGGTGAGTTCAAATGCAGTGCAGAGAGGTAGCAGACGGTAAGATGGGAAGAAGCCAAGACATGTAAGGAGAAGGTGGTAGGCAGAAGCTCAGTATCAGTAATAATAAACAGAATAAACAGAATCCAGAGGAAATGAGGTAAAAAGACAGCAGTGATTAGAGACATAGAAAGAGCAGCAGAAGGAAAGAGAGGGAGAAAGAGATGCTTAATCACCAGCAAGATGGATCACTAGCATAAGGGACAGTGGGTCATATTCTGAGGGAACCAGCCACAAGATAACAGAGTCCTAAGAATTGTGTTGATTTCTGAGTGTTTCAAATGAGGTCTATCTGTCCTGCCATAGAGATGTTGTCCTGTGTCTTATTTCCCTTTGAATATTTACATTAAATTCCCATTAACTGAGGCAACATTTTAGTCTTCTGATCTGGAAAAAGTTAACACAATTCTGAGGTTCACTGTACCTAGATTGCTCTTTCCTCTCTTCTGCCAGTCGCTAACTTCTAACTTTAAAACTCAGTTCAAGTGCTCCTCCCCCATGAACCTTCTTCTCTCCTCCCCTCAAGCCCCATCCTCTGTGCTCCCTAGTACTCAGCGAATGTCTCTTTCATTGTACTTGTCTCACACTGTTGTAATCAACTATTTATCTTCCCTATTAAATGTCTGCCTCTTGATGACAGGAATTATGGCTTATTCATTTTTAAATCCAATTAGCAAATGTAAGAACTTAACATTGAAGTAAGGTCTTCACTGCCACACTCCTAACTACTGCTTTATTCTGTCTCCCAGTAGACTTTTTTCAGCAAGGGATTTTTCCTAGGACCTTTAAACTCATGCAAGTATAGGCATCTGTATTTGCTAGAACCTGCCTACACCTCAGAGTAAGACACATTTTTTGGTTACACTTGGGTTTGCTTGCTAATTTCTTTAGTTGAAAAAATAAATACATAGTGATTTCTTCCTCACTGAAGAGTAGCAAGGCTGATAAATTTATAGTTAAACAAACCTTTAAGATCTTTTCTCAGGTGCAAAATATGTCAAAATATACCAGGCGTGTGTGTGGCAAAAAAAAAAAAAAAAGGCCTGGAGATTTATAGTGGTCTGTGAATGAATTGAAGAAACAAAATTCCGGAAGTTTGGCAATAGAAATACCAAAAATAGGGGGAGGAATGAAGAACCTAATGCCAAAGTGGAAACTACAGTGACATATGTGAGGCACCTAAGGCACAAAACTAATGGTGGCATCACTCTTAGGGTTATGCACAAGAGTCTAGGAGCGATGCCTCTTTAAGGTTTGTACCTTAAATGCCTTACTTGCCTCACCCTAGTCCTGGCCCTGCCTATAGATTTTCTTGTCTTAGAACTTAGAACAATCTTTATTGTATTCTCTTTGTCTTTATGACTAAGGTTGTGCCTGTCTTGTTCCCCACCATATCCCCAACACTTAGCACAGTGCCTGGCATACTGTCAGCACCTAATGAGTGTTTTGTTTTGTTTTTTTAAAGATTTATTTATTTCTAACCCCCCTGCCCTTGTTGTTTTGCGTTCGCTGTCTGCTCTCTGTGTGTTCTTCTGTGTCTGCTTGTCTTCTTTAGGTGGCACCGGGAACTGATCCTGGGACCTTCTGGAGTGGGAGAGAGGTGCCCAATCTCTTGTGCTACCTCAGCTGCATCTCTTATTGTCTCTCCTCTCTGTCTCTTTTTGTTGCGTCATCTTGCTGCGCCAGCATTCTGCGTGGGCCAGCACTCCTGCATGGGCCAGCTCGCCTTTCACCAGGAGGCCCTGGGAATCGAACCCTGGACCTCCTATATGGTAGATGGGAGCCCAATTGCTTGAGCCACATCCGTTTTCCCCTAATGAGTGTTTATTGAGTGAATAAAGTAGTAGGACCTGGGGAGACCAAAGCAGTATCTATTTCTTTTAGGGCAGTCAAGAAATAAACTTAGATTTTAGAATGGATGATTTAAATTAGACAACAGACAGGTCTCTAAGCAAGGATGAGCTGTAACTAATTTTTTCTTTAATGAGTTATTACAAAGAAAACACTAATGTTTATATGTACCAGTTGAAGCTAGTAATAGGCACCTGGATGAGATGGCTTTTGGAAGTACTTCCAAATCTTTATTCATTATTGTTCATTCTTCAGAAATCATTTATTGAACATTACTTCATGTCAAGCATAATTGAGGACCTGGGTCTAAATATAAGAGTCTTCTTGACCTAGTTGTAGGGATTCAGAGAAGATGGTGGTATCTGAAGAAGGTCTGTTATAGCTGGGCAGGATCTAACCGTACTACACTAAAAATCCTGCATGATCAAGACCAGGAGTTGATTGATCAATTGAAAAAGCTGATTAAAATGAGGGACAATAAAACATGATTCATAGTTTCTCTAAATTTTACTTTAACTTTAAATATATAAATGTGCATTTATTTGCTGATATTTTGATATAGAGCCAAGGTCTTTGAGTGTGGGGATTGCATTCAGGAATTCTGTGTATCTTTTTTGCATAACCGTACCCACAGTGCATCATCTGTGACTTCCAGTTTCTCTAAGATGGAATGAGAATTTAACACTTGGAGGCAATCTAAGTGCAGAATGCTTTTTGATTTTTATAATCTCCTTCCACCCCACAATCTTTAAAAAATTTCTCACCCACACCAAATTTACTACCAATTTTTAATGGCTCAGTTTATAAAGTCCTCCCAAAACATTTGACTTAGTTTGAGAAACTAAATCTCTTTTATTTTCATATTCATATTTAATCAGTTTACAATAGCAATTAATTGAATTACATAAGTCTGGCAGGCACAACTGGCATAAGTAGGTTTGGGAACAGATACCTGAATCTTGGTGATCATATAGTTCAAGTAGGTGCAGAAGCAGATGTACTACTAGTTTAACCACAATGTTCAGTGTGTTGTTGGTGTCAGTCTGCATGTTTTACAGAAAGACTGGAGCACATTGTCAAGTCAGTAAACAGAGCTTTGTTAAGAGAACATCTACTAAATTCAGATTATATTACCAGTTCCAGAATTTAATCTTCCACTTTGGGTGGTCAGAGATTCATTCTCGGCAGGGCCAAAGGTGATCAGACTTAAGTTACTGGCTTATGCAAATGATATGCAGAGGTCTAAGATCTATGTCAGTTTATTAGCAGTGCATTTACAGTGAAGAATAATGTCAAAGGAACCATGCTATTGGAAGTCTGGAGAAGGTAGAGGTTGGGTTGTTCCAGTATAGTTTTGCCAGCTGGCTACATGGAACTTGTAATACTAGCAAGAATGTGGTTGAAGGCATAGTTTCCCCAAGGCCTTCTTTGCCCATGTCCTTGCTTTATATCTCTGTTTCTCTGCCTTGGGGTTGCTGGCAGAATGAGTGAAGAGTGACTAGTAATAGCATAATGCATGTCTGAAAGTGTTGGAGTTGAAGGACTTGCCTTTTGTTGAAACACTCCGTAAACTATTCATGCATTTTAGTAGTTGGCTATTCAGCAGTTCAGGTAAAAAAACGTTGAGAGCTTTTGGTGAGCCAGAGCCTGTGCAGAGCCTGGAAATATAAAGATGACCTGAAGGGACCCCCATGTTCCAATATTTCACAGTGTAGTGGGAGACACAGATAACTAATTACATTTAAAAAATTGTAATGTGCTACGTCCAAAGATAGAGGCATTTACCTGTGGTTGTGGGTGCCCAGGTAAGTCTTGACAATGACTCAGTCATTTCCCTAGCACACTGGAATAGCAATGGGCAGAGGTCTCAGTTTCAGCCCATATAGTTGGAAGGGATGCCCTGGAGGGCAACAAGTCTGAGCAGGATAGAGTGCTGGCTTCCTGTGTGGAAGCTGTGACTGAGCTTTCAGAAGGGAGGTGCCAGGCTGCCTTTGGGGGCTTTGGAACCAGCAGGGGTGGAGCTTGGTTTGGAGGAGCCTCATCAGGCGCTGCAGGCTGCCTCAGCACCAGTGTGGATTTTCTGTGGCAGGGAGCCTAGCAGGAACAATGTTGGGCTTTGGCAGACTGCATTTGCATTAGAGCACAGGCACTTGCTTTAAAACATTACTCGGCAAATGATCTGACAGTGTGATGTTGGTCCAGAAGGGGTTTCTGGATGCTGGTTTTATCAACTGTAAAGTTTTGGACTCATCCTCACATCTCCTCTATGGGTCTCAGCAGTGCCTTCAGAGATTGTGTGATTTTTTTAAGAGTGAACATTCAGGAAATATTGGGAGGCACCACATGCAGAGGATTTTGCGGGATTTCACTCTTGCTCTCTGACTAGGGAATGGGATTGATAGTTACTACTAACAATAATAAAAAAATAATATCAGCTACTACTACTACATTTAAGTGTCGTTGCTTAATAATGAGTGACAGGGATTTGTTAGGGGCCCACTTTTAAGGATAATGACTCAAGATTTGAAGGGCTCAGCAACTTGCTCAGGGTCATACAGCTTGAGATGACAGAGCTAGGATGCAACGTGGATGTTTTTGTTGCCAAAGCCCACCCTCTTAACCATGACTACATGCTGCTCCAGAGACATTTTATATTTGTGACTAGAGCTCCAGTATTCAAATCACCTTTCCCTCCATTATCTCACTTTTATTTCAGTGTTTCTGGGAGGCAAATAGAACAGATATGTTTAGCCTATTTGATAAACATGGATATTAAGGCTCTGAGAGGATAGCTGACTAGCCTAGTGGTACATGGCTGGTTTATAGCTGAGTTGAGTCTCTAACCAACATTTGCTGACTTGTGTCCTGGTCGTCTTCTGTACCTCACCCAGCTACACAGTTCAGTCTCTCTTGAAGGACTGCAGGGAAAATGAGAAAGTGCAGTGTTCTTAGAAGAGCTTGAATGCTTTTGGGAAACAGCCCAAACCAGACAGGAGGAGGAAGCAGCCCTGAGCTGGGAGTGTTTCCAATACTTAAGGCTATTAATATACTCTGTTATTGAGTTAGAAGAAGGGGCTGGTAATGTTGGGGACTGGGCTTAACCT
>JAKSZT010032012.1:14322266-14358584 GCA_026826555.1 Tolypeutes matacus
TTACAAATCATAACCTCTCACACATGTGCTACCCTCTGCACTTTACAAAGTCTTTCACATCCACGATCTTACTGGCATCTAATTCTTAGAGGGCTCAAATGACTTTTTAAAAGATACTTGGACATTAATTGGCAGACCAAGGTTAATATCTTGCTCTATAGCTCTGAAGACTATGGTGTTTTCACTATCCTTAATGATTTCCAAAATCCATCTGCTCTGCCTTCTATCTCCTCAGGGCCTGAACGTTCTCAGGCTTATATGCCACTACTCTCAGTGGGTTTCAACAAGATTCTGGCAACAGAAATGCTTAAAATCTGGTAAGAATTCCTGGGGACAGGTTTCTAACTTGGAGTTAGAAACCTTTTATGAGTACTCCTCAAATCACATCCTGATAGGTGTTTACTCACTTTGCTATTGCCATGGACCAGCGTCCCAAGTATTTCCATCATTTCACCTATGGTTCCCATCTTGTGCCAGGGTGTATGGAAGCTCATTGCAAATGTGTGTGCACTGTTCTGTCAAAAGCATGCTTTGCCATTTGTGGGCCAGAGACTCCACCTTCTTAAAGGAGAAACAACATTAGTTTATTATTTTGAAGAAGTTCCTTTGGTAACTGCACAGGTACATTTACTCAGCAAAGGAATAGACATTGAGGGTATTGATGATAGACCTAAAATTTACCTCAGAAATTTTACAGTTGGAAAAAACCATAGAGACTTCAGTCTGACCCTCATATTTTATAGATGTATGTATTAGTAGGGCAATTTTGGCTGTAAGTAGCAGAAAATCTACCAGTAGGATCTTACTTAATAAGAAATCTGGAGGAGGTTGGAGTCTAGGTTAGTTCAGTGGCTCAATGATACCCTAAAGACTAAAGTCCCTCCAGTCTTTCTCCTCTGCCATATCTATGTGTGACAATGTCTTTTCTTAGGATTGCAAGATGTCTGCTTCATTTCCACATCTCTCATGAAAGAGTCTAAAAGAAGAATCAAGAGGGTGTCTGGAGTGGTGAGAGTGCTTTCTTCCTAAGAAAGGGAGAATTCAACTTTTGTAGTCTCTGGAGTGGGAAGCAATTAAGGGAGAAGGGGATTGGAAATGTCTGTTGGGTGGCCAATCATTTGTACCTGACCAATGAAGATAGTTTCTGGGAAGCGATAGGATTATCCCCGAGGTTACACAGCCACTAGTAGCTGGGACTAGAATCTATATTTTCAGTCAAGTATCCAAAATGAGCAGCTTGAGTATGTGGAGAAGGAGATCTGATCCACAGAGATCACGTGGCCTGATTCTTATCTGAGTAAGATTCCAGTGCTGTGATCTAGAGCCTGATTCTTGATGGAGCAAGATGACCTTAGTGGCCAAGGGGCTGTGAATTTTTCCATTTGTCTCACGCTTCCAGGCTAAGATACCAGGTCAATTTTCAGGCAGTCACAGCAATGTTGATGTTTTTTGTGTCAGAATTCATCTTTTGTACGATGTTGGCAATTTTTTATTGGTTAAAGGACAAAAGAAAAGTACTTGATTCTCTAATTCCCCTAAGGTGAGCTATTTTAGAAATCCTCAGAAAGTAAGGAAGGAAAAGATCACAGCTCCTGATCAATAACTGCCTCCTGGACTGAGAGCAGAAGATGGTTTATTTATGTGTCTGTGATGTTGAGTGCATGCTCAATACCCAGGCATGTGGTCACACGGGCATAGTTAACCCCAAGCAGTGAATTATTAAAACCAAGAGGGACTTGCTTGATTCACTTCTCCTCCTGTATTGATGCAGCAAAAAGCAACTTCTGCTCTTGACTTCTGGAAAAATTTCCCGGAGCTGTGATTTGGAATGACTTTTGCCTAAGACCTTAAGTTCAATATAGGTCAAACCCATCACATACAATAATTGTATTCCTGGGAGGGTGTGTGTAAATGCCGTTTGGGAAAATCATGTTTTAATAGCAGGAAGGTTAAAGAAAACTTGAGGTCTGATGCTTTCCAAAGAGAGGATTTGTTTTAATTGTAATAAACTCTACTATACATATCTGCTTAGTGTATTATATAACAGGTTGGAATTTCTAGTAGTAAAGCCAAACTGTGCTTCCATAGTGTGATTGTGTAGGAAAGAATGAGGTTTGGGATGTTTGTTTTCCTTTCTTTACCTTGGTGATTGAAATTCTGCCTAATAGCAGGGGAAAGGTGAAAACTACTAGGAACTGCTTTAATGACTTTCGGCGTGATTGAGGAGGTCTGGAAGAACATGGTGATAAATCAACATTTGTGTGGATCATGGAGGAGTACACATAGGTAAATCCTAATCAGTATGGATAGGGACCTTGTTATCCTATGGTCAGATAATATGGAATGTCTGATCAAGCAGACTGCATATTCCTGGGTCTGTGATTATTGTATATCTTTGTAAAAGGACTAAAGGCTGTCCTAGTTTGGTGTATCAGTCCCTCTTCAGTGCTGATAGCCATTCTCTGTTCCTACTGCCCCTTGCTAAGTTTTAAAAATTCATTAGTCCCCAAAGCCAAAGCAGTGTAGGCTCCTGACAGGTTTTCATTTATACTCCTTTGCCAGGTGGAACTTGAAGATCCCTTCTCAGACTTTTTGAAGATAATTCCTAGGAATTTCAGAAGGGGTCTATTTCCAGCACAACTGGACCCTTTTTCTTGACATTTTCTAACATGCTGAGACCCTATTCCTTTTCCTCAGCTAATGGAGGACTATACTTCTTTTTTTTTTTTTTTTTTTTTACCGGGAGGTACCAGGGATCGAACCCCGGTCTCTCCATATGGTAGACTGACGCCGAACCTCTTGAGCCACATCCGTTTCCCGGACTATACTTCTTTACATCCTCTCCATACTTCAACCAATCCCTTTCAGACTTCAGTGTTTTTGTTCATGATAAGCCTCTGTCTGGAATATTCCCCATCCTAATCCTCATCATCAATGGATAAAATGCTTTTAGTTCTAAATAATCAGAAACCAAGTAGAGCTGGCTTAAATAAAAAAAGAAAATTCACTGGAAAGACAAATGGGATGACTCAAAGAACCCAGAGGCAGATATGTAGCTGGGCTCAGGAACCAGGACCTGGGAGGAAATTGAAATTCAGATATTTCTTATCTCTGCTTTTCTCTGCCAGCCTACTTCATCCCTCACTCTTTGTGGACTGGCTTTCTCTGCTCCCTGTCCACATGGTGGACAACATGGCCTCTGCACAATTCCCAAGTTTATAAGCTATAGACTCAGCTACTCAGAGGGGCTAAGGCTCTCTCTCTTTCTGGGTCCCAACCCCAAATTCCAAAGAAGGCACTCCTGTTGGTCCATTTTGTGTCAAAGGCATATTCCCGGACCAATCAGTTATGGTCAAGGGTCAGGATCAAGCTATAGAAATATAATATGCTGTTAATACAATGCCTATGGGCAAGATGGGCAATTTTTAGAGAACAAGAACGGGGCAAGTCAAAGCATGTCTGCTATACCATTTCTCCACACCTGTGAAAGAAATATTTTCCTTTTATTTGTTTATTCAGTCACTCATTCATTTGCTCATACATTTAGTAAATGTCTCAGACAAATGCTAGTTGGTAGAGATACAGCTATGAACAAAACCTTGATCTTATCAGAGCAGAAACATAAGTATAAGGAAAGCTCTTGCTTATCCCTTACAACACAGTTTAAATATCACTCACATTAGTTAGAGAAGTCTTCCCTGCCCCTGCCTCTGTCTCCAGTTCCCACAACTTTCTCTTTATTCCTTGTGACATTATATATCTAATTCTATTATAGTAATCACAATTTTATTTGCATAACTCAGTCCTAATAGCCTGAAAATTCCTGTAGAGAAGAGATGACCTTTGAATTCAGAGTAGTTGACCTATTGTAGGTACTCAGTAAATGTTTTGTTGATTGAAAGAACTGAATTGATATCCTTTAGGAAAAGCAAGGTCCAGAGGCCTTCATTTCCTTTATGACAAAAGGCAGATGGGGGGGGGGAAGCGGATGTGGCTCAAGCAATTGGGCTCCTGTCTACTATTTGGAGGTCCAGGGTTCAATTCCCAGGGCCTCCTAGTGAAAAATAAGCTGGCCCACACGGTGAGCTGGTACAGCAAAATGACACAACAAAAAGAGACACAGAAGAGAGACAATAAGAGACGCAGCAGACCAGGGAACTGAGGTGGTGCAAGAGATTGAATGCCTCTTTCTACTCTGGAAGGTCCCAGGATCAGTTCCTGGTGCCACCTAAAGAGAAGACAAGCAGACACAGAAGAACACACAGAGAAGCAGAGAGTGAGCACAAAACAACGGGGTGGGGGGTGGGATGGGGGAGAGAAATAAATAAATAAATCTTAAAAAAAAAAAAAAAAAAGGCAGACGAGGGAACACTGCACAGCTACATGTGTCAGTGTAGGTGGCCTGGCATGTCTTGAGAGGAACAGTCTGCTGTGGATAGATGACCTCTTAAAAGTAAACAGGAGTTGGAGGGATTAGCCTGCTGCTCACAAGAGCAGTAATTGATATCCCTCAATAGTCCCAGTGGGAAATAGTTAATGGCTTGTTTTTATTACACAAAAGGCACATCAGACCATTAGCTTGATCGCTTTGTTGAATCTTTGGATATCCCCCCTAAAAGGAAGGCTTAGGACCAAAGCATCTCTCTTTCAACTACTCTGTTGTTCATTATTTCCCTTCCCAGTCAAGTCCCTATTTATAACAAGCTCCAACTGATATAATCAAGATTTTTAGTTTATTGAAGGGGAAAATAGGTAAAATAAAACTTGCCCAAAGCATTCTTCGAATGAGTCACAGAACATTTAGTAGTACCCAAGTTTGATTTAAATGTAATATTTTTTAAATCTAGAAAATGTCTTAAAGTATTTAGCCAGGGCTTATTATGCACATCAGAACTGACTCGCGGTCCTTTTGAATTTTTGAGTGAATACCATTGTTAGTTTTCAATTTTTAATAATACACAGTTGGTTCCTAAGAGCCTCACGTTTTTCCTTTTTCTCCTGGGCAGGTCTTAAGTGTCAGGAGGCAGGAACATTTCTCTCAGGTCTGTAATTCTGTTTTCTTGATAAATCTGGTATTATGCTTACTCATTTCTTGCCATCCATGATGGATTGTCCTCTGAGGAGCTGGTGCTTAGGATATTTGGAAGGGGAAGTTCCTATTGAATTTGCTCAGGTATTTTCCTTTGTGTTTCCTTCTTATTCCATATTTGAGAAGAAAATTAGTGAAAATTCTGGTCTGAAAAATTTCCTTTTCTTCCTTCCCCCATTATGTTATTATTATTATTTGGGGTGGGGGGTGGTGGTGGTTCAAATAACAGCCAATTAGTTAGCAGAGTGTTTTCTTTAATTAAGATGTCTTTCATTTCTGCCTCTGTAAAATGAAGATAGTAGTAGAATATACTTCATAGGGTTGTTGTGAGGAGTAAGAAAATGCATGCAAAGCACTTGAATAGTGTGTGGCTCTTAGTAAGTGCTTAATAAATGTTAGTATTAATTTTTCTGAAGAAGTGGCTATATGCTTGCCACTATCTAGACATGGAGAAAGGCAAATGAATCGATATTTATCCTTCTACACCTCCCAGAAATTTCCTGCCACTGTCCACTATGGTACTTACAGTCCTGCTGTGAAAAGTCACCGGCAATGCCTGAGGTCACCACTACTGACAATCTTCCATTCTCCAGATTAAAAGTGCTCTTATCCAAAATAAGTAAATGGAAATCCTCTGTACCTATGTTTTTGGTACATTGCCAATGAGTTTTCTCTTCCATTTATCTCCCACTTAAAGTGATCTTTCATTTTAAACCTTGAGCAACTGCTGAAAAGAACAGTTAAGAAATCTGGATTCTAATGAACTTTATCATTAATTGTTACGTAGCTCTGAGTCACTGTTTTTAGGTAAACAAGGGTAAGAAGTACAAAGATTAATAAGTTTGTCAAGACTGTTGGAAGAACAAAACTGAAATATTTCCCTAATGATATTTTATGAATTCAATACTTTGCTTCATTCAATTGCATAAAGCCTGTCAAAGGTAGAACAGTTATTTCTGTTTTAATGTGTGAGAAAATCAAGGCACAGAGGAACAATCTTTTTCATTTAGCTTGGTTTTGATCCTCTCCCTGGTCGTCCAGTCCTCTGATGGAGCCCTTCTTGCCCTGTAATGTAGTTATTTTCTTGTGTCCTTTTCCCACCAGTTTGAGATATACTAGAGGGTAGAACCCAATCTTATTCATCTCTGTGTTTCTGGTGCTTATCTCAAAGCTCAGCACACAGTACATGTAAAATATGATTGAATGAATGAATGAATGAAAAGAGAGCTAAGACCAGATTTGGTCTTTTGATTTTTAAGCAAATCCTGGTTTACTAAAACTTCTGTACTACTTCCCATCCCATAGCATCCATGAAGCTATCAGAGAAAAAGGAGAAATGGCAAGTTATAAAGGATATAAATAAGAAACACAAAACTAAGAGCCTAAATTTTTTGGTTTTGATTTTTTTCAATGGGGCACTCAAGGAAATATTGACTCTGGTAACATTAATCAGTCACTATAAATTTGTAGATGATTTGTTCCGTGTCAGGCACTGAGCTCAGTGTCCAGGGCTTGCTCTCTAGTTTGGGAGATGGGAGGTATGCATATGAATAGGGAGCTGCAGATTCAGCATGAGAACTGCAGGTTCTAAGAGCTAGGGGCAGTCAGGGGATGGAGCCCTCTTTGTTTGGGTATGACCTTATGGAAGAGGCTGGATTTGGCCTGGGTCTTAACATGCTCAGAGGGAAGTTGCTAGTCTAGGGTGAGAATAATAGAGGGTATCCTAGGAGAGGGAAGGCAGCAGAGAGGACACTATAGAGCATGCTTGGGGACTGCTGGGATGGGAGCTTTATTGGATCTCAATGGAAAACCATAAGACCTTTTGGGGGTGGGGTTTGGTAAGAACTTCCTCCATGTCTCTTACTCTAAGCCAGTTCAGTAACTCAGTTTAAGGGTCTTAGAGGTGCTCCTGCAATGACTGTCAGAAGAGTCAGTATTAAAGATGCCATGGGCAAGAAAAAAGATGTTTTACCAAAGAAAATGGTAAATTGAAATGTGCTAAATTTCTCTCTGGACACCTCTTTTTCCCCACTTCCCAGTGTGGACATTCGAGACAGACCAAAAAGCGTTCACGTTTTTATCTGGCACTTTCTAGATAAACTTATCAAGTTATTCTCCCTGAGCCTTAATTTATTCAGCTCTACAACAGAGTAAAGAATGCTACCGGGGGCGGATGTGGCTCAAATGGTTGGGCGTCCGTCTTCCATATGGAGGGACCTGGGTTCGATCCCCGGGACCTCCAGGTAAAATAAAAAAAAAATATATATATATATAGAAGGCGCATGGGCTTCCAGGCTCTGTGCCGGTGAGCCGCCAGGCCCTGGGAGCCATGCAGCAAGATGATGACGTAACGGGGGAGACAAGACGAGATGCTCCGAAAGCTCTGAAAACCAGGAGCTGAGGTGGCGCAGGTGACAGAACACCTCTCTCCTACATCGGAGGTCTCCAGGATCAAATCCTGGTGAAGACTGGAGGAGAAGGATGAGAAGAGATGGCAGGAAACAGACACAGAGAATTGCCCAGCCAATGGACACAAAACAGCAAATGGGGAAGGAGGGTGTTTAAAATGGATAAAGTAAATAAATAAATCTTAAAAAAAAAAAAGAATGCTACCATGCAAAGTGAGGATAAAATGAGATAATGTGGGAAAAGTGCTTGGTATGCAGTGGGTGCACATAAGTGGGGCCCAGTATCATGCTAGATGCATTAGGTTCAAACTCAAATGTCTACAGGGATGAGGAAAAATGTTGTTAACAAATAATGGAGACTAGGTATAAGATGGGTATAAGGGCCTGGTGGAGCCTATGGGAAAATAGGTGGTACATGTATTATCTAAAAGGAGCAGCTGTTATTCAGAGCCATCTAATTGTTATTGAGCTGGAATTTGGACTCTGTGTTGTCAGATCTTTCTATATTTTTAAAAAAGCCAGTAATATAGAGTTTTAAATGAAATCTGACTTTAAATGTGGCAACTATGGTAAAGGACTACTTACTAATTGTCCCCCAAGACCCATTGTTCCCTTTTTTTCTTTTTGTAATACACCCCTCAAGTTTTATTTAGACACATGTCCTCCTCTTTCCCCTACCCTCACCCCCAGCTAGATACCATATTTTCTAGTTTCCCTTGCAGCTAGGTGTGGCCATTGACCACATTCTGTTTAATGGAATATGAAGAGGAGTGGCATGTACAAGTTCTTAGTCATGTCCTTAAAAAGATATTCCTTGAATTCCACTTCTTTTTTTTCCTTCTTCCTACTGGAGCTGAGTCTGTTTCAACCACATATATGCATTAATCACTTTCAGGGACAGCTGGAAGCAACAAATAGCAGAGTTGCCTATACCCCTGGATAGCTACCTGTTCAGATCTTTATTGAAAAAGAACTAAATGTCTCCTGTTTAAGCCACTGTTATCTGATTTCTAATAAAGCAGGAGGAACAATACCCTAAAATAATACAATAAATTCATAAAAAAATCAAAGGAAACACTGTGTGTGTGTGTGTGTGTGTGTGTATAAAATCTGTGGGTTGAATTTGTTCCATAGAATGTTAGTTTTTTTAAAGGAATAAAACTGTAAGACTCAATCTGTACTTCCTAGGAACTTTAGTGCCACTGGAAAAATCACACTCATATACAAAGCAATTAGCCCACAATACATAACATAGTGTCTTGAAACAGAAATGATATGGTATAAACTTTGAGTGATTTTCTTCATCCTTTTTTAGGCCACTACCAAGGACCCTAGTGTGGCAAACAGTGTGGTAGAGGCTGGACTAGTAACAGATGTGTTCTGTGGCTGCTGATACTAGTTGCCCTCCAGGAGACAAAGGGATGAGAAGACCTGGAGCAGGTGGTGCTTCCATATTTTACATCAACTGTATCATTTAATCACCATAACCATTCTAACCACCATTTTACAGGAGAGGAAGCTGGGGCTGAGAGGTTAATAACTTGCCCGAGGACACATAACTAGTAATTAATAGAACAGGAGAGATTCAGACCCGCGATTGGTACAAATTCCTTGCTTCTTTCTGATGTCCAGCTCTAGTATCTTCCTTAGTGCGCTGAACAGGTTGAATGACATTGTTGATTTTATCAATGAAGATGAAGAAGAAAGGTATCCATATGTATATGTGCATAGATATTGCTCTCATTAACTAAAAAACAATATTCTTATTTAATTCAAAAATATTAAATTTGGAGGTACCCTCTTGAGAAAAATATTTCTTTATTTGCACACCTATTTGTATCCATTGTTACTGAAATTTTCAGTATCTTTGTTGGGCTATACTTTAATAAAAAATTATTTATCCAAAAAAAAAAAAAAAAAAAAAAAGATAAACTCTGAGATATGGATTTGGCCTTTTAGGAATTGTTTGAAATATATTCATGAGTAAGAAATTCAAGGGGAAAGAGGAAAATGATGAGAATTGAAGAGATTTTTTTTTTTTTTTTCATTTTAATCACATTAAACAAACCTAGAGGTGACAAATGGTGTTTGGAGGATCATGTTTTTGAGGTTTCCACAATGCATTTTGATCTCCAAGAAGAGAGGCTCATTAAACAGGAAGATTATCTGCTTATTTGGGATGACAAATCTTTCCTTATAATCATGGCTACAAAAACTTGGGAGCTTGATCATAAACATATTTCATAATCCTTGCAAAGATGAATGAGTGATAATTACTTTATTCAATGGAAAAAATCTTGGAGTACATGTCATAGTAACAATTTCTGCTATTCATATTCTAAAATAACTCTACATAATACAGTACTTATAATCCTTGCTTTTTTTCTCTCCCTTCAGATTCACTAGTATACTCTTCATTTTACAGCATAAAGTAATTCAACTATTTCATGATTGTCAGTTACTGCTTAAAAAAATATCACACTTTGGATTTTCGTTCTCCGGTGAGCAAGGACCATTACTCAATATTTGTTGACATTGTGGCTGCAGGAGCCTTTGTTTTCTTGAAGTTAAATGAACTACCATTTTAATATTGAAGTTTCAGGAACACCAAAGAGCAGTTTTGAAATTACACAGTTGATGTTCCTAATTGCAATGTAGGGTTTGCAGACCATTGCTGAGTTGCAAATTAATAAAATCCTTCTGAAGTGGAAAGGTCATATTCAAAAGAGACTGCAGGTTTTAAGCTATAAAATCCTGGGCAAGAATCTCCATTAGCATGGAAAAAAATTACCCTGATGCCACCCTGGTAATTAGTGAGGAGTGAAAACAAGAATGGTTTGAGAACAGAGGACAAGATTAGCCCTAGTGGAGCCAAGAGGTGGGAGGTGTCCAGCAGAAATGTGGGGGATGTACCAGGTGCTATGTTTGTCCCATTTCTTTACTCCATGTTCCAAGGTGACAGAGAGGGAGTTTCTTTTAGTGGTAACTATGAACATTCCTCTAACCCAATTCTTATCACAGAAGGAAAGTAAGGAAGTAGCCATGGGAATAGAATTGGGTTGCCTGTTCTACCCCTCAATTCCTTTTAAAATTCTTTTTTTTTTATTTTTTAGCCACAAATTCACATCCTTTTTGGAAGTACAACTCATCCCTACATATTTTACAAAAGATGTTATTCAAGATATTTATGTTGAACAAATTCATATAATTCTTTTTTCCACTGCTAAACGGCCTCTCACCTCTCACCCTGAGTTTTAGCATTCATTTCATTTCAGTTACTTGGTCCATGGTTCTTAGCTTTTCTGCTTTTTCATGGTGATATGGTTCAGCATTTCTGTGTTACAGCGACTCATTTTGGTAGGATCATGAATCTTCACTGGTCTGTCTTTTTACAAGACCCCAGAGACATGTTCTTTTTAACGACCCTTTGCTCATATGATCTGTTCCTATGATCTTAGCTTTCTGACTCCCCATATCTTCATTTTCAGAAAGTTGGAACTGTTGGATCTCTCCACATTCTCCCTTTTGACAAGGGTGGTCTTTCTGGCCCAGGACTAGAGATGATGTCTTCATCTTACAGTATCCCTAAGAAGCTGGGACAGCTCTCCAGCCCTTCAACATTTTTGTACCTCAAAAGGGGGCAGAGCCTAGTTGTGAGCTTAATCTCTTTCTACCTCCCTTTCCCCATATTTATTCTAAAAGAGGTGCCATCCCTTCCCCTGGTAAATGTAAGCAGTGTTCCAGCTCTTTGCTAACTTTACTGGTTTTTCAGGAAATTAAAGTAGGCTTACTGAAGATCTGTGGAGTAACCTGGAGAGGTCCCATCACATAGCACACAGCATTTCCCTTGAGAAATCTCTGTCTTTGTTCCCACTCTCCCTACACCATAGGTGGGGATTCTGCTTTTCTGCTGATACTTTTACTCCATGCAAAGCTCAGCTCTTATTACTCCTTCCTTCACAGTATTCTTGACATCTACATTCTCCTCCCTATTTGCAAAGTAGCTGTCTTTGCTCTCTTGAAGATCTTAGTGCCTAGTCCAAAGCACTCCCCATGGAGCTGATTCTTCCAGATTTGAATGATCTCACCAAAGCTAGCTTTCTCCTTATAGAAGAATTCTCTGACCAACTGCTATTTACAAAGAGATAACATTTCTCCACATTAATACTCATAAAATGGGGTTAATACTTCATAGGGTGCATGAGAGGGTGAAAGAAAATAATTGACATAGAGGATTTACCACAGTGTAGTTATCATCATCATCGAATGGAATCAGATTATGCTTTTTTTTTTTTTTTTTTTTTTACTCCTCTTCATATGGAGTAAAAAAAATGTGGCCACCTCTAATACAGTACTTACAGCTGAGTTGTCTGAGGTTGCTCCTAGCTTTGAACTCCCCAAGGGTAATCACTTCATCTTACCCATCCTTGTATCTCCAGCACCTGCTACAGTATCCAGGGCAGAATGATGCACAATAAATGTTTGTTGAACAATTGAATCTCTTTGGCCTGGGGAGCTTCTGGTACATTCTAAAAAAGCACTACATTTAGAGAAAAAGACAGACCTGGGGAGGAATTAAAACTAAGGCCAGGACCACTGATGAAATCTATTTACATTCAGTTTTTTTTCTGAACGAGGAGCAGCAAATGCACTAAAAACACTTTGCAGGGAAGGGCTGCTCTCTCTCATTATTATATTCCCCAGCACCCAACACTGTGGCAGGCACAGAGGAGATACCAGAGCTCTCCAGCAATAATAGACTTCTCAAGTTCATTGTATTTGTTAGCAGTTTGTTGTATAATTTTTATTTAGCAGATTATTTGCATTTTAATAAATAACCTTTAATGTCAATGAATGAGGTTTTAACTACATGAACTATTCATCATTAATCATCTACTTAAAGCAAAACAGGAAAGGATTAACTATAAGGAACGCTGTCATTTCATCAAGTTCTCACTGTATTTTGCACCCCTAGTTCTCTTTCCATTGTTTGAACAAATAACCGTAAGGCTAAGTATAAATGGGAGGGGGAAAGAGTCTCCTTGCCTGCCGAGGATCTAATTACGCATGATTCCTTTTCTGTATTCATTTCTCCCACACCTAAGAGTCTGTGGCAGGGAAGGACTGGGCCTGAATGTGGCAGCATCCCAGGGATATGCTAATAATTTGATGTCCTTTTAACCTGTTATTCTTTAAATATTTGCTTATCTAACCTGGGAGTGGGGGTGGGGAATGCAGATTGCAGAGCTTAGCTTCTCTTTACTGCGCCACGCAATTTGTATCAGCCCTGAAGTTGTGTACCAAATTCAGAAAAAAGGAATCTCCACATTAACCCAATCACCCAAGGCAGCTCACAATGTACCATCTATTGTTACTTGAGCATATTTCTTGGAGGCAGGAAACCATTTATCCTGACCCTAAATGATTTTTCAAAATATTTCTAACAGTCGCATGACCAGCACCCTGAAAAGAGTTCCAGCAAATACATTTTTTCCCCATCTCATTAGATTTCCGATTGATGTCCATTATGGATGGTGGGCCACATCCTAATATTATTCTGCATTTAGCTCCACAATATTACAAACTAATAAATACAAAATCCACTGCTCTTCCTCACTGTCCTCCTGATAATTCCATAGGGCATTGATTGTGAAATGAGCTGGCCTTATTATATCAGAACTTCTAGAGTGGGAGGTACTTGAACTCTGGCCCGAAAAAAGTATCTCATAAATATATGATTAGATTTACTACATAAGATATGAAATAAATCTTGATTTGATTCATTATTAATTTTGATCAGAACAGTTCTTTTGGTATATAGTGTTTTATTATTCCAGCATCTGATGTCTGTCAAAAATGAGGTACTAAAATACTCACTTGGCTTTTATATCTTTGAGGAGGTTCTGGAATAGCATTCTGGAGCATTCCCCACTTTGGTAGCCCTGATAAGTCTGGTCTGACTGAATGAATAAATACATTATAGAGCACTATCAGACCGATAGAAGGTTTTTCTTTTACTTAGTCCCTCATACCTTGAGCTGCTCAATTTTATACAATTGTAAAATGGAAATATTTCTACCATGTTTCTTTATAAAAATATTTGAAGGATGACATTAGTTAACATACAGTCTCTTTCTGATATGTAGAACACAGAATTTTGGTGCTGAAAGGGACCTTAGAAATGTATTTCAAATACTTCCTTTTACAAATGAGAAAACTGAGGACAGAGAGGTTGAAAGACTTATCCTAGGTCATCTATCCACAGCAAGAGTTATTTTCTACTTGGCCTGTATTGGTGATTGCTACTGTCCCTATTTGCCCTTGTCAGCATTTTATCAGGTTCCTCCAAGTGCAGCCCATATGAGGACTCCACTTTTAGGGAAAGTTTATGTTACCCTAAGCCACATGCCAATCTCCTTGTGATTAAGTTAGCCAGCAAGGGCAAGGAAAGTTAATAAAATCCAAACTCTGAAAATTAGCAAACTGATTAATTCATCATCTGTAGGGATATGCTGAGATCTTGATGGACACCTGACAGAATCACATCCAATTTTCAAGGAGGTAATTAGTCCCCTCCACATAGAACCATTCAAGTATAAACTAACAATTAAACCTCAAACTACAACATTAAAATGTGATTAGGCACTCACTAATAATACATAAGAAACATCAAGGTGGTTATTAAGGATGAGCAAGAAAGTATGAAGTACAAGAGGATTAATTTCAGACTACTCAGTGTTCACTCTTCACTGGGTGAGATAGCAAAATTTCTTTGGTAAGAGACATCAGCCACTTCTTTTGTTGATAAGAATGGGGAGTTCTGAATCTCTTATCTTTGACTATGCTGTTATAGATTGAATTGTGTCCCCAAAAAGATATGTTGAAATCCTACTCCCCAGTACCTTAGAATGTGACCTTATTTGGAAATAGTGTTGTTACAGATGGAATTAGGCAAGTTAAAATGAGGTCATACTGGAGTAGGGTGGGTCTTTAATCCAATATGAATGGTGTCCTTAAAGAAGAGGAAATTTGCATTCAGACAGAGGGGAAAAAACTATGCTATGGCTGAGGCAGAGAATACCATGGATTGCTGGTAGGACACCACCAAAAGCTAGGAGAGAGGCACGGAACACATTCTTCCCTACAGACATCAAAGTACATCTTGATTTTGGACATCTAGCCTCCAGAGCTATGAGACAATACATTTCTGTTGTTTTAAGCCATCCAGATTTTGTGGTACTTTGAAATGGCAGCCCTAGGGAACTAAGACGTATGTCAAGGAATTTTCTAAAGTATTTTGTGCTATTCAGGTTCAGATTCCACTCCAAAAGGACTTGGAATAGATTCCAGCTAAAAGTTTAGCCCACAGCATTGCTTGAAAAGATTGAAACAACTGGGATTATTCAGCCTGAAGAAGAAACAGCTGAAGGATATTTGAGAGTTTTCTATTACATACAGAGTTTTTCTAAATAGGCCAGTGATAAGCTATTCTCTATTTCTACTGAAGCCAGATCAGGTGAAACTAAATTAAATTTTAGTGGGATCTAGGTTAGAAATTAATCATCATCAATTGAGGTCAATACTACTCAGACCTTTCGGTTATAAGGAGAGAAACCCAATTCATACTTGAGTAAAATAATTTAATGGGTCTTGTAATTGACTCGATTATGGGTTGTCAATTTCAGGGAATGCTTGATCCAGGTGCTCAGTCATGTCATTAGGACTCCATTTCTTTCACCATCCCCTAGTTCTGCTTTCTTTTGTAGGGGCTACATTATCTTGCAGGCTTTCACCATGGTAGAGTGACTAACCGTCTCAATTTTCAGGGGACTGACGGGTTTCCCAGGATTCAGAACCTTTAAATTTAAAACTGGAAAAGTTCCATGCAAACTGGGACGAGTTGGTCACCTTAGTTGTGGGAAAGATGGCTTCAAGAATCTTAAGCATATATGATTTTACAGTTTAGAAGAAATAGCATATTTTCCCATAATTCCAGGAATGTCATGGTGAGGATTATGATTGGATTGGCTTGGATCACAGGTCCATCCTTGAACTAATATGTGGTAGGAATTGAATTATTTTGGACCTGCTTGAGCCATATTCCTACTTTGAGTTGAAGAATTAGCTTCTTCTCAAAAAAACAGGGATGGAGTAGGATTACTATGGAATTGGGGAGGTGAGTCCTCAATATAGGGATGCAGAGGAAACTGTGTGTTCACTACAATCATCTATATGCACCAGCTATTGTGTCTGATCATTGCACATTGATTATTTACTCCTCACAATAACCTCAGTGAGTAGATATTAATACCCCAATATTAGAGATGACAAAATTGAACCTTAGAAAAGTTAAGTTAATCATGCCCAAAATCACATAAGTAAGTAAATGCTGGAGACAGAATAGGGTAATTTTTAATATGACAGTATTACAAAGAATTATCAGGTAGCAAGGAGAAATAAACTTCAGAAAGAGGTTAAAGAGGACTTCATGCCAGTTGGGATCCATTCAGGAAAACAAACCAAACCCATTAGTTTAATAGAGAATTTAATAAAAGGAATTTTAAAAACAGGCATTTAAATAGTTAAAAGGCCAAAGGGAACACTGAGTCAACAGAGCTACAAAGCTAAAGAAGCCATTACCCATAGAGCTGGGGAACAGAGGCAAGAGATTGGGGTTTTAAGGATTTAGAATTTAGGAGAGGCCCTGCACAGCTGGCTGGTGCTGGTATCTCTGAGGCAATACAATAAAACTGGCTCTGGGAAAGTGGGAAACAATAGAAACTGGTGCAGAAACAGAAAGCAAACAGGAAGGAGTCAGAATATTCCCCCCTCTTGTAGCCTCCTAGTCCTCTTCTAGTACCCCCGGTTGGCAAAGCCTAACGGGAGCCAGCTGTCAAAGCAGAAATGTGATTTGCAGGGTTCCAACCCCAACAGCACAAAGCAGAATATAGCAGGGTGGGTTGGAAGCTGAAAAACAATAGTTTAATTAACAACAATGCCTTTAAAAGTGGGATCTCTTATCTTTCAGAGTTCACAGTAAGATTGTTCATATATAAAATTAGCAAGCTGGCAAGGTGTTTTTTTTTTTTTTTTAATTCTCTTTTCAGTCCTGGAAGCTTTTTATTTTCAGAATTTAAACTTGCTTTTCTACATTTGAGGACTTAGCATAATTAAAGTCTGCCTTCCTTTGTGGAGGTGATTATCAGGTCTCTCCCAAGTCCTACTCCAGATAACATTGGACTTGAAACTTTCAGACCATCTCCAATTCCTTTCCATTCTTTAATATCTCTATTGAAGTATTTCTTGGTGCTGATGTGGAAAGATCAAGGGCTTTGAAACCAGAAAGGTGTGGGTTCAACTCTTGCCTTTGCCACTTTACTTGAGGTTTAATCATGAGTGAGTCAGTCCTAATTTCCTCATCTTTTAAACTGACATGCATGTTCATATCTAAGTCATAGAGTTTTAATAAGGTTTATATAACAATCTATAAAAAGCAACTGACATGCTGTTTAGCACCACAGTGATACTTAAAACAAATTCCATTCCCTGTCCCTTTTACTTAATACTGCTACTTGAGACCAAACCACGAGTCTCAGATCACTCTTCTGAATGCAGAATCACACTTTTGCTAGAGGCAACAAGGGTTGGACAGATGTTAGTGTTCCTCACATAATTTCATTAACCTTTCCTTAATTCTCCCCCAAATAATCAAACCATCTAAGCACCAGTAAGATTACTTACTATGTAATTATGGCTTCAAGACAAGTTTCCTATCTTCTCCTTCCAACTAGATTGCCACCCCTGGGCTTCTCCTGTGGAGAAAGTTGTGGCGGTTTGATATTATTTATGAATTTCAAAAGGAGATATTATGTTTGTAAACTGGTATGTTCCTCTGGGCATGATACCCTTTGACTGATTTAATTGCAAAGGCCTTACGTTTACTTGATTAAATCAAGATTAGGGCTTTGATTCGACAGTGTCTTAGGGCTTGCAGGGTTGAGTCCTCGCCTCCTTGGTGGACTATATAAACAGACGCTCGATCAAGAACACAGAAGTAGATACACAGAAGAACAGAGAGGAAGAGAGACAGATCCACAGACATGGCAGAGGCCCCAGGAAGAGAGATGAACCATTTGTCTGATAGCTTACAGCTGACCTTGTGAAGAGACCAGAGCAGCTGAGCCTGGAAAGAAATGAGCCCCCAGAAGAGAGATGAGCTCTGTGCCAGCCTGCAGCTGAGATTGGAAGAAGCTGGACCAACTGAGCTTTAAGAGGAAGAGGAAGGCTGAACCCTCACAGATGTTGCCCACCATCTTGCTTCAACATGTGGCAACAGAGTTTGGTAAGGAAGTAACCTTGAGTTGGACTCTTTAGGGCCTTGTAACTGTAAGCTTCCACCCCAAATAAATAACCCTTTATAAAAGCCTACAGATTTTCTGGTACTTGCATCAGCATCCCATTTGGCTGACTAATACAAAAGTCCGTATCCAAAGTCTGGTCGTAGTCTTTTCCTTACTCTTCTAAATTGCTCTAAGGTTTATTTATTAAAAATTGAGCGTAGAGACTCATCTTCAAATTAGGAAGGATGGGTGGACTTTGGTGAATTGTTGAGGGTTTCAAGCATGTGCTTCAAATGTTTGGAAGATGATATTTCTGAGCTAATGGAAGCATCTTCTCCTTGGGATGTATGGGTTAGGGATAATGCTGGCAAAAGTGCCAAGGATCTTTTGGGCCACTTTATAATAAAATTAGAATTGGATAAAGATGTATAGAAGTCTTGGGTTCCTGCCTTGAAATATGCTCTCCAGGTTAATAGAGAGACGTATATGGTTGCTTTATGTTCAGCATATGAGTAATTGGATCCTAAACCTTTATCTCATCTGAAATGTAAACTTACTGAGCTTCTCCCTATATCCTGCATTTTCCTGAACCAGAGAAGATACATTTTGTCTCTCCGGAGAATTTTTGTGAATGCAGTCCATCAGGGGTGACATTGCTCCTTAGAGAAACCCCCATGTAACAATGTTTTACACATGCTGCTACCATGACTTTCCCAATTGGAAAACACAACATGGAGCTAAATGCATTTGGCTTCAGTATTCCCTTAGGCCTCTTTCCACGTGGGAGTTAATAACCTGTGAAAACTCAAATTTAAAAACAAAATCATCCTTAATTCACACAAGGGCACAAAAGCAGTACAACTCTTTAGCTGTCCTCTTTTTTAACATCCTGTTTCACTTTTTTCTTTTCTGTTTGTTTCTTCTCAACTTATTTTTCCTTTCTTTGAATCAAACTGCTTCCTGGACTGCAAACTCAGTATGTTGCTTTTCAGCCTTGATTGAATTTTTACAGCAAGTCATAAACTCTTGAAAATAGAATTTATAATGGAAATGCTGATATGGCCCTAGTTAGCATAGCCAGATAGGTGCTCTAATAATACTGGATAGTAATAGTCTCTAAATCTAATATCCTATATATTTTTTTGGCTGTGATTCATACTGACCCAGTTCTTTCTCTAACTGCTTCAAGTGTCAAAGCCTGAGATTTGCCATATCCATGACCGGCAAAGTCAAGTGCCCTTTGTGTAAGGTTGGGGGACACTGACAGAATATGACACAATTAACTCCTACAGACAAAGAACAGGAAAGAGGGTGTGTGTGAGACCTAGAATGAGGTCAGTTCCCTGGAGTGAGTTATGCTTGGGTTCTGGAGGTGGGGACTAGCCAGCAGAACCCAGCATGAGGGATAGTTTTGAGATAAGCAGACAGACTTCTCTGACAGGTGTGCAGAATATAGTTGTGGGGAGACCAAAAAAATTCATAGAAATCCAGGTAAGTAGTTCCCTTCAGGGAAATCTGAAGATGGTAGCAAGGTTTCAGTCCATGGCTATGGTTCTTAAATGGTCAAGAGAAGAAGCATACAGGCCTACCTCATTATATTGCAATTCACTTTACATATATTGCATTTTTTAAACAAATGAAGGTTTGTGGCAACTCTCCTTCGAACAAGCCTATTGGCGCCATTTTTTCAACTGTGTGTGCTTACTTCATATCTCTGTGTCATGTTTTGGTATTTCACTATTTCAAATTCTTTCATTCTTATATCTATGATAGTGATCTGTGATCAGAGATCTTTGATGTTACTATTGTAATTGTTTGGGGGCACCATGAACCATGTGAGACAGTGAACTTAATTGTTAAATATTGTATATGTTCTGACTGCTTCACTGGCTCATCGTTCTTGTCTCTCTTCCTCTCCTCAGGCCTTCCTATCCCCTGAGACACATCATCATTGAAATTAGGCCAGTTAATAACCCGAATGTTCAAGTAAAAGGAAGATTCTCACATCTCTCACTTTAAATCAAAAGCTAGAAATGATTAAGTTTAGTAGTGAAGGCATATTGAAAGCCAAGATAGGTTGAAATTTAGGCTTCTTGTGCCAAACAGAAGAGGCATTGCCTAGCCTATCTCTCCTTTGGGAGAGGTCTCACTGTGCACAGAAAAGGGGAAGTAGCAAATTGCTTCTGCTCAAAAGTTCCTCACAGATTGACAGACAATAGATTTGTTTTGCTCTTTTTTTTTTTAGAAATCATTTCTCCCCGCTTGCTCTCTGTGTCCATTCACCGGGTCATCTTCTGTGTCTGTTTGTTGCCTTCTCTTCTCATTTTTCTCCTCCAGGCTTCACCGGGATTTGATCCTAGGGACCTCCAATGTTGGAGAGAGGCACCCTGCCACTTTTGCCACCTTAGTTCCTGGTTTCTGGCACGCCTCGCCTTGACTCTCCCCTGCGTCTCTTTTTTGTTGCTTTATCACCTTGCTGCGTGATTTGCTGCGCAGGCCTGACTTCCCTGCTCACCTTTTTACCAGGAGGTCCCGGGGATTGAACCTGGGTCCTCCCATGTGGTAGATGGATGCCCAGTCACTTGAGCCACATCTGCTTCCCTGTTTTGCTCTTTAAATGCAGTTTGGTGTCTAATGTTTAGGCAAGGATGTTGGAGACGATCTTTATAAAGAAATTCTAAAGGTGACTATGTGAGAAGCAATTTTCTGGTTATCTTCCTATGTTTGCCTGCCTTTGCAGAGCTTCTCAAGAAACACCTTAGGGCTTTGCCTTTATCAGATAAGAATAATATCAGGCTTTATACAGCTTATCATGGGAAAGATGCTGAAAGAACTAAATAGAGTCTATAATATATAAAATGGTAATGTTACAGCTGGAGGGAATCTTAGGTAGCACCATGTTCCACTTTCTTTAGATGAGGAATATGAGACCCAGGGAGGAAAAGTAACTTCCTTAAGATTACCTGGTTAATTAATGCTAGTTGCTTTAGTTTCCTAGGCGGCTCAAGCAAATACCATGCAAAGGGTTGGCTTAAACAATGAGAATTTAATGGCTTACAGTTTTGAGGCCAGGAAGAAGTCCAAATAAAGGCATCATCAAGGTGATACTTTCCCCTCGAAGACTGGCATTCTGGGACTGGTTGCTGGTGATCCTTGGCCCTTGGCTTCTCTGTCACATGGCAATGCATATGGTGGCCTCTCTTGGCCTCTCAGTTCTCTTCCAGTTTCTGTTGAATTTCAGCTTCTTGCTCCCTGTGACTTTCTTTCTGACTGAATTTCATTCTGCTTATAAAGGGCTTCAGTAATAGGATTAAGACCCATCCTGGGCCACACCTTAACTGAAGTAACATCATCAAAAGTTCCTACTTAAATGCGTTCACGCTCACAGGAATGGATTAAGTTTAAGAACAAGTTATTATTTTTTTTTGGTACAAGCAGCTTCAAACCATGGCACTAGCTTATAGCATAGTCTGGAAAATTTACCTCTTGACACAGTTGTCTTTGCATAAGCTGTTATTGACAATTTTGCTGCATCATTTGAACACAAAAGATCATAGGCAGCTTTCTGTGGCCAGTGAATACCAAATTGATGGAGTACAGCAGGATGCTCAGGTCCTAGGCAAGAGATCATTTGCCTTACAGGAATAAGGGAGAAGCTATGGAACGTCTCTGGGAGAGATAAAGATTGGGATGGGTCACACATAACTGTGATTTGGTGTCCTTTACAACTGTGGCCCTTTCTAGGGTTCAGTGGGAAAGTTTTTTTCTCTGCTCGTCTTTGATTCTTCTCTTGATTCCTCCTTGGAAGCTTTAGGTAAGCAATAGCAGCAGTTGAAGGCTGAATGTTTTTCTCCTCGTTTAGCCTGAAGGGTATGTGCAGTTCTGGCAGTTAACTCTGTAAATTAAGGTCTTTAGAGAAGTACATGCCTGTTTTTGTTTTACTTGGCAATTCTTGAGATTCAGTATTTTCCTGAGGAGGCTTCATTTAGTATAGATTGAGAGAGAGGGAGGCTCTGATCATTGTTTCTCCTCCTTGTGGTGATTTGTTTTGCCTCCAAAGGACTCGGGCTGCTGCATATGGCTGCATAGGTTATGCACTGCACAACTCCAGGGGCATGATCTTAGGATAGGAATGGAGATCCCAGTTTGCAGTGCTGAAGCTCTAGTCCCTACTGTCTCTGAGAATGGTACAGCTTTAGAAGTCCCAAAGGTTCACTAATGATGAAGCTGCCCCACCTATCTCTACTCCTTTTGGAGTTTCAGCTCCAAGTCTTTCCTGCTCTCGTGCTGTCTCATGCTGTCTTCTGGCTTTTAGGGAGCTGCAAACCAGGGTTCACTCTTTCTGGGTAGCAGTCATAAACTGTACTCTCCTCTACCCCATTGTCCTATGGAATGTTCTTCTGGATGTGGCATATCTACCAGGAGTATTCATGTTTATAAAGGTACATCTATAGAGAGTAATGAGGGATAGGTATCTAGAAAATATCAGCTAAAAGAAACAATTAAAAAGGAACTTAAAATTAAGTATTGAGCTTTCTAAGCCAAGTCAAGAGAGGAAGCACCTTGAATATGGGAGAAAATTCATTGGTTTGTCTGGAAAGAAAAAAAAATTCTCAGCATTCCAGTGGCAAAAAATACATCTGCTGGGGCATTTTTGAAAATATCTTAATGTGATTTTTTCTTTTACCTTTATGAGTTCACGACTTTCTCACTTATCTAAGGATATTCAACTGCCTGCAGGTATCTTAGGAATGTTATAGAAGGACTGCAAAAAAAAAAGTACAAAATAATAGTCAGCTTCTGACATGCAAAATAGAGTTCTGCTGTAAGATGAGAGACTGAAAACCAGGCATGTTAGAGTGATAAAGACTTTACGAAATTAATCTGTCATCTATCTAACAAATTAAAGGCTAAGCCTGTGGGATTCATATCAGAGTTCTCCTGTATAGAAAGAACACCTTTTCTCAATAGAGGATTCAGATCATAGAGTTCTTATCATGTATAAAGAAACTGTGGTTTTTTGCAATGAGGTTTAGCCACAGGCTGGAGGGGAAGGATAATAATATGATCGAAAGCAGTGGTTCTCAAAGCATAGTTCCCCAGGCCAGCAGCATCAGCATCACTTGAGAACTTGTTAGAAATGCAAATTCTCAGGCCCTAGTTCAGACTCATTGAATCAGAAACTCTGCAGATGGGGCCTAACAATATGTTTTCTTTCTTTTTTTCTTTTTCTTTTTTTTTTTTTTTTTTATGTCCCCTGTGTGTTTCTGATGTACACCAAATTTAGAGGGTCACTTACCTAGAGAAAAACTTTGCTTCTTCCAATCCAGGGCATAGTGGGAAGAAGGAGAGGAGAATTAAAGGAGAAAAGAGGTGTGAGGGATGCATGTTCCTATTCTTCCCTTCCCCAAGCTTCAGCCCAGAAAGGGGAGGAGTTTTAGGAAAGTGAGGGTAACACAGAAAGCATAGGATTTTCTTGCTATGCTTCTTATTTGGAACTCTATGTGAAAGCCATCTATTGGGCTGACCTATACCATCTGAGGATGTAGTCAAAACTAAAGAAAATTGGTGTTACTATGTGGTTAGACTAAGGGAGGCTTTGAATTTTAATACTTAGCCAAGAGTTGGTAGGAGTGACTCTATCAGGGGTGAAGTGGCTTTGAGCAAGGGTTGTAGAGTGGATTTCTGATGTCAGGACTAATGAGAGCATTGTCAGATCTCAGAGGGTTCTTTGGCATCTGAGAGAGCTGAGAGGAACTCCACTCAGCTCTCACCAAGCTGAAAGAAAATAATACTAGCCACAAGGTGGGAAAAGGGCATTGCCACAGGGTCTAGTGGAATCAGAGGACACTTTCCTTCCCTTAATCACAAGTTCCTATGAACTGCATGTTTCATTCTATGAAACCAGATGCCATCTGGGAGGGAAGACAAAGCTAGTGAATGCTATCTTGTCCTAAAGACAGAGACTTCCTTAAAGAACTATTTAAGTTACGTGAACGGATGATGTTTTAACCAAATAGGACAGTTTATTTCTCTCCTCTTCTTCCACCTTGCCAAAGTGCGTAGGTATTAGAGAAGAAGACTAGATATGCACCTCAGAGTTGTAGTGTGCCATAATTTGTAACCACACTACACATGAAATTTAATGTCAAAGACCTGGGGTCATGTGCTGGTACTATCACTGTGCCACCTCCACAAGTCACTTAAGGTCTCAAAATCTTAGCTTAGTTTCACCTATAAAACGGGGCTTCTTTCTAGCATTGTTATAATGATCACACACAGAGAAAGGGCTTTGTAAATGGCAAGATACTCTCTTAATGTTAGTTACCACAAAGCAGAGTGTTCAATAATAGTATTTGAATGAAAGATTCTTCAAAAAGTTGTATTTAGTTGTTGACTCACACTTTCAACTGCTTATTGTGTTCGGATGTCCCGTAGGTACCTTTTAGTGAATGTCTTCCCCTCCCCCTCCCCCTAAGTTCGTTTCTCCTTATATGGAATCTATTCTTTTGGAGAACTGCTCCCTTTCCATGCCAACCAAAAACCAAAACAAAACAAAACACCACATTTTTTTCTGGACAGCAGATCATAGCCTTCCTGGCCATTCAGATTTGGCAATGTTGACCCATGCTGGGCCAATCAGAGACCTTACCCATGATATTCTTCTAACAAGTTGGTGGAGAAGAGTTACTTTTTTTCTTCTCTGATTGAAAAATGTTAAATCAGAGCTGCTGCGGTCCATCTACAGTAGGAGAGAGTGAAGCCAGCTAACAGATGCAAGTGAAAAGGCAGACAGCAGCAGCCCCAAGGAGAAGTTCATGACTCCTATGCCTGTCATACAAAGACTAAGCCTCTACTTCCCCGGTTCTTGAGCTCTTACATTCCCTTTTTACTCTAGTTAGTTTGAAGAGAGTTTCTGTCACTTGCAACAGAAAAGTCTGGAAAATACATTCCTGAAACTCGTGCAAAATGAAACACATCTTTCCCCAATCTGATCCTGCTTTTGTATTCCATTTTCATTAGTGACACCACCATTGACCCAGTTGTCTAAGCCAGATACCTGGGTTTCATCATTGACTCTTCCTCTCCCTTGTCCTTTCCCCATCTTCTCTTTTCTCTAGAATTTGATCACTTTTCTTTACTCCACCCTGGTTCAGGACACCGTTCTCTCTACCTTGGATTACTGCCGTGGCCTCCTAACCTGTGTCTCTGCCATCAGTCCTGCCGCAGCCCTTTCTTTCTCCACTCACTAGCAAGAGCGATCTTTCTAAAATGAAATTCATCATGTGACTGTCTGACATCTGCCCCAGGCATTTGCCCTTTATTATGCATTGTGAATCTCTAGCAGGGGGTTATTTGACACAATATTTTCTAAATATATTTGACCATAAAGCTTTATCTTCATGAAATATTTCATGAGAATAATGTTCGGCAGAACACAATTTGGGAAACAATATTTTAGAAGATTTTAAGGACAACAGTTACAAATGTTTGCCTCCACTATTCAAAACTCTAATACAGTGCTTGTAGAAAGTGTCATATTAACAATAATAACATCTGGCATTTATTGAATTCTTATTGTAAGCCAGGAAATGCTAAGTATTTTATATGCATCATCTTATGTAACCTCCAAAACAGCCCTTGATGTTACTATTATTATCTCCATTAGATGAGGAATATAAGCTTAGGTTAATTTGCTCCAATTCACAAAGGTGATAAATGGGAGAATTGGTATTTGGAACTAGGATATCTTGATTCTGAAGACAGTATGTTTAGCCAATAGCCAGTATTTTTTGAATCATGTTTTATATAGCCCTGGAGTTCTACAGGTATGCCTCAGAAAACAGCTATAAAGGAAGTAACAGGGGGAGAAAGTAATGAGGGGCAGACAAACTCTGTGACATTGTGGGTCCCTGAGGGCCACTTCAGCCAGATCATCCATGCCTTTATCTCTTTTATAATTGGTGGTTCTGCAGAAAATTTTTCTTGTGCAAATGGTTGGAACATGTTGCAAATACTGCATTACCTGATACTGATATTTAAGAGAAAAATCTCTGTCAAGAATTCTTTCCTTTCCATCTCTTTTCTTCTGATAGTTGAGACTGCATTTTCATAAAAACACTGAAGGAACATTTGCCTGACATCTAGAGCTAGCTCATTCAGCTTGCATCACTGTAGTTCCTGTTTATGAAATCAAAGACTGTGCAAAGTTTACTTAGTTGTCTTTTCAATTATATGAAATAGAGTGGGATGGATACATAATAGATTTCACCTAAGCATGCTTATTCCTTGTCTCAGATATTAGATTTAGGGAATTGCAATTTATTGAGTGGAAAGCTGGCATAGAATATTGAGAGATATTCAGGAGACTGATGGGTCTGAGGAACTTTAAAAAAACAAAAGAAAAACAATGTGAAACAAAGGAAGGGGATGTAAACTGAGTTGAAGAGTTTTCAAATGGCATCTCAGTAAAATTAGCTGAGAATTTTATTCAGGATGAAATCCCTTTCACCTTAGATCTCTATCCTTTAGCTGCAGACTGGCTGGCATAATCTCTTCCATCTGGGTTGGCTTCTTCCCTTCCTATCCTTGATCTCTTCACTTAGGCACTGACTTGTTTCCTGCCACTTAGGAGCAATCTTCCTAAATGTGTATTTATGCACTGATCTCAGAACTTTTTTTTTCTGATGTAAACCTCCTGTACCTCTAGGGATTTCTACTTCCTTTCTGTATCTTGTCTGGGCCTGAGCTGAAGCCGTAAGTCATTTCCCTAAGCATGGTGGTAATGCTGTTGGGCCTCAATGAAGATGCAGGCTCTTCCTAGCTCAGGTTATCATGGTGGTTCCATGAGTTCCAAGGGGTCTGTTCTCCAGTAATATGCCTTTGAACTGTGACCTTTCAGTAACCATTTGGATTTGTTATTGTTTAACTGGTTTTTAAATCAATTAATGCTCCTGGGGAATTAGATATCTTTGATTGGAGGAGTTGGGAGCATAAGCTCCCTTGATGTGGTAGAATTGCATAGTGGAGTAGAATATTTGGAAGAATATTATATTAGTTGACTTCCCTGAAGTGCTGCAGTTTTGATCTATGCATTTCAAGCCATGTAGGAGGACTACCATTTGGTACCCTTCAATTCATATTCAGCAAGTTAGGACAGACTTACACACAGAATTAAGTCTGGTCATAACTATACATTATGGATGCAAATAAGACACTGAGCCAGATGAGGGTAGGCTATGGTGAGGTGTGTGTTGGTGGGGAGAGAGGCTATCCCTCCCCGCATATGCCTATGCATGAAGTTGCTTATATTATTGTGATATGTTAGCTGTTTGGATATACTTCAGTGATAAACAGAACTGTTGGTGGAAATTGCTTATTATTATTATTGTCTTCTTCATTTAGATACATTTATAAAGAAAAGTTTCTCAATAAAAACCCTGAAGGGATCCCAGTACCAGGCGTGTCTGATGAGTGCTTATAGCATCTGTAATCTTGATGCTTTTCTTGGTTAGAATAAAATTGAAGAATGTCGTATGCCCAAAAGGATGACAAAAATTAATCAAACTTGGCACCTCTTTTCCTCAAAGGTTCCTAAATCCAAGTCTTTTAAAAGTTACTGCAAAGATCATAGGGATAAAAATGGTCCTATTCAAACCCATGGAAGAACATTCATTTAAATTATGATAATATGACCTATTAACGAGATGTACTCTGGTCTCCCATCAGACCCGGCTAAGATCAATCAATTTTCATTATTCTTTTGGGAAGAAAATGGAAATCACTTGAACTGGTAGTCAGAAATTAAAAATAAGTGAATACTACCTTTTTCTCAAATGGTGCTTATGCAGGGAGGGATCATCTCTACCATTTTCTCGGGCTTGCTATACCTCTTTATCCAAGCTTTGCACTTGAATGGAAAATGATCAAGATGCTAATAATGAATGAAACTCAGGGTGAGCTGTGTATCAGGAGCCACTGCAAGCAAACACCAGGGTGTAGGGCAAGGTCAGTTAATCTCTGGAAAAACAGAGCCAGAGATTAGTAGAAACTGAGCAGGCAGAGTAAAGCCAACTAGAGACCAGATAGATAAATATCACCTAAATATCATAGACACAGAGGTAGCTGGCTTTGGTGGGCGATGGCTGATGGTAGGGACCAGGTCACCCAGACCAATAAGATGAGGCTTACTGAGACCAGTGATAAATACAGATCTGACAGCAGGAAAAACTAAGTTGGCACTGGCAAATGCTTATGCAAACAGATGATTATTGAGAATGAGAAATTAGAAATCAAGAGGGAAAATGGGGAAGGAGATAGGAAAGTAGAAATCTGGCTTGGGACCTTGTCAGGAAGTTCAAGAACCTCTTAACAGGAAGAGAAGGTAAATTTGAGAAAGGGTGGCAGACTGGCTGTCCTGAGATTGGAAAACCTTGGTTGAATATGGGAAGTTGATGAGCAAGTACATATATTTTGGGGGCATCTCAGAACATTTGGGGTTCCCTCACTGAGGGATAGTCCTTCTTTCAAACTACCCCCATTTCTAGGACAGGAAGCTAACATTTATGGATGCTGCTTTGTGCCAGACACAGTTCTAAAGACATTACATATATAAATAATAATGACTATTTTTTAAATACATAAAGTCAGTAGTTTATTGTGTGACTACTATATACAAGGTGCTCTGTTTGGGACTTTACATGTATTTTAAAATTTATTTATTAATTACTGACACAGAGCAAATAACATTTGAATGCATACTTGTCAAAGATGACTAAGATTTTGAACACCGAAGGGGAGAGAAGATATACCAAAGGCCAGTAGAATGGACACTGTGAGGGACATTTTGAAAATGACCACTGTGCTGAAAGAGAAGTTCCTCTAAGGGAGAAATGGGAAACCAGATTGGGAATGTAGGTGGGCAGATTATGGAAGGCTTTGAATGCCAGGCTAAGCAGTTTGAATTTTTTTCCTATAGAAAATGTGTGACTGGTATTTTTTAATAGAGGGTATACTGCTTCTACTCTGCTCTTGTTCTCCACACAGCAGGGAAAATGATTGCTTTAAAACATAATTCAGGGGCAGGACTTCTAGAATAGTACTATTATGAGCTTAGTGGACCCTCTCCCCAGAGAAACAACAATTTAACTGATGAAGAAAAGCAACAAACACCATTTAAGGTCTCTGAAAATTGTTCCAAAAGCATTCAACAAATGGAGAAAAATTTATGCAAGAAAATCTAGGTAAGAACAGTGAGAATCTGTGGCCCCAACCTACTCCCATAACCCCTGCTGCCCCTTTTGCAAAGCTCCATGTGATAGAAGCTCTACTACATGAGTCTACCTCTAGGTGAGTGTGGCCAAGAAGATGGGGCTCCCTTTACCCTAGGTCCTAGTCCAAGGCTACTGTGTTATCCCTGTGTAAAAGCTCTACTATAGGCAGGTGCAGCTGAGAGGATTTGTGCTCTCTTTCCCCATCTAGCTTCCACTTGTAGGGCAAAGGTTCTGCTCCAGGCATGATCAGCCAGGAATACTGGGATCCCAATTGTAGGTGGAGGTGTTCCAATCCAACTACTGAAAGGCACAAGTTGGGGTGGCCACGAGACCAAAAATGCACCTGGCACTGAATCAGACATAAGCTTTATTTGGACTTATGAACAGGAGAGAGTCTCCAGTAGTGGCGGTCTGGAGAATGAAGATAGCGCTCTGCAAAGAGATGGGAAAATGAGGGGTGATATAAGGGGTTTCAGAACAAAGACATTCATTCCATAGGGTATGAAAACAGAGTTCCTGCTAGGGTCTTATGACGTGATGGCACATATGGGGTCTGGTGAAAATATTGCAGGAATTAAGTTTTACTGCTCTGAGGAGATTATGATTTACGATACCATCTATACATCCTTTCCTCTCCCGGGAGGGTTGTGAACCTTTAACTTATGTCTAGGTCATGCAGGTGGCAATGTGCTAAGGCCCTGGGTGCCCACAGTCTGCCCCCATGCAGCTGCCCACATTGACCATAGGAAAAGCATTGCATCTACATTCCACAGCAACAGTATAAAAGATAACAGAATAATAGGAGTTCTCCACCTAAAGCTAGTAGACCTATAAAAACATGTTGCCAGGACCAAGACAGGGAATTAAACCAATTAGATAGAGGGTCAACAACTAATTTATCAATGTGTTGTATGTGCTGTTACGTATGAATTAGAGCTTGTGAAATATTATGGGAGTCATCAGGAATATATACACAACATTGAACATTAATGAGGGCACAGGTCCCACCTTGTGATGCAGTAAGAATATCTAAAGCCATCCTATTTTGTAAAACTACCTCTTGTAGTTGGGTAGTTTCTTTGTTTTGTAAGGGAATTGCTACTTTGAAGTCATTAAGGGCTTGAGCAGTGTGACTGGCTAAAGCCGTTATGTATTTTTCAGTGACAATTGCAGCACCACCTGGCACAAAAACGGCTGATGGGTAGAACCACCAGGGGGCATGCTTTACTCTATGTCTAGCCTTGATAATTTTCTAATTACTAGGAGTAACGGGGTAATGAGTCATATAGGGTGGTGGGGACATATGGCTGTCTCCACATGCATTGTCTGGTCCAGTTATAGGGCAAATATGGCTACCTGTTTTGCCCACAAGTCCATAGTCATCCTTTAGGGGATGAGTAGGCTCTAGCAAATGAATGGTAGGTCTGCCATTTGAAAAGACTATTATTTTCTAGTTTGATAGTAAAATTACACAACTCATGGGGTAGCCACCCCACATCACGGATTCCCTCTTGTCATTCCTTGCAGACAGGGGCGATGTGATCTAGGTGACAGACTCAGTTGTTTACCATCCTAAACCATCATATACAGCAATTCCTAAAAAAGGCCTGGGCTTAGTCACCTATTTCCTTACAAGGAAAAAATTATAATTACGAGTCTTATTGAAAGATGGCAGCTGGATTTCAGTCTTAAGTGAGAAGGCCTTGTTCTAAACTTGTCAATGGGTCGTATTCTGCCATGTCAGTAAGGTGTTCCACAATGTCCAATTTGCAGGAGTTATGGTCCAAAGAAGGCCAATAGCACCCAAGGCTGGTAAGTCTGTGCAAACCCAACACTGGGTTCAATTATGGGCAGAGGTTACTGCTGAAACCCACTCAAAGTATTGGCTAGGGTGCTACGGATGAAAAGAAAGATGTATATGGGGAACAATAAGGTGCAGATCGTGCTGGTCTAACAGTATACAAGCAACATTTCCATTAGTAGATAACAAAATACCGGTTAGGGGAGTCCTGTGAGAAGGCCTCCAATACCATACATTTTCCTCTTCTAAATTCTCTGAGTTTTCTACGGTAACATAAAAAACTAGTTTAGGCATAAGAAGAGTCCACATAGACGCACATAGGGACTCAGTGGGAATAGGAGACCCTGGATTATTTATAAAGATTTTTACTAGCATTTTAGTGTAAATTGTGGTCTTATAACAATGTTTTGGGTGACTTCTATTCTCCATAGGCTTAAGATTCCTAACCAGAAAAACTCATAGGCCAGTACCATGGCGAAAGGACCTCATTTCCCCCAGTTTGTATAGTTTTGAGGCATAGGCAACAACAGATTATTATTACTTCCCCTTTTGGGCTGTAGGGTGGCTGGCTCTTTAACTTGTGTTCTCAATGCTTGCATTGGTCCTACTGTTAACATTTCAATTGCAGCAGGGGCCGCAGTGCACTGAATTTAAATGGGTAATGGCTGGATACAGCCTCTTAGTCCATTCTTAAAAAGATCCCTTACAGCCTTTTATTTGTTCCTTTAAAAGGCCATTTATACTATCTATAAGGCCTGTGCTGGTGGGGTTATAGGGTAAATGGAAAGTCCAAGCAATATCTTGGTCCATTGCCCAAGACTGCATGAGGTGACTGGTAAATGGAGTTCCTCCATCACGGTCATTTTGGGCTGGCACTCTGTATAGGGCACTTACTTTTTCTAAGCAGTGAATAGTGGCCTGTTGGTTGTCCTTTCCTACTGGGAAAGGCCAACGATAGTCCCATGGAGTTGTCTGCAGCAGTGAAAGTATACCTTGCCCATTCCGAGTTTGGGAGGGGACTTATGTAATCCACTTGCCATCATGTTACTGGGGTCTGTGCTTGGCCAATTTGTCCCATCTGGTGCGGTCATCGCCGTGGTCGCCAGAGTGAGCATGATGGACAACACGTGGGTGATGTCCATGAGCTGCTGGTGAATGACAGGCAGCTGGAACTGCTGGGCTAAGTGCCACAAGGTCTGATAACCATTATGCTCACTTTTTTTGTGGAGTCATTCTGCTACTTCTCATGTCTCAGTGGTATGGCTGCGGACCTTCGCAAAGGCATCTGCCTTAACATTACCGAGGGGAGTGTTAGAGGAGTGGGCAGGGACATACGTGATAGACAGTTACCTGTAGCTGCTGGCAGATGTTCCAGATTTCCTTCCATAGATCTCCCCCTGACAGAGGGTGGCCCATGACAGTCCGTTGTTCTTGTTTCTAAGTTGCCATACAGGTGGTAAGGCCTTTGTATACTGCCCAACTATTAATGTAGCCAGTGCTGATTTCTGGGTTCTTGATTACATAGTAAGAAAGAATTCAGAGATGCACCACAGTTATGAGAAAGTTAGAATTTATTATAGGGAAAATATGTGGGTGGGCATGCTCTAGATAGAAGAGATGCACTCCTTTCCAGGGGCTTCTAGTTTTATTGGCTATCATTGGGTTTAGGGTTTACGCTGACTGGAGTATTTAGAACAAAGTGAAGAAAATTCATTGGGTTGTTTAAGTTTTAGGGATTGGTGTCTGGTGGTAATTGGCTCCTGGCTATTGCACTCAAGCCCTCCTGGAATTTGCTGCTCGTGGGGCTTATGAAAATAGGTGGGTAGTGTGGGAATATCCTGTTTCTCTCCTTTTTTCTTCCAGGTGGACATTGCAAGCTGCATTTCCATGACTTGTTTGTGCACATCAGTGGGCACAGGTTTCCAGTGCCAGAGCTGCTTCTGCAGTGGATGGGCAAATAGTATAGGCTGTATTCCCACAACTTGTGTATGATTGTCACCAGGCGCAAGCTGCCAGGGCTGCTTCCGCAGCAGATGGGTGAATAGTATAGGCTGCATTACCACAACTTGTTTGCCTGAGTCTAGCAGGATGCTGCTTTAGTTTTTTCTACTGGGTGGTGTTTGTGTGGAAATTTATTAGGTTTTGCACCTCTCCTCCTGAGGTCCCTATTCTTTCCTGCCTCATCAGTACAGATGGTTAAGTGTTCTCAGGCTCGTGTACTATAACCATCCTCACGACTCTTAATTCATTGACTGCTTTGCATGGTGCCTGTCTCCCACTAAATAGTGTCAGTACTAGGCTACACAGCCTCAGCTGTCCATGCGGGAGTCTGTCCACTAGCCGAACCGTCCATGTACATGCATTCTCTGGAACTGTTTCTATGCCTTCTTTAACGGGCATTTCAGAGGCCACCTTGGAGATTGTAATTTGGGCAGAAGAATCTTCCTAGTAAGACCTAGGATCTCATGCATTTCAGTACTTAAAGAGCTGGTGTTGAAAACACTGCACTGCTGCAGGTAAGCTTTCCACTTTAAGTTACTTAATTGAGTACTGCCAGAGCGAAGTTTGTTCCCAGTATCTGCAATCCACCCCTGGATAGGGATGGCAATCTTCAGAATGACCGAGCCCTTTTTGGGTTAAACCTTTTACTTGCAATAAGGCACTGTATGCTGTACATAGCTGCTTCTCTAAAGGCATATATCATAATTCAGCCCCTTTCCATAATTGTGACCAAAATCTAAAGGGTACTCATTTAGAATGTTGCCTTTGCCACAAACCCCACCCAAAGCCAATATCGGTGGCTGGCCACCTCCAATTCACAGGGCATATCAGAGTCCACCCTCCTCAGTGCTTGAGCCTGTGCTGTTTTCCTCTTTGCTTCTTCAAAAGGAGCCTACTAGGGTCCTCCCATTCCCATGTATGACCTCTTCTGATTAGCACATACAGTGGTTTCAGTATTTGAGCTAAATGAGGGATGAATGGTCTCCAGTACCCCAACAACCCCAGAAAGGCCAGTAATTGTTTCAGAGTCTGCAGTGTGAGAAAACATTGTACTTTATTAATTACAGCAGAGGGTATAGCTTTTGTCTTATTTTACCAAACAGCACCCAAGAATTTGACAGAGCAGCCAGGGCCTAGCAGCTTGTCCCGATTGGTTGCCCATCCCTAGCTTTTAAGATAAGATACAAGGACGCTGCTGAGCCCAGAGGCCACCACCCCAGCCGCCCGCCTGCGACCCGCTTACCTCACCACCGCCTCCACGGAGCCCGCGATAGGCGCGCCGCAGTCCGCGCCGCCGTCATATAGCACGCCCAAGATGTCGAGCAGCACCCCGGGCACGCCAGCCAGCCGCTTGCCCCACGCGGCCATTGCGCCTCGCCGCCTGCCTAGCGCCTGCCCAGCATCTGGAAACCGCTGCCGCGCTCGCCACGCACGGCCGTCTGGGAAATGGAGGCCTCCGGGTCTGGGGTCATGCGCCCCGGAAATGGTGGTGTTCTAAAAGCTGAGCCTTTTCCCGGGGAAATCCATGGGCAATGGCAGGAAAAGCAGAAAACAATACCCTGGGAAATAGTCACCCTCCCTAAAAAAATCAGAGCAAGGCAAATTGAAGTAACAAGGGGGCACCTGTCAAAGGAACAAAAATTAAAGAGAGAAGGCAGTCCAGCACTAGTGTCCTCTTGCTTTGGCACGAGCGTGTGACAGCCCTAAAAGCAGTGGAGATAGTGGGACACTTTGACCTGACAAACTCGCGCCTGGGCAGTCATGCTAAGGAAACTACTCCAAAGACAGTGCCTGCAGTGTAAGCTGAAATGCCAAAACAACTGGAAGAAAAGTAAATGTTCAGGGAAGGGGAGTGTTAAAGAAAGTATAGCATGGCTACTGAATGGAATATGATGCCATCAAAAATAAAGACTAAAGAACAACATGGGAAATGCTTATTCTATAAGCATTCTATGAAAAAGTAGAATACAAAATTGTATTGGACAACAGCCCTGCAAAAATAAGATTGAATAGGGTTAGGGTTGGGAAGAAAATGGAACTATTACGATGTGTTAGACCAGTGAGATTTTGGATGAATTTTTAAATTCCATTTGATGTTATATTATTTTTGCAATAAGTAAAAATTAATAGAAAAGGGGAGGAGCTTCCTTAACTGTCTCTCCGACCCTTTCAAATATTTAAATTGAAATTTGAGAAAATATGATTTCTGGCCTAACTTAGCTTTGAGGTCTCAAAAGAAGATTATTGCTAATTGAAAACTTTTCCCAAGTGCCAACTGGCAACACAACTGGAAAAAGACCTTGAATAAAAGGGGGAAATGGTAAAGACAAATGAGTTCAAGTGGCTAAGAGACGTCAAAGAGAGTCGGGAGGTCATCCCAGAGGTAACTCTTACGCACACCTCAGTAGGAGCTCATAGAACATCTAAGTGCCTATCACCCCACTCAGTGGGGTTCCTGAGGGCTCTGGAGACACCCTGGTCCTATATAAGGGGGGATAGCCCCAGAGACTGATGCCTTATCAGTGGGTTCTATTTTGGAATCCGTGCTCCTGAGAGTGAATGAATTAGACTCAAATAAGTCCTCCCTGCACATGGTTCACCAGTCCCTTCTATTCAAACCTATATGTGATGCTGGAGTTTTTAGGTATACTTCCAGAGACTGGAGCCTCCCGCTTACCTATGTGCCAGGTGTGCATGGAATCTAGGTGGAGCTGCAACTCCTACCCTACAGCTCAATGGACTCATCCAAGTCACCTGGTGAGGAGACAACGATGGGCAATGGCCATCCCAGGGAATGGAGAGGGCCTGCATCTGCAGGCAGGATCAGCCCACCCACCATATCCATGGGATATAAGCCCTCTCTCACTTGGAGTTGGAGTGGACATCACCATCCCAGTCCTCTCAGGATTGGGGGAAGAACTATGGATTAGAGTGGACTTGATGGTATTCTCTTGTCCACATATGGTGATTCTAGCAGTGCAAGAAGTTGTAACAATGAGGTGGAGCCAGTGGCCACTTGACATTTTTGGGGTAGGGAGGGGATGAGCGGTTGAAATACAGGGGCTTCTTTGGGAGTTGGAGGTTGTCTTGAGTACTGTTGTGGCAACGGATGTAGGCCATTTTAAATCAGCACACACCACTCAGAACTGAGTGGGAGAGAGTGTGGTCTACAGTGTGAACTGTGGTCTATGGTTGGTGGCAAGGCTCCAGGATGTGTAAGTTCATTGAGGGTGGTGGGCCACACTTGTGGGAGATGTTTGTGTGGGATGTGGTGGGAGGTGTGGGAGGTGGGCAACATGGGAATCCCAGTGGGTTCCATGTAATATTTTGGGTAATCTAAGCACCTCTTAAAATATATGTGTATATATATATATAAATAACATTTTTGTAAGCAAATACACATATA
>JAKSZT010032012.1:14358684-14466026 GCA_026826555.1 Tolypeutes matacus
AAATTAAAAAAAAAAAAAAAAAAAAAAAAAAGCACTCATCAGAATGTTAGAACTTTAAACCCGGTTCAATGACTTGTGCATAGCTTCTTGATAAGATTACTGAGGGAGCCATTTACTCTGTTGATTATATTGGAGAAGTATAGAATGTAGTTCCTGCCCTTTTGGGGTTTACAATCTGTTCTGGGGAGAAAAGAGTAGTATACCTTATATATTGGCCAGGATTCTTAGTTGCAGACAGGAAAGGACCACTCCAGCTATTGGGATTTGTTTACACAGGACATAAAGGAGCTTATAGATTTCCAAGGCGAGCAGAGGAACCAAGCTTGAGTATATAAAGCTAAGAGCCACGCAGCTAAGAGTAATGCCCAGTTGCCACTGATGGGCTGAGACCTTATCTAAAATCCCAAGACCTGTCTTTGGATCTCACAAATGAAGGTCATAGTGTAAATAGGGTTGCATTTAGCAGCATGTAACAGAAACCCACCTGTGGTTGTATTACCAAATAGGGGTCACTTTTTCTCCATTAACAGGAAGCCAAGAGGAATGCAGCCCTGGGCAGGTCCAGCAGCCCCTGAACCATCAGAGACCAGGTTTCTTCCATTTCTCTCCTCCATCATCCTTGGTATGCAGCACTCACCCTGGTACCTGCAAGATGCCCCTGCACCTCCAGGGCATCACTTCTGCATTTCAGGAGGGAAGAAGGGGAAGGAAGAGAGCAAAAGGCATGTGACAGCTGGGTTTTCTGCTTTATGCCAGGAAAACAAAAGTTTTCCCAGAACCCTTATTTACATCTTTTAGGGCCAGAGCTAGTCATGTGGCCAGCCCTAGCTTTAAGGGAGCCTAAAAATGTGAGGCTTTTAGCTGGGCAGTTGCCACTCTGAATGAAATCCGGGTTCTATTGGTAAGAAAAAAGAGAGGCAATGGCAGGCAGTGCCATGCATTTTCATTTTTTAAGTATGACCAATGTCTACTTCCTAGTAACTCTCCGTGTACGTCATGGAGGTCAACTAAAACATGGAACCTGTCAACTCAAGTGTGTGCGTTACCAGAATTTCCTGAAGACTCCAGATCAGCATTCTACTAAGAAATGTTGCTGCCCCAAAACTCTGGGCCAAGTTGCAAAGCTGCTACCATGCAGGCCCAGTATTTGGAGTTTCAGAACTGATTGGATGAGCCCTTGATGATCTGTGCGTACTCAATGTTGCCTTGAATTTGTCATGTTTACCGTTATTCTTACTTTTTAATGATGAATTCCTGAAAGGTGGGGGGAGGGGGGAAAGAGAGAGATAAGATACTATTGTCTCTGATGCTTCTTTTAATTCTGAAACAGAATTACTGGTTAACATAATATCATCAATATAATGAAATAGGGATACAGCCACAGATTTCTTCCACATGGCCAGACACTTTGCCATGAGGCCATGACAGATGGTTGGGCTATGCATATAGCCTTGGGGAAGCACCGTAAAAGTCCATTGTTGGCCTTCCCACATGAAGATGAATGCAGGCTGGCTTGACTTTTCTAAGGAGATACTAAAGAAAGCATTAGCAAGATCTAAAGCCAAGTGATAGTGATATAACTGGGTACTAATTTCTAGCAATAAACCAGCAATGTTTGGGACCGCTGCATACAATGGCAGTATATAAATGCTGACTTAGAGAAGGTGAGTGGTAATGGATGCCAATTTGCTCATTTCCACCCCAGATAATATAATTCCTTCCCCTCCAGTGTCCCATTATCTTAGAAGCCAGTTAGGCAAGGACCGTCTAGATTTCTTCCTGTACCTTTGCCCCAAATCACCTAACTCAGCAATGGTGTAGTCCCTCATGGTTACATGTAACTTTTGCTTGGGGGGTTGGAAATGTTGGACCCCAGGGGGTTAGTCTTGTAACGCCTTCCACTTATGTTGTATTATAGGGCACACCCTTGGGGGTTCCTCATCTTCTTCCACTTCTCATTCCTCCCCATTCTCCTCATCTGAGGAGGATTCCATAGGATCCCATGCCTTAGGGTCCTACCTAGGGGTGGTTAATATCCGCAGGACCTGGAATTGAGGCAGCCTCTAGCCCCTAGCTCGAGCATATGTACAAGCCAGGGTTTCTTACTAATTGTCAACGTGGCACAGTCGATTGGTTAAAGAAACTTTCATCTCTGCCTGTGCCAGGTGCATATCCCTTTCTAGCTTTAATTTTTCTTCTAAGTGATGCAGAGAGGTTTTTACCACTTGTTCTGCTTTGGTAGCCACCTGCAAGCCTCCTAACGGGCCATGCTATAGCTGCCGCTATCTGGCGGTCCCCCTTTTTCTTATTTAAGTGCAGCTGCTCAGCTACCTGTTGTAGCACAGCCATTATAACTGCCGGAGTTTTTAGGGCATCCCCATATTCTCTTGGTGGTCCCCACTCATCTAGGATGGTAGGTACCCCTCCCCACATGGACATTATAGGCCAACCTGGGATTTCCCCCACTGATTCTCCTTTTCCTGAACTCATGCCTGCTACTGCTGATGGTCCTTTGGTCTCCTGACTCATGGCTCACAAATTGTTCCAACCCAACTCCTGAAGGGCATAAGTTGGGGCAGCCGTGAGACCAAAGAATGCACCTGGCACTGGGTCAGACATAAGCTTTACTTAGACTTACAAACAAGAGAGAGTCTCCAGTGGTAGAGATCTGGAGAATGAAAATAGCACACTTCAAAGATATGGGAATATAAGGGGTAATATAAGGAGTTTCAGAATAAAGACATTCATTCCATAGGGTATGAGAACAGAGTTCCTGCTGGGGTCCTGTGATGGTACATATGGGATCTGGTGATATTATCACAGGAATGAAATTCCACAGAATTAATCCAATCAAATAATTAAGAAAATAAACAAATGAACAAAACAACAACTATAAAAACATTAAAAGGGATGTGTGATCCATAGACAAGAAAAAAGCAAGTGATAGAAACTGCCTTTGAGGAGGTCAGATATTAGACTTAGCCAGCAAAGACTTCAAAGAAGCTGTTATAAATATGTTCAAAGAACTAAAGGAAACCATGTTTTAAGAAGCAAAGCAAGGTATAATAATAATGACTCATCAGAAGAGACTATAAAAAATAGAAATTATAAAAAAGAATGAAAGGGAAATCCTGGAGTTGAAAAGTACAACAACTGAAATGTAAAATTCACTAGGAGGACCCAATAGCAGATTTGAGTAGGAAAGGAAATCAGAGAACTTCAGACAGATCAATATAGATTATGTAGTCTGAAAAACAGAAAGATAAAGAAAAATTATCGGAGTCTCAGGGAAATGTGGAACAACGTTCAGTGTACCAAATGTATGTAATAGTAGTACCAGAAGAAGAGTAGAGAGAGAAAGGTGCATAAAAAATTTCAAATCATGGCTGAAAATTTTCCAAATTTGATGAAAAACACTTATCTACACATCCAAGAAGGTGTACTAACTAAAATGTTCACAGCCAAAGATAAAGAGAAAATTTTGAACGCAGAGAGAAAAAAATGACTCTCCATGTTCAGGGGAAGCACAGTAAGATGAACAGCCATCTTCACATCAGAAACAATGGAGGCCAAAAGGCAGTGGGACAATATATTCAAAGTGCTGACAGAAAAAAAATAAACTAAGAATCTTATATCCTACAATGCTATCTTTAAAAATGAAGGTGAAATAAAGACATTCCAAGATAAAATCTGAGAAAATTTGTTGCTGCAGACCTGTCTTAGAAAGAACACTAAAGAAAACTCTTTAGGATGAAAGGAAGTGACACAAGACAGTAATTTGAATATACACAAAAAACAAAGAGCTCTGGATAAAGTAATTATATAGGTAATGATTAAAAGACAATTGCACAAAACTGTATCAATACAGTTATATTGTTGGGCTTTATAATAGAAATGTAATATATTTCATAACCATACAAAGGAGAGAAGTAAAAATGTTACTATATTGGCCTAAGACAGTGACACCAGATGGTAATTCAAATCTATAAGAAGAAAAAAAAAGAACTAAAATTGGTAAATATAAAGTTAATTTATGTATTTTAAATGATTAATATATTTGTGCTCTCCTTTATTCTCTTAGCTTTTATAAAAGACATAAAAGGCAGTAATTATAACAATGTATTGTTTGGTTTGTAACAAAAAATAGGCATACTGTGTATAAAAATAACAGTAGAAAAGAGAGGGAGGGAATAAAGCAATATAGGATTAAAGTTAATATAAATTAGTATAAATTAAAGATTAAGTTAGGATAAATCTGAAGTAGATTCTGCTAAGACATACATTGTAAGCCCTAGAGTAGGCGTTCTTAACCAGAAGTGTGAGCTTGAATTGAAATTCAAAAAAACATTTTTCTTGTGGGGACGTGTTGGTGAGGGTGTGGCATATTTATTAAATAATACACAGTATAGTGTGGACTTAGTAAGGGGTCCATGGTTTTCACCTGACTGGCAAAGGGGTCCATGAAACAAAAAAAGTTAAGAACCCCTGACCTAGAGCAGTTACCAAGAAAAAAAAAGTTAAGAAACCATTTAAAGGAATTATAATGGTGCAAGATCTGGAGTAACTATACAATTATCAGACAAAATAGACTATAAGATAAAACTTGTCAGATCATGTCACTCCTCTGGACAGAATCATCCAGTGCCTTCCCACCCCTGAGAATAAAATCCAAACTCCTAACCAGCAACTGCCTCCCCCACACCATTTCTTGTCACACTTCTCTGAATGCCTTTATTTTATCCTACATTTGATATTATTTTATTATTATTATTTTTAAGGAAGTACCAAGGATTGATCCCAGGACCTCGTACTTGGGAAGCAGGCACTCAAACCACTGAGCTACACCTGCTCCCCATTGATATTAGCTAGGTATAGAATTCTTGGCTGGAAATAATTTTTCCTTAGAATTTTGATGGCATTGCTCCAGTTTTCCTCTCTGAAAACTTTTAGGATATTTATGATTTTTTTTTCAACCCCAGTGTTCTGAAATGTTATAGAAATATGCCTAAGTGTGGATAGTTTTTCTTTCACTGTGCTGATACTCAATGGGGCTTTTTGATTTGTAAATTCATGTCTGTGTGTGTGTATGTGTGTATGTGTATGTATGTGTGTATGTTACTTCTCTCAGTCCTTCCGTTTGCTCTCTTTTTTCTGGGAGAACATACTAACTGCTTGTTAGAGTGGAGCACTTCTGCACATGACTGTCACCATCCCTGATGTGTTGAGTTTTACCAGTTCTGGCCTTAGAACATTTCCTGTTCTCTTCCAAAATCTGGGAGGAACTTACTGGAACATAAAGTATCCCAAACTATCTTTCTTGATCACCACTTGGCGAATAATTTGGGCTTTATAAATAAATATTGCTAAAATGAGATAATTTATTAGGGGCTCAGAGGTGACTCCTGATGACCTGAAACATGACTGGCTGTCACTGCCTGAGGTCAGTCAGATGGCCCTGTATCTCCTCCTGTTCTCATTTTGTTGGCCTCTGTGGATCCCTAACTGACTACCATAGGTCTGATAGTTTCACTTGTGTCTTGATACCTTTGTTCACTACTTCTTTGGGACAATCCCTGATTTTTCTGTCTGGCTCAAGAGTCATTCACTTAACCACTTGTTCTTTTGGCTCCAAGAATTCCTGAAATTAATAGCCACCTAAAATATTAGCTTCTATTTATTAAGTAAAGATAGATACCATGATCCCCATACTACATATAAGCAAACCGAGGCTTGCCTGGGTGAGAGAGTGAGACTTTCAGTCCAAGTCTGATTCCAAAGACTCATGCCCTTTTTTTTTTAAAAAAAGATTTATTTTATTTATTTATTTATTCCCCCACCCCCGTTATTTGCACTCTCTGTCTGCTTTTTGTGTCTGTTTGTTGTGTGCTCATCTTCTTTTTTTAAGGAAGCAACAGGAACCGAACCTGGGACCTCCCATGTGGGAGTGAGGCACCCAATGTCTTGAGCCACCTCCGCTCCTTGTTTTCCTTGTTGTGTCTCTTTGTTGCACCATCTAGTTGCATCATCTTGTTGTATCAGCTCACCATGCCAGCCCATCATGTCAGTTTGCTGTCTGCTTGTCTTCTTTAGGAGTCACTGGGCACCGAACCCAGGACCTTCCTTGTGTAGGCAGGTGCCCAACTGCTGGAGCCACAGCCACTTCTTGCCTCATGCTCTTTTTAGCTTTCCATGCTGCCTCTCAGTCATCACAGTGTTGTCATGAGGATCAGATGAAGCAAGCAGTGTTAGATTATGCACAGATTTTGGTTATGTTAATGGGCATACACATGCTCTCTTAAGTTTTCTTATTTTAAAAGGTGGTTTCTGGAGATAGAATGATTAACATAAAAGAATGAATATGTGATGATAAGAATTAAGATGAGATTGCTGTTAAGAGAGGGCAGGGACGGGAAGCGGCTGTGGCTCAATCAGTAGGGCTCCCGTTTACCATATGGGAGGCCCTGGGTTCGGTTCCCGGGGCCTCCTGGTGAAGGCAAGCCTGCCCGCACGGCGTGGTTAGCTGACCCAGTGAGCACAAGCAGCAAGGGGGGGATAAATGAATAAATAAAATAAAATCTTTTAAAAAAAAAAAAAAAAAAAGAGAGGGCAGGGAAGGTGGGCTGGGTTATTGGAGGTAGGGAGGCCTTTTGGCAATACCCTTAAGGCATCTCATCTATCCACTGCTTGGGCAAGCAGAGCTAGGTGATAAAAGCAGAGCTTTTGTTGGCATTGCTTTTTCCATGGATGATAAAGCCAAGGACAGTGTGTTTCAGCTTCAGGGAAGAAGCAATCTGTGCATTAGGAGGTAAATCTCTGGCATGCAAAAGGTTGAATAAGAAGCTCCTTTTAAAAGCTCACCAGTTGGCTAAATTTAGGGTGGTGAACACCATCCAGGCCAAGAATATACTTTGGCCTTGGGCCCATAACATTTTCATTTGACTGGAAACTGGATACATTTTCATTCCCTTTAAAGTTTTCTTTGCCTTCCAGTATCTGTCTTTGGAAGCAGAAGACTATACACTTATGGTTTGGTAGGACCCTGTGTCTATGATTCATGTCTCTGTAGGTAGTGACAGTTAAAGATGGATCTGTTTTGGGTGAGTGATTGGGTATGTATTGTGATTTTCCTGTGATTTTGCTTCATCAGTCATCAGTCTGGAGGAGCTTTTCTTGACCCAACTTTGCTTTTCTCTTTCTCCTAGCATTCCCTTCCCTGAACCCCCATTCTTTTCTTTGACATTGTTTACAAAGACAAGACAATCTTTGGAAACATGAACCGTTGCTGGCCAAGATAACAGGTCTGACTGTTCATATGCTTATTGACTCAGTGCCACTTTCCCATATTAACTACCATGACTCCAGGATGTCCAGCTTCCCAGCTAGTGTCTTGCTTCCCAGAATTGTGAAAATAAACATCCAAATCTATGGCAATTTGAGAAGGAATGAAGCTGAGTGAAAAAGTATTGACTTCTGTTTTACTTTGCCGAAAGTCTGCTGATGTAAAGTACCAGAAATGGATTGCCTTTTATAATGGGAAATTTATTAGGGTTATAGCTTACAGTTCTGAGGCCATGAAATGTCCAAATGAAGGCACCATCAGAGATACTTTTTCACCAAAGTCAGCTCCTGTTGATTCTGGGGTGCTGCTACATGGCAAAGATGGCCGCCGATCCCCTCCAGAATCTACCAAGTCCTGGAGCTCAGCTGTGAGCACCCAGGCATAGGATTTGTCTCTTTCAACTGGGCTCATCATCTCAACCTGCTCTGTGGGCCCAACCTCTTGGGAGCTTCGTTCTTATACTTTTACTGCCAGCGATTCTCAAGTCCTTCTTTCACATTGCACCATCAAAAATAGAGCTTCCCTTTCCTATGTGTGCATCTCTCTGTGTGTCTCCATTTAAATAAGCTCCAGTAAGAAGAGACTCAACCTGAGTCACACCTCACTGACATAGTCCAATCAAAAGGGCATGGATTATTTAAAAATAGATTAAAAAACATAATCTTTCTCTTTTTGGGATTCATAAAAGAACTTCAAACTGTCACAACTCCTAATGCCAACTTTGCTGTTTACTAGACAAGATTTTAACCTCTTTGAGAATTAGATTCCTTATCTGTAAGAAGGTGATAACATTTACTTTGAAAGCTTTTTTCATGGCTTAAATAGGATGTACATAGATGCTCTATTAAGTGATTGTTCTCCTTCCTCTTTTCTTTCAAGGAGCAGCTGGTTTGGCCTTGATACTCTTTCTTCTGCCCTCTGGCACTGCCCATTCAGCAGTACCATTCCCTGACTCTGCAGTTATAGAGCTGATTCATTGTAAACTCTAGGGAGTGTACCCAGTTTTCATACGGGCACTGCCAATTCCATTCACCAGGTTTATTGGATTGTTCTTGAGTAAGACCTGAGTAATTTTTCTTCCCAACCATTAATCTGGCACATAAGCAAGTGAGGATTCATTAATTCCTTTCTTCTTTCCTTCATTCAACAGATATTAACTGATCCCTTCTATGTGCCAGCACTAGGTTGCATGCTAGAGACAGAGTCTTTGTCCTCAAGAAATCCATATGTTGATGGAAAAGATAAACAATTCAACACACAACTGCAAATAGAGCTTGCTAATGCTAGCATAGGCAAATATGTACATAGAAAGGGCACCTAAACTGAACTTGGTGAGTCACTGAGGGCTTTTTGGAGGAGAAGATATTTATACTGAGATCTAAGGATCAGTAGAAATTGGCCAGGCAGATGGATGGGTAGGGTAGAGTGAGTGTGAAGGATGATGGGAATGAAGGCAGTACATACCTGTGCAGCATGGAATGGCCTGGGCCTTGGGAGAGATAGAGCTGATTTTAATATTATCCACTTAGAAGCTCCTGAGAAGCTAGTAGGCCCAGAGGTATTTCAGAAAACCTTGCATCATCAAAGATGACTGGAGACTTTGTCCTGTTGTGGAGTGTTTTAAATGATACTTTATTACTTTTCAGATATTCTGAAATAGTCCCAGTGTGATATTTTTGTTTGTTAAGGTAAGTGTGTGTATTTTATGTGTGGAGAGGTACAAGATGTAGTAGAGAGTCATTTCTCTCTTAAATTTTATGGTATGACATTAAATGTGTTTTCTTTGTGGGATGTTCATTTTTTAAGCCCAAGCAGTTGGAAGAACAGGCTGTGACAACTGTAGCCTAGCTAGCCCCAGCTGCCCATCCCCACCCCTCTGAGTTGCTGATGCCATTCTCATTGACCATTAAAGAGATGCTGCTGCTTTAGACTGGGTATAGGTTGGTTGATGGGAGGAGGAGACAGATAAAACTCAAAACAGAGCATGGACCCTTGCCTAGAGATGAGGGACACAGAAGTATAAAAGTATGTGTTTGTGTATCTGTGTGTGTTGGAGGTTGGTGGGAGGCCAACACACCTCCAAAGTTGGCTGACACTTTTCTCTTGTTCCTTTCTCCAATGTTCCTACCTGCCCAACTATGGCATATTAGAAATACCCAGAAGCCGCATGATAAATTCTGACCTGGATTATCAATTTAGTGTCAGTGACTCAGTGGTTTCAAGTCTGTCTTGATTGGGTAGGAGGCTCTACCATCTGAAACTTGTAGCTATGATGTCAGAGGAGGAAGATTGCTCCTTTTCTCCTACCCACTTCCTCCTACCTGTGGGTATAATACAAGGTAGTTCTGTTTGATCCCCAAAACATTCAGATCTTCAGATTCTGAGATGGTCAGCAATTCTGACTCTGCTCAGCAATTCTGGTGGACCTAAGGCTGATGTCTCTTTATAACCCTAGATATGACCCTTTATGCCCAGCACTTTTATCCATTCCCATCTTTGAATCTGTTTGAATTTCCCTGTTGCCAAGAGAAGATCTCAGTGATTATCTAGTTCATTTTGATCATGATAAAGCCTATCTGCCAGGAAATGAGGTGATTTTCCAAGATCACAAAGATAGTTGGTGTGAGAGCCAGGTCACTAATTCTTAGCCTAGTACTCTTTCCACTAAATATTAGCAACTTTTTCTGCCTTATTATATACAGGCCCTAGCATTGGTTCACACTAATAGGTGCTGAGCATTGTACTAAGAGATTTACACATGCTTGCCTCATTGGTTCATCATACTAGCCCTTCAATTAGGTATAACTGACAGCAAAAAAGGGAACAGGCTCAGGAAGTGAAACTGCTTGCCTGTGAATGAGTTGGGGTTTGGAGTAAGGCCCAAAGACCATGTACATTCTACCAAGCAACGTGGCCACATTTGGGCCTAAGAACTAAAAAGGGCTTTGGACTGGGGCCAGGAATTACTGTGTTTTGCTAGTAACATTATGCAGAAATTCAAATCTGGGTTGACTCTAAATTTTCATCTTTACCTTCTACCAATGAGGCCTTTAGGGCTGTCTCTCCACTTAGATATCATCCTTTCACTGCATCCTGATTGAGTCAAGTGTCTTCTCTGTTTTCCTTCTGGGAAGGACAGTATTTTAAGGAAATTCCAAGTCTCAACATCTTTCCTTCTTGACACATAATGCACATGGTCAGGCAGCTGCCCAGGGCCAGGCTCCATCTCGCACATTGAGTCCTGCAGATGTCCTGCACACAGCTAAGTGTGCTTCCTTTCTGGCTTGTGCCCAGATGTCTCTGACTTCCCCAGCCAACAGCTCTCTGAATAATTTTTATGGAATTATTGACCCACTGTGAGCTCTCACTTTTCCTCCCAGGCCATCTGTGATTATTTTTCTAGGAGAAAAGTTCCTAAGACAAAGAAAGGGACAGAAGGGAAATGGGAAAGAGTGAAGATTATTTACCCATACAGTTCCTTTGGGAGTGGCTGGGAGATGAGGTAGGGAGAGAAGGTAGGGAGGAAGGCAAAGCTACTTTTGATAACAACCCTTCCCTCTTCCCACAGTGAGACTTGTTCTTAAGAAGGTTTTGCAACTCTTCTGAAACCCTCCAGATAATAGAACCCTGTTAGAGCCATGGATATCCTAAAAAGAAGTGAGTAAAGGGACTTTTTAGTGTGGAAGCATGCTCTGCTGGATATCAAACTTGGACTCTTCTTCATGGAGGTGCCTTTCTAAACTGCCTCTCATTCATCTTTTTTCTCCTTCCCTCCGCTTAGCTAGTATTTATCTAGGACTCATTCCTCATTTCTGCCTGACTCAATAACTTTCTTCAACCTGAAACTGGCTTTATTATCACTGTAGTTGGCTGCAATGCATTCTATGATGATTTTCAGTAGAGGACTTAAGTATACCTTGTTACTGCATTATTTTTAAGGTTTAAGAAACAGAATTCATCTTGGTCTGGGAATTAAATTAAAGCTGTAAGTGTTACTACCTTATTTTAAAAATCACAAATGCCCCAAGGGTATAATGGCAGCCAATCCTTTTGTAGTAAATGTCCAGTGTATCATAGTGAATAGTTGTGAATAGTTCTATGAGGGTCTTAGTTATTTGTCTCATGTAGACGAACACTGACCTAGCATAAAATGCCAAGGATGTGGTAAGCAAGTCCCTGAGGTGATATGGCAAAGGAGATTTTCTCTCTCTGACAGCGGCCAGTCTAGATTATTGAGATGGAAAGGCTGGTAGGGCTGGCTAGAGGGTTATCTATCTTCAATCTCACTTCTTACAGCTGCTTAGTAAAAGGCAAGAATGAGAGAAAAATATGGATATGGCCTTATTTCTCTAGAACCCATTTGTTTTAGTAGAAAGGATTTTAGATGGGTGGCTTTTTTTTTTTCTCATTTTTTCTAACAGATTTTTCCTCCCTCTTATATTGTAAGATTGATTTCTGTCTTCAAAATGTGTTCATGAGGATGAGGGCTTTTCAGTGAAAGTATTACAAATCATCCACAAACATCTAGCATCTTTGGGAGAAGCAAGGCTCTTTCTATAATGCTCATTTTTCACAGAGAGCAGCACCACCTGCCATCTTCCTGTATCTTCAATTTTGGATTGTCCTTGTCTGTTTGAAGCCTGGGTATGTGAATTCCAGATGAATTTGTGCAGTCTTTTTAAATTCTCATGGTTTTAGGGAAGGGATTAGTGACAACTGATGGACATAGAAATGGCTCAGAAAGCTGGGCCAAATCAGATGTCCTGTAAAAGATGCAGGGGAGGAAGTATCAAGTTCACCTGACAGAAGAGGAAGCTGAGAGCTTGAATGTTTTTGTGACTTGCCTTGACCCAAAGCAGGTTAGTGGCAAAAAAAAAAAAAAAAAGTACTGGGAACCCAGTACTTTTTCCACTGTACCTTGAGAATCCAAGTCCTGGGTAAATCTTCCTCAGAAGTCTGTAAAAAGCTCCATAGTTTGTATGACACCAAGAAACTTTGATGAGATCAGAAAATTAACCTCAAAATATGTGCCTTTATATTAAGTCTCTAGTATGGGTTTTAAGCCGATAAATATTTTTTGAATTAATGAATCAACTCTCATCTCCAAGCCCCCAGATCTGAGAAATAGAGCTCTATATTAAGTACAGAATATAAAGAGATGAGTGGGCATACCTATAAAGGTACTGCCAAGGGACTTTGGAAGAGACCTCCGTAGCAGTGAAAATGTGATCCAAAAAGATCCCTGAGATGTCTGCATTTCAACCACAGACCTACTGTTTATTTGTTTGATCCCATAGATTTTGAACTGTTACAGAGACTTTTTTCTTACATTGTCTATTTAGATTTTAGAAACCCCTATCAGGAAAGGAAGTTAAAATTTTCCACAGGACATTTTCCACAGCTTCCATAGTGGTCTATGAGAGGCATGGCCTGATATACAATGACTGTAAATGTTTTAGAGAAGAAGTTTCGGGATTTCATTTTCATCTTGATGTCTCCCAATTTTCCAATATTCTTACTGGCTTTTGACTCATTACTTTTTGGCTTGGGGTAGACATATTCCACCCTATCAAGTGGTTTAGATATGATTTCTTTGGATTTCCTTGATGCCCTAGTACCTTGGCTGGCAGTTTTCTTGCTGAATATCTGGATATGTTTTTTGGTAACCCAGGGCTCCCTGATGCCTGACTGCTTGCCTGGCTTCAGATCGCTAACTCTTGTAACCTTTGGTTTCAGGGACCTTCTAGCGTTTGGTCCTGTGACCTGAAACATGTTTTATTTTTAGACTTGTTATGTTTTCCCATATTTCACCTAATGACTCTTGATGACCATTGTCTTTGTAAGGGAGCAGTTATTTTATTAGTTGAAAGCAGAGTAAATAATCAAAATACTAACTGCTGGAGCTTTGAAAAATTTTGTCAAAATTCTCTATTTATTAATGAGGAAATAGGTTCAGAGAAGTTTAGTGAATTGCTTCAGTTTACAGAGAGTGTTGGTGGCTGAGTTAAGTATAGAACCCAGTTTTCCTGATTCCCAATTCAGTGTTCTTCCCCCCACCTTGTAACTGTGGTATATCCTGTTTTTCTTCAATTTATAAAAACATCTAAGCTCCATGCGCCAAAAAACAGGACAAGTAGAAACATCTTTTACGATGGAATATTGCTTTCTCTTCTGTCCCTTCTCCTACTTCACCAATATTTAAGGTCCTAAGGCAGGAGAGAGGAATTTCAAATACAAATGCTCTGATTGCCTAATGCTTCTAGTCTCCCCATAGCCAAGGCCACAGGCCATTAGCAAAAGCATTACAGTTGATTCCTATGAAGAAGTATAAGATGATCCCATGGTAACCATGACCAGAATGAGAATGGCAGCTTGCATTGCATCTTGGAGCTAATTGTTGGCCATAGAAGACCATAGACCACAGATGTAATGAGCTGTGTGGGACCCATGGTCTCAGACTGGTGACACTGTATGCCAGCCAAAGTTCCTAAGTAAATAAACTTGAACAAACTCAATTAGTTAAGCTGTAGAGATCAGAATCAGAGATTTTCAGATTTGAGATTTGGCCTGTATTTTGTGCTAGAGCTATCTGTGCCAGTCTAGGTGCTGGGTATCATGTAGAGGCTTCATCAGTGCCTGTGTCAATGGATACCAAACCTGGGCAGGCCTAGACTCTGTGTTTCCTATTCTTTCTTCTCTAACAGTTCCTGAATCACTTAATGCTGCTTAAGTTTTATCTTGGGACAGAGTCCACACTTTCTTTGATATCCACATGGCCCTCTAGCCTCCTAGGCTAGTGGAGGTCATTTAAAATGTGGTCTGGGATATGGAAGTTGCCTTGGGTTTATTTAATTTCCCAAGCTCTCCATTTCTTCCTGAGAATGACTACAAAGGGAATCTCAGGCCTGGAAGACAAGTTGCTGAAATCTATGAGAAAAGCAGCAGTGGTTTTGGGCATCCAATATATTTTCATGTTATCTAGGCTGCTTCCTTCCCCACGTACTTCTGTGTCGTTTCTCTGCCAACCTTTCTGTACTCATCATCCCCTCTTCTGCACTACTATGGTTTCCTACTTTCAAGTTTCTTTCTTCTCTGTCAGGCGTTTCCCACAGCTTCAATATTCTATGACATTGATGACCTAATACACGTGACCTTAGAGCAGAAGTTGTTGGGATGGCTACAGTGGGTTGCGATTAGAAAAAAAGGAACTCTGGTACTGGGTTATAGCACCAACTTCTTCCATTCATCATTAAACACTCAACAGATCTTTCTTGAGGCCTATCACGGGCCAGGCATTGTGCCAGGAGCTTGGTCATAAAGATGAATAAAGGAAAGCTCCTTGAAGGGGGTGGTGCCTGAGCTGTATCTTAAAGGATGAATGAACCAAGAAAAGAGCAAAAGGGCATTCCAGACAGCAGGGTTATTGGGAGCTAAAGTACAGCAGCAAGAAGGAGTGGGGTGCATGGGGATATCATAAGCATTTGGATTTTGCTAGAGTATAAAGTGAATAGAAGCAGGAGAGTGAGGAAGGAGTATGGGAATCATTTTTAAATATTTGTTGGCTGAACTATTTCTTCTGTTACTGTTGCTATCTGAGGGACATTAATAAAAGCTTTTTTAAATTATCTATGTTAATGGAGCGCCAGATGTTACAAAACGGTTAATCCCGAAGTCACTTAAATCTGGCCAAGGAGAATGGACAGGGAGGAAAGTATAGGGTCTGCTTTCCTCCCCTTTCACCAGAGGTTCTATTAGGGATATGAACATTGGTCTGTAGCATTTTCTTTATTCCTGTCACTGTGTGGCTCACTTTTAGTCCTCCTCTGGGGCTGTCTGAAGGTACTACCTTCCTCTTCTAGATGCTTATGCCAGGGAGGGTGGAAGTGGCTCTGGGCTGGGAATAAGGCTCTGGACATGCCCCTGCCTTTTGAACTGTGTGACCTCAGACAAGTCAGTTAACCTCTCAGAGCCTCAGTTTCTTCATTTACAAAATGAAAAGGTTAATATTCTGTGGGGGACTTTGCTCTGCTGTGATTGGCTTTAGCACCAGAGATGGGTGCCAGCTATGGTTTTCTAAATTGTATTTTTATTTCATTTTTTAAAAAGTAGGGCATTAGTACAGCTATATTGTCTTTATTATTATTATATATTTTTTAACAAATCCATTTTATTGATACTTATTAATGAAGCATATATCCATCCAAAGTGTACAATCAATGGTATTCAGTATAATCACATAGTTGTGCATTCATTACTTCAATCATTTTTTGAGCATTTTCATTATTCCAGTAATAATAATAATAGTTCTGAAAAAATACCAACCAACCAACCAAAAAACCCTCATCACCTCTCAATCTCTCTATGCTTCCCCTAGCATAGAGAATAGCTGTTATTCTGTTTTCTTCTCTCTAGTTTATTTGTATTTATATTTTGTATAAACCATCTTATTTATCACCCATATTCATATTTTACATACCGTATACTATGTTATACAGTCCATGCTACATTTTTTAGCTTTCCTTCTAGTAATATAAACGTACTCAGGCTTTCCCTTTCAACCACTGTCATACCCATGTGCTTTCTAGTCACAAACAGCATGATGTGCTCCCACCATTTCCATTAAATTCCAAAGATTTACAAACAAGCTTTTAACCAATTCTACATAATTAGAATATAGGTCACTAGAAAATAGAATGAGGGTAGAGAATGGAAAGCTGATGGCTTATATTGTCTTTTGTAGTTCACATTTTAAAGTCTTCTTTTGATTCTGGATATTTCTGTAGAATTGTATCAGATTAAGTGAGTAAACCTGTGGAGAAAGCCAGGAAAAAAAAAAAAGAAAAAAAGAAAAAAACTATTCTCTTCTTCCCTCTCCCCATCCATCTTTCTTTATAATATAATCTAATTGAGATTTATAGTAACCATCTCTTCTGGGTATATATGATAGGAAAGGGAACATTTTACATGGAAATAGGGTAGTTTGAAATGGAATGAGGTCTGAAGACATTCTTAGGACCAAGTGCACATTAGCTCTTAGATGTTGTAAGAGAGCACTCAGTACATTAATAATTCAGTAGCTACTGTTTATCAGCATAGTGCCCCTTATGTGCATTGTGGTAGTTTAGAGATTAAAATAGAGATGCCAGAAAAACATGTTCTTAAACTTAACTTATTCTTGTGGGTGTAAACCAATTGTAAGTAGGACCTTTAGATGAGGTTACTTCAGTTAGGGTCTTAACCTATTACAGAAGTCCTTTATAAGCAGAATGAAATTCAGACAGATAGAGAGAAAGCTACCGAAAGCAAGAAGCTGGAGGTCAAAAGAACCCCGGAGAGAAGGAAGAGGCCAGGAGAGGCTGCCATGTGAATTGCCATATGACAGAGCTTGTTCCAGGACCAAGGACAGCTGACTACCAGCTCCAGAATGCTAGTCTTTGGGAAGAAACCATTGTTTTGACAACACCTAGATTTGGACTTTTCCCTAGCTTCAAAACTATGTGCTAACAAATACCCGTTGTTTAAGCTAACCCATTGCATGGCATTTGTTTGAGCAACCAAGAAAACAAAAGCAGATTTGTGCACTATCTATGACCTTTATACAACATTGGAAGGTACATATTATTTCCTGTATTTTTTGGATGAGGAAACTGGCTCAGAGATTCAGCAATGTGCCACTGTCACAAAGTTAATAAATTGGGGGGGGGGGGGGTCCTCTGTGAGCCAGAGATTCAAGTGGGTTCAATTTCCTATAATGGCTTTCATATTAAAATAGAGATGCCAAGAAAAGGTAATGGCCTTCTTTCCCACTCTGTTTTCTATTAACATGTAGAAATCTTTCAATCACATTATACGAAACATATATTCTCACCTCTATTCTTATTTTTTAAAATACTAACATCATTTTAAGAGGAAAAGGATAAGAGAAAGTAACTAAAAAAAAAAAAAAGTTGGTATTCTGCCAATGACTTCTTGTGTGTGTTTCAAACATCACTTTGAACAGTGGGCTATTTCCAACACAATTAAGAGTGTTTTACTCAATACAGTTCCTATTTTGTTTTTTTTTTTTGGCCATGCTAATCTTCTCTGTATCATTCCAATTTTAGTATATGTGCTGCTGAAGCGAGCACCCTATTTGGTTTTAAAAAGCATTAGGGCTTCAATGAATACTGAATGGCTATTTTGCAAAATGAAAATAGGTAGCTAATCACTTCTGGATCATATCTAACAAAACTTGGCTATTATCATTGAAAATTTCCGTTGGGATGGAGGAGCAGCAGTGTCTGAATACCCAGCTCCTGTTGGCTTTAAATACCCAATAAATATTTGCTGAATGAGTATTGATGGAAAGCATAGCCTTTGTTTATTAAGCTTATGTGAAATTAGGTAGGAGTTCAATAGTTCTTGTTTAAGGGGCATGCCCCCAGGCACACTGAGGGTTCTTCTAATTGCGGATTCAATGTTTCAGGCATTTGCTGAATGCTCTGGGTCAATGCAGGCTTTTTCGACCCAGGTTATTGGTATTTTACACTTATTGCAACGTGGTGCTGTTCATCCCAATGTAGCACTAGTTACTGTTATTTTCGGGTGGTGGGCGTAGGAGTGGTGCTGGGTAAGAGCAGCAGCAGAAGGATTGGAAAGAATTTGAGAGGGTGTGGTTTACAGCGTAGGTTACTTCTGTAGAGAAAGGGAAAGGACAAGGGTCCCTTTAGGATATGGATAACGGGGCTTTTTCTCTTCAGTGTGTTTGTCATAGACAAGGGCCTCTTGGCTCTCTGGCACCCTATTTTTAGCCCTATCTCTGGTCTTATGATTTCCCATTACATGCCTTATTTTTCAATTACACTGTTCTTTGAATATGGAGGAACCTCCATATAATTGCTCACACTTTTTTCAGCATGGACTGCATTTATATACACTGTCACCTCTGTGTCTCTTTCTAGAAATTCTTTGTTGTTCAAAGACCAGTTCAAATGCTACATCCCCTATGATAGCTTCCCTAATTTCCATAGACATTTCTTCCTCAGAACTTCATGACACTTTGTATCACTTTTATTTATGCATTGATCACATCTTGCCATTTATAAAGATGATATATACTGTATGTGTTCTGTGAGTTGTTTTTCCTCACCATTTTGTTTTGACATTCATCTACATGGATGTGTGTAGCTGTAGTCCATTTGTTTCTCTGAAGTATTCTGTATATTAATATACCACAATTTACCCATTTCCTTGGTGATGTGCATTTAAGTTGCTCTCACTTTATTGCTCTTTACAAGCAATACTGCTCTGTCTTCAAGTGTACATGTGCAAGTAAATCTAGTATATGTATGTAAAAGTGGAATGGCGGTTCATAGGGTATGCACAGTTTCAGATTTAAAGAGAAGGTTAAATTACTTTCCAAAGGGATTGTATTCAGTTATACTACAATGTATGAGGGTTCCTACTGTCTTCACCAAAAATAGGTACTGTCCGAATTTAAGTGTTGCATTTCTGATGGTATAAAATTGTGTCTTATTCTGGTTGGAACTTGTACTTCCTAATATATGATAAGGTTGACAGCTTTTACATATGTCTATGGTAATTTTTTTCTTTTTTTTTTTTTAACACAACTGAATAGACTTTTGTCCATTTTTCAATTGGATTATGACTTTCTTATTGATTTGTATGAATTTATTATAGATCATGGATACTAATCTTTTGTCAGCTACATTTGTTGCAACCATTTTTCCTAGTTTGTTGCTTGTTATTTTACTTTTTAAATAACATTCTTTGTTTAACAAAGGTGACACCTTTTAATATAGTGGCGCATAGTCATCATTTACTTGTGATTTTTGAGTCATGTCTAAGTTCATAAAGATTTTCTTCTCTTTTTTCCTTCTAAAAATTTTGAAGTTTTGTATTTTATCATTAGGTTTATAATCTACCTGAAACCAAGTTTTATATATGGAAGGAAGAAGAAGCCAAGTTTATTTTTTTCTTTATGAATAACTCATTGTGGCAGTGCCAGCTTTTGAATAGTTCATCTTTTCCCACTATCCTGCAGGGGCAACTCAGTCAAATGTTAAGTTTCCATTTATGAATGACTCTCTTTCTGAACTTTTTGTTTGGTTCATTATGTAGTCCTGTACCAATGCCACACCAACTCCATTACTTATAATGAGTTTTGGTATTTCATAAGGCGAGTTTTTCTCCTTGTTCTTTTGTTTTGGACTTTGGTTTCTATATAGTTTAGGTTGTTAATACCCCCCCCCACACACACAAAAAAACAGAAGTAAACAGACATTAGCATATTGATTAGAATTGCAATGAAACTATAGATCACTTTGGAAAAACTGACATTTTATGATATTGAATTTTCCTGTTTATGAACATATAATATCCCTTCATTTACTTAAGACTTTTAAAATACCTTTCAGTAAAGTTTCATATTTTTTTGCCATGAAGTTCTTTTTTACTTTTCTTAGTTTTATTCCTAGGTTAGTTTGCTTTTTGTTGATATTATAAAGATTATTTTTTAAATTACTTTTTGTTGTAGGGATATTTGAAATGCAATTGATTTTTGTGTACTGATTTAATATTAAGCCGCTTTACTAAACTCTCTTGCCAACAATTTGTCTGTAATTGCTTTTGATTGTTTTGTATAGAAAGCATTTTTTTGTGTGTGAGTATTTATTCTGTCATTTAATAAACATTTATTGAAAATCTATAATGTGCTAGACCCTGTTCTAGGTAATGTTTTAGGAAGTTAAAAAACACACAAAACTTCCTAATGTAGCTTACATAGGCAAAGTTTTTTTTAACTTTCCAATCCTTATACTTTTTATGAATGGGAAGTTAAGGGTTATCAGTTGATCTCTAACCCATCTTCTTTACCCCAGAAAAGAGTGGGAAAGAATCCAAGGGAATAAAATGACCTGGTCAAATCTCCTTGTAAACATAATGGAGAGTCCTTTCATACTAATAGCTTTTAACAGGATATTTGTGATCCATCTAGGTTGCTTATGGTAAACAAACCTGTTGTTTGTGACTTAATGAGGCATGGCCCACTGGAAGGGAGATGTTTCATGATAGGAATCGCTCTGCTTTGTGTAAGTGATGCCCAGCATATGTCATGAGAGAACTCAATTTAAATTGGACCAGGGCACATCCTGTCAGAATGCAACAAGGAAAGACCTGGGGAGCTATGATGCCAGTCTCAGACTTTTCCATTATTTACTTGCTTCTCATGGTTATCTTTATCCTTTGAATTATTTGTAAAGTTTGATACTGGATAAGATCTTTGGGTTGTGTGAGTTTGATTTGACACCCTGACACTTTGTGTCATCACAGTCTTTTCATTTACTTACTGTAATGAAGTAGAAGGCTACTAGTGACCATCCATATGTTGCATTTGGTTTTGTATAGAATATCTTTAATGTTTATTCACTTAGAATATTGTCTGTAGATTATCTCCCCCACCCCCTAGATGGCTCCTTTGTCTGTTTGCTTGTCATTTTTGCTCATTGTTTTTGCCCATTGTCTGCTCTGTTTTTCGCTTGTCTGTTTTTTTTTTTTTCCTTTAGGAGGAACTGGGAACTGAACACAGGACCTCCCATGTGGGAGGCAGGTGCTCAACTGCTTGAGCCACACCTGCTCCCTGCTCATTTTGTTTTTGCTCGTTTTTGCTTATTGTCTGCTTGTTGTTTTTTGTTCATTGTCTTTTTTTTTTTTTTTCTTTAAGAGGCACCAGGAACTGAACCCAGGACCTCCCATATAGGAGGCGAGCACTCAACAGCTTGAGCCACATCTGCTCCCTCTATAGATTTTTGATAGACATTATTTCCTCCATTCTTGATTTTCTACAAGGATATATATATATTTGAATGTATATTAGTTTCTTTGAATGACTTTTCTCCATTTATTGAGATGATGAAATGATTTTTCTCTTTCAATCTGTTAATGTGGTGAATTGTATTATTATGTGTTAACTCAGACTTGCATTACTGGAATAGACTCAAACTGGTCATGAGGTATTATCTTTTCCTATATATTGTTGGATTCAGTTTGTATTTTTTTTGTATGTTTAGGAAGGAGATTGATGTATAGTTTTCCTTTCTTTAATTTCCTTTTCTTCTTTTGATGTTATATTAGTCAGGGTTTTCCAGAGAAATAGAACCAACAAGAGATTATTAACCTGTCTTTCTGTCTATCTATCTATTTATCTAAAAATGAGCTTTATTATGGGAATTGGCTCATGCCCCCGTGGGGATGTGCAAGTCTGAATTCCATGGTCAGGCTACAAGTTGGGAACTCAGATAAAGGTTTTGATGAATTCCCTAGGAGAAGCTGGCTGGTTGAAGTAGAGAGAAATTCTTCTTTCTGACTGCTGAAATCATTAGTTCTCCCTTTAAGGCCTCCAACTCACTGGATGAGACTTCTGTCACTTTTAAAGGCAATCTCCCTTGTTGATTGCCAATATAATCAGCTATAGATGAAATCAATTGACTATTTGAATTCTTAAAATACCCTCATAGTAACAATCAAGCCATGCTTGCTTGACCAAAAACTGGACACTATAACCTAGGCAAGTTGACATATGAACTTAACCATCACAGGTACCAATATTACATATTTTTACATGAATTGGAGAATATTCCTCATTTTTCTTTCCTAGAGGAGTTTTTAAAAGATTGGAATTATATACTTCTTTTATTTGTGGGAAGATCTTTAACTACTAATTTATTTTCTTTATTAATTATATAACTCTTCAGGCTTTCTATTTCCTCATGAGTCACTTATGGTAGGTTACTTATTTTTGTAGAAATTTGTTTATTTTAAATGTTTTAAGGTTTTTCGGTTGAAGTTATTATTTTTATAATTTTTCTGCTCTATCTGTAGTATGATCCCCTTTTCATTCTAGATATTATTTATATGTGCCTTCATTCTTATTTTCTTAATTAGTTTAGTCTGGTTTAAAGTTATTAATTTTCTCAAAGAAATAACTTTTGGTTTTATTGGCACTCTGTAGAGTATTTTGTTTTTTATATTGTTTATTTATGTTCTTACATTTGTTATTTCCTTCTTTTTATTTTCTTTGGGCTTTTCCCCGTTGTCTTTTAAAACAGATATGGCTATTTATTCGAAATATAGTTTTAAAATGAGCCCAGGTTTCCATGACATTCCAATCAGATACTTCGGAAATCACCAGGACATAGGCTTATTAGATACTGGAAAGTTTCATCTGACATTTTTTTTTCTAAGTTAGACATTTAACTTTAAATTTAAAAACTTTTTACATTAAAACAAATTAGCCTTTCTTTTCTTCCATGAGCAGGTTAAGAACCCCTAGTGCAGGACCAGATGGCTTCACAGGTGAGTTCTACCAAGCATTTCTAAAAGAATTAACACCAATCCTGTTTAAACTCTTCCAAAAAATTGAAGAGGAGGGAAAATTACCCAACACATTTATGAAGCCAACATCACCCTAATACCAAAGCCAGATAAAGATTCCACAAGAAAAGAAAATTACAGACCAATCTCTCTCATGAACATAGATGCAAAAATTCTCAACAAAATACTTGCAAATCGAATCCAACAGCATATCAAAAGACTTATACATCACGACCAAGTGGGATTTATTCCTGGTATGCAAGGCTGGTTCAACATAAGAAAATCAATCAACCACATTAACAAGGTGAAGGAAAAAATCCACATGATCATCTCAATAGATGCAGAAAAGGCATTCGACAAAATCCAACATCCTTTTTTGATAAAAATAGTTCAAAAGATAGGAATAAAAGGAAAATTCCTCAATATGATAAAAGGCATATATGAAAAACCCACAGCCAACATCATACTCAATGGGGAAAGGTTGAAAGCTTTCCCCCTAAGATCAGGAACAAGACAAGGATGCCCACTGTCACCATTTTTATTCAACATTGTACTAGAAGTTCTAGCTATGGCAATTAGACAAGACAAAAAAATAAAGGCGTCCAAATAGGAAAAGAGGAAGTAAAACTCTCACTGTTTGCGGATGACATGATGCTGTATTTAGAAAATCCTGAAGTATCCACAACAAAGCTACTTGAACTAATAAATGAGTTCAGCAAAGTGGCAGGATATAAGATCAACACGCAAAAATCAGTAATGTTTTTGTACACTAGTACTGAACAATCTGAGGAGGAAATCAGGAAGAAAATTCCATTTTCAATAGCAACAAAAAGACTCAAATACCTAGGAGTTAATTTAACCAAGGAAGTACAGGACCTATATGCAGAAAACTATAAAACAATGCTAAAAGAAATTTAAAAAGACCTAAACAATGGAAAGACATTCCGTGTTCATGGATTGGAAGAATAAATATCGTGAAGATGTCAATCTTGCCCAAACTGATTTATAGTTTCAATGCAATACCAATCAAAATCCCAACAGCTTACTTTACAGAATTAGAGAAGGCAATTACCAAATTCATCTGGAAGGGTAAGTGCACCTGAATAGCCAAAAGTATTCTAAAAAAGAAGAGCAATGTGGGAGAAATTTCACTGCCTGACCTTGAAACATATTACAAAGCAACAGAGGTCAAAACAGCATGGTACTGGCATAAAGATAGACATATCGATCAGTGGAATAGAATTGAGAATCCAGAAATAAACCCTCACCTATACAGTCAACTGGTTTTTGACAAACCTACCAAGCCCACGCTGATGGGAAAAAACAGTCTTTTCAACAAATGGTGTTGGGAGAACTGGATATCTATAACCAAAAGAATGAAAGAGGACCCCTATCTCACCCCCTATACAAGAATCAACTCAAAATGGATTAAAGATCTAAATATAAAAGCCAGGACCATAAAACTACTAGAAGAAAATGTAGGGAAACATCTTCAAGACCTTGTAGTAGGTGGTGGTTTCTTGGACGTCACATCCAAAGCACGTGCAACAAAAGAAAAAGTAGATAAATGGGACCTCCTCAAAATTAAACACTTTTGCACCTCACAGGACTTTGTCAGAAGGGTGAAAAGGCAGCCGACTCAATGGGAAAAAATATTTGGAAATCACATATCTGATAAGGGTTTAATATCCAGGATATATAAAGAGATGTTACAGCTCAACAATAAAAAGACAAATGACCCTATTAAAAAATGGGCCAAAGACTTGAATAGACATTTCTCCGAAGAAGAAACACAAATGGCAAAAAAAAACACATGAAGAAATGCTCAACATCACTCATGATTAGGGAAATGCAAATCAAAACTACAATGAGATATCATTTCACAACTATCAGAATGGCCACTATTAAAAAGACAGAGAACTACAAGCGTTGGAGAGGATGTGGAGAGATAAGAACACTTCTTCCCAGTTGGTGGGAATGCAGGATGGTACAACTACTATGGAAGACTGTTTGGCAGTTCCTAAGGAAATTGAATATAGACTTGCCACGTGACCCTGCAATACCACTACTGGGTATATACCCAGAAGAACTGAGAGCAGTGACACGAACAGACATCTGCACACCGATGTTCATAGCTACATTATTCACCATTGCCAAAAGCTGGAAACAACCCAGGTGTCAATCAACAGACGAATGGATAAACAAACTGTGGTCTATTCACACGATGGAATATTATGCAGCTGTAAGAAGAAATGAAGTCATAAAGCATATCGCAACATGGATGAACCTGGAGGACATTATGTTGAGTGAAGCAAGCCAGACACAAAAGGACAAATACTGTATAAATGCATTACTATGAACCAAATATATTATGTAATATATTGTTTGATTCACACACACACACATACAAACAACAACAACAACAAAATTTACATGTATCCATTACATTTAATTGAGAAATGTATATATTTATTCATCTGTGTTTACTTTTTAGTTTTTTATTGCTTATGTTTTCAATTATTAACTGTACAAAATAAAGTTAAAAAAAAAAGAAAAAAGAAAAAAAAAGAACCCCTAGTGATAATCTCTTGTTCCCTTGTTGATAATCTCGCTGCTCTAGGCTCCTGGTATTGATACTTGACTTCCAGTCACCCCTTACATGACATGCTCTTGTTTCAACCCTATATTCTTTTTTTTCTCCCTCTAGTAGGATTCATTTACTTTCTTAGAGCTCAACACTTGTTTCAAAGTTTGCTTTTGTTACTTATGCAGGAGCTATTTCTATTATAGCAGGAAGACTTTTAAAAGTTTATTTAGTCTGTCACACTGCCAGGCGCTGAATTGTATGTTTTTCCCTCATTATAACATCTTAGAGGACAGAGACATTTTCTTTTTGTTGTTGTTGTCAAGCCCACAGCAATGGACACAGTGCCTATATGTAGTAGGTATTCAGTAAATATTTGTTGAATGGATAAATAAATATATGCCTGTGGCATTCAAAGTTTACCTCTGACGTCTCACTTCCCAGAGCCAAATCTGTAAACTATTCAAGGAATTTTATATCTTGAGGTTTGAGAATTAATCCCCTGTGAATACCATGTGACCTATATTCACAGTGAATATTCTATCTACAGATCTATATTTAGAGATAATGAGTGAAGTATATTCAGGGACAGTTATATATAGATTTATCTAGCTCCAGAGAGCAAGGGAGATTAGAACAGGGTTCTTACGCAACTTTATAAAGATAGTACCATTTTCTACATTCTTAATTGCTATAATAAAATCATTTTTAAAGAAACATTTTACAAGATTGTCTCTCCAACACTCAACTTTAAGTACCTCACTTCTGTCTGAAGATAGATTAGTTTTCATTTTTGTTTAATATCTTAACCTCAAGGGCAAAATCTGCCAGACTTCTCACTGCTGTTGCTTCCTCATGAGCTGCTGCCAAATGGAAGATGACTGACTATACATCAAACTTTGAGACAACTTCAGTTCTAAAGTTACGGTTTCCCCAACTGCCGTTATTTCAAGCTACTATTAAAAATAAGCAAAACCTCCCAGATGTGTTAGTGACATTTTCTGTGATAAAAGATTAAAATTGGGTACCTTCTGTGTTGGGTTCCCTCTGTAATTAGCCTTCCCTTTATGAAACATCATTGCTCCATTACCCCTCTGCCATTTGTTAAGAGCAAATTATGTATTACTTTTAGCATTTCATTCACCTTTTATTTACCAAGTGTGGTGCTGATTAAGTAAAGGATATGTATAGATTGTTCAGTGTTCTAGAATGCCAGCTCTCTACAGAAAGAAGAAAAATGGAGTACAAATAGATAAAGCACAACAGAGCCATTTCAGATTTATTATATTCAAGCATTATACACTTATACATACATACACATCCATTTTAGAGTTGGAGAACAGAGGATAGCTTATACATCTTTCAAGCTAAAAGGTCAAAAAGGAACTTTTTCTTCTTTGTTTATGGTCAAATACATAGTTCCGCCACTGTTGTGGGAGTTACTCGGGTAATATTCAGAATTAAAAAAAAAAAAAAATGACATAGAAGGGAGTTGGCAAGGATAATTTCTAGTTTTGTTACCTTTTACTTTGCTACATTTCCTGGGGTTGAATTTGGGGAGATGAGTAATTAATCTTTGGGAAATGCTGAGAAGTGAAAAGAGATAGTAGGTATTGTTCACCAATGAAGTTTTTCTGGACCTTAATAATTTCTGGTAATCCTTTGTATTATTTACTTTGCTTGTTTGTTTGGTCTAAAACCCAGTAAACTAACTACTATACTCTATAGGGCTTTTTGGGTTGTAGTTACACTCATGCTTTTGTCTTTTTTTTTTTTTTAATAAAGAAAACTTAAAAAAAAAAAAATAGGAACCATTATTCTTATCTTGATAAATAGGAAAAATTCTCCCTAAATCCTGCCTACTTCTGTTGCCTCCTCTCTTATTGTCATTGAATTTTGAAACTCCGCACACATTTGTCATATCTTACATATTGGTAAGGATAATGTGAACAAAGAAGAAATATAAAAATAAAAACGTATAGTGTCTCAAAACAATGGACACGTGCCATGATTTTCTGAGGACGAGTCTTTTGGGTTAATCCATGTGTTAGCCTGTGGGTGGAAACATCATTTCTTCCTGGAAGCCTTTCCTAGGTAGAGCTCTGTTGAGGTCCCTCCTCCCTGTCCCAGAACACCCTGGGTTTACCTCTTTTTAGAACCACACCCTAGTGAGATGATCTTTCTTTTAGCTAACTCTGCCTCATGTCTATCTTCCCCATCAGATTCTAAGCTCAAGGGCAGGGTCCCATTTGTATTCTGTCTTTGTATTCTTCATTTTCAGCATACTGCCTGGCAAAGAGCAGGCTCTCAGCCTGCAACAAAGGAGCCTCTGCCCTCAAGGGCCCCGTAGTGCAAGCTGGCACCTCTTTATCAAAGCAGCATTGACAAATGGAAGCAGATTTCTATTTCAGTCCACATGTGTTAATGCTGTTTTTAAAAAGAAGTGCCAGCAAGCTAAACTGGCACGTATACCACCATAAAAACAAAACAGAAATCTACACACTCAGGATTATCCTGAGATGAGCGCCTATTGCCCAGGAGGGAGGTGTAAGAGAGATGAATCAAAATATTTACAAATTTCATCTCCTCCACTTTCTAGGTGTTTATATTCTTCTACCCAAGTCTCTCTTCTTCAATGACTTTGGTTAGCTGTGGATGCCCTGGCTTTAAATTAGTGCTACTGCTGCCCTTGAAGGTTGGGAACAAATCTAAGCTACTGCATATTTTAACTGACTTGTCAGGCATTGCCTGAAGCTGCAATTAATCTGATCCCCTCACCCTACCATACTCATTGGCCAGGATTTACTGGCTGTGGCTGTTCTGTGTTAGCACACTTCTTGAAGTGGTACTGTCTGGGTGATTATTTATTTTCAGGAGGTGGCCTTCTCGCAGGAGCCCATCAGTCCCTGTGTCAGTGAAGCCTTGTCCACCAGCTATTGCAACCACTGTGGGCATCTTGCCAGTCAAGCACTGGTGGCTGAGAGTGGTTTTCTCTGCCCCTCCCCTGCCATGTGTATTTCCCTGATAAATCACCCAAGAAAGATTTTCAATGCGTTTTGACAGGATAAAACTGTGTGATTATGTTTGATCTCATTAAAAGCCCCATAGCCAAATCCCTCCAAAGCACAAAGAGCAAGGAAAGCTTACAAACCAATAGCTGCTTGTCTTTCTAGCAGAGGGGGAGAGATTGCAAGCCCTTAACTGACACTCAGCTGACTTTCTGCCCTTGACTCTAAAGGGGAGAGGGATATTTAACTGCATGTTTTCATTTTTCAAAGTTCCAAATATGTGAGATCAGTGAAAGCATTCCTGTAAGGTTTGGAAACCCAGGGTTCTAAAGAATATACTATCTCCTCATTCATTCATTCATTCATTCATTTTCATTCATTCCACAAACACATGAGTGTATTAAATTATAACTAAGAAAAATCCATCCCCTCAAGTAGCTCATAGTGTAGCAGGGAAGAGAGACTTGAAAATAGATAATTACATAACAATTTATGGATTGCAGTGGTATAAAAAAAGCACCAAGTATTACAGTGAGAAGGGGCACCAAGTGGTGGTGATGATAGTGATGGTAAGGATGAGTTTCCTTGTGGAAGGAATGTCTAGACTGGGTCTTTTTGTTAATTATATGGACATTTTTATTTATTTTCTTAGAGAAGTTGTGGATTTACAGAACAATCATGCATAAAATACAAGATTCCCATATACTACCCTATTGTTAACAACTTGCTTTGGTGTGGAAAATTTGTTACAATTGATGATCACACAATTGTATAATTGTGCCATTAACTATAGTCCTTGGTTTAACTGGAGTTCACTGTTTTTACAGTGTAGTTCCATGAAATTAAAAAAAAAAAATTATTCTGTTACCACATATAAAATCTAACATTTTCCCTGTTAAACACATTCAGATATATATTTCAGTGCTGTTAATTACATTCACAATGATGTACTACCATCACCAGCATCATTCCAAATAGGAACTCTGTACATTATTTTTATTTTTATTTTTTCCTTTATTTTTTAAATAAGTTTTAGATTACATAAAAATTACATTGAAAATATAGGGATTCCCATATACCCCGCCACTCCCCCTCTCACACTTTCCCCCAATAACATCTTTCAGTAATGTGGTACATTTGTTACAATTGATGAACAAATATTGAAGCATTGCTACTAATCATGATCTATAGTATACATTGTGGTTTATACTTTGCCCTGCACATTTTTATAAGTTTGACAAAGTGTATAATGGCCTGAATCCATCATTGCAATATTATGCAGAACAATTCCAATGTCCCCAAAATGCCCCATTTTACACTTATTCTTCCCTCTCCCTCCCCTTAGAACCTCTGGTGACCACTGCCTTTATGTCAATGTTACAAGTTCTTCCATTACTAGAATAATAGTAAGTCTACTTTGGTCCACAGTTGCATTCCCCCCTTATATTTGTTCATTCCTCAGTCTTGAGGATTTGGGGTTGGTGATACCTACTCTGCTTCCGATTGAGAGGGGGCTTAGATCCCATGGGGCAGATGGATGGAACTGCCTTGCTTGCAGTTGTAGATACTTTCTGTTTTTTGGGATGGGTGTTGTCCATCATCATCCTTTCGTTAGTTGTCCTGGGCGAGTCCCATGAAGGTGTTGGGTGCAACGCTGCTGAGATTCAGGGCTCAATGGGCATATCAACAGACAGAAGATTGAATTCTCTGGGACATATTTTTGATGGGTAGAGTGCTTCCCGTAGTTTCTGTAGGAAGAGTACAGCGTGCCGTTCCCTACTCTACCATCTTGGATCCTCTAGACAGGGTTTTAAAGGATGAGGAGAAGGGAGCTAGATGGATTTGGGATGGTAGTGGTGGGATGCCTTAAACAGAGAGCTCAGCCATGAGCACAGACCTCCTTGTCAACTCCTGTTGCCTTCAGTCTCAAGGTTTGCTCATGGTCTTTGATTCTCATGTTTGCTCCTTTGTGCTTTCCATCTCTAGATGTGTGTTAATCAACTTCCTGACCTTAGCCTGCTCCCTGCTCCCCTTTACTCCATGTGGATTTCATGGCATGGGTCAGATCCTTCTTAAATGATCCTGACCATCTTCAGCCCATCCCTTGCTTTTGTGTTCACTTCTCTTGGCATTGACAGCTTGTGATGATTTTTACTGACTATGCAACAATTTAAAAAATAAAGCATTTTACCTCAGAAACAAGATAGCAGTGTCCTCTATCTAGGCAGACAGGAAATTCAAGGCTGTGTTTGTGTCTTCTCCATCTTTTTATTTCCAACTCCTTTACATATAGGTAGGGCTCAATGTATATTTGGTGAGAATGAGCAAATGAGTGGCTCCATAAGCAGGCATCCCTCTTAGCCCATCTCTTTTCTTATTCTGTCCCTTCAATGACAGAGAACAACGGTAACCATGATGTTTTTAGGAAAATTCAACTTCTGTGCACAGTCAGAAGTTACCTGTGGAATTTGAGGTAATCTATAGTCAGATGACCACTGATATGCATGACATTCGAGCTGTACACAGAAAGGAGAGCTCCTAGCTGAAGTAAATGCAGGAACCCTGAGTACAGAGGCTGCAGGCTAGAAAATCATGGTGGAAATGAAGATGGAGACAGATTTGTCTTTATCTTATCCACATTGGCTCATATTTAGGATACTTTGCCTTGGCTAAACAGGCAGACATTTCTACTCTGCATTTGAGAGAGGTGGGAATGCTTTTTACAGGCAATTAACTTAAAAAGAGTGCAGTTCTTTGGCTTTGTTGAAATGCCAGAAAAGATTATGAAGTCTCTAAAGATCGGAAAAAAGCCATGTGTTAAATCACATTTTCTTCATTAGGATGGATATCCAAGTATTTCACGCCTCTAAAATTGTTTTGTCCTTTGTACACTAGGATGGGCCTCTGGGGTAGCCTTAGTCATAATAAGAGCAATAAAACCACCTTATGTTTGCATGGCACTTTGCAGTTGAAACATGCTTTTATGTATGTAATCCAAATTACAGAAGAGACTTCCTATGGTGGGAAAGTGGGAGGAGGAGGTTTTCAAAGGAAGACCGACTGCTCCTGTCCTCTAGGAAATTCAGCAATCAGCTAAGTCTTAGTCTCTGGAGTCCAATTCAGGTTAAGTAGTTAGCATAAACAGTTTTCATACTGTAGGGCTTCATGTTTAGGAGAATGAATCTTCTTGGTTCTCTCCACCACCCCCATGCTCCAGTTGCCATCACAAGGAAACTGCTGAACCCCAAGCCCTACTGGGAAAAGCCCTACACTATTTAAGCAACTGCACGTAGATTTTCATGTTGCTTCTTGCAATCTTGGCTTCTGCTCCTGTATGCTCAGTTTCTAGAGACTGCACACTGAAGAGCAGGCTGCACTTAGTATATGACTGGTTGGGCAGGTGTCCCCTCCTTCCCTTGGACCACAGTCCCCACTGGCCTGCCACTGAGTCTGGTCTCTGTCACTGGCTCCTATGCTGGGGCTGTGTTCTGCCTCTTTTGTAGCTTTTGTCACTTGTCATCTAATTTTGATGCCAGTAGTTCTACCTTAGTTTCTCTGTTTTACTTACTGCCACAACAATTACCATGGCTATCATTTTATGCCTCTTTTATCACCTGTAGAATGTAGGCAACAAAACACCTGATTCCTGTGCAGAATTTGTATTCTCTCAGGTTCTTCCCCTTCTTGGGTCCTTAGGGACAAGAAAACAGGATTTCATGACATAGATCTCCGCTTGCACCAGGCTTGGCTCTTGCTTTCATAGCCTTTCCTGGCTGAAGTGGTGGGAAGCCCTATACCTTTCCCTCAATCAACCCACGTTTGATGGTGAAAACATACACGAACCCAAGATGATTTAGGGCAAATTTTAGTTATATAGTCTTTCAATACAAGAATATATGGCTATATTTCTACTTCAATCTTACCAGCAGGAGGCAACAGTAACAGCTGCCTCCAAAGAGCCAGACAAATACTATGTATTTATTCTAATTCTTACAGCTACCTTACATGGATATTGTCCCCATATTAAAGATGAAGAAACTCAGAGAGGTGAAGTAATTTCCCCAAAGTGATACTGGTGAGTAAAGGCCAGAGCCAGATTTTATACTCAGATCTATTTGGCCTTGAAGCCTTATTTTCTCTCCACTCCACAACTCTGCTCCCTCCACTTCCCATAGGCAACCCAGGCCAAGTTTTCAAGGTTTCCAGAATATGTTCAGGTTACCCAAAGCCTCCCCACTAAGTATCCATCATCTTAATTGAGCCTCACAAAAGCAGCAATTATTAAAATAGTAATTGTAGATCGAAGACATTGGAGCTTAGAAAGGTTAAATGATTTTCCCAAGGTCACAAAACCATGAGGTGAGGCAGACCAGGCCCACCTCTAGGTTCTCAGGATCAAATACCTAGGCATTTTAAAGGAATCTTTATTTTTAATCTGATTGAAAATGACATGTTTCTTATGGGAAACACAAAAAACAAACACCAAGAGAATAAAATAAAAATCACATGCAGTTCTGTCTTCCAAAGATCCCATGTTCTCCCATATGCCTCTCTGTCAGCAGGACATACACATTTTGCTGTTGCCATGCTTGCAGTGACCCATCCCCCCTCAGGGATATAATTATGCCTAGCTGTGTGATGACCAGGTTGGGTGAAGCACTAAAGAGGGTGAATATGAATCATTTTCCTTTTCCTCTAGGTGGCGCTCACTTGCCTCTTCCCAGATTTGACCCTGTATCCTGACCTCCTCCTCAGCCTTTTTGCTTGCCTCTGGAGACCTGGGTCCAATCTGGAGCTACACTGGATTAGTGGTTGCTTTGACTTCAATGTGGTGGTTTTATGTTCACTTGAGGATAGCAGGAGTTGCCTTGGATAGAAGAGATCAAATAAATAAAGAAAAAATAAACTATTCACTTCCCTTAAAACTTAAAAAAAAAATTTTTAATGACCAGAGATTTCTTCAAAAAGTTGTTTCACTAAAGGAAAGATAATTCTTTATAATTGGACAAAATTATGAGGGGCCAAATGGAAAGTGGTGTGATCTTGATTATGGTTAATTGATCTTTTTACAGGAGGGCAGTGATCTGTGTGCCCTCAGCTCAGGCATGAAGGAATCAGGGCTGGGGACCTATTGGGCAGCTGAGGTAAAAGAGGAGAATGGAGAGCAGCCTGAGGTGGGAGTATGAGAAGTTTCCTTAAGATGGAAATATAATTTCTAGTTTTTCTGTTCTTCAGTTTTCTTAGCACCACCATTTCTTTACTTGCTCCTATTTGGTTTCCTGGAATGCAGTAGGAATATTTTGATCACTGCCTAGAAATCTAGCTCATTGAATTTACACAAAGATTCTTCAAATAAAAAATGGGCATTTTTCAGTGATAGCATCTGATCAAAAGCAAGTTTTATCACTTGCCCTTCTAGTGAGCTCACTCAAAAGAAGTGAGACAGTTTCTATCTTTGACAGACATTTCTATCTCATTTCTGATTCTCTCTTTGACTTTTCCTTTGTCTTTCCCTCTCCATCTTTCTGTCAACCTCAGCCCAAGAAGCAGAGTGAGCAGTACTTTTCAAACTTGAAAATGAAAGCTAAGCACTAGGGGTCTTGTTAAAATGTAGATCCTGAGTCAGTAGACCTGGGGTGGGCCTCAGGTAATGGTGATATTGCCCCTGTAAGGACAACACTTTGAGGATCTGGGCTCTGGGGAGGACCCAGGGCTGGAGAGGCTGCAAGTCTGGCTGCAGACTAACTGCGTATATGGCTCTGAGGTCTAGGAGACCTGTTATTAAGCTGCTGTTGGCTCAGGGTGACCCACAGTTATTAACATTGAAGAACAAAGCTGCTGTCTCTCTGCTCCCTGTCTTTTGTGGAATTCTAATTTGACTAAGGGTCAGGTCCAGAATTTTCTCTGTCCTTGCTGAGCACTACTGCACTGAAACTGCCATTACTGTTTCTGAGATCTTAGCTTCCTGAGCATTCCTGCAGCCATTGTGGAGTGGCTGATATCAGAAATGCTTGGCTTCATGTCTTCTCCCTGGTCTGGTTTCCTGTAAAGAAAGAACTACTTTCCTTTGGGTTTAGGGACATAAGAGCAATACCTACATGACAGATCCAAATGTGCCAGGAGTGATTTAAAAAAAAAAAAAAAAAAGGTGGAATTAGCGGTGTGGTGATCATTAAGCTGCTCTTGATATTCAGGTTCAATATTGACTGACTTTACTGATTTTCAGCTGTTAGAGCCAAACTGTTTTGATTAGTTTTTTTTTTTCCCTTGGAGTTTTTTCTCCCAGACTTATGACCCGACTAGAAAAGTTGGACTGGCATAACCTAAGCTTGGAGCAGCACTTTGTGATGGGGTTAATTGCTATGTAAATGTGGTTTTAACTATACTATCCTTAAGAACCCAGGTTACTCCTGTGGTCTTCCTGTCTTATTTGGCCTTCAGGGTGCCAGGACACTAGCGTTCCTGTTCAGAAGGGCCAGTCATTAAAATTTACTTGCCCTTGAAAAAATTTTGCTTGAAAATACTTTTTGACAAAAATATTTAGGCCAATTGCTTTCTGTAAATTTAGATGGAGACAGAATCTGTGCCAGAAATCTGAAAAATTTGGGTTCCCTGGAAAATTCTGAATAAGATGGTATATTAGACTGCTGTAACAAACTCAGAGACTTAAATCAGCAGACACTTACTATTCTACAGTTCTGGAGATTAGAAGTCTAAAATCAAGATATTGGCAGTGCCCTGCTCCCTCTGAAGCCTGTAGGGTAGAATCCTTCCTTGCCTTTTCCTAGCTTCTGACAGTTTGTGAGCAATACTTGGCATTTCTTGGCTTGCAGCCATAGTACTTCAATCTCTGCTTCTGTTGTCACATGGCCTTCTTTTCTTCCATGGCTGTCTCTTCTCTTCTTATAAGGACACCAATTATGTTGGATTAGGGGCCTACCCTACTAAATTAATTATACTTCATTTAACTAATTCTATTTGCAAAGACCCTATTTCTAAATAAGGTCACATTCTGAGCTACTGGGGATTAGGACTTCAATATATCTTTTTGAGGGACACAATTCAACCTGTAACAGATGGAATAGAATGTAGAGTTTTGGGAGGTCATGGGAAAGATGACTCTGCCAGTTATCATGGCTATGGTGGAGGAAAGACCCAATCTGATTCCGCTGTAGCAACTGGGAGGTAGAAGGAGCCTGACTCCTGAAGGCCCAGGGGTGGTAGCAGAAGGCCTTATCTGAGCAGTGCTCCAATGACCAAGGGTCCTGGTGGGAGATTCCAGGTAAAAGCCTGACTTGATGTGGCACACAAATCCTTTTGTTTAGGAAGTCCAAGAGTGGAGGCAGGAACAATGGGGTGGAGAGCCATGCAGAAGTTAGGCTACCTGGAAATCTGTGCTGGACAGGTCTGGTTGGTGTCTCCTCCCATAGTCCTTGCCCATAGTACCAGTCATAGATATCACAAACATCAGCCCGTTGTACCCCTTCCCCTTTGGCTCATTGGCTTACGGATGGATACATGACCCAAGAACAATTGTCCATATTCTGAGCAGTGCCTTATTTATGACTTGTCCTGGGGTGAGGCTCTGCCAAACAGAGATGAACAAGATGAACTGGGTCAGTCAGAGATTAATTGGGTCAGTGAGGTTCTTTCTGGAGAATAGGAAATCAAAAGCCATGAGATAGGGATGAGTGTAAAAACTGCAAGGTGGGGATGTAGAGCTGGGACTGGTACACATGTTTGACCTTAATAAGAAATGTAGACTCTTCCGGGAAGATGGCGGACTAGTAAGACACGGGAATCTCTTCTCCAGAAAAATAGCTAGAGGACAAGCTGAAACAGCCCCGAAAAAGATCTTCTAGGGTTTAGGTCAGCAGGTGAAGGCTGCACACCACCCAGAGGAGAGAAGGCCAGAAGAGGGAAATCGCGACTACAGAATTGTGAGTTGCAAGTAGCAGCTTCTGCTGCTGCCGGCACCCTCCCGCACACTCTTCAGAATTCTCGGGCCTCTGGGCCTGCGACCACAGACAAAGGGGGCTCCAGGGATCTGCCACTACCGGAAAGGGGAGAGAGAGGGACACAGCCTTAGGCTGACTCAGGTTCGGCCCTGAAATTTGGGCTGCAGAGCCCCACGGACCCTTTTACACAGCGGTTTGCCCTGGGAGCCTGGAAAGGACCCTTCCACACGGTGGTTTGCCCTGGGAGCCCGGAAAGGACTGGAGAAATCTGATCCTCGCAACCTCCCTCTCTTCTAGCCTGGACTAATTGTTGAGGACACCACGGGAGAGGGGAGAGAGAGCCTGGGGCTGACCCTGCTTTGGACTCCCAGGTTTGGTCTGCCCTGACCAGAGAGCCCTTCCAGGCTGGGTGGGGCTGCGCCATTGTTTGCCTTGGAGCCTGCAAGGGGCTAAAGATATACAAACCTCCCAATCTCATCCTCTACTAACAGGGACTGATTGTTGAGGATTCAGAAGGGAGTGGAAATATTTCCTAGCTGGGAAAAGGGGGGCGCTACAAGAGAAGTCTGGAGAACTGTCTCAGAAGGTTTGAATCACAGGGCTCCTAGCCCCCAGACAGGAAGCTCTATCACATTGATATGGTCTGTGTCACAACAAATACGCTCCGACCAAGCATTGAATCGAGAGCAGTCAACAAGCGCCATCTCCTGGCAGACCAAGGAAGTATACATAAGAAAGTTAATAAGTAAGAGAGTCTTTTCCTGGCCTCTATAACCTCCCTGCCCAAGGCCCTAGGAAACGACTCTACAACCAATAACTGGGTCCAGTACACAGTTTCCAGTAACCAGCAGAACAATCCTAACAATCAAGGTTGAGCCAAAAATCAAAGAGCGGTGGTAACTCACAGCCTCCTGCCACTAAAACCCCATAAAAGAGAAAGAGATAGAGCATCTAAGTAAAATACAAACTAACCAGATGCCTAAGCACCAACAAAAAATTACGGGCCATACTAAGAAAATAGAAGACATGGCCCAAGAAAAGGAATACAGCAAAGTCCCAGAAGAGGTGCAGAATTTGAGAGAACTAATCAGTGAGATGATTAGTTCCAAAATCAAATTAATGAGATGAAAGAGAATATAGTTAAAGAGATCAATGACATCAAGAAGTCATTGCGCGAACGTAAAGAAGAAGTTGAAATCATGAACAGAAAAGTAACGGAGTTCATGGGAATGAAAGACACAATAGGTGAAGTCAAAAATACATTTGAAGCATACAACAGCAGGCTCGAAATGATAGAAGAAAGAATAAGTGATACTGAAGACAGAGCAGCTAAAATTGAAGAGAGAAAAGAACAGAGAGAGAAAAGAATGGAGAAAATTGAGCAGGGGCTCAGAGAGTTGAATGACAACACAAAACGCAAGAACGTACGTGTCATTGGAGTTCCAGAAGGAAAAGAGAAAGGAAAAGGGGCAGAAAGAGTATTTGAGGAAATAATAGCTGAAAATTTCCCAACTCTCATGAAAGAAATGAACTTTCATGTCCAAGAAGCACACCGTACCCCAATAAGAATAAATCCAAATGTTTTTTTTTTTTAGATTTTATTTTTTTATTCATTTATCCCCCCCTTGCTGCTTGTGCTCGCTGGGTCAGCTAACCATGCTGTGCGGGTGGGCTTGCCTTCACCAGGACGCCCCCATATGGTAAACGGGAGCCCTACGATTGAGCCACAGCCGCTTCCCTAAATCCAAATAGACCTACGCCAAGACACATATTATTCAGAATGTCAAATGTAAAAGATAAAGAGAAAACGCTCAGAGCAGCAAGAGAGAAGCAAACGATCACGTACAAAGGACGTCCAGTAAGACTTTGTGCTGATTTCTCTTCAGAAACCATGGAGGCGAGAAGACAGTGGTATGATACAATTAGGAAACTGAAAGAGAAAAACTGCCAGCCGAGAATTCTTTACCCAGCAAAACTGTCCTTCAAATATGGAGGTGAATATAAAGTATTCACAAACAAACAGAAACTAAGAGAGTTTGCAAAAAAGAATCCACCTTTGCAGGAAATATTAAAGGAAGCCTTAGAACCTGAAAGAAAAAGACAGGAGAGAGAGGCTTGGAGGAGAGTATAGAAGAAAGAAAAGCAGAAAGGATAACCAAAAGTGTAAAAAGAGAGACAAAAATAAGATGACATATGAAAACCAAAGAATAAAATGGAGGAAATAAATAGTGCATTTTCAGTAATATCATTGAATGTGAATGGATTAAATTCCCCAAAAAAGATACAGGCTGACAGAATGGATAAAAGAACATGAGCCATCCATATGCTGCTTACAAGAAACTCACCTCAGACACAAGGATACAAGCCGGCTGAAAGTAAAAGGTTGGAAAAAGATACTCCATGCGAATAGTAAACAGAAAAGAGCAGGGGGTAGCTATACTAATATCAGACAAAACAGACTTCAAATGCAAAAAAGTGATAAGAGATGCGGAAGGCCATTATATATTAATAAAAGGGACGATCCTCCAGGAAGATATAACAGTCATAAATATCTACGCACCTAACCAGGGTGCCCCAAAATATATGAGACAAACTCTGGCAAAACTGAAGGGAGAAATAGACATTTCTACAATAATCGTCGGGGACTTCAACACCCCTCTCACATCATTAGATAGAACAACTAATCAGAAGATCAACAAGGAAACAGAGAACTTGAACAATATGACAAATAAGTTAGACCTAACAGACATATACAGAACACTGCATCCAAACTCAGCGGGTTATACATTCTTCTCAAGTGCCCACGGATCTTTCTCCAGGATAGACCACATGTTAGGTCACAATACAGCTCTCAATAAATATAAAAAGATTGAAATTATACAAAGCACCTTCTCAGATCATAATGGGATGAAACTAGAAATCAATAACAGACTGGAAAAAAGTAAATTTGCAAATGTGTGGAGACTGAACAACACACTCCTAAATATTCGGTGGGTCAAAGAAGAAATTGCAAGTGAAATCAGTAAATATATTGAGACAAATGAAAATGAGAACACAACATATCAAAACATATTGGATACAGCGAAGGCAGTCTTGAGAGGGAAATTTATAGCCCTAAATGCCTATATTAAGAAACAAGAAAGAGCTAAACTTAAAGATTTAACTGAACAACTTGAGAAACTAGAGAAAGAACAGCAAACCAATCCCAAAGCAAAAAGAAGGAAAGAAATAATAAAGATTAGAGCGGAAATAAATGAAAATGAGAACAAAAAAGCAATAGAGAAAATCAACAAAACCAAAAGCTGGTTCTTTGAGAAGATCAATAAAATTGACAAACCCCTCGCTAGACTAACAAAGAAAAAAAGAGAGAAGATGCAAATAAATACAATCAGAAATGAAAGGGGTGAAATTACAAATGACCTCACAGAAATAAAAAGAATCATAAGAGGATATTATGAGAAACTATATGCCAACAAACTAGACAACCTGGATGAAATGGACAAATCTCTAGAAACTCATAACCAACCTAAACTGACACAACAAGAAATACAAGAACTTAACAAACCAATCACAATTAAGGAGATTGAATCCGTCATCAAAAATCTCCCAGCAAAGAAAAGTCCAGGGCCAGATGGCTTCACAGGTGAGATCTACCAAGCATTTCTAAAAGAATTAACACCAATCCTGTTTAAACTCTTCCAAAAAATAGAAGAGGAGGGAAAATTACCCAACACATTTTATGAAGCCAACATCACCCTAATACCAAAGCCAGATAAAGATTCCACAAGAAAAGAAAATTACAGACCAATCTCTCTCATGAACATAGATGCAAAAATTCTCAACAAAATACTTGCAAATCGAATCCAACAGCATATCAAAAGACTTATACATCATGACCAAGTGGGATTTATTCCTGGTATGCAAGGCTGGTTCAACATAAGAAAATCAATCAACGTAATACACCACATTAACAAGGTGAAGGAAAAAAACCACATGATCATCTCAATAGATGCAGAAAAGGCATTCGACAAAATCCAACATCCTTTTTTGATAAAAATAGTTCAAAAGATAGGAATAAAAGGAAAATTCCTCAATATGATAAAAGGCATATATGAAAAACCCACAGCCAACATCATACTCAATGGGGAAAGGTTGAAAGCTTTCCCCCTAAGATCAGGGACAAGACAAGGATGCCCACTGTCACCATTTTTATTCAACATTGTACTAGAAGTTCTAGCTAGGGCAATTAGACAAGACAAAAAAATTAAAGGCGTCCAAATAGGAAAAGAGGAAGTAAAACTCTCACTGTTTGTGGATGACATGATCCTGTATTTAGAAAATCCTGAAGTATCCACAACAAAGCTACTTGAACTAATAAATGAGTTCAGCAAAGTGGCAGGATATAAGATCAACACACAAAAATCAGTAATGTTTTTGTACACTAGTACTGAACAATCTGAGGAGGAAATCAGGAAGAAAATTCCATTTTCAATAGCAACAAAAAGACTCAAATACCCAGGAGTTAATTTAACCAAGGAAGTACAGGACCTATATGCAGAAAACTATAAAACAATGCTAAAAGAAATTTAAAAAGACCTAAACAATGGAAAGACATTCCGTGTTCATGGATTGGAAGAATAAATATCGTGAAGATGTCAATCTTGCCCAAACTGATTTATAGGTTCAATGCAATACCAATCAAAATCCCAACAGCTTACTTTACAGAATTAGAGAAGGCAATTACCAAATTCATCTGGAAGGGTAAGTGCACCTGAATAGCCAAAAGTATTCTAAAAAAGAAGAGCAATGTGGGAGAAATTTCACTGCCTGACCTTGAAACATATTACAAAGCAACAGAGGTCAAAACAGCATGGTACTGGCATAAAGATAGACATATCGATCAGTGGAATAGAATTGAGAATCCAGAAATAAACCCTCACCTATACAGTCAACTGGTTTTTGACAAACCTACCAAGCCCACGCTGATGGGAAAAAACAGTCTTTTCAACAAATGGTGTTGGGAGAACTGGATATCTATAACCAAAAGAATGAAAGAGGACCCCTATCTCACCCCCTATACAAGAATCAACTCAAAATGGATCAAAGATCTAAATATAAAAGCCAGGACCATAAAACTACTAGAAGAAAATATAGGGAAACATCTTCAAGACCTTGTAGTAGGTGGTGGTTTCTTGGACGTCACACTCAAAGCACGTGCAACAAAAGAAAAAGTAGATAAATGGGACCTCCTCAAAATTAAACACTTTTGCACCTCACAGGACTTTGTCAGAAGGGTGAAAAGGCAGCCGACTCAATGGGAAAAAATATTTGGAAATCACATATCTGATAAGGGTTTAATATCCAGGATATATAAAGAGATGTTACAGCTCAACAATAAAAAGACAATTGACCCAATTAAAAAATGGGCCAAAGACTTGAATAGACATTTCTCCGAAGAAGAAACACAAATGGCAAAAAAAAAACACATGAAGAAATGCTCAACATCACTCATGATTAGGGAAATGCAAATCAAAACTACAATGAGATATCATTTCACACCTATCAGAATGACCACTATTAAAAAGACAGATAACTACAAGTGTTGGAGAGGATGTGGAGAGATAGGAGCACTTCTTCAATGTTGGTGGGAATGCAGGATGGTACAACCACTACGGAGGACTGTTTGGCAGTTCCTAAAGAACTTGAATATAGACTTGCCACGTGACCCTGCAATACCACTACTGGGTATATACCCAGAAGAACTGACAGCAGTGACACGAACAGACATCTGCACACCGATGTTCATAGCCACATTATTCACCATTGCCAAAAGTTGGAAACAACCCAGGTGTCCATCAACAGATGAATGGATAAACAAACTGTGGTCTATTCACACGATGGAATATTATGCAGCTGTAAGAAGAAATGAAGTCATAAAGCATATGGCAACATGGATGAATCTGGAGGACATTATGTTGAGTGAAGCAAGCCAGACACAAAAGGACAAATACTGTATGAAAGCATTGCTATGAATCAAATATATTGTGTAATATATTGTTTGATTCACACACACACACAAAAAACAAAAAAACAAACAAAAAACAAAACAACAAAAAAATTTACATGTATCCATTACATTTAATTGAGAAATGTATATATTTATTCATCTGTGTTTACTTTTTAGTTTTTTATTGCTTATGTTTTCAATTATTAAATGTACAAAATAAAGTTAAAAAAAAAAAAAAAAAAGCAATCCCTAAAATTCAAAAGCAAAATGAAAAAAGTTAATGGTATAACCACACTGAAAGGAACTGTGTCAAATAACCTTCAAACACAAGAATTTGACACAACGTCCTTAATGGGATATACCCTAATATCCCAAGTATTATATCCAAAATATACAAAATGAAGTGTAAAAATAAATCTTAAACTGTTTCCAGTAATCTTTTGGTTGGTGGTAATGTTAGTATTGTCACCTAAAACTGTTGTGTGTATATTGTGGAATAAAGCAAATGAGTAATTAAGTTAATGTCATTGAGAACCAGAATTTGGGGCATGAGAGAAAGGAGATATGGACGTAAGATCAATGAAGTTAAGTAAAAACGTGTATCTCTGAATTTGAATTAAAAGTAGCAGTATGAACTCATGATAAAAAAAAAAAAGAAATGTAGGCTGTGGATGCTGCTGGAAAGGAACATTCCTCCTATTTCCATGTGGAGAGATTACATGGAGTAACACTCCTGCCTTCTTTCTGCCCCCCTCAACTATGACTGAGTATTTAAGTTTAATTCAAGGGTAAAATATTATGGGAGACCACTTGGCTCTAACCTAAGCTACACTTCCCACACAGATTTATCAGTAATAAAGATATTTTTATTTCTATATGCCTGATCCATGTGTCCACCCCTCAAGTGATTTTTGAATTAGGCCAAAACAGGTGATAATTTATTGATCTCCCAAACCCAACAATTGGTACACAATTTGATGACCTTAAAAAGTAGTTAAGGTATAGAATTTGGTTAATAAAATAACAGGTACATCTCAGGATCATGCTATAGTCATTAAATGTTAACAAATGTCGATCATGTGGGTTTTCCACCTTGGCAGTCTACAGTGTATTTTGTGGTATTGCCAGCCTTTACAGTTGTGTAGTTGGCTTCGTAGGCCTGGACTTGTAAATGACTTTAGGCCCTGGGTTTAGTAAGTGAACCATATAAGAAAATGGCTTTGGTGGGTCATTGCAGATTATGGTAGTTTTTGTTTTTGTTTTTAGAAAGGGTGTACAGAGTAAGTTTATTTTTTTTAATAATTATTTTTAAAAAAGCTTTAGATTACATAAATGTTAACATAAAATATATAAGGGATTCCCATATGCCCCAATCTCTCCCTCTCCCATGGTGGTTTTGTCCACAGGTGAGGGGATATTTTTATACTGGAAATTAGGTGTTTCTATACAGGCAGGGCTCTATGTGAGAGGGCTGCTTGTGGCTTAAGAGATGCCTAGAACTTGAACAACACAGGCACAGCTTGTCTTGGTATTTCAGGGAAGGCAGAAAGGGTTTAGTTATAGAAGACAGCCTTTGAGTCTCAGTGAAGATTACACTGAAACAGAGGGAGCTTCAATGACATTTTTTTCTTTTTCTTATTCTTTTTTAATATATATCTTTTTACTAGAGAAGTTGTAGGTTTGCAGAAAAATCATGCAAAACCTATATAGTGTCCATTTAACCTTCCCCCATTATTAATACCTTGCATTAGTGTGGTACCTTTGTAACAATTGATAAAATAATATTATTATAATTGTACCATTAACTATAGTCCTTAGGTTACATTACGATTCACTGTGTTGTACAGTTCTGTGTTTCTATTTTATTCTAGTAACATACATACAACTTAAAATTTCCCCTTTAAACCACATTCAAATATCTAATTCAGTAGTGTTAATTACATTTGCAATATTGTGCTAGCATATTACCATTCAATATCAAAATTTTTCCATCACCCCAACCAGAAAGTCTATATCAATTAAACATTAACTCCCCCTTCCCTCCCCCCGATCTCTTCCCCTGGTAACTTGTATTCTAGTTTCTGTGTCTGAATTTTCTTATTCTGATTATTTCATGTCAGTGAGACCATACAATATTTGTCCTTTTGTGTTTAGCCTATTTCACTCAACACTATGTCTTCAAGCTTCATCCATGTTGTCACATGTATCAGAATCTCTTTCCTTTTTGTGGCTACATAATATCCCATTGTGTGGATATACTACATTTTGCTTATCCATCCATTTGTTTATGGATACCTGGGTTCCTTCCATTTTTTGGCATTTGTGAGTAATGCGACTATGAACATCTATATGCAAATATATGTTTGAGTCTCTGTGGTCAAATCTTTTGGGTACATACCCAGAAGTGGGATTTCAGCATCATGTGGTAATTGTACAGAACTTGTTGAGGAACTGCCAAACTGTCTTCCACAGTAGCTGCACCATTTTACATTCCCACCAGCAATGAATAAGTGCTCTTTTTCTCTATATCCTCTCCAAAACTTATAATTTTCTGTTTTTTTTTTAAAAATAGTAGCCACTTTAGTGGGTGTGAAAAGGTATTTCATTGCGGTTTTGATTTGCATTTCTGTAATGGCTAATGATGTTGAGCATCTTTTCATGTGCTTTTTGGCCATTTGTATATCTTATTTCTTCTTTGGAGAAATGTCTATTTAAGTATATTGCCCATTTCTAAAATTGGGTTGTTTATCTTTTTGTTGTTGAGTTATAAGATATTCTGAATATTAAGAAAAGAAAGAAAGGGGGAGGGAGGAAGGGGAAGAGAGAGAGAAAGAGAGGGAGGGAGGGAGGGAAGGAACTTGAGGGTTGTTAGGCTTAAAAAAGTACTTCGTCAGCCCCTTCCTGTTTTCAGGTGGGATGATTTTCTGAATTAACGATCCTGGCTACTTTCTGCTTTTACTCAAATTCTCTCAAGGTAAATAGACTAAAATTCTATTTGAAGAGTTTAGGAGAAGTAACTGGGTACATATTTGTATCTTCCTCCTCTCCTGTGGATCCTAAGAGAAGTGCCCGCTGTGCTCTGGCTCTGAGGTAAGCTGAGTGTTAAAAGCCCTTTGCTTTTAGGGGAGGCCTGTGTTGGTCCAGCTCTGTCATTGACTGGGTACATAGGATTAATTCAGAGTTGAGAGATTAGAAAGGCCACTCGGCCTAGAATTTATTATGTTCTCCAAACAGCTTTATCAGTTTAAAGGAAAACCTTGCTATTTCTCATTTCATCTGCCCAACTGCTGTGTTTTTCTCTCAGTTTGTTCTAATCTCTAGAGAGGAACAGAATAAACCAGGACTCAGGATGGATCAATGCATGTGGATGCCACAGGTGGGCTAGTAATTTTGTGTTTCTATGATGGAACTTTTGGACATATGAAAAACACTTGGCAGATCCTATGGTTTACATGTTAAAATTTTGACAAGTTTAGCTAAAAACAATTAATGATAAATCCTAGGAGATGACAGGAAGCACAAATATATTTGTTATGATTAGTTTTTTCCCATTCTGTTCTTCATATTGTGTTAAAATTTAAATATCAGTCTTCAAGCTTACTGATCCTTTCTCCTGCCATCTCAATCTGTTGTTCAACCCATCGAATGAATATTTCATTTCAAATATTGTAATTTTGAATTCTACAACTTCTGTTTTATATTTTTATATATTTTCCATTTTCTTCTGAGTTGCATCTATTTACTCCTTAAGACCATATCTTCTTTATGTCCTTGAACATATTTATAATAGCTGTTTTAAAGCCATTGCCTGAAAATACCACCATCTGGATCTCTTTAGAGTCTGTTTCCATTGAAAGTTTTTTTTCTTGATTATGAGCCATATTTTCTTGCTATTTTTTTGTGTCTAAAATTCTTTTTTATATGTTAGATATTATGAATGATACATATAAGGAGTCTAGATTATGTCATATTTCTTTAAAGCATGTTGAATTTTATTTTGGCAGGTAGCTAATATTTTGGTATTCTTGATATTTTCAGGCTTGGTTTTCAACTTTTTTTAGAGTAGATCTAGAGCAGGGTGTCAATCAATCTTTCTGCAATGATGAGAGTGTTCTAAATCTGTGCTAGTCAATATGGTAGCCACTACTCACTCTGACTATTAAGCACTTGAAATGTGACTAATGCAACTAAGGAACTGAATTTTAAATTAAAACTTAATTTAAATTTACTTAAAGCTAAATTTAAATAACTACATGTGGTTAGTGGCTGTATTGACCAGCTTAGCCTAGAGCATGGTCTGTGTTCTTAAGGCTTTTATGGTGTTTCACCTGATCTGGGGTGTTCATGAGTCTGTTCATTCTGGATGGGCCAGAGTTCCAGTGTCTTCCAGAATTGCATAGCCTTTAATATTTTGGTCCCACTTTTAACCCTGTAAAAGCCACTCTCTGCCAGGCTTTGTGGAATCTCTTCTTACATCTTAGCTCAGCCCTTGGCCAACGACCTGCAGGGAACCCCCTTCCCTCCCCACTCAGACTAATGCCACTGACTTACTATAATTAGGAATTAAAAATTTTAATATATTTTGATTTTGTATATTTCATTGTTCTTTTTCTGACCCTAAAAACCACCATAAAATTGTGATTTTTTTAAACTTATAAAGTAAGGCAGGTTATGATGATTTTTTTGGCTCCTTCCTTCCTGTTCTCAAAGCACTTTTTTCATTTCTACATTATATCTCTGGTCACATTCCTCTGGTGAGTAATGTATGGGTCTATCTCCCTAGCTAGTCTATGAGCTCCTTAAGAGCAGGGGTTGTGTTTTTCATTTTTGTATCTTCATCACCTAGCACTTGATGGATGCTTAGTAATTCTTTATTTACTGAACTCTAAAGGAATTGACAGAAGACAGGAGGAACTGAACTCTTAACAGTTCAGGCAAACTAGAACTACAAAAGTAACAAATCCTAGAGTGAGCTGGCCGAGGGACATAGACAGGTAGGCGTTGGATTCAGTATGAGCTGTATAAGGGATTATTGCCATATAACTGCACACTCATAGTCTCTTTAAAAAGTTGGGAAATAGAAAAAGCTTTGTGATTCCCTCCCCATCATCCAGTGGGGTTCCTATGAGAGCAGGTCCTGATGCCAGCAATGAAAAGTGTGAGAGGCACACTTGTGAATATTTCCTCTGCCCATGTGATGACAACTAACTTTGGATAGTTGTGATATTTCAGTCATTGTATAAGTATTTTACAGATATTAACCCCTCTCAACAACCCTATGAATTAAGTATTATTCTTATCTCTATTTAATGATGAGGAAGCTGAGGTATAGAGAGGATAAGAACTTGACTGAGTTATAAAAACTAGCACGTGTCAGAGAATAGATGCAAACCTAGGCAGTGAGGCTCCAGAGCCCACACTCTAAACCTCTACATGATCTTGCCTCTTAAATTTCTTTTCTGGATTAACATCTTAATGTAGGGAAGAATGATAAAAAGGGCCTTGTCTTTCAGCATGTTCAGCATCAGTATTTTTAGCAAATACATATACTCTGTGCAGGGCACTGCTAAACATAAGGGGTACAAAGATATACAACTTAGTCCTTGCCTAAGACACATACAATCTTGCTGGACAAATATAACACAGAGCTAAAAATTGAACAATGTTATAAAAGAACAGATGCTATAGACAATTAAAGCTCATACAGCTATTGTCAAAATTAGTTATTACATGGATACTTTGGATGAAATGATACTTTTGTGTAAAATAAACTTTCCTTATTTCGTAGATATGAAACTGAAGTACAAAGAGGTTAGCTGTACTTAACCATTCACTTATCCATCCATCCATATGTCCATTCATCTATCCAATATTTATCAAGTACCTAGTTTGTCCTAGAAACTGTGCTTAGGTTCTAGGGATCTACGTAAGTAAGAAGCAATCCCTGTCTTCAATAAGCCCATAACACTTATTACCATCTAATGTATTATGTAATGTGTTTTTTATTTTGTTTAGTATGTATTTGCTTTCCTCCATTAGGGTGGAGGCTAATACATATTTTTTCTGTTTGTTTCCCTCCTATGTCCTCATCCCAGGTAGATCTAAGTTTGTGTTTATACAATTTTTGGGGCTCCTCTTTAAGAAAAAGAATACAAAATTTTTAATACAAAATTAGCTCTGAATGGATATTTTTTTGGAATGTGCAACAAACTGCCCATTTAAAAAAGCTTACAAATACCATAACCATCACAAATTCAAGAAAAATAACAATATTTTCTTTAATTAAATGCCTGCCACTGCTACAATACTTTTTTGTCATACAATTTTTGGCTACATACTCTTTAATCATCTCTTTTATGACAACAATTTTATGATCTGTTCTGTAAAGAGAAAATTGAATTACAGTTTGTTCTTTGTCAGTTGATAAAAAGTTTGTTGTTTATTATTGACAGTTTAGAAAAGCTTTTTTCAGCTTCATAGTTATTTTGTCATCATATGAGCTTGTTGTGACTATTTGAAGCTGGATAGATCTCAGAAGATCATGTTTTTAAAGCTAATCCATTCCTGTGGGTGTGACCCTATGGTAGGTAGGAACTTTTGATTTGGTTACCTCAGTAAAGGACCTTTTGAATAGCTTATTTCAGTTGAGTGTGGTCTAGTGTGGGTCTTAATCCTCTTACTGGAGTACTTTATAAATGGGATGAATATGGAGAGAAACACAGAAAGAAACCTACAGAAGCAGAGAGAGAAAGCCCCGAAAGCCAGAAGCTGAAAGCAATGGAATCCTGAAGAGAAGACAGAGACCAGCCGATGCCACCATGTGCCTTGTCATATGACAGAGGAGTCCAGTATCGCTGGCATGCAGTCTTTGGGGAGAAAGCATCACCTGATGATACCTTGATTTGGACATTTTCATGGCCTTGGAACGGTAAGCTTGTAAATGAATAAATCCTCATTGTTAAAAGCCAGCTTATATCTGGTATATTGGAGCAAACAGCCTAGCAAACAGAAACAGTTACTTTAGACATGCTTTTTGTTGGAGGTATGATTATAAGTTTGTGCCCTACAAACACAAGGCTTTTGATAAATTCTATCGTGTAAGATTCCTTTCAAAAAATAAATATATGGTATGTTTATAATTATATGCATTGCATTATTGGATATATTTTAGAAGTTTTGTTTTGACTAATTGTTGATGAGGACCAAATTGTCTGCTTAATAATTTTCCGTGTCGGATGTTTGGAAGGATTTTAGACAGAGTAGCTTCTAGCTAGTGAATTTAAACCTATTTCTCCTCTACATTCTTATCTCTGAGGCTGGGATGAATAGAATATACTCATATTATTAGGCCACATGTGACCCTGCACCTCTGTGTCACAATGGCTGGTTAGTGGACAGTGCATGGTAGGAGTATTCCTGGAAGCCATTCCTATTCAGGAATTCTAATGATAGCTTAACTGTACACATAAGTCATTGTGTGCCACATGAAAATACCCCTCTAAATCCCTACTACATGTATTGAAACTCAGCTTCCCTTTGGCCAGATTCCCTAGATGCCCTCTGTGTTTCCACAGTGGTCTTAACCAATTGAGGTGAAAGTTTCTTACTTTGGCAATTTTGCAGAAACAGATGACCATGTCAACACATTGCTAGGGCCCCTCCCAGGATCTTGGAAGGGACACATGTAAGTGAGGGGGCCTGAAGTTTAATCTTCATTAGCTTCATGGTAAATCCACCACTGGTATCCAGTGCCTAAGTGGTGCCTGGGATTATATAAACATCTGTCCCCTTAATGAACGAATTAGTGAATGATGATACAGTGAGCTCAGCATCATTACAAAGCTTTGAAAACAGCATTTGAGGGTTAAGTGTGGGCATGGTGGTGTTTAGGAAGATTTTCCAACTGCTTAAGGGAGAGAAGTAGAAGCAGAGACATTCAAAACAGAGGAAACATCTTGAGATGAGGCCCAAGAGCAGTTCAGGCTTGAAGACTTGTGAGTTTGTAGCACAGTGCAGATTATACCAGATTCCATAATCCTAAATCAGTGTTCTTTTCACCACAATAGCATCTGCTCTTTGTTATTTTATTTTATTTTTATTTTTATTTTTTTTTAGGAAGCTCGGGGGATTAAACTCGGGACCTTGTACATGGGAAGCAGGCACTCAACCAACTGAGCTACACCCGCTCCCTATGCTCTTTAGTTTTGAAGCTGGTGTTTCTTCAGCTCTTTAACTCTTAGACACTTCTATTAGAAGAAACTGTGGTAGCAGATTGTATTTTCCAAGATGACCATAACAGGATCTCTCATCCCATGTGCTCTTCTTACAATATGGCATTGACTCTTCTCCATCGAGGAGAAGGGTGAGAGGGTGAGGGGGTGGCTGGCTCCCAAAATGTTTTGACATGATGCCAAACATAGCAAAAATATTCCTTCAGACAGGATCATATTTATAAATGTGCATCTTTTGGTTCCTATTTTTAGAGATTTGCTTTTCTTTGGTTTTTATAACATCTCTACTTTATCACATGCGCAGGCATGGATACAGGCACTGCCAGCTTTGCTTTCATTTATTGAACAAATGTTTATAGAGTGTCCACTATGTGCCGGGCACTATTATTCTAGGCATGGGTGAAAGAGCTATGGGAAAACCAACAAAGCCTCTGCCCTCATGGAGCTTACACAATTGTGGGGGTAGATAAATACATACATATATAAATACATACATGAAATAATGTTAGGTAGTGGTGGGTGTTACAAAAAAAAAAAAAAAAAAACAGAGTAAGGACACAGAATGTGACAGGGAGCTTCTTTAAATAGGATGATCTCAAATGGCCTCTCTTAGGAGGTGACATTTGAGTAGAGAATTGAATTGAATAAGGGAGCAATCCATGAATCTATCTTGGAAAATAGTATTTCGGGCAGAAAGAACAAGTACAAAGGCCACAAAAGCATTGCATGCATTTTAGTCCTCTCCAGGGGAACGCTGTATTAAATGTTTTGGAAAGGGAATGCTTCAAGGATGCGATCTTGGTCCAGCTGCCTCTTTACTGATTTGTCACCTGAGACTTCTTTAGCTTCCCAAAGGAAGTTACAAGGTTGCCTATCCTGGAACAAAAGCCAATAAATGGGAGCTGGAGCCAATTTTATACTTGTCCATGCCTATTTGACATCAGGACCAGTGCAACAAGGGCTTAATTCTATAAGTGGAGTCCTTTGGAACACAGTGGCCGGTTTTTGTCTATAAATAGGTCATTTAATTTCCTATATCTGCTTACGGCTCAGCCTCAGGAGTCTCTAGAATCCTACTTTCCAGCAATATTATCTTTTATTTGCAAACATAAGGCTTTATTTTTATGGATTACTGTCCTAGCAGCAGATAGTCCATGCTGTGTTTAATTAACTGTTTACTGCATCTGTTTGCCAGTCAGTGCTGAGTCTGAGATGTCTATTGGGAGACAATATGGGCATTCTGAGGGCAAAGTTATACACTGCTTACTAGTCAATGGCCTCAGCACATGATACCTCTCTGGGTCCCATCACATCCATCTCTAAAATGACTATAGGTCCTTTCTGTTGGTAACTTCACTCTTGCTTCCATTTGGTGAAATCTGAGTGACTCCTGGATATGTTAGGATTAAATTATCTTAATTTACCTGGCAGGTAGTGTAAGAGACATTGAAGCACATGGTGAGCTTGTTTCCCTATTGGAGGTTTCACTTGACTCTACTGGCGGACCCACTAATTTTAATGACTCACTCAATCTTCCTGTTGGTAGTCAGACGTTGGTTACTGGCCCTGGAGAGGGCCATCAATCCTGTTACTGGGTATAAAGGCTGGGAGAAGAAAGAATGCCCAAATACCCAAACACCTGGCTCTCCAACACTGCCCACTAAGCTATGTGGGTGGATCTGAGGCACTTTGAAGCTTGTATGCCTGGTCTGAAGGGGATCAGCTGATCTCAAGTTTTGGGTCTTGTGTTGAGAGTCTAATGAATACTCACTGACAGCTCCTGGAAAGAGCAACAGATTTATGAGGTGATAGCAAATAATAAGCAGGGTCCACAAACCTGTATAATTTTTTTCATATTCAATATCTCAATTAATCTTTGTAAAATACTTGTGAGGAAGGCAGATAGTATTGTTTTTCATTTATCTATTCAGCTGCCATTTATCAAACACTTGTGTCTCAAGAAGAAAGAGACTTTTTCATGCACATTATTTCATTTAATCCTCAAGGCAATCTAGAAAGAAATTCTCAGAGGTCCCATTTCCCATCCAAGAAGGCAGTCTTAGGAAGCTAAAGTACTTCTCTAGGTATCCAGACTAGGAAGCATCAAAGCAAGGCTGATATTCAGCAGGTGCACACCAATGTGGTGATATTTTTTGTTAACACATCAAAATACTTCTAAAATCTTTGGTAAGTAGCCACTGCTTAGAGCCACTCATGTGGCCTTATCCACCTGCCCTGGTCCCTTCCTTCCAACCTCAATGTGGACCTCCCTATGATTGAACAATTAAAGAGTTAATGCCTGGCATGGCAGGGAGCTGCCTGGACCCTGATCCAACATTAAAACTAGTATTGGTTCTGATTGGTCCATGGATCTACCATACTGGTCAGTAAATATTTAAATATCATCTCTGGACAGAGAAGAATTTAAAGTTGAGAAATATAATGGGGGTTGCTCAGAGTCCTACATGTAGACTTAAACCCAGGTTTTTTGTTTGTTTGTCTATTTGACAATACTACTCTATATTTCAGTTAATGAAACAGTGAATCTATAGATTTTACATTTTCTCTCTAAATAATATTTTAAATTTTATATGGCTTATTTCTCAATGGACAATTTAATATACAACCCCAGCTTGAGTGGTTAATACTTTAATACTTTAAAAAAACTTTTTATTTTGAAATATGTTCAAACTTATAGAATAGTTAAAAAAATAATGCAAACACCATACAGAGAACTATAATATATCCCCACCTCCACATATATCCAGATTCATCAATTTTAAATTTTTTTGGCCACATTTGCTCGTCCTTTCCTTCCCTCCTTTCCATTTATCTATTTTCCATCCATTTTCTGAAGACTTGAGTGTAGGTTATATACATCATGCTTCTTTTTTTTTTTTTAATTGTGGGTAAAAATCAAAATTTTCACAATACATACCAACATTTGCAAAATGATTTATAAATATATATGCATATATGTGCATTTGCTTACAAAAATGTTATTTATGTATATATATAAATATATTTTAAGAGGTGCTTAGATAACCAAAATATTACACGGAACCCACTGGAATTCCCATATTGCCCACCTCCCACACCTCCCACCACATCCCACACAAACATCTCCCACAAGTGTGGCCCACCACCCTCAATGGACTTACACATCCTGGGGCCTCAGGATTGGGGGAAGAACTATGGACTAGAGTGGACTTGATGGTATTCTGTTGTTCACATATGGTGATTCTAGCAATGGAAGAAATTATAACAATGAGGTGGAGCCAGTGGCCACTTGACACTTTTGGGGCAGGGAGGGGACGAGCAGTTGAAATACAGGGGCTTCTTTGGGATTTGGAGGTTGTCCTGAGTACCTTTGTGGCAACGGATGCAGGCCATTTTAAATCAGCACACACCACTCAGAACTGTGTGGGAGAGAGTGTGGTCTACGGTGTGAACTGTGGTCTATGGTTGGTGGCAAGGCCCCAGGATGTGTAAGTACATCATGCTTCTTGAATACTTAACACTGCCTTGTACATTTCAAAAGAATAAGGATATTCACTTACATAACTACCTTAAGTGCAGTTATTAAGTTCAAGCAATTTAACATGGATATAAAGCTTATAGTCCATATTTCTATTTTTTTCTTATGACCCAATATTGTCCCTATGAGCCTTTTCTTCTCTCTTGCTAGATCTGTCCAGAAGCATGTATTGCATTTACTTGTCATTATCTCTTCAGTTGCTCTTTCTTTCTTTTTTGTAAATTGTAGGAACATATATATATATATAATATAAAATTTTCTCATCTCAGCCATGCACATGCATACTATGCAATGGGATTAATCACATTCACAATATTGCAGTACCCTCTCCTCCTTCCATTACTAAAACTTCCCCATCTCCCAGACAGAAACCCTATACACATTATACATTAACTTCATATTCCCCCTGATACTGGCTCTAGCAACCTGTATTCTAATTTCTGTTTCAATAAGCTTATATATTCTCCAATATTTTCTTTGTAGTTACCTTGGGGCTTAAATTTAACATCCTTAATCTACAGAAAATGCTTGCTTTGATGCCAACTTACCTTCAATAGTATACACAAACTATGCTCCTGTATCCCTCCATCCCCCAACTTTTATGTATTTCTTGTCACAAATTGCATATTTATACATTATGAGTCCAAAACCATTGATTTATCATGACATTTTATGCCTCTGCATTTTAGATACTGTAGGAAGTAAAAAGTACAGTTACAAACCAAAAATACAATAATATTAGCATTTATATTTACCCATATTATTACCCTCACCAAAAACCTTTATTTCTTTATGTGGCTTCAGTCTATTCTCTATTGTCCTTACCTATCAACCTGCTGAACTCTTTAGCATCTCCTGTAGGGCTGGTCTAATGGTGACACACTCCTTCAGCTTTTGTTTATCTGGCAATGTCTTCACCTCTCCTTCATTATTTTCATTTTTGAAAGACTGTTTTGCCAAATATAGAATTCTTCGCTGGCATTTTTTTGCTTTCAGCACTTTAAATATGTCATCCTACTGCTGTCTTGCTTCCATGTTTCCCAATGAGAAATTGGCAATCTTATTGAGGCTCTCTTGTACATAACACATTGCTTCTCTCTTGTAGCTTTCAGAATTCTCTCTTTTATCTTTGGCATTTGACAGTCTGATTATAACATGCTGTGGTGTGGGTCTATTTGGGTTTATCCTGTTTAGAGTTTGCTGAGCATCTTGGATGTGAATATTGGTGTCTTTCATTAAATTTGGGAAGTTTTCAGCCATTATTGGTTTGAATATTGGCTTTGCCACTTTCCCTCTCTCTCCTTCTGGGACTCTTACAATGTGTATATCGGTGTGTTCTGTGGCATTCCATAGGTTCCTCAGGCTCTGTTCACTTTTCTTCAGTTTTTTCTTCTTTGTTCTCCTCAGATTGAATGATTTTAACTTGTCTTTTCTTTAAGCTCACTGATTCACTCTTCTGCCAGCTCCAATCTGCTATTGCATCCCTATAGGGAATTTTAAAAAATAATAATAAACATTATTTTTAGAGAAGTTCAGATTTATAGAAAAATTACACTAAAAGTATAGGGAGTTCCCGTATAACTCCTGCCCCCACATACATAGTTTCCCCTATTATTGACATCTTACATTAATGTGGTACATTTGTTACAATTGATGAACCAATATTGAAGCACTGCTACTAACCAAAGTCTATAGTTTACATTATAGTTTATACTTTGTGCTGTACAATTTTATAGGCTTTGACAAATGTATAATGTCATGTGTCCAGCATTGCAGATACATAACAGTTTCACTGTCCTAAAAATGCCTTGTATTCCACCTATTCATCCCTCTCCATTCCCTCTGAACCCCTGGTAACCCCTATCTGTATAACAATGTTACAAGTTATTCTGTTAACATAAGATAACAACTACAATAACAATAAATCTACTTTGGTTTGTGGTTACACTCCCCCCTCATGTTTGTTCATTCCTCAGTCAAGAGGGGTTTGGAATGATGTCTGCTCTGACTGCCTCAGGATGAGAGGGTCTTATGTATTGTGGGGAAGATGGAAGGAATTGTTTTGCTTACAGTTGTAGATACTCTTTGTTTTTTGGAATAGTACTTGTCCATCCATCATCATTGTTTTATTAGCCTTCCAGGGCAAGCCTGAAGAACTGGAAAGTAGGAGTTGGCCATAACTCTGCTAGTATTCAGGGCTCAACCGGCATATCAACAATATGAAGATTTAAGTCTTTGAGAGAGATATTTAACAGGTATTTTGAAAATTATAGGTTCAAATAAAAGGAGAAGAATCATGATTAGGGGGATTATAAATGAGTATAACTATGTTATATTGGGGAAATGGATTATCATTTATTCCCAAATAGGGTCCGCCAAGGGGGTGTTGATTTCATGAGGCTGTGTCCCTTGCCTATGGTGTCCATATATCCCGAAAGCTCTTGGGAAGATTTTGGTTTGAGGCTTTGTTTATTGTGGCAGTTAATGAAATCTGCCTGAGACCTGCATAAGCATAACTTCTGCAATGACCTCCTGACTCACTTTGAAATCTCTTAGCCATAAAATCCCTTTTTTTATTTAATGTTTCCCTCTTTTGGTCAAGGTCTTTTTCCAAATGGGAATCGCTGGTTAACACTTAGTAATAATCCCTCAGTGCCAAGGAGGCTTATCCCTGGGGGTCATGTCCCATGTCAGGGGGAAGGTATTGAATTTATTTGCAGAGTTTGTCAGAGAGAGGCCACATTTGAGTAACAAGGAGGTTTTTAGGAGGTAACTCTTAGGCATTAATTATAATTAGGTTAGATTTTATTTTTAAAGTAATGAGGTTCATAAGTATAAGCATTAAGATGGAGGGCTTGGCATGTAGGCTTGTTTTCTTTTATTAGGCAAGGCTTATATAGTCCAGAGATTTTTGCCATTTTATTTGAGAAAGTAGCAGGACTTCTTCAGGATGGAAGTTTAATATTTTGTTACCTATTGTGTGAGCCTCTGTCTGTTGAGAAAACATACCTATGACAACACAAATACATTTATATCCCATAGAAAGTATGTTTTAAGTGCATTTTCCACCATAAATCAGCACGCTGTTAACACCTGTACTAGTGACGTACCTTTCTTACAGATCCTGAAAGAACATTCTTATATTTGTATTCTTAAACTCAATCCTCGGCCACCCCAGAGTTCACTGAGTTATACAGTCACCTGTTTTATCCTTTAGCTTTCCTTCTAGCATTGTGGATGGCCCAAAACTTCCCCTTTCAACCATGTTCACACTCATATTTCAGCGCCATTAATTACATTCATATCGCTGTGCCACCATTACCTCTGTCCATTTCTAAACCATTACAATCAACCTAATTATAAATTCTGCACGGATTAAGCATCAGCTTACCAATGTCTACTTACCTTCTCTCTCCTGGTAGCCTATCTTCCAGACTCTACCTCCATGAGTTTGTTCACTATCCTTAGTTCATTTCAGTGAGATCATAAAATATTTGTAATTTTGTGTCTGGCTTAATTCTCTCAACATAAGATCCTCAAGGTTTATCCATGTTGTTGCATGTGTCAGTACTTCATTCCTTCTTCTTTTTTTTTTTTTCTTTTCTTTTCTTTTTTTTTATTGTGGGTAGCCCCGGTGCCCATCAACAGACAAATGGATAAGCAAAATGTGGTACCTACATACAATGGAATATTACTCAGCTGTAAGAAGGAACAAAGTGCTAACACATGGAATAACGTGGATGAATCTTGAAGACCTTATGTTGAGTGAAGTAAGCCAGGCACTGAAGGATGAATAGTATATGACCTCACTGATCTGAACTGAGGAAAGTGAGCAGTCTCTGAGAACCATTGTCTGAAAGATAGGTTAACAAAGGAGAGTAAGAGAAGAGCAGGCTTTGAGCCATCACCCATATGGACATTCCTTCTTACAGCTGAATAATATTCCATCCTATGTATATATACCACATTTTGTTTATCCATTCATCTTTTGATGGACATTTGGGTTGCTTCCATCTTTTGGTAACTGTGAATAATTCCACTATGAACATTGGTGTGCATATATCTGTTCATGTACCTGCTTTCAGTTCTTCTAGTGGTGAAATCGCCAGACCATATGGCAATTCTATATTTAGCTTCCTAAGGAACAACCAAACTGTCCTCCACAATGATTGCATCATTCTATATTCCCTCTAGCAGTGTATGAGAGTTCCTGTTCTCTTGATCCTATCTAATACTTGTATATTTCTGTTTATTTTTTTTTCAAATAGCAGCCAGTCTAGTAGGTGTGAAATGATATCTCATTTTAGTTTTTACTTGCACTTCCCTAATAGCTAGTGATGTTGGGCATATTTTCATGTGCCATTTGTATGTAGGCTTGTTTTCTTTTATTAGGCAAGGCTTATATAGTCATTTGTATTTGTATTTCCTCTTTGGCAAAGTGTTTGTTGAAGTCTCTTGCCCATTTTTTTTATTTGTATTTCCTCTTTGGCAAAGTGTCTGTTGAAGTCTCTTGCCCATTTTTTAATTGGGTTGTCTTTTTATTATTGAGTCGCAGGATTTCTTTATATTAGACCTTTATGAGATATGTAGTTTCCAAACATTTTCACTTGAGTAGGCTGCCTTTTCACTTTCTTGACAAACTCCTTTGAAGCACAAAAGTTTTTAATTTTGAGGAGGTCCCATTTGTCTATTTTTTCTTTCATTGCTTGTGTTTTGGGTGTAAAGTTTATAAAACATTGTCTATCACAAGATCTTGTAGATGCTTCCCTACATTATCTTCTAGGAGTTTTATGATCCTGGCTCTTATATTTAGGTCTTTGATCCGTCTTGAGTTAATTTTTGTATAGGGCATGAGGTAGGGATCATCTGTTCCAGCTGAGTGGACTTGGTGGCCTTGTCAAATATTAGTTGGCAGTAGATGTGTAGATCTATTTCTAAAGTCTAATTCAGTTCCATTGGTCGATATGTTTATCCTTGTGCCCCTGCAGCCCTGCAGCTTCCCCTATGCCTGGCAAGCCTGCCTGTCTTCCCACAGTTTCTGGAGGAGGACTGTTACCTACTCTGCCATCTTGGATCTCCTGCCTCTAGGGAGTTTTAATTTCTGTAACTTTGGCCTTCACCTGTATTTGGTTCCTTTTCTTAATATTCTCCTCTCTGTTGCCATTCTCTTTGTGTCCATCTTTGTTTTCTTGATTTCCTTTAGTTCTTTGTCCATGTCTTCCTTTAAATTTTTTGAGCATATTTACGACCATTGTTGTTGTTTTTTTCAAGTCTTTGTCTGCTATATCCCAAGTCTTCTCCTCCCTGTTGATGATTTATAATGCTTTACTCCTCTCCTTTGCCTGGGCCACGAGTTTCTGTTTCTTTTTAATTTTTGTAATATTTGCTGAAACCTGGATATTTTGATATTTTAATATGTTACCCTGGAATTTAGACTCTGTGACAAGGCTTTTGTATCCAGCTAGTTTTTATGACCAAAATTTCCTTGACTGCAGAAAAAAAAAAAAAAAATAGAGAGAGAGAGAGAGAGAGAGAGAAAGAAAAAAATCTTTCCAGTCTTTGCAGATTTACCAGTGCAAGTGTTCTCCTTTAGGGCTTATTCATATGATGGACAGTATGAGAACCTCCAGGCTCAAGCTTAGGGGCCTCCCTGACCCTTTCTATGAATAAGCATGCATCTTGTCTGGAGCATGCACAGTTGGCCCTACGAATTCTTCCATTTACATAGATAACAATGTCGCCTCTTCCCTAGGAAATAGTGTCCTCATGGTCCTGGGCACTGCACTGTATGTCCTACAGCCAACAATCCCTTGCCACATGCAATATAACTTGACTGCTTTTCCACATCATTCTGTAGGAGAGTTCTCTGAGCTGCCTTCTATATGCAGGGCAATTTCTGGGACTATTAATACCTCAGGCGCCCTCCATACAGATTGGGCTACATGTACATGCTCACAGGATGTTCATGAGGGCCACTCTGCACTGGGAGCGGGAGCAGGTGACAAGATTCTACCACTTTTTTTTGAACATATTTTTTTTAAATAACAATTTTTTTTCCTTAGGAGGTACTGGGGATTGAACCCGGTATCTTGTACATGTGAAGCAGGCACTCAACCACTGAGCCACACCCACTCCCCTACCACTTTCATTAAAAAAAAAAAATTATTTCTCCCCACCCCCTCATTGTTCCGTGCTCGCTGTCTGCTCTCTGTGTGTTCTTCTGTGTCTGCTTGTGTCTCCTCAGGAGGCACCAGGAACCGATCCTGGGACCTTCTGGAGTGAAGAAAGGCTGCTCAATCTCTTGTGCCACCTCAGCTCCCTGCTTTGCTGTGTCTCTCATTGTCTCTCTTCTGTGTCTCTTTTTGTTGTGTCATCTTGCTGTGCCAGCACTCTGCTTGGGCCAGCTCTCCACTAGGGTCAGCTTGCCATGTGGGCCAGCTTGCCTTCACCAAGAGCCCCGGAATTGAACCTTGGACCTCCTATATGGTAGATGGGAGCCCAATTGCTTGAGCCACATCTGCTTCCCCTGTACCGCTTTTAAGAAGCCTTTTTCTTGATTTGGCAGTCACCTGTTTTTGCATTTAATTTAACTCTTTTTTTGGAGCCCTGAGAAAGATATTTCTGCCAGTTCTTACTGGTTGTTCAAAGCTTCTCTGTGTGGGATGGAGCCCTGAGCTTCTCATTCCTCCATTTTAATTGAGGTTGCAAAACTTTAATATTTTTATCAGATAGAACCAAATAAGGGAAGAGTTGTCTCCAGAAAGTTTTGTTCTGATACTATTGGAGTTTGTGGGGGCATTTATTAAGGTGGAAAATAGCACACACTTTATAAGAAGCATACTTCTGTTTGCATGCATATCTCATCTGATACTCATAACCACTCTGTGGCCAGAAACTCCCCCTGGCAGGAGTGTCCCTGAAATTTCTGAGCATTTGTAGTTAATTTCTGTTTCTAAGCTGGATGTTTTCTGAATGTACAATTTAGGGCTGGAGGAAAGAGTTCCAGATTTAGGCAGAACGAATGTCTAAAGATGATGCTTTATAGTTACTGAATATCAGAGCTTTCCTAATGCAGTCAGTCAAAATGTTTTAAGTGCCAAGTGTGACCTAGGCTATGGGAGGATCTGAGGATACAGAACTAAAAATCACAGTTTGTACTTGTAACAAACTCAAAGGCTAGTTGAGAGACAGATCAGTAAAAAGATATTTATTTTATTATGTTTTTAGGAGGTACCGGGGATTGAACCCAGGACATAGTACATGGGAAGCAGGCACTTAACTGCTGAGCTACATCTGCACCCCCAAAAGATACTACTTTAAGATACACTTTAATATAGCTATTGTGGGAACTGAAAGACAGAACCAACCATGAAAGTCAAAAAGTATTGCCAAGTAGCCCTAAAAAACCCTTTCAAAGTTGGCCTTACAGCAGAAATTGCCACATTGGGTTGAGCCAGGATAGAAAATTTACTGGGCAGGTATGGTAGGAGAATAAAGGGATCAGAACATCTCACCTTCTAGCCACAGAGGTAAATAATGGACTGCAAAGTCTAGGCTGGCTAGGGAAGGATGTGAGCCTAACACTTTGGGAGAAAGTAGAGATTCACTGGATTGGGTGGCTTAATGAGATCAAATTTCAGGGGCAGGGGAAGTGAGAAATGTTGGTATTCAGGAGTACAATAGAGGAAAATGTCCAGGAAGTAGCCAGACTAGATAATTGGGGTGTTGCAGACTGAAGAAGTAGCAGTCCTTTTGTGGACAAGTCAGGCTCTGTTAAAATGTTGAAAGTATTGTGAGATCTGGAAGAAAGGGTTAGAAGGAGAGAGGTTCAGGAGAATTTTAGCATTAGGGCTGCCAGTGCAGTGAAGAAAGCACAGAAAGCATGAGAATAAAGGTGTGAGAGGAGATAAATGATTGGAGGGCTAGCACTTTGGTCAGGAGTCAAGATGGTAAAGGTACAAAGCTAGCCTCAAATTTTCCAAAGAAGTACCGGTTGAAGTGGTTTCAGTGCTCCAGGGGCTAAGGCCCCAAATGGAGTCAGGGGTTTAATGATGTGAGCAGATGTGCCTTCAATTTGATCCCAGATGGGCTGTAGGGAGGGATTGCCAATGTGCTTTCATACAAATCCTTGTCCATCTGGGAAAGGGATAGGACTGCTCCATCCCCAGGATCCTCACCTCAATTTGAAGAACTCAGACTTTCAGAAGGAACCAGCTGAGGCCTGGGTGGATGGTGCTCTAGAGAGAATCCCAACCCCAGTGTACAGATAATGAATCACTTCCTGGGATCTTGCTTTCATGTACTAACATCGGTGGTCATCAGCTTATGCTTATAAATGTATTATGTATCAAATTTGAAATTCACTGAGGTAATTTTTTCTACCCCCCAGTGAAAGGATATGTTTTCTGAGAAAGTCCAGTTATATTCATACTCTTTTCATTTCACTTTACTTCAAAAGTCTAAAAGTTGGGAAAATGGCATCTCTATTGTTGAGAATTCATGCCTTTGGCGGGGCGGGGACATTCTGTTGACTTTAACTCTTATTTTTTGAGGCTTCATGGTAACCAGAAGTTAGTCTCTCTCACTAAATGGTAAACTCTTTAAGGGTTGGTCAGAGGGGTTGTCAGTAAATGTTTGTAGCACAAATAGCAGGTTTTAAACTTACTGTCCAAGTAGGATGGACCTGCTGTTTCTTTTGTGATACTGCTTCTTTCAGCAGGCCTTTTTTTTTTTGAAATCTTGCTGCCCTCCTGCCCCATAATAGTGTAGGCTTCAATATCTCACACCACTGTACAAGTTCTTAACTGCCTTCACCAATCCATCCTGAAGATTATTGCCTGACATCCACCCTAAAACATTGTGTTTACCACATTAATTCTTAGCTCAAAAGTCTTAAATGTTCCTAGTTCTCTAAAGGATAGGATCTAGGCTTTAGAGTGTGGCATTTGATACCTTCCACAACATGACCAAACACCTTCCCAAATCAATCTTCTATTTATCCTTTAAAAGAACCTATAATTGTAGGATCTTTTCACAGAACAAAATGATCTGTTCACTTTCTATACTTTAGGTCTTGCACTTTCTCTCCTCTATTTCATTTTTTAAAAAATGTTCTTCTTGCTTGGAATAGTAACCTATTCCCTTCTGCTTATTTCCTGCTTTCAGAATCCACAGCATGTTAATTAAGTTAATTAAGTATTGACTGTAAATCCAATGGGATTCAGTTGATGTGAATTCAGTCACTAAACCAACACTTATTGAGTTTGTACTATGTTTTAGCTACTTTTAAAGGTACTGGTAATAGAAATAGCAATAACAATAGCTAAAACATATGTGGTAGGCACTGTTCTAAGTATTTTATATAGATACTCATTTAATCCACTCAATCAGTTTAACTCAATATTACTGTAATGTAAATGTGAGCCAGATACAGTCTGCTCTCATGGAGCTCAAAGTCATGTTGGGGAAGATAGGCAATTATAGACAATCACGACACCGTTTGGGAATATGGTTAATCACAAGGTGTTATGAGATTATACATTGCATTAGTTTTATGTTATTGTGTAACGAATTATCACAAAATTTAGCAGAACTTAAAACAACCTCAAATTTATTATTTCACAGTTCTGAACATAGCATCTCTGGATTCTCTGCTCATGGTTTATTGGGCTGAAATCAAGGTGTTGGTCAGACTGTGGTTCTCATCTGGGGCTCAGGGTTCTCTTCCAAGCTCACTGGTTGTGGGAAGAATCCCCCCCCCCCTTTTATTACTAGCTTTTGGCTGTGGTTTATTTTATCTCTAGGGGCTCCTGTAAAGTCCTTTCTACATGACTCTCTCCATCTTCAAGTCAGCAAAACCATGTCGAAACCCCTTCATGCTTCAAATTTCTGATTTCTGCAACTAGCCAGAGAAAATTCTGCTTTTAAAGGGCTCATAAATTAGGTAAAGTCCACCGCATAATCTCTCTTCTGATTAACAACCAATTAGTAATCATACTTATATCTGCAAAATCCCTTTTCCATGTGATGTAACAAATGCAGGAGTGACATCACAGCATATTCACAGGGGAGAATTATACAAGGGCAAGGGTCACTGGGGGTCAGAGGAAGTGATATCTAAGCAGAGAAATAAAGGATCGAAAGAAATTAATCTGGCAGAGGAGTAGGAGTGGAGAGGGGAGGGTTCCAAACCATTGTTTTAGGGGTAGTATTTGATATCAACCAATGTTCTTTTTTGTTCCTGATATTACTTTTCTGCACTGAAACCTCTCATTTATTTCGTGATTTTTGTTCCCAATATTTTTCTTCTGTATTGTAACCCTTCCATTTATTTCAGATGGTAGCTAGGGCAGTCTGGGGTTACAGCTTCAAGGAAGCGATGGGTCAATATTCAGCTTTTGTGTTTCATAACAGACTTTTAAAACTCATGTCAGAGCCAGTAGAAAAAAATGCAAAAGTGTTTTTAATCTCAAAAGTCAAAACCCTGAAGGATTCAGACATAGTTTTTTTAAAATAACAAATTGATTTTTGATGCATATTAATAAAACATAAATCCATCCAAAGTAGTTGTGCATTCATCACTTCAATAAATTTTAGAGCATTTTCATTATTCCAGTAATAATAATAATAATACTAAAAAACAAAAACCACCCAGCAAAATTCATCACCTCTCAATCTCTCTATACTTTCTCTACCATATATAGCTGCTATTCGGTTCCCTTCTCTCTAGTTTATTTGTATTTATATTTTGTAAAAATAGTCTTATATATGCAGTATCACCTGTATTTGTATTTTACATGAGGTTTCACTATGTTACACGGTCCCATGTTAACATTTTTTTAGCTTTCCTTCTAATAATATTCATGACCTTAGACTTTCCCTTTCAACCACTGTCATACCCATATAATAGCTCTGTTAGACACAAACAGCAAGATGTGCTCTCACCATTTCCATTCAATTCCATAGATTTACAAACCATCTTTTAACCAATTCTGCACAGATTAACCATCAGCTTTCCATTCTATTTCTGGTGACCTAATTATTAATTTCAAGAGTTTACATAATATATTTAATTCATAGTAGCACAATCATACAATATTTGTCCTTTTGTGTCTGGCTTGCTTCATTCTACATAATGTCTTCCAGGTTCATCCATGTTGTAATATGTTTCATGACTTCATTTCTTATTACTGCTGCATAATATTCCATCATGTGTATACACCACAATTTGTTTATCCCATCATCAGTTGGTGGACATCTGGGTTGTTTCCAATTTTTGGCAATCGTGAATAATGCTGCTATGAACATCGGTGTGCAGGTGTCTGTTTGTGTCACTGCTCTCAATTCTTCAGGGTATATATCTAGTAAATGGTATTGCCAAGTCACATGGCAAGTCTACATTCAACTTCCTTAGGAACTGCCAAACAGTCTTCACAGTGGCTGTACCATTCTGCATTCCCACCAACAGTGAATAAGCATTCCTATCTTCCTACATCCTCTCCAACATTTACAGTTTTCTGACTTTTTAATAACGGCCAGTCTAATAGGTGTGAAATGATATCTCATTGTAGTTTTGATTTGCATTTCCCTAATTGCTAGTGGTTTTGAACATTTTTTTTTTTCATGTGTTTCTTCTCCATTTATATTTCTTCTTTGGACAGTTATTTTTTCAAGTCTTTTGCCCATTTTAAAATTGGGTAGTTTTTCATTTTATTGTTGAGTTGTATGATCTCTTTACATATCACGGATAGTGAACCCTAATCGGATATGTGATTACCAACTATTTTCTCCCACTGAGTAGGCTGCCTTTTCACCCTTTTGACAAAGTCCTTTGAAGTGCAAAAGTGTTTAATTTTGAGGTAGTCCCATTTATCTATCTTTTTCTTTGTTGCTCGTGCTTTGGATGTAAGGTTTAAGAAACTACTGCCTACCAGAAGATCTTGAAGATGTTTTCCTACATTTTCTTCTAGGAGTTTATGGTTGTCATTTTTATATTTAGGTCCTTGATCCATTTTGAGTTAATTTTTGTACAAGGTGTGAGATAGGGGTCATCTTTCTTTCTTTGGATATGGTTATCCATTTTCCCCAGCACCATTTGCTGAATAGACTGTTATGGCTCAGCTGGGTGGGCTTAACATCCTTGTCAAAAATCACTTGACTGTAGATGTGAGGTTCTATTTCTAAGTTCTCAATTTGGTTCCACTGGTCAGTCTGTCAGTCTTTATGCCAGTACTATGCTTTTATTACTACTGTAGCTAAGTAATATGCTTTAAAGCAGGAAGTGAGAGTCCTCCAACCTTGTTCTTCTTTTTTAAGACATTTTTGGCGATTTTGGGTCCCTTATCCTTCCAAATAAATTTGATGATTGGCTTTTCCATTTCTGCAAAAACGCTTTTGTGGTTTTCTTTGGGATTGCATTGAATCTATAAATCAGTTTGGGTAGAATTGGCATCTTAATGATATTTAGCCTTCCAATCCATGAACACGGAATATCCTTTCAGTTATTTGTCATCTTTGGTTTCTTTGAGCAATGTTTTGTACTTTTCTGAATACAGATCCTTTATGTCCTTGGTTAAGTTTATTCCCAAATATCTGACTTTTTCAGTCGCTATTATAAATGGAATTTTTCCAGATTTCCTTCTCTGACTGCACAGCAGTAGTATACAGAAACACTATTGATTTTTTTTTTTAACACTATTGATTTTTACGTATTAGTCTTGTTCCCTCCACTTTGATGAATTCGTCTGTTAATTCTAGTGGGAATGAATGCTGTGGATTATTCAGGATTTTCTAGGTATATGATTATATAATCACTGAATAGTGAAAGATTTACTTTTTCCTTACCTTTTTGGGTGCCTTTTATTTCTTTATGTAGCCTAATTGCTCTAGATAGAACTTCTCACACAATATTGAATAACAGTGGTGACACTGGGCGTCATTGTCTAGTTTCTGGCCTCAGCAGGAAAGCTTTCAGTCTTTCACAATAGAGTACAATGCTAGTTGTAGGTTTTTCATATAAGCACTTTACCATATTGAGAAAGCTTCCTTCTCTTCCTTTCTTTTGGAGTGCTTTTATCAAGAAAGGGTGCTGTATTTTGTCAAATGACGTTTCTACATCAATCGAGAGGATTATGCGATTTTTCTTCTTCAGTTTATCAATGTGGTTTATTACACTAATTGATTTTCTTATGTTGAACCACCCTTGCATACCTGGAATAAAACCCACTTGATTGTGGTGTATAATTCTTTTAATGTGCTTTTGGATTTGGTTTGCAAGTATTTTGTTAAGGCATTTTGCATCTTGATTCATTAGAGATATTGGTCTGTAATATTCTTTTTCTGTAGCATCTCTATATGGTTTTGGTATTACCGTGATGTTGGCTTCATAGAATGAGTTTGATAGCGTTCTTTTCTGTTCAATTTTTTGGAAGAGCTTGAGCAAGATTGGTATTAACTCATTTTGAATGATTGGTAAAATTCACATGTGAAGCCCTCTGGTCCTGGGTTTTTCATCTTTGGGAGGTTTTTTTTTGGAATTAATTATTTTAATTAAAAAATTGCTCTAGATTATACAAATGCTACATAAAAAATATAAGGGATTCCCATATGCCCCCCTCCCTCCCCCTCCCACACTTTCCCACATCAACAACATCCCTCATTAGTGTGACTCATTTGTTACAATTGATGAACACATATTGAAGCATTGCTACTAACCATGGATTATAGTTTATAGTTTACACTCTGTCCCACACAATTTTGTAGGTTATGACAAAATATACAATGGCATGTATCTGTCACTACAGTGTCATGCATGATAACTCCAATATCCCGAAAATGCCCCCATATTATACCTATATGCTTAAATCCCATGGGGCAGAAGGATAGAACTATCTTGCTTGCTGTTGCAGACACTGTCTGTTCCTTGGGATGGGCATTGTCCATCATTGTCTCTTTGTTAGTTGTCCTGGGTGAGTCCAACGACCTGGAGAGTTTGGGAGGTTTTTGATGACTGATTTAATGTCTTCATTTGTGATTGGTTTGTTGAGATCTTCTGTTTCTTCTAGGGTCAGTGTAGGTGGTTTCTGTGTTTCTAGGAATTTGTCCATCTTGTCTACATTATCTAGTTTTTTGGCATATAGTTGTTCATAGTATCCTCTTATGATCTCTCACTTCTGCGGGGTCAGTGGTAATGTTCCCCCTCTCATTTCTGATTTTATTTATTTGTGTCTTCTCTTTTTTTTTCTTTGTCAGTCTAGCTAAAGGTTTGTCAATTTTATTGGTCTTCTCAAAGAACTAACTTTTGGTTTTGTTGTTTCACTCTATTGTTTTGTTGTTGTTCTCAATTTCATTTATTTCTGCTTTGATCTTTTTTATTTCTTTCCTTTGGCTTGGTTTGGGATTAGTTTGCTCTTCTTTTTCTAGTTCCTCCAGATATGCAGTTAGAACTTCAATTTTTGCTCTTTCTTCTTTTTTAATGTAAGAATTGAGGGCTATAAATTTCCCTCTGAGCACTGCCTTTGTGGTGTCCCATAGGTTTTGTTATGTAGTGGTATCAATTTCATTCCTCTCAAAATATTTGCTGAATTCTCTTGCAATGTCTTTGATCCACTGATTATTTAAGAGTATGTTGTTTAATCTCCATATATTTATGACTCTTCCGTTTTTCCATCCATATTGATTCCAGCTTCATTCCGCTGTGATCAGAAAAGGTGTTTTGTATAATTTCAATCTTTTAAAATTTATTGACACTTGTCTTATAACCCAACAAATTAATCTATCTTGAAGAAGGATCCATGAGCACTTGAAAAGAGTGTATATCCTAGTGTTTTGGGGTGCAATGCTCTATAGATGTCTATTAGGTCTAGTTCATTTATCATATTATTCCAGCTCTCTCTTTCTTTATCATCCTATGTCTAGATAATCTATCTAATACTGAGAGTGGTGTATTAAAGTCTCCAAATATTATTGTATAGACATCTATTTCTCCCTTCAGCTTTGTCAGTGTCTGCCTCATTTATCTTGGAGCACTCAAGTTTGGTGCATAAATATTTAATATAGTTATTTTTTCTTGGTGAATTGCCTCTTTTATTGATATATGATAACCTTTTTAACCCTTTATAACAGTTTTGCCTTTAAAATTTATTTTTTCTAATATTATGGTTTTGACTCCAGTTCTGTTTTGGTTACTATTTGCACGGAATATCTTTTTCCAACCTTTCACTTTTTACGTGGTTGTTTACTTGTCTGAGGTGAGTCTCTTACAGATAACATATAGTTAGCTCATATTTTTAATCCATTCTTTCAGTCTGTGTCTTTTGATTGGGGAGTTCAAGCCATTAACATTCAATGTTATTACTGTAAAGGCATTACTTCATCCATTTTTCAAAAAGATATTTTTATATTCTTTAATATTTTAAAATATTTTCCAAATTTTCTTCAATGTTTACATGTGTTTTTTTCTACAAATGAATTTTATCACAATATATTACTTTGATTTAGTACCAAATGTTTGAAGTGCTGTTTTCCCTGTTTAGCTGTTTGTTTATAAGTAAGATTTAACAAAAGGATTTATGAAACATGAGTGAATATATTGCAAACAAAATGCATTCTTTATCCAAAATTTTGAAAAAATGTAATTTTCCTGATAATGGCTATGATTTATTATTATTATTATTGCATTAAGTTTACTGTTACAATAGTTCTATGCTCATAGAATTATTCTGTTTCTTTCTTTTTTTTAATTTTATTGTGGGTAAAAATAAAAATTTTCACAATACATACCAATATTTGTAAAATGATATATAAATATATATGCATTTATGTGCATTTGCTTACAAGAATGTTATATATATATATATATAATTTTTTTTTTAAGAGGTGCTTAGATTACCTAAATATTACATGGAACCTACAAGGAATCCCATGTTCCCCACCTCCCACACCTCCCACCACATCCCACAGAAACGTCTACCACAAGTGTGGCCCATCACCCTCAATGGACTTACACATCCTGGGGCCTTCCCATCAACCATAGACCACAGTTCACATCGTAGACCACACTCTCTCCCACACAGTTCTGAATGGTGTGTGCTGATTTAAAATTGCTTACATCCGTTGCCACAACAGCACTCAGGACAACCTCCAAGTCCCGATAAAGCCCCTGTATTTCAACTGCACATCCTCTCCCTGCCCCGAAAGTGTCCAGTGGCCACCGGCTCCACCTCACTCTTATAATTTTTTCCATTGCTAGAATCACCATATGTGTACAACAGAATACCATTAAGTCCACTCTAGTCCATAGTTCTTCCCCCAATCCTGAGGGGACTGGGATGGTGATGTCCACTACACCTCCAAGTGAGAGAGGGCTTATATCCCATAGATATGGTGGGTGGGATGATCCTGCCTGCAGATGCAGGGCCTCTCCATTCCCTCGGATGGCCGCTGCCCATCGTTGTCTCCTTGCCAGGTGACTTGGATGAGTCCATTGAGCTGTAGAGTAGGAATTGCAGCTCCACCGAGATTCCACGCACACCTGGCACATAGATAGGCCAGGGGCTCCAGTCTCTGGAAGTATACCTAAAAGCTCCAGCATCACATATAGGTTTGAATAGAAGGGACTGATGAACCATGTGCAGGGAGGACTTATTTGAGTCCAATTCTGTCACTCTCAGGAGCACAGATTCCAAAATAGAGCCCACTGATAAGGCATCAGTCTCTGGGTCTATCCCCACTTATATAGGACCTGGGTGTCTCCAGAGCTCTCAGGAGCCCCTCTGTGTGGGGTGATAGGCACTTAGATGTTCTATAGGCTCCTACTGAGGTGTGCGTAAGCATTACCTCTGGGATGAACTCCTGACTCTCTTTGAAGTCTCTTAGCCATTTGAACTCATTTGTCTTTACCTTTTCCCCCTTTAATTCAAGGTCTTTTTCCAGTTGTGTTGCCAGTTGGCACTTGGTATTAATCCCTCGTTGCCAGGGAGGCCCATCCCCAAGAGTCATGTCCCACGTTGGGGGGAATGTAATGCAATCATATGCTGAGTTTGGCTTAGAGAGAGGCCACATTTGAGCAACAAGGAGGCTCTCAGGTGGCAACCCTTAGGCACCCCACAACTGCAGGCTAAGTCTCAGTTACAAGAGCAAAGACTCACAAGGGTAGTCATCAATAAAAAGAACACATCAGTGGGTCATCCTCTTTTGACAGACACTGTCCCTGCACTCAGAGGACTACTGCTGCTCCCTTGGAGACTGTGGCAGATCTCTCCAGGCTAGGAATTCAGATTCCCTCATTTATTGTGTGATTGTCCACCCATCGTGACCATGCCCCATCTTTTGATCTTTTGAACGATTTTGTATATCTTTCATGTATATTCGGATGAACTAATTCCCATGAAACCCCCCTCCCAGACACCCCCCACCAATAATCCCCTGCAGTACCCATTGTAACCCTTCTGTGATCCAAATCCTCCATGAACATGTAGTCCATAAAATAATCAAATACACTTACTAGGAAAAAGAAACAAGTATGATAAGCTTACATGGAAGAGACAAACATAAGGAAAATCAGGGAAAAAAAAAAAAAAAAAAGAAAAGAGAAGGAAAAAACAAACAAATAATCAAACAGAAAACAAAACAAAATAAAATATAATTAGCGGATTGGGACATTCAAAAAATGGGCAAAACAAAGGAAATGCCTTAAAAATATATATATATATTCATTTTTTTCCCTTTCTCTTTCTTTTCTTTCCTTCCTTTTATCACTGTGTTATCAGATGTCTGGTGTGCCGTGACACTTTCCCCCTCTCAATCCCCATTGTCTCCCAATTTTTCATTTAATTTTCAAAGAAGTTTTAGGTCACAGCAAAGTCACACACGGAGTGCTGGAGCCTCCCAGATACCAAACCACCCCCGCTTCCCCACCCCATATTAACACCCTCCTTCTGTTTTGGATGTTAGCATTGTTATAACTGTTATACAGATAGCAAAATATAGCAACTAAACATTGTCAATGATTTACAGTATAGTTTACAATTTAGATGATACAGTTTAATAATTTTGATGATATTTACCATGTCCTGTGTCCATTACTGTAAGGTAATGAAAAACCTTTCCCATGACCACCAAACACCCCATTAGATCTTGGCTGTTCCCTTCCCCCCAGCCCCCCAGGGCCCATGATACCACCATCTCCCGACCCCTGGAATGTAAAGATTCACATTTACATGCCCTGGGGATTTGAACCTGCCCTTCCTAATCCACCCACCCGCCAGTGCTGCACCACCAAACCCAGGAACACCACCACTCATCTGCCCCATCCCCCAACATGCAACCACACTCTATCCCTTTACCATAGATTATGTCCATATGGGTGATAGCTCAAAGCCTGCTCTTCTCTTACTCTCCTTTGTTAACCTATCTTTCAGACAATGAATGGTTCTCAGAGACTGCTCACATTTCTCAGTTCAGATCAGTGAGGTCATATACTGTTCATTCTTCAGTGCCTGTCTTGCTTCACTCAACATAAGGTCTTCAAGATTCATCCACGTTATTCCATGTGTTAGCACTTTGTTCCTTCTTACAGCTGAGTAATATTCCATTGTATGTATGTACCACATTTTGCTTATCCATTCTTCTGCTGATGGGCACCGGGGCTGATTCCAACTTTTGGCAATGGTGAACAATGCCGCTATGAACATTGGTGTGCATATATCTGTTTGTGTCTTTGCTTTCAGTTCTTCTGGGTATATACCCAGCAGTGGAATTGCTGGATCATACGGAAGATCTATTGTTAGTTTTCTGAGGAACCGCCAAACTGTCCTCCAAGTGGCTGGACCATACCGCAGTCCCACCAGCAGTGGGATGAGGGTTCCTATTCCTCCACATCCTCTCCAACATTTAGTGTCTGCTGTTTTTTTAATAGCTGCCATTCTGATGGGTGTAATATGGTATCTCATTGTAGTTTTGATTTGCATTTCCCTGATAGCAAGCGATGTTGAGCATTTTTTCATGTGCTTTTTAGCCATTTGTATTTCTTCCTTGGAGAAATGTCTTTTCAGGTCACTTGCCCAGTTTTTAAATGGGTTGTTTGTCTTTTTATTTTCAAGGTGTAGGATTTCTTTATATATGCAGGATATTAGGCTCCTATCAGATAAATGGTTGCCAGATATTTTCTCCCATTGGGTAGGCTGCCTTTTTATTTTCTTAATAGCATCATTTGAGGTGCAGAAGTTTTTGATTTTGATGAGATCCCATTTATCTATTTGTTCTCTTGCTGCCCGTGCTTTGGCTGTGAAGTTCATGAAACCATTTCCTATTACAAGGTCCTGTAGATGCTTCCCTACATTATCTTCCAAGGTCTTTATGGTTTTGGCTCTTATATTTAGATCTTTGATCCATCTTGAGTTGATCTTTGTATAAGGTGTGAGATGGTATTCTTCTCTCATTCTTTTGGATATGGATATCCAGTTCTCCAAGCACCACTTGTTGAAGAGGCCATTCTCTCCCAACTGAGTGGGCTTCGTGGCCTTGTCAAATATCAGATAGCTGTATATGCGAGGATCTATATCAGAACTCTCAATCCGGTTCCATTGGTCAGTAGGTCTATCCTTGTGCCAATACCACGCAGTTTTGATCACTGTAGATTTGTAGTGTGTTTTAAAGTCAGGTAATGTGATATCTCCAACTTCATTTTTATTTTTCAATATGTCTTTGGCAATTCGGGGCCTCTTGCCTCTCCAAATATATTTTGTGGTTAGTTTTTCCAGTTCCTTAAAAAATACAGTGTTGAATTTTATTGGGATTGCATTAAATCTTAGATTAGTTTGGGTAGGATAGACATCTTGATGATGTTTAGTCTTCTTATCCATGAACAGGGAATATTTTTCCATTTATTTAAGTCTTCTTTGATTTCCTTTAACAGTGTTGTATAGTTTTCTGTATATAAGTCCTTTACATCTTTAGTTAAATTTATTCCTAGGTATTTGATTCTTTTAGTTACTATTGTAAATGGTATTTTTTTCCTGATTTCCTCCTCAGTTTGTTCGTTATTGGTGTACAGAAATGCTACTGATTTTTGAGCATTGATCTTATAGCCTGCAACATTACTGAACTCCTTTATAAGTTCTAGAAGCCTTGTTGTAGATTTCTCGGGGCTTTCTATGTATAGTATCATGTCATCTGCAAATAATGAAATTTTTACTTCTTCTTTTCCAATCTGGATGCCTTTTATGTCCTTTTCTTGTCTCAGTGCTCGTGCAAGTACTTCTAAGACAATGTTAAATAGGAGTGGTGATAGTGGGCATCCTTGTCTAGTTCCTGATCTCGGAGGGAAGTCTTTTAGGATTTCACCATCGAAAATGATGTTAGCTTTGGGTTTTTCATATATACCCTTTATCATATTCAGAAAGTTTCCATCTATTTCTATCTTTTGTAGTGTTTTTATGAGGAAAGAGTGCTGTATTTTGTCGAATGCTTTTTCTGCATCTATAGAGATGATCATGTGGTTTTTTTCTTTCAATCTGTTTATGTGGTGTATTACATTGATTGATTTTCTTATATTGAACCATCCTTGCATACCTTTGATGATACCCACTTGGTCGTGGTGTATAATCCTTTTGATATGTTGTTGAATGCGATTAGCAAGTATTTTGTTGTGGATTTTAGCATCTAGGTTCATTAGAGATATTGGTCTGTAATTTTCCTTTCTTGTGGTATCTTTATTTGGTTTTGGTATTAGGGTAATGTTGGCATCATAGAATGAGTTAGGCAATATTTCTTCTACTTCTATTTTTTGGAAGAGCTTAAGTAGAATTGGTGTTAGCTCTTTCCGGAATATTTGGTAGAATTCAGCTGTGAAGCCATCTGGTCCTGGGCTCTTCTTAGTTGGGAGGTTTTTGATGACTGAGTCTTTCTCTTTACTTGTAATTGGACTGTTGAGTTCATCTATTTCTTCTTTCATCAATGTAGGCTGTTTGTGGGTTTCTAGAAACTTGTCCATTTCCTCTAAATTATCATTCTTGTTGGCATATAATTTTTCAAAGTATCCTCTTATGATACTCTTTATTTCTGTGGGGTCAGTAGTGATATCCCCTTGCTCATTCCTTATTTTATGTATTTGCATCTGTTCTCTCTTTTTCTTTGTTAGTCTGGCTAAGGGTTTGTCAATTTTATTGATATTCTCGAAGAACCAGCTTTTGGTTTTGTTTATTGTTTCCAGTGCTTTCTTATTCTCTATTTCATTTAGTTCTGCTCTAATCTTTGTTATTTCCTTCTTTCTATTTCCTTCAAGTTTAGTTTGTTGTTGTTTTTCCAATTCCTCCAAGTGTGCAGTTAGGTGTTCAATTTTAGCTCTTTCTTCTTTTTTAATATATGAATTTATGGCTATGAACTTCCCTCTCAGGACTGCTTTCGTGGCATCCCATAGGTTTTGATATGTTGTCTTGTTGTTTTCATTAGTTTCAAAGTAGTTGCTGATTTCTTTTGAGATTTCCTCTTTGACCCACTGTTTGTATAAGAGTGTGTTGTTTAACTTCCATATCCTTGTGCCTAACCTGTTTCTCTGGCCCTTAGTGATTTCCAATTTCATTCCGTTGTGGTCAGAGAAATTACTTAGTATAATCTCAATCTTTCTGAATTCATTGAGAGTTATTCTGTGGCCTAGCATGTGGTGTATTTTGGAGTATGTTCCATGTGCACTAGAGAAGAATGTAAATCCTGCTGTATTTGGGTGTAGTGTTCTGTATATGTCTATTAAGTCCAGGTAGTCTAATGTATTGTTGAGTGCCTTTGTTTCTTTATTGATTCTCTGTCTAGATGTTCTGTCTAATGATGATAGTGGTGTGTTGAAGTCCCCTGCTATAATTGTAGAGGCATTTATTTCTCCTCTTAGTTTTTCCAGAGTTTGCCTCACTTATTTTGAGGCACCCCAATTAGGTAAATAAATGTTGATGATTGTTCTCTCTTCTTGAGAGATTACTCTTTTTACTAATATGTAGTGTCCATCTTTGTCTCTTACAATAGATTTGCATTTAAAGTCTATTTTGTCTGATATTAGAATAGCTACTCCTACCCTTTTTTGGCTATTGTTAGCTTGTAAAATGGTTTTCCAGCCATTCACTTTCAGCCTCCTTGAATCCCTGGGTCGAAGGTGGGTTTCTTGTAGACAGTATATAGATGGAACATATTTTCTTATCCATTCTGCCAATCTGTTTCTCTTTATTGGTGAATTTAATCCATTAACATTCAGTGTTATTACTCCTAACGAATTTCTTACTTCAGCCATTTTTTCTTTGGGTTAATATATATCATGTGTTGTTTTGTTTCTCTTTTTGTCTTTTCAGTTGTTTTTAAACTCTCCTCCACTCTCTCTCCCTTGTTTTTTCCTTTCAACTTATAGAGATTCCTTTAGTATTTCTTGAAGTGCTGGTTTCTTATTGACATACTCTCTTAATTTCTGTTTATCTGTGAATATTTTGAACTCTCCATCATTTTTGAATGCCAGTTTTGCTGGATAGAGAATTCATGGCTGGAAGTTTTTTTTCTTTCAGTATTTTGACTATGCCATACCACTGTCTTCTTGCCTCCATGGTTTCAGCTGAGAAATCAGCACTTAATCTTATTGTGCTTCCCTTGAATGTGATGGTTTTCTTTTCTCTTGCTGCCTTGCTTATTTTCTCTTTGTCTTGAGCATTGGACATTTTGACAAGTGTATATCTTGGAGTTGGCCTGTTGGGATTTATACTATTTGGGGTGCGCTGTGCTTCCTGGATCTGCATATCCATCTCTCTGAATAGGGTTGGGACGTTTTCAGCCATTATTTCCTTCAACACTCCTTCTGTTCCCTTTCCCTTCTCTTCTCCTTCTGGGATGCCCATAATACGTATGTTTGTGCATTTTGTGTTATCGGTTAATTCCCTGAGTCCATGCTGGATTTTTTCTATCTTTTTGTCTATCTGTTCTACTATCTCTTTGATTTCAGCTGTATTGTCCTCCATATCACTAATTTTTTCCTCTGCCTGTTCAAATCTGCTCCTGTGTGAATCCAGTGTCTTTTTGATTTCTTGGATTGTGCCATTGTTCACCATCATATCCATTATCTTTTTAGGCATGTTTGCAATTTCGTCAGTATGTTCTCCCAGTATCTTCTTTATATCCTTAATCTCTTCCTTCACTTCTTTAAGTTGGTCCATGATATTTGTTTGGATAGCTTTGATTATTTGTTCGATGTTCTGCAACACTTCCTGGTTTTTAATTTGTTCGTTGGACTGATCCATGTTTTCCTGTTTCTCAGAATCATTTGTATTTTTTTATTGCCGTCTGGTCATCATATTATCTTGATGGGTTTGTTCAGTTGATTAGCTTTTCTCTATGCTATAGAGTTTTATTTAGCTGGTGGTTCTGTGTGTGAGTTAAGTTTTCTCTTTGGCACTTTTTCTTCTTATTTTATTTCCTTGCTTCTTTCTATGTTCCCTTGAAGGCAAAAGGTTAGGGCCAGAGGAATCAAAAGATGTAAGGAAGGCAGAAGGATAATAGTAATATTGATAAAAGTTAGAAGAGGGGCAAAATGAGACTTAATGAGATGAATATTTAACTTGTGTAGGCAGTGTAGAGCAATAGGAAAAAAAGTGGAGTTCCTACAATGGGCTGGGAAAACAAATGGAGGAATATATATATAGTGATTTAGAAGGCTAGAATTATGAGGAGGGAGAGAAATAGTAAAGAAAGTGCTGAAAGGAAATACTAATACTAATAAAAAAAGAAGAAAACAAAATAGATGAAATAGAAATTGACACCTTTAAGTTGTGGGCCTATGAAAAAATGTTGTATCTAAGAGCCACAACAGAAAGTAGAAGGCAGAAAGATGGAGGAAGGATAAGCAATAGTTTAGAATACAAAATCAATATAGACAGCGAGTGGGAAATTACTGAAGAAGAAGCACAGCAAAGAAGTGATGAGCTAGCAGCACCTAATTTTAAAAAATGAAAGAAAAAAGAAATGGGGGGGGGAAAGAGGAAAGAAAAGAAAGAAACCAGAAAGAAACAGAGAAAAAACAAAGAACCACACAGGCAAGCAGTCAAACAGAGCCAAGGGGGGTCAATGATTCCCCTAGGGTCCACGTGGATCCTCTCTGCCTGCCTGTGTTTATCACTCAATTTCCCCGCAGGGTTCTATATGCAGGTCCTGAAACAGCTTTTAGCTATTAAACTAAATTAAAAAGAATTTAGTTTTCATTTATTGAAGTGACCTTCTCACTTTTTTTTTTTTTGGCGAAATACAGGATCCAAAATAATTCCTCCTCTAGGCCAACCCACTTACGGAGGGGACCCTGTGGAAATTAATGAAGCACGTCCCACTTCCTGGACTCCCCAGGGTAGCTGTAGCTCTGATGTTAGTCAGTGCAGAGTGCTAAAGATGGCCGACTTTGCCCCTCCTGGAGCCAAGCCCCAGCGTCACCAGGTTGCTCTGTAAATCAGTTTGACTCTGCAGATTCGCCTCTCCTCTAAGCCTGATGCTGCTTCAGGTTGGCTTATCTGCTCCCCAAAGCTATGGGGCGGTCCAGGCAGCCAGATCGATGGCAAAAAAAGAAAAAAAAAATTCCCTTTCCTGTCCTCCAACAGAACCCTCCCTCTTTTGGAGAGTGTCCTACTTCCTGGCTCTGCGGCAGCCCGGGGCTTATCTCTGGGCAGCTAGGCAAATCCACTATTTCCCTGAACAGAATCACCCCTCGCCTCTGCTGGGTGCCGATTTGCTCTGGCTGTTCTGTTCACCCAAGGTCCAAGGGGCTTCAGGCAGCCAAATTCCCAGAAAATAAAACTCTCTCGCCCTTTTACCAGAGCCCCCCCTCAGAGAGTGCCCCCTCCCACTAGGCCCTGACTCCTGGTTGCCGAGCCCTGCTCACGGTTCCAATCGGCTGTTTTATATATATTTTTTCCTCCCTAACCGCGGGGCTTAGCCATTTGTGCCAACCACCACCGGCAGGTTAAAAACTCACGAATCTCTACCGTTCAGTCCACGCCGTTGATGCACGCAGATAGATGTCCTAAGCTTCTCATTCCAGGTGCGCACAGCACAGACCCCCGGGCAGGACCCCATCCACAATCCACCTTGCTCTGGGAGCTTACAGTATGTGCCCTCCTACACTAACGCCATCTTGGCCCCTCCCCTCTACTTCATCCATTTTGTTCTTTGGCTTTCTCTTGTCATATTGTACTATTTTCTGTCTTTTTACCCTTTAATTTACTCTTCCTGATAATCTTCATTTCTACACTTTTCTCCAAATCTCTTGCCCTTGTTTTTTCCTTTCAGGTTGCAGCATTCCCTTTAGTATTTCTTGTAATTCTGGACTTTTGGTGACATATTTTATAACATTTTTTTTTTGTTGTTGTTTGTTTGTTTGTGAACACTTTGAACTCACCTTCATTTTGACAAACAGTTTTGCCAGATACAGAATTCTTGGCTCGCAGTTTTCTTCTGTGAGTACCTTAAATACATCATACTCCTTTCTTCTTGCCTCCATGGTTTCTGATGAAAGGTCTGGATTTAATCTTATGGGGGTTCCTTTGTATGTGATGTTTTGCTTTTCTCTTGTTGCTTTCAGAATCCTCTCTTTATTTCTGATATTTGTCATTCTTAATAGTAGGTTCCTTGGGGGTAGGTTTATTCAGATTTATTCTCTTTGGGGTACACTGTCCTTCTCGGATATTGATATATATGTCTTTCATAAGGGTTGGGAAGTTTTTAGTCATTATTTCCTCACATATTCCTTCTGCCCTTTTTCCATTCTCTTCTCCTTCTGGGACACCAATAATGCGTGTGTTTGTGTGTTTCACACTGTCATTCAATTCCCTGAGACCTGGTTCCACTTTTTCCATTATCTTCTCTTTCTGCTCTCCTGTCTTTTCCAGTTCAGATTTTCTGTCATTGAAACCACGAATTCTGTCTTCGACCAATTCAAATCTGCTCTTATGTGCCTCTAATGTATTTTTGATCTCATCTATCATGTCTTTCATTCCCATAAAGTCTATTACTTTTCTTTGTAGGCTTTCAAATGTTCTTTATGCGTACCCAGTGTCTTCTTAATATCCTTTATCTCTTTAGTCATATTTTCTTTAAATTCATTGAATTGATTTAAGAGAGTTGTGTGATTATCATTGATTAATTGTTAAATCAGGTATCTCTTCAAGGTATTTGGTTTCTTCCTTTGGTTGGGCCATCTCTTCCTGTTTCCTCACATGGCTTGTAATTTTTTGCTGATGTCTAGGCATCTGAATAGGTTGGTGCATTTACTCTGATGGCCAATTTCTCTCTCTTGCCTATTGTTTTTTTTTTTCCCATGGCTCTTCCTTGATATTTGGTTCAACTTATTCTAAGTCTTTAAAATTGCCCAGCTTAAGTTATTAAAATCATATCAGGGACTCACCAATGGGGCGCAGATTTTCTCTCAGGAGTTAGGGTACAGAGAGAACCAAAAGATGTTTTTAGTCATGCAGTTTTCAGTCCAGCCATCAGATGGTGCTTGTTGGCTCACCTTTCAATGGAGGTGTTTCAATCTCCCTTTTCTTATGTTTTGGTCTGGCCAGAGCCAAGAGTCAAATCCGGCCCTGCCGGCTGAATTTACTGAAGAAGAGCCCCTGACTCCCCTTCCCTTTTTCCTTGTAACAGCTGATAGGGAGAAAGATGTCCGTTACCCTCTCAGTCAGAGCAAGGGGTTTTACTACAGCTTAATATCTTGGGGGTAGGGAAGCAGAGCCCTTCCCAGCCACTGTGGTGGCTTGGTAACTCACGTTTGTTTTTTGGGTTCTTCCTTTCTCTGTCTCTCACCCTCCTGGGAGTTGTGTAGCACTATTCTGGTCTGCTGATCCCCAAAGCAGGTCCTTTGGACAACTTTTGTCTTTTTCTCTGTGTTTTTGTGAGAGGGTTGAGCCCTGCTTGTCTAGTCTGACACTATCTCCCCACAATTCTCCTAGAAATATTGTTTTTTATATGGTTTCTGGCTCAGAAATTTCACTTCTGGGCAATTATTAAATGGAAATAATCTGTCAAGGGTACAAAAATTATACTGTAAAATGTTCAACATAGCAGGTTGAAAATTTGGAAGCAATTTGATTGTCCGATAGAAAGGCATTGGTTAAATTGATTATCATAATTTAAATTTAATGGATCACAAAAGCATTAAAATCTTTTTGTAAAAGACTATTTATTGATATGAAAGATGTTATTTAATGCAAAGTACTTGCAAGATAGCATTATCCCTTTTTAAAATTATTTATTTATTATTAGTAGCATTTTATTTATCTCCTCCCTCCCCCAGATGTTTCTCTCATCTGTCTGCTCATTGTTTGCTTGCCTTCTCCAGGAGGAACCAGGAACCGAACCCAGGACCTCCAACATGGGAGGCAAGTGCCCAGCGGCCCGAGCCACATCCACTCCCTATGGGCTGTGGCGTCTGCTGGCTTGTGGCATCTGCTTGTTTAGGCATCTAGCTCATTGTGGCAGGTGCGGCGTCTAGCTCATTATGTCGGGTACAGTGTCTGCTTGTCTTCTTTAGGAGGCACCAGGACCCAAACCCGTGACCTCCCATGTGGTTAGACAGGCCCCCAACTGGTTGAGCCACATCCACTTCCCCATTATCCCTTTTTTTGGTGAAAAAAAAAACAAGGCAAAGACCCTAAAGAAGGATGTTGTTTATGTGGGAGGGTATGGGAGGTGTGGGGAGTGGGGCATTTGGGAATCCCTATATTTTTTGTATAACAGTTATGTAATCTAAGAATCTTTTAAAAAATAAAAAATAAAAGAAATTATATGAAAAAACCAAAACAAGGCAAAGTATATATATGGAAATATCCAATGATGACAGTATTTATATGAGTAATGACATAGGGCTTTTAATTTTTCACTCTTTGTTACTTGTTTGTACTTTCAAGTTTTTCTGCAATAAAGAGGTGTCATTTATGTATGTGAAAAACTTAAATATTTTAAAAATGTGAAATAAAAAAGTTTCCAACTCTCCCAGTTTACTACTTGGGAAATCCCTGCTAGTACTTAGGCCTCAAAATGCTTGACTCCCCATTTTAGTTAACCAACCTTATCCTATCTCCTTTGCTGTTGCCAGAACATTGAGGAAAGCAACCTTTCTTCTGCCTCCTAATAACAAAATGAGCTTTTCAACGCGTGCCATATATCTCCACTTGGGATATTAACTCAGGGGGTATTACAGGGACTGGTTGAGATGAGGCTTGTGAAGGACCTGCAGATAAAAGTAAGGAAATCATGCTGAGGTGACGCTGATAGCTGCTGGAGTTTCTTTGTCCTCCCTATTCTGTAGTTATGCAGAACAGAAGCCTGTGATTTACATCTCTGCTATCTGTGCCCTTATTAAATAGATCTTGGACGTATTTATGCTGCCTCTCATTGCCTCTATGTTGTCACTAAAGTTGGACAACAAATGTAGTCTATTTTTTCCCTGGACAATTTTAACTTTATTTTAAAGAGTTTAAAAGGCAGAAAATAAATGGATTCCCTTTGACTATCCACCAAGTGCCTTTGTTTGTTTGTTTAAGATGAATACTTAATTATTTGCTGTTTATTTTGAAAAAAAGAAAAGAAAAAACTATTAGGGTCTTCCTAAGCATTATATTAGAAGAAATATATGACTGTTAGCTCTCCAAGCCCATGCTTAGTCAGCTTGACTGCTGATGCATTTTTTTACTCATTGCTTGTTAGGTCTTTCCCGAGTCAAAGGCTTTTTATGGAGGAAGAGCCAGCAGTATGTTTTGAAAATCAATTTCTGATCACTTAGTATATCAGCATCTTAGTTTACTCAGCTGTAAAAGGGAGATCATAATACCTATCATAGTATTTTCAGGTTTAGATATCATGTCTGCAAAACACTGATCATGCCCTCTATGTATTAGCAAGCATTAAAATATGGTAACTATATCATCAGGACTCTATGTTGCATGCCATAGAAAATCCAACTCAAAGTGCCTTATATAACAAAGGAGATTTATTGGCTCACATACCTAAATAGCTAAGGGATAGGAATAGCTTCAGGTGATGTTTGATCCAGCTTTTCAATAGTGGCAACAAGAACAGTTTATCCTTCCTGTTGCACCTCCCTTGACAATGAACCCCTTCCTTTCCTTGAAACTCTAGGGTCTCCTCTTTTGACTGCAGAAGTTCTAGATCTCATATTGTCACATTCTATCATTCAGGAAAAAAGGAAGTCTCTTCTGGAATCACCAGCTGAATAGAGGAGAGGTTCTCCTTTACTGGACGCTACAGAAGATTTCTTCATGTTTCATTGGTTCTAATTGGGTTTCATGTTCATGCCAAACTTTGTGGAATGGGAAATAGGATATTCTAATGTTCTTGGTTCAATAAAGGTCCATCCCTAGAGTTAAGGTTGAGTAGAATACCACCCAAACTATAGAGCTGAGATAAGGAAGAGGAGGTTTTATAAAGGAAATTTGATTATAAAGGAAATGTGATACTACCAGAAGGACAAGAAATAGATGCAAAATGCAAACAACAGATGTTTAGCATGGTGATTTTAATTTGCATTTCTCTGATAAACATTGACGTTCAGCAATTTTCATATGTTTATTGTCTTTTCCTCTTTTGAGAAGTGTGTGTTCAATTCTTCTGCTCAAAAAATGGTGTTGCTTTTTTTTTTTTGGTTTTTAGGAGTTCTTTTTATATTTTAGATATGGATATTTTGTCAATGATATGTGTTGCAAATATCTTCTCCCAGTTGTGGCTTGCCTTTTGCTCTCTTAAAGGAATATTTTGATGAACAGAAGTTCTTAAATAAAGTCCAACTTCTCAGTGCTATCCCTTATGATTGGTACCTTTTATGACCCGATTAAAAATTATTTTTAACATCAAACCATCATCCTATGTTATCTTTATTATTTTACCTTTCATACTTAGGTCTACAGTGTATCTGGATTTAAATTTAGTGTATAAAAGCACGTGGGCCTGAAGTTTTCTTTGTGGAAGGTTTTTAATTACAAATTCATTATCTTTAACAGATAAGGCTATAGTCATATATTTTTATTTTTTCTTGTGTCATTTTTGATAAGTTGTGTTTTTCCATTATTGTGTTTATTTCACTTAAAGTTTTGAACTTAATGACATAAAATTTTAAATAATATTTCCTTATTTTAAAAAATATTTATAGTAGGGTGTGGCAAACTTTTTCTGTAAAGGGCCAGATAGTTAATCTTTTCTGTCACAAGTACTCATCTCTGCTGTTGTAGTGTGAAAGTAGCCATAAATGATATTTAAATGATATTTTAATGGCTGTATTTAAAGAAAAAGTTAGTTGTAGACACTGAAATTTGAATTTCATATGAATTTTTTGTGTCACAAAATATTCTTCTTTCGATTTTTTCCAACCAAGTAAAAATATAAAAACCATTCTTAGCTCACAGGCTATACCAAAACAGCCATAGTTTGCTAATTCCTGGTCCATAGTATCTACATTGATAGCCTCTTTTTCATTCCCAAATTATAATTTGTGCTTTCTCTCATTTTTTTCTTGATCAGTCTTGCTGGAAGTTTATCATCAGAGAGAAATAATAATTTAGAAGTTAGTGCAGCATCTTCCTTAGAAGGATTAGTTAGCCTTGAGAATTTAAGTGTAATTAGCATTTTATTTCATAAATTGGCAGATTATTTGTCTCTAATAGACTTAGGTGTCTACATGTAATTTAAAACTGATTTTAAAATAAGAAATATTGGAAGTATTTAAAGGTGGTATTATAATTCAGATTCCATTTTGTTTCTTGTGATAAAGGGGTAAAATGTTAGGGATTTGGAAGCGTACTGCATTTAAAGTTAACACATAGCCATCCACAAAAAGTATCTTGCTGTAAGCCTGGTGTGATCTTTTGTAACTTGGCTTGACAGAAGGAAACCATGAGGTTGTTTGATTATTTTTTTCTTGTATATTTTCTGCAGCAAATTTTTCTTGTGAGGTGGAGAATTTTTGTTGTACTCTTGAAGGGAAGTTAATTTTCACCATTACTTAATTTTGGATCTGTCCTATTTGAAGTATACAAATACTGAGCTTGGTCTATATGCATCCAATAGAGTGATTATACAGAACCATGTACAGATATAGCCCATTATTGCTCTTCCCCAAGAAATTTTCTTGTTTTCTTAAATAATGGAAGTCAGGGTAGCTTAGGGAATCATTAAATAGGACTCATAAAATAATGCCATCTCTAGAGAGGCACTACTCAAATTATATTTCTCATATATTTAGCATTTACTTTCTAAGGAAACAATTCTCTCAATGGGTAATAAATTCCTGAGAAAAGATAATAGAAAAAGGGATGAGGATAACAGTTTTCCATGGATGATATTGTATTATTTCCTGAGCCAGACACTGGAGTGATTTCCTTTTTAGCCAAAATATGGGTAAAATAGTTATAGGTGATCTCCATTGTAGTCCTCTCCACTGATAGTTCTTTCACCATTTACTCAATGAAGGTTGTGCTTAATGCCTGTTCTGTTTCAGGCATTATATCAGGAAGTTGAGGACTGAGACTGTATAGCGCTCATTCACCAGGGTATCTCCTTTGGATAGCAAGTGTTCAATAAATAATGAATATGTGAATGTCCCAACCCTTGTGGAGTCTAGTTGGTGAGAAAGAAATGTAAATGAATTATGATGATACAATTTGAGATATGTTCTAAGAGAAATATAAACAAAGTGCTATGTGATCAAGCTGGAAGGAACAACTAAGTCTGGAAGTGGTAAGTGGTTTCTCTAAAGCAGTAATTCTTGTAGGTGAAGGACCATTTTAGCAACACCAAGTTCACCCACTAAATTAAGTAAATTAAGCAAAAATTAGGTCCCCTGCCCTTCAGGATATGGTTGATTTTCTTGTGCTGGAGCAGAAAAAGTATAAAATAAACCCAGAGTATCTTGTTTTACCAGAAAAAAACAAAAACAAAACAAAAAGATGGGAGAATATAAAAAAGACACAGAAGCCCCAGTGGCCAAAGCTGGAACAATTTGAGCAACAAAATAAATAATAATACTATTAGATCATAACCCGAATAATAAAATAAGTATTCATAAATCCTTATTTATATAAATAATTGAATAGATATAGGAAGGAAGGAAGACAGAAAGAAAGGGATAATTTTTCTGTACAAAATAATTCCAATTAATAAATATAGAAGGGATGAGGAACATAGAAAGCCATCATGAGAACACCACAGCAATAATTGCTGCAGGCAAAATCCACCAATGAATGCCAAAATTAGTGGATGAAAGCTTAAGGAGAAACAGGATTTTTCATACTATTTATTCAGTACAAAGGGAGAATATTTATTAATTTCAAATACATTTCTGCACAAGTAGAAAAGCCAGGCAGACACCGTCATATCTAAGTGATCAATTTTAATATCACCAGTAATAACTCATACCTGCATCATGTAATCCATGACGGGATGCACTGAGAAGGGCATAGCACCTCTGTGGTGCTCTTCTTAACCGTGGATGACCTCAATCTAATCATGAGAAAACATCAAACAACCCCAAATTGAGAGACATTCTACAAAATACTTGACCAGCACTGCTCAAAAATGCCAAGGTCATGAAAGATGAGGAACTGTCACAGATTGAAGGAGAATATAAGAAGGCATGAAAACTAAATACAATGTAGGATCCTGGATTGGATCCTGGAATAGAAAAAGGACATTAGTAAAAAGCTGGCAAAATTTAAATAAAGTCTATGATTTACTTATTAGTATTGTACAAACATTAATTTCTTAGTTTTGACAGTTGTACTATGGTTATGTTTTAAAATGGTAATATTAGGGGAAGCAGGGTGTAGGGTATATTGGAATTCCCTACTGTTTTGTAAGCAACTCTTCGGGATGCTTAAAATTATTTCAGAATAATGTAAAAAACCTGAGAGTTCCTGTAATTAAGCTTGTTTTCTTTCTTTGGAAGAAGCTCTGCACTTTGTTCTTATAAAATCATTCTTTGCTTTTGGGGTGGGACAAAGCTGACATGAATACTAGCAGGTGGATGACCTGGAAGAAGCACAAATGCCAATGTGTGTATGAGTTTCAGATCTTAGGAATGAGGCATTGCGTTCATGTTTGGGGTCTTACTCTTCTGTCAAGGCAGAGAGTAGGCTTTTCGAGCTGTTGGATAGCCACTTAGGAGAATAGCAGTTCAACACCTTTGACAATTTAAACATGTTCTTATTCTGGCACGGAAGAATTGATGATTGCTTGAGCACAAGCCAGAGTTGCATTGATGATTTTGCGTCTAAATAGAATTCTTTGGGGATTCTCAGAGATAATGGGAAAAGTTGTCAGAGAACATTTTGACTATTAATCTTGTAAGGAGCTTAAAATTTGGGAAAGAACAGAATCACCAGGATGAAAACTTTTACAGCTCCTCTAATCAAGTTTTTCGAATCAAGCAATCAATCACTGTATAAAATCAGTAGGTATTGGGCTGTTACTATATGCGAGGCATATTACATGTACTATCCCATTTACATACAAGCAAAACACTTTGAAGTAGGTGTAAGTATTCTCATTTAATAAGTGAGGAAACAAAGATTCAGGGAGGCAATTTCCTCAAAGACATACACTTGGCAGTCTTTTAATTGCAGGTAGAGGAGCCTTCTAAAAACATCACTTTCACCCACCAAATTAAATGAAAAGAACAGTTGGTACTCTCAGGGTCTTCAGCATGTATTGGTTGAAGTACACAGATTCAGTAAACCTAAGTTTAAAGTGAAATGGGGGTGCTGGAATAATGACTGAGTTATCTGGATCTAGAACTAATCTTTGTACCACACCAGATGAATTTTTTAGGGTTTTGAATGAAGGTATATAAGGAATTTGTGGAAGATATGAAATTTGCCCTAAAGCTAACGTATGGGTGGGATTTGAGTGGACAGAGAAGAGTCATGTTTGAAGCAGACTAGGTTCTTAATGGTCTCTTGATGACACGAGAATTTTTACCCATCTTCAGCTATATTTTTGAACATGTCTTTTCAAAAAAATTTTTCTGCTTACTGTCTTTGAGTCTAACTAATTAATCAATATCTGCTCTTTGCTGGTGACTTGTTTCCAGATTCTTAAGCATTTCTCTTCTCTACTAAGAAATGGTGTGAAATGGTGATGGTGTCTGCCCCTTGCCCCTCTACCTGATAAGCCTGGTCTAAGACCTCCCTTCCTTCTAAAATGTTTTCAGTTCAAATAGAAGGTTAAAGCTCTAAAGGGGTCTTCATTAAGAGTTCTTCTTTTGGTATTCACCTTTGCCAAGACTTAGGCATTTTTCATAAAGAAGGTGCACAGGAAGCAGACAGATCAAAGATAGGTCCCTGTAGCCTTCTTTCTTCTCATGTCTCCAGCTCCTCTCATTTATTAGAGAGAGCTGCTTAGAACTCAAAGTGACCAAGAACAGACCAAGTGACTACCTAGCATTGAATAACTCATTTTACAATAATAAATTCTAAAAGTTAAAAAAGTTATTTTACTCACATAAACTGAATAATTCATGCACTGGGCAGAGTACCGTGAATTCTAATTGCAATTTTAGATTAGAGCAGATTTACAGAATACTTGAAGTTGTCTTTTATGCAAGATATTAAATAGACATTGAAAAGTTTTATGTAATTTTTCTTCCAATTCAGTCCCATGGTTTTCCAATCTTTTCCTAAAGCTACTTGCCCTAGGTCAGAAAGAGATTGATTAATCACTTCCTTAGGAAGCATTTGTTAAGCTACTAAAACACTTTTTTCCCCAAGTGTTATGTTAGGTGCTATAGCTAAAAAGATGAATATGATATTGCATCTACCCTCCCATTGTCCAGTGAGAGACGCTAACAACTACTTATGATATAATGTCATTATACTAGGATGGAACTATATATAAAGATTTTGGGAGCATGGAGAGGGAAGTGACCCTCTGGGGGTGGAAGGTGGTTGAAACAAAGGTGGATTCATGGTGAGCAATAACTCAGAAATTAGATGGTATATGGCCTGATTGGAAGTAAAGATTCTAGTAAGAGCATCTCCTGGAGTCAATGTAGACTACTAAATGTTTTCCTGGGTTGGGAATATATATATATATATATTTGTTTTTGAAATATTTCAAAGGTCAAGCTAATCCTAAGTAGGTGATATAGAATAATAAAGAAAATCAGAAAATTTCAGGGCAACTAAGATGTTGGCCACTTTTACAGAGATAGTGTTCTACAGGTAGAAATCACCCATGAGTACTCACCTTAACAGATGGACCTAAGCAATGCTGGCTTGATCAGCCCTATTTTCTATTTCCTTCAAATCTGTCTGTATGAAACATGTCTTTGAATGTGAAATCTCAGAGGATAGAGACATGTCCTACCTGAGCTTGTTTCAGAATGTACCTTATGAGTATATCATGAGTAAATTACTTATGAGTATGTTTTAATAAGATCAAGAAACAGCAGGGTAAGTAATCTACTTCTAAGTACAGCTGGTGGCAAATAATTGTTAATAAACTACCTTCCTTTCTTTAGTGTCAGCACTCAGTTATATGTCTGCTCTGGGCTCTCCATGGTGCACGTGTAGGTTGTATTACACTAAATTAATTTCATCAAACATTTATTGAGGGCCTGTTGTGTACCAGGCACATCGTCTGTGGGATACAAAATGATATAGAGAACTGATTGTAAGAAGAAAGAGTGTTGGTTTCATTCAACCTTTCTGTTCTCACAAAATCAAGGGATTTTAACAATTTCTACACTCAAAACAACAGAGAAAAATATAGATTTCTGACTATTACGTGTAACTAATTGAGACAAATTATTATCTTAACTGACACCAAAATTTCTCTTAAGGAGAGATTTGTTTGTTTAGGGAAATACCTTGATAATCTGCTTGAACAAAAATGAGACATTAAAATAGTTTAGTAGGAGGCAAAACAACAAAAAAGCATAAAGAACTCATCATTAGATGTAAAGAGAGGATTGTTGGGATGTGGGAGCCAAGAAGAGAGGAGGAGAACTGTGATAGAGTGGCCTAGGATGGTTCAGAATAGCGATTTCTAATATTTAGTTTTAAGTTTTCATGTACTGGTAAACTGCATTTTTGCCCTTTCCACAAATTTTCAGTAAACTCTGCTACACTCCTAAAGTCTCTGTGTGAGAGAGAGAGGAGGGAGGGAGGGAGGAAAAAGGGAATATCATGGAAAGGGACTTATTCCAGGTCTGAATTGACACTCAGGACACTCAGGATAGAAAACGGACAGGACCATTGAGTGAATCAATCTCTAAATTGAATGAATTCTGCAAAACTGTGCTAGACATAACCAGAAGAATGCAGGACACCCTCTCCCAAACTTTAAATATGTCTTTGGGAAGTCATTGACATTGTGAGTCAGCTTTATCTAGAACCTTTGTGTCCCCTATCATGTAATTTTGATTTATTACCTTTACAACACTTGATACTGCCTGAGATAATCTTATTTTATTTGTCCCTTTATTGTTTCTTTTCTATAGCTTTTCTCCTCCCCATCCTCTCCTGCACCACCCTTGCCCTACCCATTGAATATAAACCTCTGGAGATCAGGATCTTCTCTGTTTTATTCATTTTGCTGTACCCCAGTGCCACACACAATAATAGGCACAGTAATAGGCACTCAGTAAGTATTTATTGAATGAAGGGGTCTTTGAACTACCTGGATTGCATACAGCTAATACTGATGTTGTTTGAAATCTTACTCACAGTTATTTCTGTACAGTTCTGTCCTTAATTAGACTATGTTTCTTTTCAAGTGTGTTTGTTAGTGAGTATTTCTTATACTCAGTAATTTTTAAAGTCATTTTGCAGTAAAATGAGATACTGATAATTTTATCTTTATTAGTTAGAAAATGCTTTTTCTATTCCTCTTTCTCTCTCTTAACCCCTCACTATTCCTATATAAACGGCATATGAATTTTTGTTCCCACCAAATGAGTTTGGAGAGTTGGAAATGGAAATTATTTAGCCAGATATGTGTGTCATCCTGAAAAGAATTATGTCAGTAGGTGGGGTGGAGATGGAGGGTGGGTGTTGGTTAACAGGTCAAGATAGTGCTATTCATGCTTACATTGTATTTCTCTTTTGTTGCATATTGATTGAAAGAATTCTTAGTAGTTAGAGACAGCCAACGACCCTCAACAAGGATCATATCCACATAGGAATGGAATAATTCACCATTTTGTCCTTTTGATCTAGGAGCGAAGGCTCATAGGGAGAGACATAGAATGATATTTGAGAATTCTCATGCGCACTTTCCTCCTGTTGGAGTTTCATATTTTTGTATGATGGTTGATCCTCCAATTTTTGCCTTTGGGATACTATTCATTAAACCTACACTTTTACTGTCTCTCCTCAGCATTACTTGCTATTTCAGATATCCCTTGGGGACAGGATTGTCAGATAAAATGCAGGAAGCCCAGTTAAATTTGATTTTTTTAGTATAATTGCATTCCATGCAATATTTGGGACATACTTATACTAAAATTATTTATTGTTTATCTAAAATTCAAATTAACCGGGTGTCTGGTATTTTACTTAATTTTCTTCCCCAACCTGGGTGAAAGTAAGTTGGGACTGAGATGCTGAAATGTACATCTTAGGACATCTGTAGGATATATGCTAAGATAGGCCTGTCTGATGCTGGGAAGAGAGCATGAAACCACTGAAATGCATCACCTTGGCAAGGCTTGAACTTCTTCTCCGGCATTTTTCTTTTCAAAGCACGTGCCAAAGTAATTTCCTAGATTGGAATAATGAATTCCAGATCTTTTAATACCATGTATTCTAATTAGCTGGATAATAATCTGTAATTATTAAGGGAAAGTGAGCCCATGTATAAATTATTAGAGTTGTAAACTATACTCTTTCAGTGGAAGAACTTTTGGCCTTTTCTAATCAGCTGTGGCATTCAGAATCCTCTGCTGATGGCCCCTCTCTGCTGGGCCATCAGCATCTGCCTACTCTATCCATCTTGACTCTCTCACTTTCTTTGCAGATGCCTAGAGGGTAATGCTGGATCTGTCATGTCAGTAGATGGCACAGAGCCCAGACTAGGCAGACAGAAAACCATGTGAGTTCTATGAAGCAGAATGCCAGGCAGGCACTTCTACATAATTAGTGATGTAGGCGCCCACAGACTCATGGCCCGGGTACTGGGAAGCAGTCAGGTGGAAAGTGGAGGATGCTGGTTATGAAGGGCCTTTTGGCACAGATATCGCCAATGGGATAAGCTTTCTACACACACAGCCTCCGTCCAGGTATAGCTATGATCAGAACTGTGAAGTTAGAAAAAGTTTATTGTTAGAATATGGTAACATTATTTTCTATTCTAGTCCTATCCCACTTTCCCTCTACTTCCAGCCCCTTCTCATCCATCTCTTCTCTAAGAAATACATTAAAATGTAAGAGATTTGTAAGATGCCCTCTATTAAAAGGCATGTACCCATTCAGATTCCCTACACTTTATTCTGTTGTAATTACAAGATGTCACTTCTTTCCTCAATCTGGGCAGCATAATACCCTCAATATAGTGGCCTCCTGATTTCCAGCCAGAGAGCTGGTCTATTGTAACAGTAACTGCCATATTTGTGCCCAAGAGTTGAAGCTGAAACCTATTGTCTATGCAGACAGAGGAATTCACAGAGCATTACTGTGGGGAAGTGATTGTTTGCAATTTGGTAGAAAACAGCCTTGCTGACTTGTGTGCACTGCAAGATAATTGAGCTCTGAAGTACAAGGAATAATAACGAGTCCTTTCTTGAGGACCCCCATAAGTGAAAACCAGAGCCACAGCATCTGACTATATGAATTTAGAAAAAGCCATTGGGAACTGTTTTTAACCTCTGAGAAGCTGTTACATAAGCTTTGTAAGTGTGCTGTTTTCCATTGTTTTCCTTTTAGCTATACAGACGCACAGAGCCCATTAATCCCTTTACTTGAAGGTTTAGAGTTTGGGAGGGTTTCTGTCAGACACTCAGCCCACTCCCCTCCTACTTTTATAGCTAATGCACTTTAGGGTATAGGGACATGTCTTTAAGCTAATTCATAATAAAAGACTAAAGTTACTCACTAGCAGGCTGAATAAAGAATATCTTTAGAACAAGTTTTATGCCTGTGATACATACAGGGTTTGTCATGGATTATAAACAGAGAGTTTATACATAAACTTTGTCTTTAATTATCTTTGGACCTTGAGCAAGCCTCTTTAGCGATAGGGATGGCAATGGGGGTTATTTTCCTCATCTGCATGTACCTGTCGGCATATTCTTTGGCTGAGCCTAAACATAGATTGGGCTGGGGGTCCTAGAAGCCCAAGCCCATTTTCAAGTGGACCTATTCTCATGAAATGATATTCATGAGGACCTTTCCCCCCTTCTCAGCCAAAAGAGGAAGGAAGGACATTTCTATAAAGGTATGAAAAGTTTAGGGAAATGAAGGGGTAAATAATTTGGATTGCTCTTGACTACCTACAGCAAGAGAAGTTAAGAGTCAGAAGCAGAAGAAACAATTTTTGGGGAGTCCTGCTGAGTCTGTAAGCATGGGCAAAGCTGCTTCAGGTCTCTGCTGGCAAAATATTGCCCAGAAGTGGGAAGAGAGCTACTACCTTCCATCAACTACCTGAAGCAGTTCAGAGGTGAAGAGAATTCAAATTTAAGCCATAGCAGGTTTGCTCTTTAATGAAGATACCATGAAAGTTGGTGCTGCAAAGGGAGCTTGAGCCCCATATCTTGGGCACAAACTATCTAGAAAGACAAATCTTTCCTAGAGAAAACAGACAGTATCAGCTCTGCCTAAACTCCTTGGCTTTAAGGGATCACACCAACAGTCTCAGGTACTGGCATGCCTTCAGAGAAATTAATTTTTATAATGGAGAAAATGATGAGGAAATTTGATCAGCTTCTTATAGACAGAATGGGATCAGAAAACGGAAGATTTTCTTGGAGTGTTCTCCTTCAGCCTTAAGAAAAGAATTTTGAATTTTGGCTGAAGCATGCCTCTTGAGAAGCATACTCTGGAAGGATATAAAAGAAATAAAAACAGATGTTGTTGGACAGCTTGCATGGCTTTTCTCTGGAGTCTATCCATCTCCTCTGGCAGACAATGCCGTTGTTATGTTGGAGAGCTTGGACATACTCAGTAGTTATTCAGAAACATGGCAGACTGTAGGATCATGTAGGTTGTTTCTTAAAGCTGACCACATGATAGGGACTGAACTATCCCTTTGTCCACTTAAAGGACATCTTAGTGATGTTAGATGGTGGGAAAGGGTAGTGAGGGAGGAAGACTGGTCAAGGGGATGGGAACCCTGGGATCCTAACCATGTTTTATCCAGTGCAGGTCTACTTTTGAGTATTGGCCCATTACATATGACTTTGATTAAACATAGCACCTCTTTGTTAAACCACTGCCATGTGATAAAGATTGTGGCTAGACGGTATACAGTTAGCTCACAAGTGCCTTAAAAACTCATTGCTGGAGCAAGTATAGCTTAGTGGTTGAGTACCTGCTTTGCATGTATGTGGTCCTAGGTTCAATCCCCAGTCCCTCCTGAAAAAAACAAAAAACAAAAAACTCATTGCTTAGGAGAGCCTTATTGCAGGGCTTTGGTGTAGGCTCTGGCTGCAAGGACAACATGAATAGTCTCTGGTTCTCTGGGCTTCATGGACATAATATAAGAAGAAAAGAGAAGAGGAAGAATACCAAACCATTTGAAATAGTCACTAAGACCCTTGTCAAGGATTAGGACACAGTAAGCCAGTGACTTAGCATTCTGGGCTCACTCCTGTCTTAGAGTTTTTGCATTGTCTGTTTCCTGTGTAGAAAGTGCTCTTCCCATAGGTGACCACTTGGTCAGCTTCTTTATCTCCTTCAAGCTTTTGTTCAAATGCTACCTTCTCAATGAGTTCTTTCCTGACTACCCTTTATTTCAATATTGTACCTATCCTGTACCTAACACATTGGCTATTCCCCTTACTTGGCTCTACTTTTCTTTATTTTTCCAAAGCACTTGCCACTTTATCATACTATACAGTTCACTTATTTATTGTGTTTATTTTGTGTCTTTCCCTGGCAGGATATAAGCTCCATTAGGGCAGGCATCTTTGCAGTTTTGTTCACTATTGTATCCAAAGTGCCTGAACTTAAGCCTGGCATTTATCAGGTATTCAATTCATATTTCTTAAATAAATTAATCAATAAGGAATTTGGCCTAAATATTTTCTTGTGTCTCTTCTACTTTAACATTGTGTGATTCTGTGATAAGAAAAATAAGAAGCTTTTCTCAATAACCTGTTTTCTGGACAGAAAATCAACTAGATCTGGGGAGTTAGATAACTAATTGCATCTCTTCTGATTTGACAATTAAAAGTTTCTTGCACTAAGTATTCTCTTATTATGTGCCTGGGAATGGCTTTTAATCTCCCTATAGTTGTATTTTAATGATAATCCTAAAAGCAACAGGAAAGGGGAAAAAAGAAGGCAAATGATGAGGATTCAGGGGGAGGACTGTATCATTACGTGAGATAAAGGTAGCTCCCAAGGAGTTAGAGCTAACAGGAATGTTCTGGTTTATAGATGGCTAATATTTCTAATTGTAAATTGAGAAAGTGGCATTTGGACATCTTTCTCAGTTTCATATGTATTTTAGTAAATGAGAGTTAGTTTCTCAGACCTTAGTTGAACCTGGGACATGGTGACCCAATCGTAGTTAGGACCTTTTGAGATCCTGTTCATCTCCTACTGGTACCATCTGACATTAGTACATCATCTACCTCTCAGTCTACTGGTTTGAACAAAAACAGAAGGGTTGTTTGCATCTATATTAAATGGAATTATTCATAGGAAAATTCTTAATGCATAAAAATATGAGTTGTTTAAAATTTATATGGTTCCAAAGGTATATCTGAAGCCCATTTATATAGTTCCTACCAGATTTTCTCTTCTTACCTAACTGCCATCCAGACCTTGTTCCACCATCCTCTGCCTCCCTTTAGAGAACATCTTTGGAAAACTGGAATAGAAATAAGCAAGAGAGGTAGAACATGGGCTCTTCTCTATGTTAATATTTGGAAATCTGAATAAACCAAGCTTCATAATAACTGAGTTCCTTTTTGAAATCATACATTATTCAAGAAATGTGCAGATAACAATTTTGTTGGTAATTAGTAGAGCAGAGGCAGTGCCCATCTTCCAGAAATCAAAGCTAGAAAACAGACATCTAGAGCATTTCTGGGCATAGTGCATGGCCAGGTCTGACGCTGCTGCTTACTATTACAGTTCAGACTGAAGGGAGGAGACTAAAACCCCTAAAGTACATATTACTTATCCCTCCACATCCTAGATGGTTTCTCTGCTCAACACATCCTCTTTTGATGGACTGGATCCTGGGAAATCGATTCCACCTCTTCCCCAGCCCTTTGATGATAATGGTCTTTTCATATAAACATTGGGTGAGTGATTGTAATGGCCCAGTTTGTTGTAATATCATGTGCATGAGTGTATTGTGTATTGTTACACTATATTAGGATATGGTGATGGCTTTATTTGAGCACAAGGGACATTTTCTGGAATCTCTGCTGTGGAATTTGAGAATATTACTATGCTGCATATGGGCTTGCCTCAAGTATTACAGTTAAAAACAAAAACAAAAAATAATTTCCATTAAAATGAAATAACTTCAAAATGAAACGATGCAGTTCTTTTTTTAAAAAATATTTTATTTATTTATTCATTTATCCCCCCCTTGCTGCTTGTGCTCGCTGGGTCAGCTAACCACGCCGTGCGGGCGGGCTTGCCTTCACCAGGAGGCCGCGGGAACCGAACCCGGGGCCTCCCATATGGTAAACGATGCAGTTCTAAATCTTGCTTTCTTTTAGTTCCAAATGTAAACCTGTGAGGATTGCTCAGAGGCACCGAAAATGTAAAGGGCAGGGAAAACAAGTTTTATTGAATGCAATCTCTTTTGGTGGATATGTGTCAAACCAATTCTCCTAACCTCATTTGGTCAGATTGCATCTTAGCTGTTTGATGGTATATATGGATAAAGTACGCAGACAGCACTTACCCTGACATAATTTCAGGAGCTCCCAGCATGTTGGTAAGGGCAGTAATAATTTGGAATAGAATCCCTCAAGAGCTGTATGATTAGGGATACTCGTTTTGTACTTTTTCTTATATACCCTTCCTCTTATGGACCAGCTTCAGAAGACTGATTTAACAGCTGATTTATTAGTTGTAGGATTTGAAATCATTCATTGGTGACCTCTGGGTTTGGATGACCAGCATCTTCACACTTTCTTCAGAGAGATTATTCCCCCAAAAGGGCTCCATCAGTGGTGGATATTATCCCTGTTTCTTTCTTTTTCCCTCTTCCTCCACCCCCAGGCTGGGTCGGTCTATATGGCATTGGTAAAAATATAACATGGGAAACTTTGGGAAAATAAATAGCAAGAGAGTTTTCCGTGTAGTAGGCAAATAACACACAATAGTATGCAAATAGATGCAAATGAGCTCTAGTGTTCATGTTCTGAAGCCCAGGAACGGTTGCAATTTGTGCTGGAATATGCTTCTTACCACTGTGGTTTTTGTTCTGTCCATTTTGCCTCAGCTGTCCAATTTACCTTGGGAGACATGATAAGGGTCTCTGGGCTTTTAGTTATTTGAGATATTCCTCTATGTTCACTTTCTCATTCCTCCTGCTCTCTCTCTCTCTTTTTAAATAACTATTCCAAATTCAAAAAAATAAAATAACAGAAAAAGGCAGCTCAACGAGTTATGGAAGCATTACTGCTAAAAAATTATCTCATATAATTCCAACTACTAACTCATTTGTTCTTCTAGTGTTTAGGAATATACACAGATGAACACAGATTAATTAAATGATAATGCTTAATCATATTCATAGCTCATAAAACCAAACCCTATATTCCTTTTTTTTTTTTTTACCTTTAGCATTAATATAGTACCAACTTTGCTTTTGCTACAAAAACATTACAATATTGTTGTTAACTGTAGTCTATAAATTACATTAGTTATTTATAATCTCTTGGTTTTTGAAGTTGAAGTTTTTATGGACTGTCCTTTGGATCCTGTGTGAACCTGGGTGAAGGTGGGGAACTTGTGATATCAGGTAAGTTCTGCCCTGAGAGAAGAGGGATTCTCCAGGGCACCGTGCTTTGGATAGATGTGGTGTCCTATGTATACAGCCTGTCTAGACATGTAAATGAGGGAGGAGGGAGGGGTTATGTTGGGTTTTTGGGGTTTGGGGTTGGCAGTGTTCAAATACTGTCTGTTTCTCCCCTCCCCATTCCCCAGTACTGGGATCCAAGCTTAATTAGCACTGCCTTCCTTCCAAGTCTGAAACCCTCCTATTGGCAAAATGGAGGGAGTAATTAGAGGAGTGGGGAAGCTAGTTAGCTGGTCTGCAGAACAGGCCCTGGACTCAACTCATGCACCACTATATCCCTGGCGGAGGGGGGGGAGGTGATAGAAAAGCAAAAGAGAGAGATGGCAGGGCGGTGAATTCAACTACTAAAGTGCACGCTGGGGAGAGAGGCCACAGAGCACAGAGTGATTCCCTTAGGAAAGTATGGTCCAAATTTATATTCTGCAAATCTTTAATCCATGGAGAACAAGGGATGAAGTGAGGGGACTGAAAATTTCTCTCCGCTCCATGTATTAGTCAGCCAAAGAGGTACTGATACAAAGTACCAGAAATCTGTTGGTTTTTATAAAGGGTATTTATTTGGGGTAAAAGCTTACAGTTACAAGGCCCTAAGAGTCCAACTCAAGGTACCATATGAGGTACTTTCTTACCCAAATCAGTTGCCACGTGTTGAAGTAAGATGGCCGGCTTGGTCTCTCCTTCCTTCTTCCTCTTAAGGCTCCATGGGCCCAGCTTCTTCTGATCTCAGCTGTAGGCTGGCATAAGGTTTGTTTCTATCCAGGCTTCCTCAGCTTAGTTGCTCTGTTCTCTTCAGCTGAAAAATCAGGCAAATGGCTCATCTCTTTTCTCGGGCTGCAGGATCAAATTTCTCTCCTCTGCCATGTCTGTGGCACTCTCTTTCTTCCTGTGCCACCTTCTGTGCATCTTCTTGAGTGAATGTCCACTTATATAACCCACCAAGGGGGTGGGGGACTTAAACTGAGTTACACCCTCCTGACATGGTCAAATCAAAACCCTAAGCTTAACATACTTTTAATCAAAGCCATCTCAGCTGAATCTAATACAGTCAAAGGGTATCACACCCAGAGGAACAGACCAATTTACAAACATAATTGCTTTTTTTTGGAATTCATAAATAATCTCAAACTGCCACACCCCACAAAAAGAATGGCAGCAAACATTTACTGAGTTCCCACAGACAGGTCTGATAGGCTCTAAATCTTATGCTCTTTACCTCCCTTGTTAGGGGGACCAAACGGGAAGAAGTTGTAAGTGTTCAGATCTTACAGATAAGAGCATGAACCATTCTTTATGAATATTATCATAGATATTGCATATACTAAGGTTTTATTTTCTCCTTATCTTTTAAGCTTGCAGAGTGGGCTTTTGATTTTGTAAGACTTTGTCCAGCTTGGTAGATAAGTTACTACCAAGATAAGTTACTTTATTTTTGCCCTCTTAGAAATCTATACTGAGAAATCTGCGTCACTTATCCTTAAAAAAAACAATTCTTTTGAGTTGTACTACCAACTAAGCATTTGTATTCTCAGTTCCCTATTACCCCATTGCATGGTAATAGGGTTAGGTTTGGCTGACATGGGATAAGATCTTATTTAGGCAAACACAGATGTCTGAGGCCCTGTTAGAATGCACTAGGGTGCATAGCTAAAACAGAGTAGATCCAGCTATGTCATTAGGTGCTTCTAATTATACACTGACGAGTCTAGCAAACGTCTTCTGCATTCATGTCTTTTCTGAGGGGGCATAGAAGAAAGAGGTTGGCTCTATCATAGCAAATATCATCCTGTTGGACTTTGTTCTTTTCCTCAAAGAGATAATAACTTTTGGGGAATATCTGGCATTCATGATGAAGATTAAATTAGTAAAGTTAAGTTAATTGAATGTAGAAAATACAAAAATGTATATTAGGAAAGCATTTCTCAGCCATTGTTATTATACCCTTGTGTATTTCAATCAGTTATAAGATTTGTTGCATGTGATTTATTATGAAGAGACCTGAAATTTGTGGATTAGTTATTTTTCATATGAATTAGGGTGGATTCAAAATAATACCTAAAAACATCACTTGTTTGCATGGCGATATGCTTTCTTGAAGGAGAGAAATGGGATAACTGGACTTAGCAAACTGTAATTAGAGTACTGTTTTGTGAATAGGAGTTTGAGCCCTGGAGTCAGGCAACCTGAGTTCAAATCCACGTTTCCCTACTTTGAATGAGTTACCTAACATGCATATACTGCTAGTTTGTTATGAGGATTCAAGGAGGTGATGCATGTATACCCATGCTGTATTAATCAGGGTTCTCTAAGGAAACAAACTGATAGGAGATATCTGTAAATAGTATGAGATTTTATAAAATTCTCTCATGCAACTGTGGGGATGCACAATCCAAATCCACAGGGCAGACTGCAAACCAGGGGCTACGATGAAGCCAGGAGACAATGGCTGTCTGACACAGAGCTGGGAATTTTCTCTCTGAATGCTGAAATCACTTCCCCTTTTTAAGGCCTTCAACTGATTGCTGCAGGCAAACTTCTTAGTTGACTGAAGCAGTTATCTATGCAATCAACTCACTAATGTTTAAGGTCCATGAAATGCCCTTGTATTACAATTAGCCCAGTGCTTGCTTGACCAAACAGCTGGACACCATTACCTGGCTGAATTGACACATTAGCCTAACCATCACACATGCTTGTCTTGTCATGTAGCAACCACTGGATAAATGTTAGCCAGTGTCATTATTAATTGCATCCAGCCCTGAGTACACAGTGTTGTTCTAAGAGACCAGAAAGGAAGTAAGTCATGTTGGCTGGAGTTAAAAAAGAGAATCTTGCAGAGAATGATGCAGGTTTAGAAGTTTATTCCATATTACCCCCAGCTACTCATTGTGCCATCCCCCAGACTATGCCTGGCTTCCTGCTTTTCAACAGTACTGACAAGCCTGTTGTAGACTTTCTATTAGTTGTCCTTGGAGTTCAGTTGGTCCTTTTGTGAGCATATTGTTTGGCTCTGGGAAGGTATGTAATGTTTAAGAATATTTTCTTTGTATAGATCTTTGTGTAGCACACATGTCCAAGAGTAGTGGGCCACATCACCAAGTCAGTCTGCCACCTGGTTCTCTGTCACAATGTCCATTGCCCATCAATTCCAGATAATGGTGATTAGTATTTACTATAGCAAAAGTTGTTTGGACCGGAGACTTTTTGATGAACTCCTGTAATACGTGGGCACTGTTCTAGGATACCTAGTTGCCTTAGTCAGAAAGGCTTATACCTCAACCTTCTGGCTTTTTCCTGTGTGACAATGGTCAGTGAATGTCCCTGGTGTTATCTGGCAGTAAGAGAATCTGATCTCAGTCGTAACATGAAAATAGTACAAATAATAAAATTTCACTCTATTCTCATTCTCAAATTTGGCATAGGGGTAACTTGGTGACTTTGAATAGTTTTTATTTCTTTCCTAAATTTACAAATATGCAGTCAGTTTATTCTGAACATTTTCTCACTTACCTTTATGCAATAGTTTCATCTTTGCTCACAGCATCAACCAGGACTCCACTGTAGATAATTTCAACTAAATTTTCACCAACAACCTTGATTCTCTTTTCATCTTTCTCTCTCCTGCACCCATGGAAAAAAAAACTCCATTCCTGAATCATCTATCATCTCTACTCCTACACCAAAAATAGACTGGTACCACCCAAAATCATAGTCCTCACCCTGAGCTGGATCTTCAAACCTTTTATTTGTTTTTGATCAACCCCAAGCCCCATTTCCCTCAGTAACTCTTTCAAATCATCACTTTCCTTAAGCCTACTACTTGCACTCATCCCTTATTATTATTATTTTAAAAGTAAAATAGTTTTATTATGAATATTTTTGAAAATACATAGACTAGAGAGTAAAAATCACCCTCCAAATACTTATTCTCATGTTCAATAACTTTGAAGATTTTACCATATTTGCTTTTTTTGTTTTTTTTTCTTTGCTGAAGTATTTTAAAGCAAATCCCAGATATGTTATTTCACCCCTACATATTTAAAAATAAAAAAATATGGACATTTTCTTATGTAACCACATTGTCATCACATCTAACAAAATAAAAATAATTCTTTGGTATCATCAGCTATCTAATCAATTATCAAAATTATTTTTCTGTTTGGTTTGTTTGATTCAGGATCCACACAAGGCCCACACATTACGTGGGGTTGTGTCTTAAGTTTCCTTTAATCTAGATCAATCTCTTTCCCAGTTGGGGATTGAATCATGTCATCCATAAAAGGCATGTTCAGCTTCCAACCCCTAGTGCTGTGGATGTGAACCCATTTATAAATGGGACCTTTGAAGATGTTATTACTTAAGGTGTGCCCAAACTGAATAAGGGCACGGGACTTAATCCAATATGGCTGAAGTCCTTATAAGAAATTGGATACACAGAGAGAAGCCAAGGGGAGCAGGCAGAAGCTGGAAGTCAGCAGAACCTGGAAGAGAGAAGATGCTGCTATGTGCATTGCCATGTGACAGAAAAGCCAAGGACCAAGGATTACCAAAAGACAACCTCAGTACACCAGTCTTTGGGGGAAAAAAAAGGCCTTGCTGTCACCTTGATTTTGGACTTCTCCCAGTCTTAAAACTCTCCCCCTCCATAAAATCATAGCATTGTCCTAAAGAAGAGACCAAGTCAATATTCCTGAGAAATGTCACACTCTGGATAGATCTCTTTGTTTCTTTGTGGAGTGATGGTTAATTTCAGATAAAACATTTTCAGCAAGAAAACTTCATAGGTGATACTATAGGCTTTGTATTACATCACATCAGAGCCACATGATATCTGATTGTCTCAATTTTAGAGATGCCAAAATTAATCAGTTGGTTCAAATGATGACAGCTTGATACCTCCATTGATGTTGTCTTAATATAAGAACAAGAAATGTCTTCCATTTAAGTATACTATTTTCATCTTTTAGTGTTTAAAATTTTTCGTTATATAGGTTTTTGCATATTTCTTGTTAAGAATATGCATAGGTGGGGATGGATGTGGCTCAAATGGTTGGGCATCTGTCTCCCATATGGAGGACCCGGGTTCGATCTCTGGGACCTCCTGGTAAAAAAAAAAAAAAAAAAAAAAAAAAGAATATGCATAGGTATTTTATCCTTTTAAAATGGAATCTTCTCTCCTTTTATATCTCATAATGTTTTATTTTTTTTGTAAATGGAGGCTATTTATTTATGTATATCAATTTTATTTCCTACTAATTACTAAATTCTCTTATTTTTGTAGTAGTTTTTCATTGACTCGTTTGAGGTTTCCTAATACATATACAGACCTATTATTAAAAAAATAGAGCTATTTTTACCTCCTAATTGCTTTATCCTATCTCAGTCCATTGACTAATTCTTCTATTATCAGGTTAAGTAGTAGGGGCAATAGTGAGCAATTTTCCTTTGTTTCTTATGTTAATGGAAATGCCCAGAGTGTTCCCCCATTATGTAGAATGCATATTTAATTGATTCTTATTTTAGTGACTGAGTATGTGTGTATGATCAAAATAAAATGCCATATTTTTTCAATGCTTTTTTTTTGTTGTTATTGTTGGATATGATATGATTTTTCTCTGTGGACTATTGCTATGATGAATTATACTAATGGATTTTCTCATGTTGAATCATCTTTTATTCTTGGAATAAACTTTACTTAGTCCTAAATCCATAGATTCTATTTGCAACATTTCACTTATAATTTTTGCAACAGTGTTAAGTGAGAATGGCATATAGCTTTCTTTTTTTGTATGATCTTTATATGGCTTTTCATACCTGACATAAAAAGAATTTGGATAATTTTCCTTTTTTTCCATGATCTGAAACAATTTGGCATTAAGATCATCTGATATTTAATTGTAGTACTCTCTTGTAAAACCATTTGGGCCTGATGCTTTTTTTTCAGAGTAACTTTTTGAAAATCCTATCAGTTTATTATATGATAGTTGGTCAGCTTGGAATTTCTACCTCAACATTTTATTTTGACTGAAGTTATCCATTTCATCTAGGCTTCACATATTTTCATAAAATTTTACCAATAAAATTGCATAGGGAAGCGGATGTGGCTCAAGCGATTGAGCTCCTGCCTACCACATAGGAGGTCCTGGGTTCGGTTCCTGGTGCCGACAAGCAAGACAGTGAGCTGGCATGATGGGCTGGTGCAGTGAGCTGACACAACAAGATGATGCAACGAGACACGAAGAGGAAACATAATAAGAGAGACAACAAAGTAGGGAGCGGAGGTGGCTCACATGAGCCACATGAGAGGGCCCAGGTTCGGTTCCCAGTGCCTCCTAAAGAGAAAATGAGCAGACGCAGAGAGCACATAGCGAATGGACACAAAGAGCAGACAGTGAATGCAAACAATGGGGGCGGGGAGAGGATAAATTAAAATAAGTCTTTAAAAAAATTGCATAGATTAGAAGCCCTTGTTTTAAAGGTTATTTTCCCTTTCTCATGTTTATTTTGAGTATCCGTGCTTTCTGCCCCTTTATCAAACAAATAAGTTAACTAAAAGTTTATTTTACTGATTTTTTCAAAGAATAAACTTTTTGATTTATGTGTTATAGTTTTACTCTTTTCTAACTCATGTATTTCTGCTTTTATCTTTAGTAATTCCTTCTGCTTTCTTTGATATTTTTCACTGTTCTTTTCTAGCTCTTGGAGTTGGCTGTTTAATTCATTTTTCATGTATATCCATATTGATGATAAAGTTATGTATTTTTATGAGGATTTCTTTAGCTGTATCCTCTAGATTCCTTTTTTAAATCTTTTTGTTGTTGTTATTATTTTAAAAGAAGCTATAGATTACATAAATGTTACATCTAAAATATAGGGGATTCCCATATACCTCACCCCCTCCCCCCTACCACACTTTTTCCCATTTACAACATTTGTGTGGTACATTTGTTACAATTGATGAATGCTACTGAAGTGTTGCTACTAACCATAGTCTATAGTTCACATTATGATTTACACTTCGCACTGCACAGTTTTATAGGCTTTGACAAAATGTATAATGGCCTGTATCTGTTATTGCAGTGTCATGCAGAACAATTCCAATGTCCCAAAAAGTGCCCTATGTTACATCTATTCTTCCCTCTTCCTCCCCTCAAAACCTCTGGTGACCACTGCTTTTATATCAATGTTACAAGTTCTTCCATTACTAAAATAATAATATGTCTACTTTAGTCCATAGTTGCAAACCTCCCTTGTGTTTGTTTGTTCCTCCATCTTGAAGATTTTGGAATAGTGATGCCCATTCTGCTTCGATTGAGAGGGGGCTAAGATTCCATGACGCAGATGGGTAGAACTGTCTTGCTTGCAGTTGTAGATACTCTGTTTTTGGGGATGGGCATTGTCCATCACCATCCTTTTATTAGTTGTCCTGGGTGAGTCTGATGAATTGGAGGGTAGGTGTTGGCTGCAACGCATATGAGATTCAGGGCTCAACAGGCATATGAACAGCCAGAAGATTTAAGTCTCTGGAACACATATTAATGGGTATAGTGCTAATTATAGGTTCAAATAAAAGGGGCATAAGAATCATGTGTAGGAATATTATAAATGAGTCCAACTCCAAAACATTGACAGGATAGGTTATCATATATCCCATAGTAAGGCACACTGACAGGGTGCCAAATTTCTGGGGTTGTCTGCCCTGCCTATAGTGTCCAGATGTCTCTAGAGCCCTCAGGAGACCCCATGCTTGAGGCACAGTTTTCTGTGGCAGTCAGTGAGATCCTCCTAAGATGTGCATAAGTGTAACTTCTGGAATGACCTCCTGACTCACTTTGAAATCTCTTAGACACAAAAACACATTTGTATTTGATATTTACCCCTTTTGGTCAAGGTTTTTTTCCAAATGCATCACTAGTTGGAGCTTGGTAATAATCTCTTGTTGCCACAGAGGCTCATCCCTGGGAGTCATGTCCCATGATGGGGAGAATGTAGTGAGTTTATATGCTGAGTTTGCCCTAGAGAGAGTCCACATTAGAGCAGCAAGGAGGCTTTCAGGAGAACTCTTAGGCAATATATAATACTAGGCTAAGTTTCAATTTCACAAGAACAAGGTTCATAAGTACAGCCATCAATATCAAGGGCCTGGTGTACTTGCCTGTCCTCCTTTGCTAGGCACTGCCCATGTACTCCAGGCATTCTTGCCGCTCTATTAGAGAATGTAACAGGACTCTCCAGGATGGGAATTCAATATTCTTTCAGTTATTGTGTTGGTCTCCACCCATTGAGAAAATACCCCATGACCACTTGAACACATTCATATTTCAGAGAGGCATGCCCCAGGTGCACCTCTCTCCCCACATCTCCCCACCACTGACAACCCACACCAGTGATGCTCCCCTGCCACAGTTGTGGCTCTTCTGCAATCCAAAACCTCCTCCAAAATAAAGCCAAAAATATCAATAAATAAAAATAATAAAAAATATATAAAAAATAAAAAATTCTTTTTTTTCATTGTGTCTTTCATTCCCATAAAATCTGTTATCTTTTATGTATGGTGAAATTTCTTCTGTATGTTTCCCCAGTGTCTTTTTTTTTTTTTTTTTTTTTCACTTTATTTTCAAAGATGCTTTAGATAACAGAAAAGTCACATAGAAAATACAGGGGATTCCCATATACTCCACCCCATCCCCCTCTCACGTTTTCCCCTATTAATAACATATTACATAAGTATGGTACATTTCTTAGAATTGATGAACAAATATTGAAGTATTGCCACTAACTATGGTCAATGGTTTACATTATGGTTCACATTCTATAGCATATACTTTTATAAGTTCTAACAAAGTGCATAATGGCCTGTATCCGTCATTGAAAGATCATGCAGAACAATTCCAATGCTCTAAAAATGCCCTATGTTCCATCCATTCTTCCTTCCATCTCCCCTTGGAACTCATGATAACCTCTAGGTTGCAATTTTTGAAAAATAAGGTTCATAGTTACATTAATATTGAGGGCTTGACTTATTGGTCTTTTTTTTTTTTTAAATAAAGGATTTATTTTTAAAATAAGTATTAGATAACTGGGGAAT